>OX336424.1:15270456-16470456 GCA_946903255.1 Schistosoma spindalis
TCTATAACTGTTACACATTCCCTTTATCAATTCTGGAATTATTTATGATTTCTGCCCTGTCTACTTTATGTTGTTACACCATCCACAACATATACATGCATACGTAGTCCTGATATTCTGTGTCATTCAACTGCTTGGTATATAGTTGGACAGTATGTTATATCTCATGACAAGTATGATTGAAAGCAATTGATGAGAAATACCGAAGTGAAACGATAGCATATTATTCTGTTCCATTCATTGTATTTACGTCAGTCATGAATTCTTAACGTCAAGACAAGTCATATGGTGGACAGAGTGGAAGTACAATGCAATCTCTTTCAAGACGTCTAGTGATTATTGCTATTTAAGGAGTTCCAGGATGATAATCAACAACCAATAAATTATTTATGAGACTCACATTGAATATGAAATCTCGGCTCTCTCTATCTGCTGCGGACAAACTTTTCGAAGTTATTATGGACAACTGATAAGCATTAGCCTAAACAAACAAACGGATTAGTGTTCAACTCATCAGTTAAAATAGGACAAACCAAGTTGATAGATTTCTGCTTTTCATCTTCACTCGACCATGACTTTGATGACAATGAATGAGTCACGGTCGTTTTCAATTGTTTGAACATTTCGAGAACCTATCCAATGCATAATGATATATTACTCATAATCAAAGTAATTGCACAAATGTTACAAAATAAACCATCAGTAATTAAGAGAATTGAAAACGAAAGAAATCGATATGGCCCACTTAACACAAATGTCCTTTGTTTTACTGCCAATTCAATACGGAAGAAACAGTCATTCAGATGTGTATGTGATCAAACAGACAACCATCTTCTATGAAACAAGCTAATCAATTCATCACTAAATGGTAGTCCGTCTGAATAGAATACAAAATTGTTCACTGTAATTTGCTTAGAGCATGTTGTAGTAACATAAATATATCAATCTATGATTGGAAACAATAAAATTGTCTTCAGTTTTATCATTGAAATGAACGTCTCACTGACAACAAATTGCAAACCAGAACACGATTAGTTCCAAGCAGTTCAAAATCGGGCTTTCTGAAAATAAGCAAACACAACCATAAATAGACAGGGTTTTAATGAAATTGTAGACTCACTTGATTTTCTGTACTTTCACTTATACTAGAATATTTGTGATGTTTTTCTATTGTCCATCGGAAATTTTCTTTTACTTCATCAATGCAAGTTGTTGGCTTTTCCGCTGACATTTCTGTCGACGTGAATCAATATTTTATCACGTCAATAAACGAAGTGATATAACGAGACAAATAAATAAAGCATCGTTTATTTTTATTCATATTGAGCATTGTATGACTAATTACAGAAGTGTACTCATTTATCCTATCTCATTAGAAAAAAATACCGTTTGAAATTGGCTAGATACATACACATTAGTAAGACTTGGTTTGATTGTTGAAATCACACATCGAGAGCAAATTGGTATAAAAAATAAGAGAAATTGAGCCAATGGTTAGGTCATTTTTACTATGACTCTGATGTGAATACGTGAAACTTGTTTTACGTTATTTCAGCCTAATCATTATTTAATCCATTGTCTTTATTATGGTGTCGACTGTTATGTATCTCGAATGTATCTTAATATTGATAATAGTTTGTATGTTGAATATATCGACATTCAAGTGAATTATATTGCGATTTGTTTACTTGTTCTTCCTTCACCTCTAATATTGAAATGAAAACGTTTGGATTAAACATAGATAAAATTGGAAATCAACTGGATTAAAGGAACTGACAATGTTACTTACGAACATTAGGAGAATAAAACTCATTGAAATACCGGTTCAATATATTTTTCATGTTGAACAAGAAACTGATCACTGTCATCGAATGTAAAGTTCTTTGAAAATAAATGTTAATAGGATAATGATTGTTTATTGGTAAACAATTTAGGAAAAGTGGTAGTTAAAAGACCTGACAATAACAAGAAAACGTTTTACACAGAACTAACAATCGTGGTAGTTTGTAAGAGTAGGAGAATATTTCATCATGGATGATGATTACTTAGATATGGGAAAGAAGTCACAGAATGACCACAATTCATATTCCCTTTACTCCATGGTTATACATGCAATCACATCGGTATGAAGTCGAATAATGTGATATTCGTTTAAATATTTTGGTATTCTGACTTTTGTACAGCTATGTTCCATAATTAGTTTAATGAATAGGCTTGTGAACTCAAAAATACAAAGTGAAATCCACATTTTCTGTTCATCTAAAACGAAAAGCTTGTTACTTATGATGGCTCATGTGTTCGCTTAAGTGAGACGACCGATGCAAATGATTTCAGCCAGTAAACCGAGGAGTTATTAACCAACCCGTCAATATTATTTCTCTATTTATCTTCGTGATGGTTATCCAGGATCTTAAACACAAAATTATTATTAGTTCCCCTGATAAAAATAAAATTTTAATGCATTTGTTTATTCGAGTTCACAGCTACCATTTTTCACGGAATTTTATTATCACTATTTTTGTAGATATTGTCATTGTGAAAAAAAGTTTATATTTGCGATCTTAAAGCTTATAAAATGAATTTGCCGAGAAGAACTCTTCGCTAAACCAATCTTCCTTGTTTTATATCTATCATTGAACATCGGATCGAACTTAAAGTCTAAATATGAACTGATTTTGACTTTCAAACTGAGGTTTGCACTAATCTGGATTAAGTTTTCCTTATTTTACACAAGTCTGGTTGTCTGCTGAATTAAGAGTACTTACTGTCGAATGAACAAAGGTCGTATTTCTAGAGTGTTAATATTCAAAAATGAAACAATGTAAAACCAATCGCTTTACAATTTGATGTCTATAAACACTAGATACATTTTGTTAAAATAAATATACATCTAGTAGTTCAACAAACGGTGATGCCCATTTTTGTATTGAGTTACTTTGAGTGCCATGATAATAAATGAAAAAGCAATATAAAGATAGGGAATAACAACAGGTATTTTGTCGGAATAAATCGTTTCTAAAAGCGTAACACTCAATAATGAGAGGAAATTACTTTCTTCCTTTATCTGTTTCCATAGCCAACTTGTGTATATCACAAACCTTCTTCAAAGTGTTTGAATCATAGGCAATAATTTTCATATTCTTGTATGATTCATAGTTGATTTCACGGAATACACTTTCAAATAAAAGATTCCAATCGATCTGATCAAAATAAACAATAATTTGAAATACATTTACAAAGACAGTAAATGGGTCATGTCACAAATCCGTTTTCTACATATGATCAATGTTACTCAGCTGATCCTGATAGGTAGTTATCATACATTTTGTTGTCAACAATGAATGTAAATAACACTGTACTGTTCTTGTTAACTGCATGATCATTCAAAGATAATAATGTATGAAGTTTTCACCTGTGATTTTTATTCAAAGTAGTTTTTAAACCAGTTGACTTTGATCAAATTGAGACAGAATTTTGAACAACAGACGAAAAGTGTCATCAATTTTGCGTATTTGATTTATGGGTAACTGGATGGTAACAAACCTTTTTTGGTGTAAACAGTTACATTCTATCGATCTAAATTCTAATTCTGAGTATTAAGAAATGGTTAGACAAGAGTCCATTGAGTAAAGGTTCTACTTTTATGAACATTGATAAAGTACATTTGTGGATGCTATGAATTTTCCTGGACTGATTTTCCATCCTGAGATACTTAGTTAACACACATTTCTTTCCACAGTTCAAAAAACAGATGGATTTAGATTCCGACCGTCTCCGTATTGAAATATTTGTATTTTACTAACCCATTTCCAGCATGGATATGTTATAAGCTTCGTTTAAGTTGTTTTGGTTTTACAAACGAGACAGTTCTGAATGCAACATCACCATAGACGACGTCTCGGGCTCAGTAGGTGACAATTTGATGAGGGAGACATTTGATGTTCAGTCGTAATTCGAGTTATTTGGTGGAGTTAGTCCCAGATGAATGTCTCAGTTTACTCAGACACATGTATCAATAACACTTTGATTTTCTCGCTTTTCATAGAAAATGAGAATTTTATTACTTCTCTAAGGGTCAATATGTGAAGGTACACAACACTTTGACGATAAAACTGCAACTGAAACAAAGAAAACACTATGAGATTAGGTAAGGGTTATTTGTGTTCCGGGATATGCGGATTAATGCACGGCATCAAGGTATATGTAGTGTTATATTTGTTTTAGTGTGCCGATAACAGTAGGTCGCTGAAGGAATGAGTGAGTTTCATTCGTAGTTGCATGATTGTAGAATTTATGAAGATTAACAATCAACTAGATGGCAAATTACTGGCTAATCTAAATTCAACCTTCACCTTGATGGATCTATCATTCATTCAGTGATAGAACTGTGCTTCACATGTAAATAATATTTTAAGAACAGTTTAATTCGTCAACTCACTACGGGACAGATTTCTATTAACTTCTCGATTGCGATTTCTGAATCAGAACCAGATGGTTTTGTCTGAAATAAATAAATTAGCGAAGTCTAATCACGATCAATTATCTGATCTAGTTTATTGAGTGAGCGCTACCAAGGATTTTGGGATTGGATCAAGATAATTGTTTAAGGCCGTTTTGTTGAAAGTGGATTTTGAACAAGCAAACACTATCTGCCTTGTTATCTTGTTTGGGGCAACCGATAACGTTATCAGCGTTTCGTTAATCCATTTCACTAGTTTTATTTACCTTTACAATTCTATCCCATCATAGTTATCATTTTGAAATAAACGAATTTAGTATTTTAACATGTGACATACGTGTTGATAATAATTTAGAAGCTCCATGATATATATTAACAGAAAATAGAGTGTTGCCGAAAATCCCATTTCTTTTAAACCAAAATCCATGTATCGTCAATGTTATCATATGCTTATCCATAATAATTTGTTTTATTCTAGCTAAGGCATTCGGTAATATTCGGAAGTGTTTTGGAATTTTCAATTTATGTAAGTGGACTGTAGTATGTTGTCATTAATGATAGTGAAATATTGAAGTCGTCTGCATTATGGATTTTCTTGTGGGTGATTTTACAGATTGAAACATATAGGTAGAGTTCAGTGGGTGTAAGACGATAGGTATTTGTATCAATTATATTAGCACTGCTTCACTGTAATCTTTTGAAATAAATTATGTTACTGACACGAAGTTCACAGGACAGGGTTTGTTCACATCTGCAAAAATAATTTCAGAGAAGTTTTATTGTCGAATGAAATTCATGAGAGAGAGTTCTATAATCATTCGACTTGATGTTGAGCCAACAACATAAAAAGTTTGGTCACGTTATTTATCGTCTCGTATGTCGCTGGATAATTGCCTATAACGATCCGAAAATCTCTTACACTACTGGGTAGCTAGAACTTAATTGGATTACCAGGAGCTCATATTTGTCTTCTCATGACTGAAATGCAAATATACTAATCACTGGATACTATGTCCGTTTTCTACAAAATAATGGAGTGTATAAAAAAATTCACAACAACACAATTTCGAACAATTATGAAGTAAACATAGTCACTTTACTCACAGATTTGATTTCGACATAGAAATTGACAACATCTTGTATTAAATTTTCCTTATTCTCCGAAGGTCCGATTCTCTTCATATATTCGAAAAGTTTTTTACCAGTTCCCACATTATAGGGCTGTTAATTAAAAATGAAGTAAATCGCACAAACGTTCAACCATACGAAATGTTTTTGACTGGTAAGATGTGTTACTTTCATAAAACGGCGATGCTGATCGCCTGATCCAGGCAGACGGTTTTTTGATCACATTTATCATTTTGTTATTGTCACATTATCAAGTACTTATCCATTTTAAAGATTTTACGTCGTTTGATTTGAGCTGTCAGAAAACAGACAAGTAATTATTGGGATTTGTACATTGATGGAGTATGTTCCAATTCCTTTATGCATGATAATGCTGCCTGATATAAGTCAGGTCAAAAACCGGGTCACGTTTCAGTGTAAAACACAATGTAAATATAACTTATTTGTTGGTGATATCAAAAGAACGATTCTAAAATTCACCGACCGTTCACATCCTGTTTTATATACTGTGTCACAAGTTAAAATTGGTCAAGGATAAACTTATGATGAAATTATTTCAATTATTGAAATGAAAATAAGTTGAGATAGTTTAATCTTACCGCGCTAGAAGCAACAGCATCAAAAGCTTCCAGTGAACCAGAAGAAATCTGAAATACAAAACTAAGCACCTGTATTATTTATCGGGAACCAAATGAAGTGTTACGCAACTAAGGTGTTTATGAAAAACACTTATTTCAATAGATGGTATCCATTGGAAACTTCTTTTGTTGTTTGACAAGTAGCAACAACCTACTTTGGCAAATTATATAGCCCTATTTGGAAAACAAATGATGATTCACTCATACAAAGGATCACTCAGTTTTTATTTATCAGCACACAGGATTCTCTCTTCAGATGCACAGAGTTACCGAGTTGTAGTTGTAGAAAACAGTAAAAATATTTTAAACATTGAGAATGTGACTAAATAAAAAATATATTGATAACGTAAACTGGGTGAAATTTTGGTTACTAGAGTGAACTGAGATTGGATTCGTCATTCAAAAAAAAATTCTGTCGAGAGATATACGACAGCAATATTTAAAATTATTCAGTATACAAACACAAAGTACTGTTTAAATAGTGTGAGATTTTTTCATGGTATTGCGGTAAATTACACAAACGTACATTGGAAAAACGTGAACAGATGTGATTAAAAATTGATTAACGATCTACCATTAAAATATTTTCACTGCAGCATACGTAATGTATATATATATATATATATATATATATATATGGTCTTTTATAGTCGTTTGTATCTCATAATAAGCCCGATCGTGTTTTCAAACACAAAGATTTTTATCACAACTAACTCATGCAACTGAATCTATTTGATCCATTTAAATGCGACGGATTAGAGTGAACATCTTGGTCGAGAGGTTCTGTTGACATAGCTACGAGGAATTTGAATTGATCAGGTTTATATTTTCAAATGCAAACACAAAATAAATATGATGCTGCAATGATTTTGTGCTCAGAATTTGATTTATCCTGGCAAATTCAACATTGCAATGTATATAAGTAGAACACACTAACACAAATTAATTAACCGGTTGATTAAATACTTAGAACTCGGTATTACATTTCAGCTCTCAAATGATTTAATACTCAGTAACTCACATGAATGTGTGGGTTGACATCTTTTACTAGCTTTAGCGAAAATAATGATGTACTTCCACTTTGAAGCAATAAAGGTAAAAGTAAACCTGTAAGATTGAATGTTTTGTCGTCACGTAGATTATTTTTGACAATGAAAGGGATTTTTTCAAAGTTGGTTGTCAAGTACCATCCTTTGAATAGAGATATTATCAATTTAATAACTTCGTTTTCAATCACTTGTATGCTTGCATTGGGACTGTCTATACAAGATGTGTAGTAATTCACAGCCCTCTTGAAGTGTGAATCATCTGGATAGCTTGTATTTTTCACTTGAAACAAAAAAAGCAACGAACAAATAGCGTTATTGACCTTAAGAATTCATCATTTATTTATTACAGATTTACAGGGAAACATGATTTATCCATAAAGACACATGAATCTTCATTGTTGGTGGGTCTACTTGGTCAATTCAATGATTTCTGATTTGTGTATTGATCTGATCGTGTCTCAGATATCATTCATAGATAAAAATCGAACATTTATTGAATCTGGGGTTTTAATAATTTAAATAAGTGATATTGATAGCACGTTTCTTAACTGTCACAACACTTATATTACTGACCTTAGAAGCCTTGAAAATGGGCTTTTCTGGAATGGTTTGAGTAACATGTTTTAAATGGGAATATTTTTTTAAAAGTGTGTAACTTTTTTAGGCTCCCCAACCACCTCTATTCACCTGTATGTTTTTCTCACCAATGAAATGTCGTTTTAACCAGTCGATGAAATGTTTACTTTCGGAAGCATAAAAGTAATGAATTCCGTCGAGAAATGTCAGTTTTAGTCAGGTCATATCTATTTCATATAGTGAGACTGATTGGATTTTCAGAGAGATGTTCGTTGGTGTAAGTTTTTTTGGCGGGAGCGGAACTCCTTAGACAGGTGTGAATGTAACTTTGTGATACTTGATAATACGACACAGTATTCGAAATCCAAATAATTTGTACATAAAATACGTCTACAAAATGAAGAGTCACAATCAGAGACCAAAACCTTCTCAAACAGCACACGGGTTTGTTTCGAATTAAATTCTTAATCCGTCAGTCTAGGTAGCCTGTTGGTATTGGTTGTGGGTCTAATAATGTTTGTTCAGCTGGTGGAAGGCTTTTTTGCAGTATCCATATTGTCAGTTCACCATAATCACGAGTTTCTGAGCATCACTTATGAAAAACATCTCAGCTTTCGTCGTCTGACATCCGTGCAGAAGAATACGATTCGTCTTTTATTGATGTTCGGAAGTGCATCTTATGTTGTCATCAACTTTGCTTATGCGAATTACGAGACGGGAATAATAGCCTAAGATATTTTGGACTTAAGACAACGCTACGAGTTATTCTAAGTTTGAGACAATTGGTAATGTGCTGATTTCCATTTGTCTGTCAATGACATCTTGGTTTACCAATGAATTCAAACTAGTGACACCAACGTAATGTGTACATTTCATTCTGCACACAAAGCACGTGAGTCGTTACATGGTTCATTCGGCGTAGTCACGAAATTCAAATTATATATTAAATTCAAGATGAATTTATTAATATCACACAGGTGAATATTATAGTACAGTATCGAGTGCGCATGGTAAACTTCTATGTAATTACGACTGTACAATTTGAGTAAACGCCATTATCCGAAAGAGTATTTTCTTCCTTGAAACAATGACATTCTTTTACTTATTTCATTGAATTCATTAACAGATCAATATTAGACAACCATTGAAAACATGGAAGCACTAGACGGTTGTTTTATCTGTTCACATCCACGATCTATTGCTATTATTATCTAGTTGTTTGTAGCGTAAAGGCGGTAGAGAAAGTATACGTCATGAAGAACTCATTTGATTAGGTTAATTTGTTCTCAGAAGAACTATTAATTATGATCACGATAAACTTATTTTTATTAATAGTGAATTTTCTAGTTCGGTCCGATTCGTTCGCATGTACAGTGTATTTAATACTAAACCATTTTGGCAGCCTACATTTTTCATTTCCACAATAGTTGACAATTGGGCATTTTTAAGTATCTTCTATTGTTATCAGGTGACTCAGTTGACATTTAAGTCATATTCGAATTTATTCTTAGTGTGACAAACTACAAATAACTACACGCGACTGTCAGAAACTTATTCCGTTGTCTACATGATAGAGATGATAGCAGTTACTACTCTTTTAATTTCAGTGCTTATTTCACCATATCACTTCGTGCAATTTTCTTTAAGTCTACGAATATTTATCAGTATTTCATTCACTGTATAATAATACTCATGAGTGAGTCTGTAGATCCCCTAGTCGTTTTTGTCATAAGTCATTTTACACTGACTTACAGTTTTACGATTTCAATGTTTCAGTCATATGGAAATTTATCTTTCGATATTAGTTCATAATGATTATAAAAATTATAATTGAAATACTCGTTTGTACAATTACATTCAAATGTTTCTGTTAAGTAGAGTAAGACTATACAACGCGAAGGACCAAATGAACTATTTTGACAAGTAAGCAATATCTGCATCTCCAATTCATTTTAATCGACAGTACAGCACACTATCCTTCTACACACTATCACTGCGTGGGTGTATACGATTAACTTCATCATATATATTACTACTTTGTTAATAAACAAAATGATTATTATATTTTCATCCAGTTTATTCATCAAATTCCTAATTATGGTAATATGCGAGTTTGCACATTTTACATTTCGAAATCTTCGAGACTCCACACTAAATGACTTTGATTGTTGCTTTACACAGAACCAACTGTTCAACATGTTCGAATAAGCGAGCAGCACTAACTTGTTTTTAGCCTTGTGCATAGTTGATAATAACATGTTCATTAAATAACAGCCAGCTCATTAGCGTAGGAGTCAAATACCATGATTTGTCTTAATTCATTATCACTTAAAGTTGATCACTTCATCAATCGATTTTTACAAATATTTGAGCAGACTGGATGAATGGGCGGTTATTATTGTGAGAATACATTCACGTTCTGGTCAGGACATATTTGTGTTCAATTTGTGTAAAGGTAGAAGCGAGTGTTAATTTATTCATGTGCTCGAAAAGTGAATAAGTTTACAATCTCCGTCAAAAATTTAGTGAGCGAAATAAACAGGTGCATCAATCATCAACATAAGGAAAATTGCACCGAATCATGACTAAACAAAAGATATAAATTGAAACGATATTAACGAAACTCACATAAATTGATGATGACATCGTCGAACAGATAAGAATGATCTACATCAACGCCATCGGTGATTGTTTCACGACAAATAATGTTTTCATAATCTTCACAAATAAACTTATCAAGGTTCTCTCGCTCAACACTCGTGCAACTACCATCGATGCAAGTTTCGTCTTCAAAGATAATAAAAGAGAAATGTATTGCATATTTATTCACATTTCACTTCATACTGAGAATCTTGTTGTGAGTGTATTAGCTCGAAATTCGTGTTTTAAAGAAACACTGAACTAATGTAACATTTATAATGACTTCTGACAATGCTAAGCAAATCATACTCATGAATGATGTTCACACTTAAATTACATGACTACTTTGAATTACTTGGATTTTGAAAATCACTGAACAACATTATATTCAGGGAATAATTAAATGACACATTTCCCATAACGAAAAAATAGCAAGGGAAAATGCGCATTCAATATTTGCATGAGTCATCACAATTTGGTTGCACGATTACACTCAAAAGTCCCAAAATGATCTTAAAGCACTCAAAAATTACTTTCACACACTCACCTGTAACAAGCTCCTCCGTTTCATTACCTATAACAGATACTCCTGTGGATGCAGACAGGTCGTCATGGATAGAGTAAATTTAAAAAACAGAACGGAAACAGTTAATCAATCTGTGTACAGTGAGGTGACACAGATATGTCACTCAATCTCATCTCATGGTTTTTGACACGTGGTGTTGCCGACAACAACTATCCACATATACAAGTAATTGCATGGAAATTATTTCACTGCAGCTACTACAGCCTTATAGAAGACACTTGTCGTGTATCGAAAGATTTGTCTTTAACCTAGTTCAAGTGGTGAATCCTAATAACAACCGTATTCGTGGGGTAATATTTCACGATAAATGCCACAACCAACCAGTTTAAAGTCATCACACAATAAATGTTTTCAGCATTGTATTTATTGCATATTTATTCACATTTCACTTCATACTGAGAATCTTGTTGTGAGTGTATTAGCTCGAAATTCGTGTTTTAAAGAAACACTGAACTAATGTAACATTTATAATGACTTCTGACAATGCTAAGCAAATCATACTCATGAATGATGTTCACACTTAAATTACATGACTACTTTGAATTACTTGGATTTTGAAAATCACTGAACAACATTATATTCAGGGAATAAACTGGTGACAAATTTTTACCAGATACCCAATAAAGATAGTTGTGGAAATTGTTAGATGCAAATTGACGATACTTGTAATAAGTGAAACCCATTAGATGCAAATTGTACTGAAAGCATTATATTTGGAAGAGGAACCTTTATAACACACAATAATACCCAAGGCATCTCATAGGGAGTATATAGGGTGGTAATCTCATAAATCTTGTTTCATGAAGTCATCCTTTAATACAAGTGAATGGATTACATCGAATGTCATTCAGCAGTATGCACTTACCAACGGTAGCAATGTAGACAATAATGATTGATCTTATGAGAGTCTGCAGTCCTGATTTTATTTAGCCGTTTAAGCGACGTTAAACAGTTTATTAATTCGAGCAAAAATATTACCACATTGACTTCATATAAAAACAAACTGGTCATTCTTGACCTAACGCCTTGCCAACGTCGTGCAACAAGACGTGAAGTGATAGGATCGCATAGCCGTGATAAAACAAATAAAATACTAGATGCATCTTTCAATATTGTAGGAAGTATCAGACACATCTATTATGAGCATGATGTTAATATGCAAACGACAGATCACTCTGCAGATCTAGCTAACTCTACTTATCAGAAAACTTTAGATGATATACGGACTCCAACTGACACCAGAAAACATAACGACATTTACTGTTCTAATCCAGGCTTGAATATGACCCACAAGTAATCAAACCTAGTCAAGTAAAAGCTAGTCCTCTTAATTGTATTACAGAAGATCACCCGAATATCCAAATAAAAAAGGCTCCCAAATATGAAAACGATCATAACAACTGCCAGTTACATACAGGAGACCCTCCTCCAGCTATCGCTGGTGCAAATAACTATGACTCAGGCTTCGAGCTTTGCCATCAAAGTTATACCACAAATAGCAGTACAATGCGCAGTCACACTGTACAAGATCATTTTAGAATTTATCTTCTAGTGGCACTTCTGGGGGGCTATCTAGCCCCATGCGAAAAATATACTTGCTCTTCCATTATAACTTCAATCAGAATTATTCCCAACACATTCTCTCATAGTTGAACTCTCCAAGCGATTTCACTAGCCCATTTGATAAATCCCTCTTCAACCCTTGTTATCAACAAAACAAACTGTCGAAGAACAACCGATCCATCAGTTTAAACCTATGTTACAACCCTGAGGCTTTTATTAACTCTATTACTGTAGATACTCTCAATCACTTAAAATTGGTTGGTTTGTGAACTTCTGAAATTGCCTAAGAAGCTTTGACTGAAGGGACGTTCTTTAGCGTCAACACTACCAACTAACTAGCTAATAAACTCCATTACATCACAAATAATATCTTCGACAAATTCGCGCTCCAAGGATACTGGGGACTGAGGATTTCTAATCATCTGTACATACCGATCCATATAAAAACAAGCCTTTGTAGACATGGCATGCGATTCTGCAATTTCAGTGACTTTTTCTCTTTAGCTACCGTGTTAAATATTTGTCAAGGAAGAGGCAGGTACTGAACTTGATTATTGTTCCTCCGCACTTATCAAACTCCTTCGAAATAAAATGAAATGATCAAAATTGGAAAAAAGACATATTTATTAGGGACAATCCTCAACTTATTACGGAACTACAATGTGTATACTACTCACGTCTACAGACATAAGTAGCATGTGACACTAAACGGAAGTGGACAACCTAGCAACAGAAGAAAATGAGATCGGGGTGAAGAGAATAGAAAATAAGTGTGGACTGGAAGAATCGTACACAATGTGAACAACAAATGATGGAAATTTGCAAATGAAGTGTTTAGTATATTGTTCTCATATTTTACCAATAAACTCTGCAATTTTGTATCTGATTACAATTGATTGTAGCCACCTGTGTTTCCGTTCATAACACCCTTCTTTCAACATGTTTGTTTCTCATTAAGAAACCAAAAACTACACGATAACTCAGCTTACATCAATACGTTCTCGTGAAGTCACAAATATACACTTAATTATACATAGTTTTTCCATGGCAATCAGCAAAATGAAGCACTCCATACAGAGGGACCAGTTGATATTCCGGCTGGCTTGCTAAAATGTGGAAGTGATGATCGGTGTACTATGATTCTTAGGCCTTTGAACATCACACTCTACATCATGTTACCCGACTACCTGGCAAACTACAAATGTCAATCCCAGAATTAAATCACATCCTGCAGCAAATGTTGAAAATTGCCGGTTCATAACATGACCTTGGTAGTATTTGGTGGTAACGGAAGTAGATGAGAAGTCGTTAATTGAACATCTACTTGCCAATAATCCAATCTTGATCCACCAGAATGGGTTTTTGAGATTCAGGTCGGGCGATGAATGTCTGCTAGACGACCTGAATGATATTATTCTAACATGAAACAACGGGATCCTTGTATCAGTTATATTCTTCGACTTCAAGAAAGCTTTCGATAAGGTTCCACACATACTTTTTTGCGTCAAATTAAAATCTTTCGGAATCACTAGCCAACTATATTCGTGGTTGGCTCCTTTTTTACCAAACGTAAACAAACGGTAATGTACAATGACTCTCTCATAACCAAAACTAATAACTAGTGGAGTTATCTGCCCCCAAATGCCCTGGTACGGCCGAGAGTGGGGAGAGTCCGCTCTTCCTATCGAAATGCTCTCACATGGCCATGCGTATATAGCCTCTGCCAGGGAAGTCCCACTCACTGCCTTTTCGGACCACGGGTGTTGTTTAATAAAATGAGAGGACGAAAAGCGAATGTCTGACGCTTTAACCGGATCCCAATTCAATGGTGCACATGGGCTCCAGTATCTTGAAGGAACAAATGGCGTATGAACCTATCGTTGGTCACCGGCTACCGTGGGACTGCATCTCCTCACGATGCTCCACTGCCTTGTGGATCAGACGTTCAGGTCGAAGGCTCGGGGTGTGGCCCCCTAAGAAAACCACCTGCTTCGGTTTGGGCACCCGGGCAGTATCACAGCCCTTACACAAATCAATTGAGATTCATGTCGCGCATATGTACTTGGTGCCTCCTTGTACCTATACCTATGTGTTAAAATAAATAAATAAATAAGTGGAGTTATCCAGGTAGGTATATTAGGGCCACTCTTCTTTCTCATGTACGTAGACGAAATATGTAAAACCATGAACTTTGTGAGACCGTACTTATATGCAGATCATCATGAAATATAGTACTCAGCTTTAGGCTAAAGCTTTGAGTGTACGTATATCCCCGATTCGAAGTAACCTCGATAACCCATCTATCTGAAGTAAAGAATGGCAGTTACCATATAACCTCAACACATGTGGGATCATGAATTTTCAGAAACATCCCCATGAACTACTATTTCACTTTAATATAACATAGGGTTCGGACGCTCAAATTAGTGCACGGTCTAATTAATAATTACACAGAAAGCCTAAAGTTCGAAGAACATTGTTCCTCTATTATCTTGATGGCCAACAGGTTTCATAATAAAGAATTTCTTAACTAGGATGTGACTACACTCTCGAATACACAGATGTAAGCACTTCTCTTTAAAACCTTTAAGGTTCCGTCGGCTTAAGAAAAATCCGAAATTCGGCTACAAAATAATATACGTTCTCTCAGTTTAAGACGCTTACCCACATATAATCCACACTCCTGTCTACAAACTCAGTAACAACGCATATACACTACTATCTGTAAAATACTGGGAATCAATGAGTTACAAATTTTTACGACACAGTGCAGATTATTGAAGAACAGGCTGCAAATGTCCATCTGTGACTGTGACACTATTAAGAAGATTGAAGTACTAATAATCCCTTCTTCAGACTTCTAAGGACTTCATCAACTCTCCCTTGGACTCTCAGCCAACCTTGAGGTGTCTTTTATAGATCGACCAAAATCTAGACCAATCGTGAATATTTCGGACTGCCATTAAGAATTATATATTCATGGGCAAATGATAAAGCATACGTAGGTATCATTACCAAGATTTGATTTGATAATTTCGAATAAATTGAGCATTGAGTAGATTGTTTTAAATAAATAATATATTTGTAATGTCCCAATGAGTAGAAAAATTAGATTTTCTGACGTTTCGTGACTTAATATAAGTCACTTCTTCAGAGATTAAATAACCAAATTAAAACTAATCCAAGTTTAAATAAACCAACGGAACAATAAGAATAATCTTGGTATATTATTTCTCACTAAACAACGGTGCATACGAATTGACCTAATAATGAGACCGATCGTTCACTAACCTATATATGTACACACAATAAATTGTAAAACCGTTGCTTGCACAATACTCAAAAAAATCAAAGCTGCTACCGGGGCATGTTTTATGATCACTGAGTGGTTATTAAACATGACATTTCACTGTTGTTGATATTGTGTGCATTAAATAATCAACTGAATGCACTGAACGTACGTTCTGTGTGTTACAACACCTGCAACTAGAAATTCTAGTTTCCTTAAATAAAAAAACAAGTGTTGTGGGTATGGTTCAAGAAAGAATAACATATCGATTTGATTTATT
The DNA here is from genome assembly GCA_946903255.1 of Schistosoma spindalis. Taxonomy (NCBI): domain Eukaryota; kingdom Metazoa; phylum Platyhelminthes; class Trematoda; order Strigeidida; family Schistosomatidae; genus Schistosoma; species Schistosoma spindalis. The sequence goes on from OX336424.1 coordinate 15,286,665, forward strand.
GATGTCAAAATATCAACAAATCTGTGTGTGAAGTCAGTGTATATACATGGAAAATTAACAACTGTACTACTAATTTTTATGTTGTTTAGCTTAGTATAAAAACACGATTTAATCAGATACTATGGTTTGCAAATCTATGAGAATCTTAGTAACATGAACACAGTCAAGTTTATTGGGATATGATAAAGAAGCAGATCTACACGTAATGGTCAATTACAACACATGAAAACTTTATGAGCATTATAACAGTGATATGGACAGAAATAGATAATTTTATTTAACATAAAACAAAACTTACGGTTAGTGATGGTTTTCGGACGGCTTACAAAAACTAATGTCAGTACTACCAGTACTAATACTGTACCAAATGCTATCATAGATAAGATGAGTTGCTGTTTAGATAAGTTTGTAAAGGTTGTTTTGATCTTCAAGCCCATTGTTGGTTGAAGAGCCTTCACATAACTTGTCTAACTACGCCAGTATATATATATATATATATATATATATATATATATATATATATATATTGAAAACGGTTATCTCAGATAAAACAAATATTTTTGGAATTTTACTATGTCAGAGTGTCGTTAAGATTCACGTGCCATAGCACGTTATACCGACGTGATTATCTTAATTATGAATACGTTGTATTATTTACTGAATTGGTAAAACCATAAATAATTCTCAATGAGACTACATCGGCTGACAGCTAAACCTTATTCAAGGTAGGAAGAGATTATTGCTAATTTAATACATAACTCAATACTACACATCTAAACAAATTTTACTATTCAGAATCAGGTCAATTAATTAAAATTCGTTGATATATTGTGCTTTGCTGATTTTGTGATTTTCGGTAATATGAACACACTTCAATATATTGGATATATCAGATGTATACAGGCTACGCAAAAATGTTACTTTTTACCTAACTATTTGTGTCAGTTATATACACATTAAATTGCACAAAAGTTTAATAATAATATTAGAACGCAGTTTATAAACGACTGTCCTTATGTTTTTTGAAACAATACTAATATCTAATGTGATATTCAACCACAAAAGAATTGATTAATAGTTTATCAGTACAACGAAAAATGCTAGTTCACTTAAGCACTGATCTACAATATATGATTAAAATTCAGACTTTTATAACTCTCCGATTCATGCTCTTTAACGAAAGTAGATGGAACATCTTGATTTCACGGATGTCCACTGTATAATGCATGCGGGTTAACTCGTACAAGAGTTTGAACCACTGAAGTTAATGGAAAGAATATAGATGGCTGGATCTACACTATGGTTAAGTGGTTTACCAAGTATTCTTCAAGTGTTTTAGCAGTATGTCCAAATCCGTTGCGACTACCAGGAGCTTGAGGTACACGTCACTGTACAATTCGCTTCATTGTTGGAATCGCTGAGGCTACTGACAGTAATATTTCAGAATTCGTAAGAAAGTCAGTTTATAATTTAGATGAGGTAAACTGAAAAGTGTTCTGCCCGGTTCGATTTTCAACTAAACACACCTATTTCGTGAGTGATATCTCACACTTCGGTTGGTTAGGTGAGTTCCAGTATGCTATTGTGGTGGACCAGACAATATATTAACCCAAAAGGTAGTGACAGAGTTATTAATAACAAATAATAATATTTATATATATAAGTTAAATGTCATAAACACAATAGAAATAAGGAACGTGACTTATTTCACCAGGAGAGTGCGTGTTCCAAATTGATCTGGTATTAAATATCCACAATTATAGATGGTTAATAATTCCAGTAAGTGTGATGGATTCCCCAATGGTATGATCCAGTAGTATATATGGTATATTCCAATTATCGTCTGTAAAGGTAAATGGTATTTGATTCAGACTTCGGTTAACACAAATGCGAGTGAATGTAGAACGAGAGGTTTGTGTGTAGTAGTGTATTTAGGGAACAACCACAAACTTGTCACGCTATGTCAGTATCACAACGGAAAAAGTGATCAAGGTCATTTACTAAAACAACAGGTACAATGATTTAATAATAAATGTACATACAGTGAAAGATTGACAAAATAAATACAAATAATATTAAAAATCATTTACAAAATAAGTTTAACAGACCTATCTCCAAATAGCTCCCCCCTAGAGTTTCCGGAGGTAAAACTGGTTGTATTAACAAAATAATGTAAGAATATGATATATATATATATATGCATATGTGCAAAAATAATATTTACAATTATAAACAACAAAAATTGTGGAGATGGATGTGACATATGCGTTAGTAAAATGCGTTGCGTTAACGTTTGGTAATAGTAGTAATGCAACATAGCGTAACGAACAGAAAAAAAAATGAAAACACTGTCAATGATAATAATGTGTAAAACTGTTAATGATCGACACACGCACATACACAAAAAATGAACTGTTTATTTTTGTGTACTAGTTTTTTTATTGTGACAAAAAATTTTTTTATATAAAAAATGTGACGAAACGAATAATTGTGGGAAAAAAATGTGATTAATTATGTACATTGTGAGAAGAGAAAAAAAATTGGGTAGGATTGATAGTGTGGGTCCTTGATGATTGTTTGTTTTGATTGGTTGTAGTTTTTTTTATACGGCGAAATGTACATAACGTTTTGGATTTTTTACATGTCTCCCAGAACGTGTTAAACCAGAGGGTGTAGTGTTAAGTTTTTTCCTCCTCTTGTTTCTTAGCAATAGATGGGAGTGGTGATTTGTTCGTAGTATTGTCTACCGTGTCTTGAAGAATTTCATAGAAAGTCGGTTTTATTCGATCTATGGAAATTGTCTCGTTCTTTCCATTTTTATTGATGATGAAATGTTTGTTTGTTCGTTTAATTACTTGGTAAGGTCCTTCGTACGGTTGCTTCAATGGCTTTCTCACTGCGTTGACTCGAACAAAATCGAATTTGCAGGTCTCTAGATGTTTATCAAGTTGTATGCGGTTGTTATGTTCGTGCGGAGGTATCGCTTTAATGCGTTGCATCGTTTGTAATAGTCGGCTTGCGAAACCATTTGGATCATTTGACATTGTTGATTCTTGATCGACCAACTGACCCGGTAATGTTAATGTAGTACCGTAAACTAGTTCAGCTGAAGTGCATCCTAAATCCTCCTTGATGGTTGAACGAATTCCCAGGAGTACAAGTGGTAGTGCGTCACTCCATTTTGTTGTATCAGTTTGTGCTATCAGTGCGCTTTTCAATTGACGGTGAAATCTTTCGACCAGACCATTAGCCACTGGATGATAAACTGTCGTTTTAATGTGGTTCACACCCAGAAGTCTTGTGAATTCCTGAAATAAGATAGACTGGAACTGGGGACCACGATCTGTAGTGACGATAGATGGTACTCCATAGTTTTATATCCGTCGGTCAAGGAATGCAGTGGCTACTGTCTGTGCAGAAGTGTCGGCAATGGGACACGCTATAGCCCATCTTGTGAATCTGTCCACCGATGTGAGTATATGCCTGAATGATTTTGATGGCGGCAAGGGACCGACTATATCTAGATGGATGTGTTGGAAACGTTTCTCTGGCAAAGGGAACTTCCCAACAGGACTGATTATGTGTTTCTGAATTTTGCTGTGTCGACATTGTAGGCAGCTTCGAGTCCATCGTTTTATATCAGAGTTAATCTTTGGCCACACGAAACGCTCAGTAATCAGTTTAGTTGTGGCTCGGATTCCTGGGTGTGAAAGGTCATGCAGTTGACGAAATACTTGCCGTCGGCAAGCTTGAGGTACGAAAGGACGGTTACTGCCTGTTGAAACGTCACAGATGATAGATGCATTTGAGAAAGGAATGGGTACAGGCTTAAGAAGCAAGTTGGACTTTTCTTTGCAGCTCTGTATTTCTGCGTCGTCTACTTGCAATTTGGCGATTGTTTCCAAATCAATATCTTGCTTACGTATCAGCATATTTATATCCTTTCGTGATAAAGCTTCAGCTACAACGTTAGTGTGTCCTTTGAAGAAGAACGCTACGGAAGTAGTCGTGTTGTTTACGTGTTGTTGCAATACTGCCCCGACGGCTTTTTGTGGCGCATCCGTGCACAGAATCAGATGAGTTGTGGGGTCAGTATTTAGATGTTGTAGCATGGTGGCGTTGGCTATCATGGACTTGAATTTTTCAAATGCTATTTTGGTGTCAGGAGGTAGCTTGAATGTTTGATTCATTTGCTTCTTCGTACTTTTGTTTTCGCTTCTCAGCAAATCCGTTAGCGGCTGTAACACGTCTGCGCAACATGGTATGAATCTGCGATAGAAATTGCACGTTCCGAGGAAACGGCGTAGTGACTTTACCGACTTGGGCTCAGGGAAATTGTCTATAGCTTCGACTTTCTCTTCAAGAGGTTTAATTCCTTGAGAATCAATGTGATGTCCCAGAAATTCTATAGTTGAGGCTCCGAATATACACTTCCAAGGATTGATAACTACACCATGCTTTTTAAAGCGTTTGAAGAAAGTTTGCAAGTGTTGAATGTGCTCTTCGAGCGATGAGCTGGCAATCAAAACGTCATCAATATAGACAAATACAAAATCTAATCCTCGAGTGACTTCGCCCGAATGGCATCCTTAAAAATTCAAACAGGCCAAAAAGAGTAATTATTGCTGATTTTTCAATGTCTTCGGGCGCCATTGGAATTTGGTGATAAGCTTTTACTAGGTCGAGTTTCGAAAAAAATTGTTTTCCATGTAGGTTTAAAGAGAAGTCGTGTAGATGTGGGATGGAGTACCTATCTGGAATAGTTTGATTGTTTAACCGTCGGTAGTCTCCGCATAGTCACCAGTCTTGGTCCTTCTTTGGTACCATGTGCAGAGGCGAAGCCCAGGGACTGTTCGACTGTCTGATTATCCCAAGTCGCATCATTTGTTCGAATTCTCTCTTCGCGAACTGCAACTTGTGTGGGGGTAGTCGTCTTTTCCTCGCGCGAGTGGGTGGTCCCGTAGTGGTGATAGTGTGTTGGACATGATGAGTGGGACTTTCGCTTAGGTAGTCGGTTCTGGTTATACTTTCGTATCTCGACAGGATATCAGTGAAAGTCTTATTCTCAGGTCTTAACATTCGGACTCCGTAAATCTCGTAATTGGAGATGGTTGTGCCGCAGACCTGTAAGCTTGTATTCTTGTCGATTAGTTTCCTTTTTCTCATATCTACGGGTAAGTTGTAAGCTCCTAGGAAATCAGCTCCGAGAATGGGTTGCTTAACTTCAGCTACTATGAAAACCCACATAAAACGTCTGCGGAGACCGAGATCTAGGATAAGTGATTGTTCTCCGTAAGTTTTAATGATTGTGCTATTGGCCGCGACTAGGTATAATTTGGTGCTTTGAGAGTGCCGTCGTTTAGAGAGGTGTAATGGGATAATGCTGATTTCGGCTCCTGTATCGACCGAAAAATCTGAGCCCGAAATTCGATCCCTGACATGAAATAGACGGCTTGTTGTGTGGCCAGAAACAGTCGCCGCCATCACTGTCTGGCCGGCCTGTTTCCCTGATTTTCGAGGCTGTTTGTTGAGAAGTTGCACGGTTGTGTGCAACGACGTGCCTTTCTACCATACCTCGTATGATACTAATTTTCAAATCTATTGTTGAAAATCATTCTGAATATGTGATTGATTAACAAATCATCCAGAAATTATGTACAGATCACAAAGACAATATGTCATTGATTCTTATTTACACAAGACACATTGACTACATAGTTATCTTTTGTGGACACATCAATTATCAATATTCATATTTCGACAGTTAACTTGAATACTGAAAGCTATGCAAGGATATGGTTATTCTCAGATAAAATGAAAATTTTAAAGGACAACTTACCTTTTTTCCAAACATTCGGAAACTGTTTTGTTTTTGTAAACAACATAGTTGTGATTCAAATGATTCTAGATCTGTTGCTTCACATATGAACTGGGATTGTTCTGGTTCATTTATCTGATCGTCACCAGAAACTGTAAAACAAATGTCATTTGAACATTAGAATTGCGACTAAGTGTATAGATTACAATTTCAACAACTACCAAACAGTATATCAGGAATAATAGTTTTCGCTTGAATGCGTTTTATAGCTTGAATCATGCATAACATGATAGTTATGGTTGATTTGTATGCATATGCGGCAAGTGTGAATAACATTTGAGGTGCTGCCAGCTATCATGACAGAATTTGTCAAGATGATTTCCTTCCAACGAGTACATTTTTCAATGCTGCACAATTAGATATATATTTGAACATTCGTATGTATATACATACTTACTGCTAATAAGCTTTTTCCTGTCTTACGGTTTATCGAACAGCACAAATAATCAGTAAATGTTCTGTAGATCTATATAAATGGAAGTATCATATTATATCAAACCAAATGCATTGTACTCATACTCCATTTGTAACATTTATTCAAGATTGTTTTTATTATCAGTGTGTAAATTAAACGAAGTGGACATTTTTATATCCTCTTTGTAATCAACTATGATGGCAGTTTAACTATATGAGTTACAATAGATAATGCACTATGGGAAACACAACTGATAAGAATAATTCTGAACACTGAGTTACAACAGTATTATAATATAGATAAAAGGAACATGATGTCAATGTCACCTGCAGACATAAGCTCACGTCCTATAATCCAACCGATAATCCCATATTTTTCAGACATTGAATATGATCCATTGAAATACGGTGGATGTAGAAACCCAGTAGATATTTGAATGTTATAATCTTTGTCCAATCCTGATATGTATGGCGTGAAACTGGAGACCTCTGGTCTATATATTTGTAAATATGAAATGTGACATTAATCTATTCCGTAAAATGTATAACTGGTTTAATCTTAGATAGTGAATGAATGAAAAGTGTGTCGTTAAATTAATTCGGTTTACTATTCATTGATGATCTTTCACATATCACTATATTTGTTTTATATCGCATTCCGTTGGAGAGGTTTACTTAAGAGTCCTATATAGATGTGATTTGAACTGCATAAGCTAGAAATGGAAGTGGTGGACAGTTTTCAGAATGACATGATGCTTCAAAATTGATTGAAAGAGACAAAATAAGAGCACATGATCACCACTAACTGATCTTTGGATAACAATCAGTATCATTGGTATCCACCCATATTGCTGATCAAATTTAGTTGATCAGATGATCAACCCATTAATTAAAAGTTGTTGATACTGTGATGTATTTTGGTTAGATGTTAAGCAAGTTTAGGGATTAAACGAAAAGCTCTGTGTGTCTTCTGCTTTCTGTACAAATATTTGAGGTCGGCTGCACTCTTGAAAAAAGATACAATGGAAAGACATCAAGCGTACGCTGATGAATATATTTCAATTGATTTAGACCTCAGATTTAAGAAACGTATGCATAATCTAAATGAGTATCATATGCTGAACAAAAATATCAAATGTGTAGAATGAAGTCGTTCGGATCAGTTGATAAATATTATAATACTGACCTACTGTGATAATTAGAGGTCATTACACTGAGTACGTTGCTACAAAACATTTCATCAGAAGGCTTCTAAAACTCGTTTAATTCTTCTATTAAATTTATGCTGTTTGATAAACAATTTACGTCTTAATTTCTAACAATATATATGTATATATTTTTTTGAAGGCGTTTTGTGGATATCATATTAATTGCACTATTTGAGATCATGGGTCGATTGAAGCTAGATAAAACGGCAGTCCAGTGCTTCCAGGTTTTCCTTGGTGTTCTAGCTTCAATTGACCCATGATCTCAACTATCGAGATATATATATTTGTTTAGTGAAAATTTAAAGTCAATAAATATTTGAGGTAAAACTGAGATAGAGACGTGGTAAACTCGTTATATTCTACAAACGTCATTGACTTATTAGATTCGGTGAAGTACACTATACTACTGAAATTCATTTGAAGTACTTCCTACACTTTTATTTCAAACCATTATAAGAATAAGTAAATTCACATTATCAATGACCATTACCAGTGATCATTTACAAATATAAAACAAGACACTAACACATCCGAATGCCGACCAGCTCAGTATTTGAAACTACGTTCTCCATCCCTACAGTTTCCGAAGTCAGTTAACTATAATCCTGTTGAAGTTACACAGACAGACGACGACTAACCGTCTATTGGAATGTCTTTTTAGTAGTCGTAATTACGACACACTGATATCTGAACTACAGTTCATAGGAAACATTGCATATTAAGAAGAATTTCTTGCTTGAAGTGTAAACGAGTTTTGTATATCATAACACACTTTGGCACTGCACTGGATAAACCATAAAATTGTCAGTCATCTGGAGATCATTCTGCGTAAACGTCAGAGATCGTAAGTTTACTACGTAGAGTAGTTGAATTTAAGTTAGTTCATTTTATTGCTGTAGAACTTGCTCCGCCTATGGTTCCGACAGCTGCTCAGGACACGTAGGATACATTGAAATGATTCATTTGAATTATTACTAACGTAAAGACGTAGGTTTTCACACTTGAACTGCGATAAGATCAAATGACATTTCTCCTAAATCATTCATTCCTCTTCCATTAACAATGTTAAGATCCAAATGCAATTCACAGAACTAACTAATAAAATGGCATGAAAGTGGCACAAATGGAGTAACGTGAACCTTATAAAACATCAAATCTCTATTGATTGATCTATACGAAGGCTAAGAGTTTCACTTGTGAAACAGTTTTCATTCCAAGGATCTACCACAAATTTAGGACAATATTTTTCATTAAGGGATTTACACAAGTTAAGGTTTTGATAATTGATTAGTACACACCATCTGACGTTATCACCATAAAATGTCAGTCAATCGTGATCGTGGATGCGCACTATTGGGGAGTTCCATACTAAGACGAAACGACCGTACAGTGCTTCCACGTTTTCAATTGTAGTTTAACTTAGATCGACTCATGAATTCAACCATTAAAATTTACCTTTAGCTGAGTTACTGCAAACAAACCAGCTTAATTAATAATACAAAATAATGTGTTAGCATAATAAAATGGATGGGTTTTATAACATCATTAAAGATAGCCCGATTTATTCAAGTGGAAGTTAGTGAAAATGAGGTGGTGTTGTTTAATGTTGTCAAGTATTGAGTAAAATAATTTATAAATGGAAGAGTGTATCGAATGAAAAAGTGTTGGGTCATTTAGCAAAGTACTCAAAAATCATTAAGTGCTTACGTTATGTAATAGTTTTTAAAGTAATAAGAGGTAGTAATCTACAGGATTAAAGATAAAGATAACTGTCTACTTCATAAAGGAGAAGAAGCAGGTTATAATTAGCAATTTTAATTTTTAAAATATAAAGGGTTGCTAAGTCCATGGAAGAATTAGGAATTGAACGTTGCTTTCCTGTACACAGAGTTCAGATTTGAAATGGTGAATTTCTGTAACCTCGGCTGTGCAGTAATTACTCATCCAAACCCTTTTTGAGTCAGTTCTTCATACTTTGTAGAGGATTTTCAGTGAAGATTCACATGGTGAAGTGTGCTCCTGGTTGATCGTGTGTTCGAGAACTGAGCTGTTGATTGATTTGTATATCCTTTTAGATTGCCATACAGAATAGCGCTCGAATATTCGTTTAGCAAGAGCTCAATTTGTACGGTCAGTGTAACGTGATTGAAAAGAGCAAGTAAACTGGAAGAAACACATTGAGGTGGCTCAAAGCGGTAGTTTGTACATGAAAATTCCCTTAATGAGTTTCTTGTTGCAGAAACAGTTCATAGCTCTTTTGAATAACGATTGTTTCTCAGGGATCTATATAATCTTCTATTAAATATTTCAGTGTAGTGTCTGTTATTATGTTAAGCCCATACACCTTATTCTAACTTTCGCAAAGCTTAGTCTCTTCATTCTACTTGAGTCACATTCTGACCTTGCTAATTATTCGCTTGTCAATCTTGGCTTACCAGTCATCTCTACTGCGCGTTGTTTTGCTCCTCTCTATTCCATTCACTTCACATACTAAATATGTGTATGCAAATTCCATTCTCGTTACTTGACTTATTTAGTTCCGTCCTTGACTAACGCGATTTAAGTCAATGAATATATACAAGAATAAGCGATAACAAACATTCATGCGATCTACTTGGAGTCAGATCTCGGGTCACTAAAGTGGAGAGCCTTTCGACGAACATTGTCCGATCGAAATGATGACAAAATAAAGGGCCCCACATCAGCTGTGACTTTGAAGTTAGCTTGTTCGTCAGACCATCCCCGTTTATCTCGACTAGGCCTCTCATCATTCGACATTGATCATCTACGTTGATGATCTACGTAATAATCACTAGAGCGGACCCAGGAAAACTGGAGACTCATGTATCTCGGAAGCTGATCTATACAGATCGAATCCTCAACCAGAGCAGCAACAATCCAGGAACACATAAATAAACTGCGTACAAAGTTTGTTCAAGAGGGAGAGAACACACTGCAACACACTTACAGCGCGAAAAAATAAAGAAAAATATCGAAAGACCATCTTCCAAAGAATGACAACCTAATCAACCTCATCAAAGAATATTTGCCCAACTCATCAATAGAAACAAAAGCAAGTACAGAAACCAAGAAACGGTTCCTTCTACAACATATAAAAGAAATCACAAAGACATTATTGAAGCCGTCCGGAATACGTGTAGCATACAAACCAGTAAAATCACATCAATCAATCCTATGCAAACTGAAGGACAAATTACAAAAGAAGAAAAACCAAAAATCATCTACAAAATAAATTGTTCTAACTGAGAAAATCTCAACTTCGGACAAAGTAGATGCCTTCTTCATCTTCGCCTGCACGACACCAATTAGCAGCCAAACACTAAATTATTCTTGTTAATCTCGATGTTGTGAACGACTGTAGACACACATCCGACTAGAAAAATATTGAGATCTTGGATAGAGGCAATTATAAAAGCACCGGAGAATTTTTAGAAGCTTGAGACTCAGGTTAATCGCCAATCAACAAACACACTAAAATCGATCCAATCTATCAACCTATCAGAAAAATCATGAACAAGTACAGGACAGAGAATCAACTCAATGGGAGATACAATCAAAATAAAGGAGTAGACAATGGCATGTTAATGGTCAACAATGGGCAATCAAGATCGAGGTCGACAAAATAAGCAGTAAGTCATATGTGGAGAAATTGGAACACTTCACTTCTACCCGAAGTTTGTGCTGATGATATTGTTCAGAGGAACAATGAAAGCTCCACAACCAAACCATTCAGCTCAGAAAACAAAACTCCACAAAAATTATCCCTCTGAGCTACAAATCTTCCCTAACATCTTAGTAACATAAATAAAATCATGAGATAATCGGATGTACACAGAAAGTCTCTTTAAACACTTTAAGTAAATCATTTAGACACAGAGTCTAGTTCACCTTCAATTAGATAATAATAATAATAATAACAATCAATGGGAATACATTGGTTTTAGAACTCACATTGAATATAAAATCTTTGTTCTCTCTTTCCTCCACATTCAATGATTCCGATGAAATTATTGATAAACTAATATTTTTAACCTGAACAATACAATAGATTGTTAATTATGCAATCGATTAAAATTGAACCAACCTGATCAATAGTGCCTTTATTGTTTTCATTGAACCATGAATTGGATGATAATAATTGGATCAAAGTGATCTTTAATTGATCAAATATTTCAAGTACCTATACATTGTAAACAGATACACTGATTGTAAACAAAATAACTACATAAAAGATGGAAATTATGGATAATTGTTCAGATGTTAATATGATAATCGTAAACATTTTAGTAAACTGTAAATCATAAGGAGGAATCAACTTCGATTCAGGTTAATGCGAACTCTACCCTTAAAAACGACCGTCCATAGGAAAGAAGTCTTACTGTTTGTAAGCTGAAACAGACGACTTCCATTAATGTAACATGATAAACTATTTCACACTAACTTGTAATCCATCGGAATTATGCGTAATTTCGTATTGCACTGAAAGGTGTTATATATATATATATATATATATATATATATATATATATCGTTTTCCCTCTAAAAGCGCTCATTTTTACCTTCAGATTGTATTTTCCACTTGAGAGGATCCTAAATGTTAGTGGTTCGTTCCCACTCTTAATGTGCTATTCTGTGACGTTTCCCAAGGACATTTTTATGCTATATATATACTCTTGAATTGCGTGCTTGTTATTGTTTGTGCTTCTGATTGCTTGTAGAATGTACCTTCCCTTCATTTGAACCGGGTTTTCTCCCTCTAGTTAGCAGGGATGGGACTCATCGGAATAGTTTAGCTTGTCTTGTCGTTGTGTCGCTAATCCTTCATTCCTTTCGCCGATTTTAGGTGATCTCATTGTCTCTTTAAATATAGCAGTATGTAGTGAGATGGATCAATGAGTTAGTTGAATTTGCAATCAGTAATAAAAACAAAAGTAACTTAGTCTCATAATATTTATGAATCAAATCAGATTTTCGTTACAAGCTGATTTCGACTGTGTGTAAGATTCTAAGATTGTACTGCCTAACGTAATGTTTTATTGTGACCACAAAATTGAATAATGTATGAATAATATTTTGCTGAATTTTAAACTTGCCTCCATTTTTTTACTTTCACTTATACTAGAATATTCGTGATTTCGTTCTATTGTCCATCGGAAATTTTCTTTCACTTCATCAATGCAACATGTTGGCGTTTGTCCTGGTAATTTTGCTGATATCCATCAGTATTTTGTTATATAAATAAATGAAACAATGTGGAGAGTAACGTAATTATTATGCTACCCTTAATCAAAAAAAGAACTAAGTGAAGTGTTTGGCGGTAATCCTACACAATGATTCTTATCTCAGTATTAGTTAAATTTATGTAGGTTAATCAAACTGATGAAGATTGATTAACCATGCCTTCAGCGTTATTTAGTAATACTTGTTTTGTCTATTGATCAGTTCTCTCTACTATTTTTGTCATATCTACAATTTAATTAGATATTAGTATTACATTTTGTTTAGTGTATCCATGACCAAATAAAAATAAAATCATTTATTTAAATTATATTAGGGCTCAGTAGCTGAGTGGATAATGCGATGGCGTTTGAAGCGGATGGTACTGGGTTCGAGTCTCAAAGTGAACATCACCGCTGAGATGAAGGTACATTGAGCTGACGAGTCTCAAATAGGACGAAACGCGCGTCCAGGATTCCACTGCTAGCCACTATCCACCTTTGCTTATAAAAGCTTGTGAATTAAACCAATATCGATGCATACGCACAGTATGCACATATGCCAATAACAGACTGATCCATTGCAATCTTAAACCTCAATGGGAAGATACAAGCAAAACAATACCAAGTGAATTTGCCGTAGATTTATTTTATTTATAGGAAACAACATTAGTACAAGGTTTGGCCAAATGTGGCTGTGAATGTGGGAGATAGTAGTTGATAGACAGGTCATAACTCAAGAATGGTAAATCGTATAATGATAGTTTATAGATCAAAATAAAGCTCATAATAAGAAGGACACGAATATGAATAGTTTAGTTATTTAACAATTATACGATAAAAATTTACGTCCAGTATTGATCAATAAATGGATATCAAAAGTTACTATTCGTTATTGTTATCAGGATATAACATTTATAACTTGCATTAGAGATATTTCATTCAACTTGGGTAGAAATTGAAAATTAATGACATTACTGTATGTAACAAAGTTACTTACGATTATCAAAAAAAGAAAACTCTTCGAAATATTGATTTAAGTTACTTCTCATGTTGTATAAGAAATTTACCGACATCATTGTTTGTAGAATTCTAAAAAATAAATATTTGATTGTTAAAAAATCTAAATAAAATCATGATTATATGGTCTGACAATAATTCAAAAGAATTTTATTTTAAATTTAGAATAGTACTGTAGTATGTGCTACCGATGTCGACAGATATAAGTAGTATGTTTCACCAATTGAAAGTGAAATGTCTGGTGGTAGATGGTTAAGAAGGTTGATGAGAAGAGAACGAGAACAGAGATGAAAGTACAATTTATTCTCAGACAACTGAATGACATTTTTCAAATGAATTATTTATTGTATTGTTCTCAGATTTTACCAAGATATTCTTTAATGTTGCGTTAAAATATATTTGATTGTTCTCGCCTGCTTTCTTATTCATTACACTACAAATCCGTAAACGTACAATAAATTTGAAAGTATAGATATTTATACTGATTGCTTAGGAATTGGATAGAATGAACAGAATAACTGCTATTCATATGTGTCGTTCTCCATGAACTGTATTCAATTACTTTATTATGTTTATTCTAATATAAATTTAACTTTTTGCCTTGCACATTTTCTTATTGATTTAATGTTTTACTTTGAATTATTTACAATTGTTTACTAAACACTGCAATTTCTGAGTATCTGGGATATGATTTACTAAAAAATGAATTACTTAACTTCTTTTTTTATCATCTCTGTTTAATGTGTATACAACTAATGGTCAAGGAGATTTCAACAAGTCCGTCTACTAATTATTCATTCTCTACACATTTCTTTTCATCCCGACAAGTGTTTAAAGAACGTTTTGAGTATTCAGCATGGTTTGCATTTATACAGTAATATATTTTCAGAATGAGAGTTTGTGGAGATTATATTAATTTATTAGTTGAATTCATGAGTCGATTTAGACTAGACCACCATGGAATACTTGGAAACACTGGACGGCCGTTTCGTCCTAGTATGGGATTCCTTCAAGATACATTTCCTGGAGTTCTAGTGAGAAGCCGTGACCAGTGGAGTTCAACCGTGTCTGTTGTGAGACAGTTTCTCACTGAAGACAATGAAAGGCGGCAGCTCAATATCGTGGGTTGGTTAAAGTTAGACAATAATACTGTTGGATGTCGGCCGGCTCAGTAGTTTAGAGGTTAAGCGTTCGGCGCGTTTCTTCGGTGTGGGATCGTAGATATATACATATAATCTCAACCTTCCAACGAATGCTGCGAGTGAATTAAGAAAATGAAGAAGTTCACTAGTTTCAACACGGATAGATTCATAAGTTCACCTAAATTTGGAAAGCTTACTAGTCAAGTTCTGTGTTGCTTGAATATGGTTTGCATTAATGAGGAATATCATTTGAAAAAATGGCCACGATTGATTGTTTTTTATCTTTGTGACAACTTAGCAACGCGATCAAACAGTTTCAAAAGAATCAGTCTACAATTCAGTACATACAACCACCGTACTGTTGTAGTTAGACCAAATAGAAATAAATGTGTAGAACTTAGTTGTTAAACATTCCTGACAAATGCCTTTGAATATCCTGTTCGTAACTCAAAATAAACACGCGATTTGACAAGTTTTTATAGCAACAACTCGTTACTGGAAGCATAACATTCAGTTTTGAGAAAAAATACCTTTTACTGCTTGTTGTATTCATAGCCGACCTGTGTATATCACAAACATTCTTCAAGGAATCTGGATCATAGACGATAATTTTCATATTCTTGTATGATTCATACATAATTTCACGGAATACACTTTCAAATAAAAGATTCCAATCGATCTGATCAAAATAAATAATAATTTGAAATATATTTACGAAGACAACAAATGGGTTATGTTACAAATTGATGTTTTACATATGATCAGTGTCACTCAACTAATCTTGATCAGTCATTATCATATGTTTTGATATCTACAATCAACTTAAATAACACTGTACTGCTCTTGTTGACTGTATTTTCACTAAAAGATCTTTCTGTTTGAATTTTGAACTTTAGAATTTTTATTCATATTAATTTTGAAAGGAGTTTACTTCAGCCAAACTCAAAAGTTATTTTTTGAATAAGTCAATCAGTCAGTAACAACGTAGAACTTTGTACTTACGTTCACCAGTTCAAGTTTCCATACCATATTAGCACGGAGATGCAGCTATCGATTCAAATCCCGTAGTGGTAGAGGTAGTAAAAACATAAGCTGTAATCTGAACAATTAGGATTTGAAGATGTTATTCAAAGGCTATAATCCAGTGGAATTAATTTGAAACGAGAAAAAAGAGACATGAAGAATTCAGAAGATTAGAATTCGGGACAACACAAAGAGTGGGTGGACCTGCGCCATTGCAAACGATTTTGAGCCATGTCATTCAAGATCTCTAACCATCTGTTGGCATCATTACGGGGAACTCAACCAGATAGTATACACCTACCAAAATGACTCAGTCCACTTGTCAGTGACTTCATGGATTTGTGCAATGTTTTGTAGTTCTAATTGACAAACAATTATTAGTGTGCATATTAATAAATTTGTAATATCGTATTATTGAGAAATAGACGACTGAGAAAAATCAAGTGTTAGTTTCATGATTTCTATCTGTAACAGAAAAGCGTGATGGAAACAATAAATTGCATTTGTCTCTCTTAGTCATAGAGTATTTCATTTTGGATACCGAGTATACATTTCTTTTGACGTATTTTAATGTGTCATTTATATAGGTTGAATATATTTTTGGTCAACTCAACTTTCAAACTGTTTCAGGTCTCAATAACATCTATGATGAAAATCTTATATCTTCTGAAAGTAGGGATATTTTGATCACCTATATTTGACACTGCTATAAGCAGTTTATTCTCAATAGAACATGATTTGATTACAGAATAGCTGGATAAAACTTTTCAGAACTTGCAGTTAGAATTCGATAATAATGAAATTATTCTTTACTATTAAAGTGTAGGCTTCTGTAACAGGGATTTCATGTTCCATAATTTATAACTAAATGGATGACATCACACTATACATACAATTTCACATGTTATGATAACCGATAAGAATTATGTAAAGTTGTCATACCAGTAAAATTCAAATAATGATAAGATGTGACAGGTCATAATAATGATCGTGGCTCGGTAACAGCAAAGGTCATAATAAAACTGATTTAAATTTACTTGTACAGTAAGTTAAAGAATGTATGAATTTGCTCATTAGTTTTACAAGATGGAGAGTGCTGTTGGGCGGCCTATGCTCCTCCATGAACGGTATCAGGACTAAGTAGTAGTAGTAGTAGTAGTAGTAAGTTGATAAGATGGGGAATATATGAAGATTAACCATCGGTGAGTTAATAATATTTCTATAGTAAGTTTTGACATATTTGGATAACCAGGTTTACATCAGAAAAGTTCTTTGCATGAGTATGCTACCTTAAAAGTGATTTAATTTTGAACTTACAACGGAACAGATTTGGCTCAGATTTTCAAATGAGACTTCTGTATCCATATTATGCAATGGAATTGCCTACAACAAAGACAATATCACAACATGATAACCACAGTAAATCATTCGATGCATATTATTAAAGCCAAACCCACGATAGTAAATGAGTATAGCTGAGAATTTTGGAACTAAATTGAAATAAATGTTCATTTATATTTAACCTAGATTGGTCTCCCAACGGGTGATGGATAGTCAATTAAATTTTCTGTATCTAATTTATTCATTTGCTTTTTATGATTTTGCTGAGAATTAGTTAAATATTCGCATTGCCTATTACTTGTACGTAAAAGCGAGTAAACACAACGATGCCCACGACGAGAAGTCAGAACACGGAAGACTGGTGAGAGTGAAGATTTATTCACTCCAAAAACATGACAATCATATTCAAAAGCTAGCTGATTTATATACTGATTAGGCACCCATTTTGATTATTAATTAGAAAGAAGTCACATATATGAGAAGTTAACAAGATTGCATGCTCCATGTCATACTGAACATAGTGGGTTAAAAATATATTTGTCTTTTGATCCTGTCATATCATATAGTGAATATGCTAGCATGTTACAACTATTGATTATTTACACAGATATATCTAAATTTAGGCATCATTAGGGATGAAACGAAACCAGTTTCTTCTAGTTATTTATTCAAACGACAAACAACATGTTTTATTGTCAGAAAGTGTATACATTTGACTAACCAGCTATTACAGCTCAGTGCATTCCGTTTATCATTTATATTAAGCTTTTTTAATCCAACTTCAATTGTTCAATGATACTCATCAGTTTGATGATAGATTTTTACGTTTTGTAGCCAAACTATGGTATATTGTCATTATTAATCATGAAATTGTGAAACCTTTAATAACATGGCGTAATATGTTTAATTTCATTGATGAAATCATATTCAATAGGTCAGCGTCTCTCTGGAAAAGGAGATAAATCTTTACATCCTCATTATCATTTCTTTGTCACTGTTATCATTCAGAATTCTCCTTTTAAAATATATAATACCACCATTGTAACGTTCAAAAGACCAAGTTTGCTTCTAAATGTCAATTTAATTTCAGAAAAGAGGTTTGGTTTTTAAGTAAAAATCATGAAAGATAATTCAATCAGTCAACAGTCAGACAGAAAAGGATAGATTCGGAATAGATGCTATTGGATTTTCATCACGAAGAAGAAAATGCTCTACACACACGGGAAGTTGCTGTGATGCTTTCCAAAGAGGCACGGGAAAAAATTACTGGATGGGGATCTCATGGATCCAGAATTATAAAAGCATTCTTCAAAACAAAGAAGCAGTGAATCACAGTGAATGTTATCCAATGTTATGCATCCACCAATAATAGCAACGACGAAATAAGGATCAGTTCTATGAGGGGCTGAAGTGAATCGTAAAGAAGTGCCTAGGAAACGACCTGACCATTCTGATAAATGTCCGAAACGCCAAAGTAGATATAAATAACGCCTGGTATGAAGATATCATGAGACGACATGAACTGGGAGAAATGAACGAAAATGGTGATAGATTTGCAAATTTATGTGAATACAACAAGATGCTTATAGATAACACTATATTCTACCGCAGACACATAAACAAAGCTACATGAGTCACACCGCATCACTTTATAGAGAAACAGATTGATCATATCTGCATCACTGAAAAATTCAGTAGGACAATGGAAGATGTGATAACCAGGAGAAGAGCTGATACAGCTTCAGATCACCATCTGATTGTGGCCAAGATGAAAGCGAAGCTAAAGAAACACTGAACAGTTGGGAAAACAGCATTGCAAATGTTCAATACAGCCTTCCTTTGAGACCACAATGAACTCAAGGAATTCAGAATAGATCTTAACAACAGTTTCCAAGCCTTACATGATCTACCCAAAGAAGAAACTGCTGTGAAGTACGACTGGAAAGAGATCAATTAAGCATTAACTTCAACTTATCAATAAGCACGAAGCTGTAAGCGACATCATCAAAAGGAATGGGTCTCTATCGAAACCCTGGATAGGATTCAATAAAGGAAGATCAACAGATGAACAAGAACGAGAAAGTTAATGCACAAACTAAATATACAGAATCAAACAGGAGATTGATGAAGAGCGATAAAGCCGACACACAGAAATATGTGAAAGATCTGGAAAAAACAGAGAATGATGTTTCGAGAGTGGGAAATATTTCAAGCCAGAGCGAACAGTCAAGAACAAAGAATGCAAGCCAGTCACTAAAATTCAAACACTTGGGAACAGGTGGGTTGAGCACTTAGAAAGACTGTTGGATAGACCAGCATCACCGAACCCATAAGACATCGATGCATCACTCACAGATCTTTCTATATACGCCAATCCACCAACGATGGAAGAAAACAGCGTGGCCATCAGACAAATCAAGAGTGGAGGGGCAGCATGATTAGACAACATACCAGTTGAAGCACTGAAGTCAGCCAGAGAGGTAATTGCAGAGATGTTCTATAGTCTATTCGTGAAGATTTGAAACGAAGAATAAGTGTCAACAGACTGGAATAAAGGACACCTTATCAAGTTACGTAGGAAAGATCTGACAAGTGTTAGAACTACTGAGGCATTACGCTACTGTCAGTTTCCAGAAAAGTTTTCAACAAAGTGTTGCTCAACCAGATAGAATATCCAATAGAGGCCCAAGCTGGAGATCAATTGGCGTTGACTTATCTGGGCAGAATCACCAACAAACATAGAGGAATATGGTGTCGATGTTAGGGTACGGATTGGCAATGCAAAAGCGGCATTCCGACTACTGGAACTCAAAACAACTATCATCCAACACAAAAGTCTGAATCTTCAGTACGAATATCAAGACAGTTCGATGACCAACGACCAGTGAGCTAGTTAATGACGCGTTCCAGCGCCAGCTATCTAGAGGGAGAAGTCCATGCTTGAAATGACAAGTATATTCTGCAACAACCAGAAATAAGCGATTCAACCAAAACAATTTAAAACATATATATACAAATATATATATTTGATATTGTCATTTAAATTTTTAAACATACGTCAATAAGTTCGTCAATTGATTGCTATTCAAATATTTAAACATTTAATCGATAAGTTAATCGATAAAATTACAAATGTGAGTTTTTGGGGGATTTATCGTCCCCAACACTCCTCCCCTTTTTAATAGCATGCCTTCCTGGGGTCGACCTGCATCCTGAATGTTGCTCGCCGTTGTCGTAGAGGCCACCGTCTGAAACGTGTTTCAGCTTGTGGTTGAAGTTTTTCTTGTGGCGGGGTTGCCAGTAAGTTGAAGGTGTCTATCAGGATATCCAGAGGAATGTTTGCTTCGGTTGATGAGCAGTCTGCGGCTAACTGTTTGCGTAACTGATTCCGATGGCGTTGCCACGTGTCTCTTCTTACCTCAACTTCGTACATGACTCGGCCAGCTCTCCTGACCACTTGCGCTTCCGTCCCTGGACCATGGGTTGGTCTGTAGTCACTGGCAAACACAGGACATCCCACTTCGTACGTGGATTGCTTTTCAAACTTTGTCCGTTCTGATGTCAGTGCATTACTTGGATGCACCAGGCTGTGGATCGTCTTCAGTCTTCTTCCCATGAGGATCTCTGCTGGGGAGTTTTGCTCCGGCAACGTCTCATTTGGTGTTGTTCGGTACACGTATAAGAAATTTTGCAACGCGTCCGCTGGCGTCTCCTCCCCTTTTGTCTTAACCAAAGCTCTTTTAAACGTATCTACAAACCTTCTGCTTGCCCATTCGACTGCGGGTGATAAGGTGGCGACCGTAAGTGCTTTATGGCTAGCCGTTGACAAAATGACTGAAACTGGCTGGAGGTGAACTGTGAACCGTTGTCAGATACAATGACATTCGGTATACCATTTCGAGAGAAAATTTCTGTGAGGATTTGTATTGTTTTAGTCGTCGTTGGCGGTATTATAGGAACGGCCGTCCAGTGCATCTAAGTTTTCAATGGTAATCTAGCCTACATCGACCCATGAATTCAACTATTAAAAATAACCTTTAGGCATTATAGCTAATGTCAGTTTGTGACGAAAACCCTGACTCTAATTTCTAACCATAAAGTCTTACTTTAAATACAGATTCTAGTATCTTATGCCAGTTTATAACTCTCTCTAGACTCTAGTAGGTAGATGATTTTTCTCAAATGTCATCCACAAATTATGGTCTCATCAATACCAGATCACCAGAGGTGTTGTGACTTCCGAGACAAATGATTTTGAAAACATATTTACCTAAGTCACTACCTATGATCAGAACAGCGTTTGTGGATACTAACTGTTGACGCAATACTCGATGGTTTTTATAGGAGTAAATAAACACCAAAAAATTCCTGGTTCTTGAACCTAATGCTTTTGGAATATGTGAAAATATTTACCACAACGTGTGATGAAATATTGAGTAGCTCACCTAAGTTTTCATAGTACAAATGGACAATATTTCTACGGAACACAGAATAAGTATTCCACAAACTCTTTTACGTATATTATTTGAAGGCAAGAAAGTTTTATTTTCGCCAGTTCTGTGGAATACAACAGTTTATCAAAGATTTGTTCATTTACCTTTCTAAACCTTGTGTTTAAATCTATTAAACCATCTGTAATGGTACAACTACGTAGTTTTATTATTGCCTATCATTTGATTAGCTTTGAAACCTTGCCAATGAAGAAGTTTCATATAGTAGAATAATCGAAAACTGTATATCCATATCACCCTCACAGGACTGAATGCAAAACATCGAAAGTAACTGAGACATCCAGAAGTACATTTCAAATGATGTATTGATGATACAATCGATGAATTCATTCAAATCTATGTAATGGAGGGAACCGATATTTGACTACTTTGTATCTTAGATTGACAGGATGCTTGAATCATCTAATGTGCTCCGGACTAGCTGCTTAGCATATTCGTCATAATTCTGGCCAGTGGTTAGACACCTTGTAAGATTTGGCTCAAAGTTGGTAGGACTGTTAAAAGTGAATTCATTCTTTGACTTTCTGTGGATCCTGAGTTTCAGTATTGTTCTATCCTAAGCGAATTTCACCGATACCGCTATTAATCATAAGCAATTTTAGAAAAACTAATGCCTGTCAGTTGAATCCATAACATGTATTTTATCCCACTCAGAACTCGTCATCTGGATGACAGTGTATGCTAATGTTGACATTCAATCGGAAACTTAAACTGGATGCCTTTTACTTCAAAATAAAAGCTGATATCCACCCAACTCAAATGGTCATAAGGTTACATGTTGCTCTATTGATAAGGATTTGCATCAGTCTGTAGTTGATAGTTCACTTTTGTCAAGTTTTAAAATACAGTCATGCTGTAGTGAACAAGAATACCAATGGGGACAATCGAATGTATTTAGGCACATAACTACAGAGCATCTCAATAAAATCTGAGAACAATATTTTAAATCGTTAATTTGCAAAATATCAATCCATCATATCAAACTTGACTGTTCCTGTAGCAAACATCAACCCATTGTCTCAGATTTCACTGTTCATGCGTTTTCATACCATTTGCGTTTCATTACAGTTCTTTCATCATCGACCTTCTACTGAAATACATTCTATGCCTGACCACTGTCATATACTACTTGTGTGGACATAAGTAATCCACACCACAATGCAATTACAATGAAAGATACTAGATTTAGGTCTCGTTGTTAACATAAACAGTGGAATGCAGGTACACTCGTCCGACAAGTCCCTTCTAAGACAAAATGTGTCCCAGAATCCAGTGTTAGTCACTGATTTCAAAAATTATTTTATGGGAATACATATTAAGCTTATAACTATGAATATAATTTAAATAACTCATAAATTTCATACACATTCTTCTAGTAGTATTTTACTTCTATTATTTCTTTCAATGTAACTCTTGTGATGAGTAGCTTTGTATACTTTTTGTCGATATACATCATGCAGTATGAGTTACATTCAAACATTTATTTTTTCTCTGTTTATTATCTTGAACTTAGTTTATTATCTCAGCTTATTCTGAGAGATTTTGTATTTGCAATTCGCATATTTTATTCAAACGCACGCTATAATTAATAGAGCACTGTCTATTTTCCGCAAACATATCGCTTCTTAGCTCATCTGTTGTCCGAATTTATATTCACTGTTAATATTCATGCTTAACAGATATCTGTCGTATTTTGATTGATTTCAGTTTTCTTGTGGCTTGAACATTCTGACCCACTAGGCTTTTGATGATAAGATAATTATGATAGTTTTAGATATCGTTATTTTCTGTATTTATCATCAAATTTTTATTCAGTTATTTTAAACCTTTTTCGTCAACTAACTAAAATGATTTCACGTACTTAATAACCAACATACGGATCAACTGAATTCTTGATACGATGCTCAACACGTTTGGACTTATAGCCAGTTGTCAATTGAATGAAATATTGAGTGACCTACAAGTTAATTTCTTCTAATAGTCTATGATGTTTTATCGTGTTTATTTTGTGTTCATATTCTGTATGTAAGCATATTATTTTATTACATGAACGAAATCATTCATTTGACTAGTCGTCTTGTCTTTGATTTTTATTCATTCCAATAGCTCGGTCAATCTACACTCTTTCGTGAGTAGCAACCATCACTCAGTCACATTATATCATTGCATTCATCCACCGGTTAGTCTTACGTGTCGATATTATTGCAACAGTAAAATATTTGTAAAAATCACTTTTTAATCTGAGTAACTAAGAAGCTAATCAATATATTTTTCGTTAAAAACAAAAGTCATGAGAATCCAATACAAACGGTACAATAATGAATTTAATCTACAAAAATATTTGAGCGTGATGAAAACAATCATTCAGAAGGAAAATCCTTCAAAATATCTCTTCCGTTGGATTAAAATGATTTTATTTTAGCTATTTGCATTGTCCAGATCAATCATCGAAATATAACAATATCATATTGACGTTCAATTGTCATGTTACAAAATGAGGTTTATTATTGTGAAAAGAAAACGTGTAAAACTACACTATGACAGTTTAAATAAAACAAAATTAGGTATACACTCCAGCAGACATTTTCACACACACACACACACACGATTTATGCTTCGCTCTATAGAACACATTTATTCTCAGGATTCATTTTTGAACCAGATGAACATTGGTGTGTAGTGGCAAATTCCTGACTGTGTTTCAGAAGATCATTCACACTGGTAATGAGAAACGTTGAAACAAAACATATTTATTAAATAGTAGGGTCGTAATAGACTATTCTAATCATTCATGAATAAGTGTATGGAATAATTATTGATTTCATTGATTGATGCAGATATGATATGGATGATTTTATATTGAATATTCAAATCTGTATTAACGCACAGGAATGAATACAGCTTTGGTGAGTGAATGTTTGAGATCTACGTTGAAAGAAATGAAAAGTGTATCACAACGTGAAATACCATTTAATGCAGTTGACAAACCACATTGAGTGAAATGTATCCATATTCTGAATGTGAAATGACAATCACTGAACTGTAATGACTACAAGAAATTATTTTGTTTAACGTGCGGTATTTATCTTCAATAAAACAACTAGTTACACTTCTTTACTATCTGTTCAGTGCTTGAGGAATAGAAATCTTATGGTGCGGATGACTGTGTTGTTTACGTTATCATACTTCATAGATATGGATTATTGAACAGTGTTCTCGAAAATTGAAAACCTCATTTTGTAGAGATGAGAAATGTACACTCTATTTTGAGATGAACAGATTAATAACTAAATCAATTACCTGAATTCATTGACGGAGTCGGGAGACTGTAATTTGGTATTAATAACATCTGTGGAGTAGCTAGCACACATCATCTTCATTTATTAGGAACAAATGAAGAAAAAGGAAATTATGAATAGCGAACTCAATGAAGATAATAAATACTTATCGCGATATGTTTTTAGACTAGAAGAATGTGCACAGAATATTAGAAAGAAGATTCGACTATAATGTTTCTAACGAATAACGCCAATAACAGAAGTAATAGTTTACGTTAAAACGCATTATACAATTACACTATCCACTAATCATATACTATTTATTCATTAAATAGTACAGGTTTGAGTGAGAAGCAGCTCGGTTTTGAGTAATACAATCCTGTTAATGTGGTAACCAAAGTATTTACAACTAGGTCGTTTGTGGTTTTTTACTAGACTTCGAAATCGCAATATATGTGACGATTTATTGACAAATCTCATCGTTAAAACTCTACTTTCAAATCATTAAATATGTAAGACATTTCCGAATGGTTCTTTTTGAAACAAATGTCACAGCACGAGATTGTCAGTGTTCAACTGAAACGTTTCCATTCTTATTAAAGTAAAATTTCGTCTCGACGATTGATTTCTTATAATCTCAGAGATTGTGGAATAAAACGAATTATTCTATAATCACTCCAGTATTTATCATAGTAAACATTTATTCCATATGCATTTTGAATTGGATGTTATATAGTCGCTGAACAATGAAAGTCACATTTTTACATGATATTAGTGAGCTTGTAATAGATACATTTTGTAAAGGTGGAATTTATGATATCTAGAAATACATACTTTTGCAAACGATGTGTAAAACGACTTCTTTTCATTGAAATCTTCATGACCCGTGTATGCCTAAAATAAAAGTATGTCAGTTAACAACTCAATGAAAAGGAATTTTCACACCGGAAATTTACAATCTATTAATTAGGACTTTGTGAGTTCATCATTTCTGATATGCTAGACTCCCGTTGATTAAACAAGATATGTCATGTGAATTCAACCTACTAAAATGGATGGATGTGCATGACTCAAACGTTGTAATCTCCATCTTTCTAGAATCCAATCACTTTTTTAGTGCTCACTGTAAAATAGAGTTTTAATCGTAAAATAACTTTCTATCTGTTGCATCGTGAGTGAATACAAACGATACACTAACCAATTATTGCCCACTTACTTACTTACACCTGTTACTCCTAGTGATGGAGCACAGGCCGCTCACTAGTGTTCTCCATCCAGCCCTGTCCTGGGCAATCCTTTCAGCTCATTCTAGTTCTTATTCATCCTTTTCATATCTGCTTCTATTTCCTGATGTAATGTGTTCTTCGGCCTTCCTCTTCTCCGTTTCCCTTCAGGATTTCAAGTTAGCGCCTCTCTCGTGATGCAGTTTGGGGTTTTCCGTAATGTATGTCCTATCCATTTCCATCGCCTTTTCCTAATTTCCTCTTCAGCTGGTAGCTGGTTTGTTCTGCCCCACAGTAAGCTGTTGCTGATGATATCCGGCCGATGTATGCTGAGTATCTTGTGAAGACAGCTATCTATAAATACTTGTACGTAATTACTCCCTAAACTACTGTTAAAGTTACACCGTCTGATTCATCGCTTTGATATGAAATCCATACTTCACCAACCATAATATTTCATATATAAATCATTCAGTGAATTGAAATTGTTACTGATTCACTGTTGAAATACAACACTTACGATAATACATGTTATGTTTAGGTGACACGTAATACTGATGATCGAAATCAATGAACACAAACTTATCTAAATTCACTCACTTTAAAGGATAGCATGAGACCATTAATATCAGCTGACAAAGATCTCAGATTCTAGTATACATGAGAAGCAAAGTGAACACATATAGTGGCTATGATAACTGTGATAATATATCAAGTAATCTGGTTTTTGATTAAATAATCTTACAACGTGTTAAATGAAATTCTAAAATGTTTCTTCACCACATTTACAATTAAATTTCAGTAGTGCATATAAAATTAAAATAAATATAGTCTATACATTTAATTAGAGTTTGCTGTCAAACAATTTTCCTTACTCTTATAACATTTATTCTTTTATCAAGACTACTTTTAATGTACGAATTCAACAAGCTATGTTCTCGACATACAACAAAAATGAAAGATTTTTATTCTTCATCAGTTTTTCGTACGAATTTTTTTCCCGCTCCTCAAAACTCAATAATTCAGTGTAAAGTTTTCCAACTCTTCAACTATAATCATAACGTAATCAAGAAATGATAGACGTGGAAACTACTGTTCTTAATTGATAACATCGACTAATTTTAAATGACGCTTATTTACATGTCATAAATGACTGTCTATTGTAACAAGCTTTATGCTGTATTTTCCCTGCTTCTGCAGTAAATCTTTCGTTATGTTACGTCAACCAAAACGAGTAGAGGAGCTCACTGCATTAAATATTGCCATGGTAACTATTTGATAATGTTTGTAAGTTGCCATGCCTCAAGTGACTTAGGATTATTGAGAATAAATAATGATAATTAGTTATGCATTTAAAACTGTATGGTATCAATTGGTCACTGGAAAACGTTTTTCATCTCAATGATCTTTGTTCCTGAATATTTTATGTTGAATTTGCAGCAAATTGGGCATCCGACAAGAATCGCTTCTATTACCGAACGCTCAGCAAATATAGTATAATAGGCTGCTGGGCAGTTTGAAGTTATGCAGCTTTGAACATTAATGTAATCCTATTTAGTTACATCATTATTTCAAAGGAAAAAAGAACAACTAGAGACTCGTAGGTTGACAAGGCATGTCGGCCGAATGAGTTATATGCTATTTCGAAATCGTGTACAGCTGATAAACACAATGGGCTTTTTAAACATATTCGCTTAAAGTGGGCTACGTTTTGTATTAATAACAATATATACAACTCAACCATCAAATTCAAGGTTGATACTTTATAAGCCGTTGAACACGAAACTTTACCTTGACTAAAATAACTTTTAAAAGGACCGCTTACCTTCTCGTTGTATCCTTTGAATTCGTCTTGTTTCTGCAAGCAACATAGTTGAGCCTCAAAAATGTTTGCATTTGTTGATATACAGGAGAACTGAGAAGTTTCATGTGTATATGCTCCCTTGTTATTATTTACTGTAAGACAAGCATAATTTAAATATTTGAGTTTATGCAGGGAATATAGATAAAAGTTTAAACAGCTTTTATTTACTTCAAACCACCGGGTTCAATGATTTTTATTCGAAAGATTTGCATATCTTCAGTAACAGAAATCATGATATTTTGCTATGGTAAGTGTAATTAATGCGGAATAGTGGAAAGTGTTGGTGAATTTTAATATACTAGCATTCCCATGAGGAAATTGGTCTAAGGAGTTTGATTTGTCGGGATTATCCTGAGAGCTTTACACGTCATTTGATAATAAACTTGTAAGCTATTATTTCACGGTTTGTTAGGGGACACCGAATTTCTTATGGAAAACGTATTTTATTGTATCACACAATCTTTATTACATTACAAGTTTTACTTACGTCATTTAAGAAAGTCTTTACACTGTCAATGTTCAAACCAATCAAAATTGTGACTTTTAATTGAGGTCATGAGGCGATCAAGTTAGTCTACCATTGAAAACATGGAAGAACTGGACGGCACTTTAGTCTAGTGATGGGATTCCTCAGCAGAGTGAACTCACGATCATTAACGCGGGACATTTGAAGCCAACCACTAGTGGGCACATGATACTTATAGGCATATGGTTTTGAATGGTGGTCTGACATTGGTCGGTTCATGATCTTAATTAAACCGCAATGATTTCCACAACACTATGCTGAGAATGACGACTATTAGATTTCTGTTTAAGCAAGTGCAGTTACAATAAACACAAATGGTGCTCATCCTGTCAAGTCATTTTATCGCAGATAAGTGATTAATGAAAATCATATTGATTTCTGTTATTAGAAATTATTACACATTATCTAATTTAAGAATTCATACATTTCGGTCAAGAGAGACTGTGCAACCCAGTGAAAATACCTTTACATATTTCATCAACTTGTTTCAGCCATTGATTACGCATGCAAACTAAGTTGATTCATTGGTATACTTCACGAACTATTTTAAATAATAAATTGTGACATCAATCTGATTAAAGCAAAAGGGAACATTATTTAAAATTCACCTTCATTCATAAGCTGGCGACCAATAAGCCAACCGATAGTCCCATATTTTTCAGACATTGAATATCCTTCTTCGAGATATGGTGGGTTTAATAGACCGGCAGATATCTTAATAAGTTTGTTTTCAACCGAACTAGATATGTACGGCATAAAACTAGAAGCGTCAGGTCTAAATAAATGTGAACAGAAATGTAGGACTTTGTTAGATGGAAAAATTTACAGCTATTTTAAACTTAAGTAATAAATGAAATAAAAATTTGATTTAGCTAAATTGTTTTACGTTTATTTGACAGTGATCTTTCACAAATCACAATGCATAGTATACATTTTCTCCTCAGAAAAGCGATAAAATAACGCTAGCATGTAGTGAAGGTTGGTGTTGCACAACTTTGAAGTGAGGGCTGAGATATCTATCAGAAATACGACAGCGACTGAGCAAAAGACTCAGTTACCACTGATTGATTTTTGAAAGGCGATCGATGTCATACTATTTCATCTCATTCGCTATATAAAGTCAATCGATCGAACTGTGTTATGACCATCGGTTTCATCGAGCTGTCGTCGATGTGCATGTTAGTCGGACTCGAAACAATTTTAGAAATTAATTACATTTAGGGTTACCCTGAGACAAGTATTCGAAATCAGTTATTATCTTTAGGACAGACACTGCAAAAGTCAATCTAGTGACTTGTGTATCGGGATTCAAATTATGGTACATAGTTTGCTTACGTACACGTAGCTGGACAGAGAATATCAGATGGATAGAAATCACTCACTCAAATGAGTTAACGAATATTATAATATTGACCTGATGATATGTGTGAAGGCCATGATATTGGGCAGATACGTTTTTTTAGACTTTCAATAATTTGACGCCCTTTGATGAATAGTTTCATTTAAATTTCGAATTAAAGAAAAATTGAACATCTTTGCACCTAAGAATTAACTAACAAAGTACGATGGGTTCATCGCATTCCATAAACGTTCTAATTTATTTAAATGTGTACAGGAAATAATCCGCTTTGATTACATTGAACATTTGCCGCGCTCTGTTTGCGGTCGACTGTAACAAGAAACAAAGCTTAGTTACCAATGTGATCTAGAGGTCAATCACTCATGCAAGTTTGACATAATGATGTTCACAACGAGCTACAAGTTGGTATGAATTACGAGATTATAAGAAAACCGATTTCATACATTACAAAACAATGAACGTGATTCATTTATAAATTCCACGTAATAATCACATTATGGACGGGAGTTGGGACGAATACTTTAAACGTTGTTTACTTACTAACATGCAAATACACGTCGATCTTAACTTTACTGTCACACATTCTGTATTTTATTCTTCTTATTATTACGTTTCCAATATAATCTAAACATCACAAACTCAGGTACACTGAACATTTGTGAATAATTATATTATTGATTGGAATGTTTGGTTGTATGTAGCTGATAGGAAAACGTGAAATGGAATAATGAGTTCGTTTTATTATGAAAATCTTTTCGTTCCTGCTCTGTTTAAGCTTATCAAGGGGTTTGGTTATGTGAAGCTCAATTATGTGATGTATTTTAATGCTCAGAGTTAAATTTGTTTGAAAGTATAATAATTCCATGAAGATATGTATTATTTAGTGTATTTGCCTACTCAAAATTTGTAAAACAAATACTTCAAAATTATAAATTACTCCATGTCAGTATCCAGTGGTTTGTAAATTGATTTAAGGAACTTGGTCTTCTGAGAATAGTAGACATTCATTAAGTAATCATCCTCGGATATTTCATTCTGAAACAGGAAAGGGATATTTTCATGAACTCTCAGAATATTCATTATTTAAACGGATGTAGGAAATTTCTGAACGTGTCGCCATTAAATCTTTTTGTTTTAAATATACGTGAATATGTTCCATCTAAATACTTCGTTCATCTTTGCTTGCAGCAGTTGTTCAGATCTCTTCAGATACGTCAAAGTATTCCCAATAGATTGGTACTTTTTGAAGAACAAGGTTGTCACTGTTACATTGTCACCAGATTGAATGCAGTTTTACAAACACTCTTTACCTCTTTTCAATGAAACATTCAGAATCAAGTGTACATAGCGGGATAGTAAATATATGAAACAGGCAGAATGATATAAATATCATTTAGCACAGAAATCGGAGACTACAGTGAAATATATGAAATGCTGTGAATTTCACGTTTACGATTCTACAACTGAACAACATTATTTAACAAGGATTTTTATAAATAGTTAGGGCTTGATCGTTCCACATTGAATTCGTTTTAGTTTTTATCAAGAAACAATTTCCAATTGACATTTGGTTTTTGAAGTAGCATGATATTTCCTTCTTAACATTATTTTCTGATTTTAACTATACATATGTCTTAATAAATCTTCTGCAGTATCATCAAAATGGGAAAATGTACATTTCTATTTTTGAGCGAATGCCTTTAACCATTTTGGTTTTATTTGTCAGACACGGAATAATTTTTGCTCGCATTAAATGAAGAAGGCAAATGTCAGAGTTGTGAGCTGAAAAATCTACGAAGGGAAGCTTACCTGCGAAATTCTATTGATGAGTCAATGAACGAACACTTGTACACGACAAAGCACATAGATCAATTTAAAAAACTAAGTTGTATGCACGATCGCACTTCAGAGCACATTCCTAAAAACCTGAAGCTAATAGACACCTCAACCCGAACTAGCGAGTAACATTGTAGTGACCTACTTTTGTCAACAGAACGCGATTGGTTCGATGAAAACAATTATTATTATAACCAATTGTACCAGTGACTGTTTTACTGTTCTCGTTTGTTTAACTGTGCTAATGACAGCCATTACACTTACTTACTCTCCCATTGACTTTGAACTTGTACGAATTTGGTTACGCTCAGTAACCACGCTTGTACTCCTTTGGCACGATCTCGGTATTCTTTCGATACCATGAGATCGCCAACAAATACATCTCGACTACAGCCATCATCTGTCTTCTGATATTGGCCTACAGGGATCTTATTGGTTAATTGGCACGTAGTCTTGTAGCGAGGTTTATAGTCAAGCTCAACTCGACACCACGCTACAACATTATGTTCGAACCTAGTGTATTCTATCAGAAGGAGACTAGTGTAAATCAGTTACTCCTAAGTTAAATTGAGAAACCTTACTAAACCAGCCTCAACAGCCAGATCATCCATTTCCGAACTATGTAAGCAACAACAGAATTCTCGGAGTTATTGAGAGCTATTCAAATCTTCTATAACTGTTACACATTCCTTCTTATCAATTCTGGAATTATGTATGATTACTGCCCTGTCTACTTTATGATTGTTACATACACCATCCACAACATATACATGCATACGTAGTCCTGATATTCTGTGTCATTCCAACTGCTTGGTAATATAGTTGGACAGTATGTTATATCTCATGACAAGTATGATTGAAAGCAATTGATGAGAAATACCGAAGTGAAACGATAGCATATTATTCTGTTCCATTCATTGTATTTACGTCAGTCATGAATTCTTAACGTCAAGACAAGTCATATGGTGGACAGAGTGGAAGTACAATGCAAATCTCTTTCAAGACGTCTAGTGATTATTGCTATTTAACGAGTTCAGTTCACACATAGTTCCAGGATGATAATCAACAACCAATAAATTATTTATGAGACTCACATTGAATATGAAATCTCGGCTCTCTCTATCTGCTGCGGACAAACTTTTCGAAGTTATTATGGACAACTGATAAGCATTAGCCTAAACAAACAAACGGATTAGTGTTCAACTCATCAGTTAAAATAGGACAAACCAAGTTGATAGATTTCTGCTTTTCATCTTCACTCGACCATGACTTTGATGACAATGAATGAGTCACGGTCGTTTTCAATTGTTTGAACATTTCGAGAACCTATCCAATGCATAATGATATATTACTCATAATCAAAGTAATTACGCAAATGTTACAAAATAAACCATCAGTAATTAAGAGAATTGAAAACGAAAGAAATCGATATGGCCCACTTAACACAAATGTCCTTTGTTTTACTGCCAATTCAATACGGAAGAAACAGTCATTCAGATGTGTATGTGATCAAACAGACAACCATCTTCTATGAAACAAGCTAATCAATTCATCACTAAATGGTAGTCCGTCTGAATAGAATACAAAATTGTTCACTGTAATTTGCTTAGAGCATGTTGTAGTAACATAAATATATCAATCTATGATTGGAAACAATAAAATTGTCTTCAGTTTTATCATTGAAATGAACGTCTCACTGACAACAAATTGCAAACCAGAACACGATTAGTTCCAAGCAGTTCAAAATCGGGCTTTCTGAAAATAAGCAAACACAACCATAAATAGACAGGGTTTTAATGAAATTGTAGACTCACTTGATTTTCTGTACTTTCACTTATACTAGAATATTTGTGATGTTTTTCTATTGTCCATCGGAAATTTTCTTTTACTTCATCAATGCAAGTTGTTGGCTTTTCCGCTGACATTTCTGTCGACGTGAATCAATATTTTATCACGTCAATAAACGAAGTGATATAACGAGACAAATAAATAAAGCATCGTTTATTTTTATTCATATTGAGCATTGTATGACTAATTACAGAAGTGTACTCATTTATCCTATCTCATTAGAAAAAAATACCGTTTGAAATTGGCTAGATACATACACATTAGTAAGACTTGGTTTGATTGTTGAAATCACACATCGAGAGCAAATTGGTATAAAAAATAAGAGAAATTGAGCCAATGGTTAGGTCATTTTTACTATGACTCTGATGTGAATACGTGAAACTTGTTTTACGTTATTTCAGCCTAATCATTATTTAATCCATTGTCTTTATTATGGTGTCGACTGTTATGTATCTCGAATGTATCTTAATATTGATAATAGTTTGTATGTTAAATATATCGACATTCAAGTGAATTATATTGCGATTTGTTTACTTGTTCTTCCTTCACCTCTAATATTGAAATGAAAACGTTTGGATTAAACATAGATAAAATTGGAAATCAACTGGATTAAAGGAACTGACAATGTTACTTACGAACATTAGGAGAATAAAACTCATTGAAATACCGGTTCAATATATTTTTCATGTTGAACAAGAAACTGATCACTGTCATCGAATGTAAAGTTCTTTGAAAATAAATGTTAATAGGATAATGATTGTTTATTGGTAAACAATTTAGGAAAAGTGGTAGTTAAAAGACCTGACAATAACAAGAAAACGTTTTACACAGAACTAACAATCGTGGTAGTTTGTAAGAGTAGGAGAATATTTCATCATGGATGATGATTACTTAGATATGGGAAAGAAGTCACAGAATGACCACAATTCATATTCCCTTTACTCCATGGTTATACATGCAATCACATCGGTATGAAGTCGAATAATGTGATATTCGTTTAAATATTTTGGTATTCTGGCTTTTGTACAGCTATGTTCCATAATTAGTTTAATGAATAGGTTTGTGAACTCACAAATATATAGTAAAATCCACAGTTACTGTTCATTTAAAACGAAAAGCTTGTTACTTATGATGACTTATGTGTTCGCTTAAGTGAGCCAATCGATACAAATGATTCCAGCCAGTAAATCGAGGAGTTATTAACCAACCGCCAAAATTATTTCTCTATCTGTCTTCAAGATGGATAATCGTGCTCTCAACCACAAAATAATTATTAGATTCCTTGATACAAGTAACGTTTCAATGTCTTTGTTTATTCCACCTCACTGTTATTGTGTTTCACAGACATTTATTATCACTCTTATTGTAAGCAATGTCATTGTAAAAGATAAGTTAATATTTTCGATTGCACATCTTGGAAAATGAATTTGCCGAGAAGAGAACTCTTCGCTAAACCAAACTTTCTTATTTTACATCTATGATCAAACATTGAATTGAACTCAGAGTTTAAATATGAATTGATTTTGACTTTCAAACTAAGGTTCGCACTAATCCGGATTAAGTTTTCCTTATTTTATGCAAGTCTGATTGTCTGTTTAATTAAGAGTACTTACTGTCAAATAAGCAAAAGTCGTATTTCTATAATGTTAATATCCAACAATGAAACAGTGTGAAACCAATCGCTTTACAATTTGATGTCTATAAACACTAGATACATTTTGTTAAAATAAACATACACGTAGTAGTTCAAGAAAATATGTAATGCCCACTGTTTAGATTGAACTACTTTGAATACCATATCAATAAATGAGAAGAACAATGTAAAGATAGAGATTAAAAACAGAGATTTTGTCGGGATAAATCGTTTCTAAAAGCGTAACACTCAATAATGAGAGGAAATTACTTTCTTCCTTTATCTGTTTCCATAGCCAACTTGTGTATATCACAAACCTTCTTCAAAGTGTTTGAATCATAGGCAATAATTTTCATATTCTTGTATGATTCATAGTTGATTTCACGGAATACACTTTTAAATAAAAGATTCCAATCGATCTGATCAAAATAAACAATAATTTGAAATACATTTACAAAGACAGTAAATGGGTCATGTCACAAATCCGTTTTCTACATATGATCAGTGTCACTCAGCTGATCCTGATAGGTAGTTATCATACATTTTGTTGTCAACAATTTAATGT
The DNA here is from genome assembly GCA_946903255.1 of Schistosoma spindalis. Classification (NCBI taxonomy): domain Eukaryota; kingdom Metazoa; phylum Platyhelminthes; class Trematoda; order Strigeidida; family Schistosomatidae; genus Schistosoma; species Schistosoma spindalis. The sequence goes on from OX336424.1 coordinate 15,322,572, forward strand.
AAATAACACTGTACTGTTCTTGCTAACTGCATGATCATTCAAAGATAATAATGTATGAAGTTTTCACCTGTGATTTTTATTCAAAGTAGTTTTTAAACCAGTTGACTTTGATCAAATCGAGACAGCATTTTGAACAACAGACGAAAAGTGTCACCAATTTTGCGTATTTGATTTATGGGTAACTGGATGGTAACAAACCTTTTTTAGTGTAAACAGTTACATTCTATCGATCTAAATTCTAATTCTGAGTATTAAGAAATGGTTAGACAAGAGTCCATTGAGTAAAGGTTGTACTTTTACGAGCATTGATAAAGTACATTTGTGGATGCTATGAATTCTCCTGGACTGATTTTCCATCCTGAGATACTTAGTCAACACACATTTCTTTCCACAGTTCAGCGAACAGACGGATTTAGCTTCCAACCATCTCCATATTGACAGATTTATATTTTGCTAATCCGTTTCCAGCATGGATATGTGATTAGCTTCGTTTAAGTTGTTATGATCTCACAAACGAGACAGTTTTGAGTACAACATCACCACAGACGACGTCTCTGGCTCAGTGGGTGACAATTTGATGAGAAGGACAATTGATGTTCAGTCGTAATTCGAGTTATTTGGTAAAGTTAGTCCCAGATGAATGATTTAGTTCACTCAGACACATGCAATATCGAGACCATTTTGATTCTTCCGCTTGTAGTAAATAATAATAATTTTATTTCTTATTATCCAAGGGTTAAGATGTGGGGGCATTCAACACTTTGACGACAAAACTGTAACTGAATCGAAGAAAATATTGTGGGATTAGGTAAGGGTTATTTGTGTTCCCTGGTCGGAGTAACAGGCGTAAGTAACTAATTAAGTAAGTAAGTATTTGTGTTCTGAGATATGCGAATAAATGCATAGCATCAAAGTATATGTAGTGTTATACATGTGGTAGTGACCAATAAAACCATTGCATTATATCGTTACAACGTTGGTAATGTAGAAGTAATGCTGACAAATGACAGATAATGGTGAAGACTGTTGTTTTGGCACCAATGAAGGTCACAATAATGCTGCTTTGAGGTGACGATAACAGTAGGTCGCTGAAGCAATGAGTGAATTCGTTTCTTAGTTTTATGATCAGAGAAAACATGAAGGTTAATATTCAAGTTGCTGGTAAATTACTAGCTAATTTGAAGTAAACGTTCAGGTTGACGTATCTAGCATCTATTCAGTGATTGAGATAAGAGATGAGCTTCACATGTAAGTGATATTTTAAAAACAGTTTGATCGTCAACTCACTATGGGACAGATTTCTGTTAATTTCTCAAATGCGACTTCTGAATCAGAACGAGATCGTTGTATCTCCTGAAATAAATATAATAGAGAAGTCTAATTACAATCAGTTATCTGATTTAGTTTATTGTGTGAGCTTTACCAGGGATTTCGGAACCAGATTAAGAACTTTGTTTAGTGGCGTTTAGTTTGAAGTGGTTTTTGGACAAGCAAGCACCAGTTGCCTTGTTATCGTTTTTGGCGCGACCGATAACACTATCAACTTTTCGTTGAGCGATTACTCTAGTTTTATTTACCTTTACGATTCTATCTCATCATAGTTATCGTTTTCTAAAGAAACGAAATTGGTGTTATAACAACATGTGGTATACGTGTTTACAATCAGTTAGAAACTTTATGATATAAATATTTTAACAAAAAATCGAGTGTTTCCAACTATTCCATTCCTCTTAGAATAAAGTCTTTGAATCGTCAATGTTATCGGATGCTTATCCATAATACGTTGTTTCAATCTGGCTAATAATCAGTAGTGTTTTTGGAATTTTCAATTAATGTAAGTGAACTGTAATATGTTTTCATTAATGATAGTGAAATTTTGAAGACGTGTGTAGTATAGATTTTCTTGCGTGTAATTCCACAAATTGAAGCATGTATATGGAGGTCAGTGGAGGGGAACGATAAGTATTTGTATCAATAATATTAGCTTTGTTTCACGACGAAGAAAATTTTCTTTCTAACGAAATCATTTAATTAAGCCTTTACATTTGTATATATAGTTATATGGAAAATATATGTCTATAGCGATCATTTTCCAAACGCACCTCAAAAAACTATCCGGCTTGGCTTTTAAAAAGATAACGTAGAACAATTACTAGTTCTACACATGAGCATCTAATCGACTGTGGACACATCGCTCCAAAGGATTCTTCTTTTAAAGTAATCTACAGAGTCAAAGGAATCGGATCGAAAGGATGTCGAATCAATAATTTTATACACTGCTGAGGCAATCGCAATCCACGAACTCAACCCCGAACTTTGCGTGCAAAAACGATTCGTCCAACCTTTCATCCTTCCTTGACCCGAATTCCTTTAATGGGTATGTTTCGGGTTTTTTCTCTGCACTTTTATTTGATCATTATTGAATTTTTTTAATTATTGTTTTGCAATTTTAAACTCTAGTCAGTTATCATTATTACTTAATACACGTTTTTTTAATTATTTTTCAGTTTATTATTACGATCTTTTTGTTTGTCGTTTTTCTTCATGTCTCTTAATTGAACTATTATCTGACCTATAAATTATTTTCTTCCCTACCCCTTGACTAGTACGTAACCACATTTGTTATTTAGTCTTGAGCCAATTTATGATGCAATTTTTTTAATCCTCCTCTAGACATATACTTTCTATATAACTATATATACAAATGTATAGCTTAAGCGAATGATTTCGTCGAAAAGAAAATTTTGTTCGCAGAATTTTCTTTTTCTTATTCAATGACACTATGGGTTAATTTAATTCACTGTAATCTTTTGAAATAAAACATGTTACAGACATGAAGCTCACAGGGCAGGGTTTGTTCACATATGAAAAAATAAATTGAGGAGAGCTTTAATTTCCAATGAAATTCACCAGAAAGAGAGGTTTATTATTATTTGAATTGATGTTCAGTCAATAACATAAAAAGTTTGGTCACGTTATTTATCGTCTGGTATATCTCTGGATAGTTGACTATTACGACCCAAAAAAAACTTACACTACTGGGTAGCTAAAAATTTATTTGATTGTCAAGGTCGGATAGTTGTATTCTTATGACTGAAATACGAATGTACTGATCACTGAATATTACGTCCATCTTCAACAAAATATCGGTGTATAAAAAATGAATAACAACATAATTTCGAATAGTTGTCAAGTAATCATCGTCACTTTACTCACACTTTTGATTTGAGAATGCAACTGGAAAGCTTCTTTTATTAATTTTTTCTTATCCTTCAAAGGTCCAATTCTCTCCATATATTGGAAAATTTGTTCATCTGCACTTGTGTTCTCGCCATCGGACTGTTAATTGAGAATAAAGTAAATCGCACAAACTTTCAACCCCATGAAATGTTATTTATTGATAGAATATGTTACTTTCATAAGAATGAATGGGATAAATACAAATGGCGATACTGATTGCCCTTAACATTTAGTTTGGTTTACCATAAGTCATAGGAATATTTCCCTGGTCTAAGCAGACAGCTTTTTGATCAAATTTATTGTCACATTTTCAAGTGCTTATCCATTTTAAAGATTTTATGTCGTTTGATTTGAGATATGAGAAAAAAGACAAGTAATTACTGGAATTTGTACACTGATGTATATATAACTTATTTGTTGGGGATATCAAAAGAACGATTCTAAAATTCACCGACCATTCACATCCCGTTTTATATATTAAGTGTCACAAGTTAAAATTGGTCAAGGATAAACTTATGATGAAGTTTTTTCAATTATTGAAATGAAAATAAGTTGAGATAGTTTAATCTTACCGCGCTAGAAGCAACAGCATCAAAAGCTTCCAGTGAACCAGAAGAAATCTGAAATACAAAACTAAGCACCTGTATTATTTATCGGGAACCAAATGAAGTGTTACGCAACTAAGGTGTTTATGAAAAACACTTATTTCAATAGATGGTATCCATTGGAAACTTCTTTTGTTGTTTGACAAGTAGCAACAACCTACTTTGGTAAATTATATAGCCCTATTTGGAAAACAAATGATGATTCACTCATACAAAGGATCACTCAGTTTTTATTTATCTGGACACAGAATTGTCTCTCCAAATGCACAGATTTATTGAGTTGTAGTTGTAAAAAAAAGCAAAAATAATTAACAGTGTGATCCCATAGAAGATAGCTTACAAACTTAAATTGAGTGAAGCGTTGGTTACTAGAGTGAACTGAGATTAGATTTTTCATTCAGAAAAATCAAATTCTGTTGAGAGATATGTAACAGCAATCTTTAAAATTATTCAATACAAGAGCACAAATTTCATTTTAAAAAGTGTGAGATTTTCTCATGATACAGCGGCAACTCATACAAACAAAGATAAACATTTCATTATAAAAACGTTTACAGATGTCTTTACTATTTGATTTACGATCTGTCTATGGTGCTTCACCTAACATGAGCCATAAAGTCGTGTGCATTTTACCACTGTCCAAATTTAACTGACTTATCGATTTAATGCTGTTTGAACCAGATCAGAACGATGTAATTTCTCAGTTACACACTGAGTAAATTATGATACCATCCATCGTAGAATAAAACACGATTTTTCGTCGATGAACCATCATTATGAAAATTTTACTGAATCGTTTGCTACGAAAATATTTTCTCTGCAACATAAGTATTGTATATATATGCATATGATCTTTTACAGCCGTTTGTAACTCATGATAAGATTGGTCGTGTTTCCGAACACACATAGAGAAAAGAGAATTGTGTTCATCACAACAAACTCATGCACCTTAATTTATTCGAAGCATTTAAATAAGACAGAATAAAGTAAACATCTTGATCGACAGGTTCTGTTGACATAACGAGGAGAAATTTGAATTGATCAGATTTTTATTCTCAAATGTATATACAACGTAAAAATATGATACCTTAATTATTTCGTGCAAAAAATTTGATTTATCCTTGCAAATTTAACATTCCAGCGCATATAAGTAGAACACACTGATACAAATTAATTAACCAATTGACTAAACGACTAAATGTCATTATGACAAAATCAGGATCTATGGAAATTTATCAAGGATTTTCTTCAATAAACAGAAAGATGCTCAGTTATTTAACTTGTTCCCAGTAATCCTTCAAATAACATAATTTCAATTTGGAAATATTAGAATTGAACACTTAAAACTCGGTATTACAGTTCAGCGCCCAAATTATGTAACACTAGGTGACTCACATGAATGTGTGGATCGTTATCCTTTACTAGCTTTAGTGAAAATAAAGTTGTACTTCCACTTTGAAACAACAAGGGTAAAAGTAAACCTGTAAGATTGAATGTTTTGTCGTTACGCAGATTCTTTTTGACAATTAAGGAGTTTTTTTTGTAATTAGTTGTCAAGTACCACCCGTTGAATAGAGATGTTATCAATTTAATAACGTCATTTTCAATCACTGCGATGTCTCTATTGGAACTGTCTATACAAGATGTGTAGTAATTTACAGCACTCTTGAAGTGTGAATCATCTGGATAGCTTGTATTTTTCACTTAAAACAAAAAAAAACCATGAACAAGTAGCGTTATTAACCTCAAGAAATGCTCATTTATTTATTACAGAATTAAAGGGAAACGAGACTGATACATAGAAACAAAAGAAACTTCATTGTTGGTGGGCCTAATTGGTCAACTCAATGATTTCTGATTTGAATTTTGATCTGATCGTGTCTCAGATATCAGTCGTCGACATAAATCATGCTAAACAGTACCTACGGGAGTTCTCATGAAGGCTGAACGTGAAACAGCGACTAAGTCAATGTTCTACTAGTGAAATGTTTGCAGTGATCAAACTCACCAATCAAAGCCTAATATTCGTCCTGGTCTTCACACAAAAAGAAAGACAATTTGTACTGAGTAACAGATGCTTACTGTAGAAATAACGGTTATATTGATAAGGCATACAAAATCAAACAAAATTGTTCATTGTTACATTATTTTCTAGCGTTGATAAGTGTATACTGAGAAGCTGCATTATGCCACATAAGCAAAACAGATCATCATATAGTCCGCGGACAGGTCGTCATCGATGGAGGAAATTTAAAAACCAAAAGGAAACAATTAATCAGTCTGTGTACAGTGAGGTGACACAGATATGTCACTCGATCTCACACAATCTTTTTTGACAAGTAGGGTTGCCGACGATAGTTATCGACATATACAATTAATTACATGAAAAAAATGTGGAGATATACCTGACAAGTTTATTTTGTAAATAGTTTTTAATGTTATTTGTATTTATTCTGTCAATTTCCCACTGCATGTATATTTATCATTAAATGATTGTACCTGTTGTTTAAGTGTATGACCTTGAACACTTTTTCCGTTGTGATATTACATAGCGCGACACGTTTGTGGTTGTTTCCCAAATACACTACTTCGCACATACCTCTCGTTCTACATTCACTCGCATTTGTGTTAACCGAAGTCTGAATCAAATACCATTTACATTTACAGACTGCAATTAGGATATACCATATATATACCGCTGGATCATATCATTGGGGAATCCATCACACTTACTGGACTTATTAACCATCTATAATTGTGGATATTTAATACCAGATCAATTTGGAACACGCACTCTCCTGGTGAACTAAGTCACGTTCCTTATTTCTATTGTGTTCATAACATTTAACTTATATATATATATATATATATATATATATATATATATATATATATATATATATATATATATATATTGGTTGTACAAACAGGTGAAACAAAGAGGACGAGACAGTTCCATCAAGTAGCATACAGATTTTTGCCCAGAAATTCCCGAGCTGATTAGCAGGATTTTGGTGTGGTTCCGTCATTACACCCATTGATCCAGGTCCTGAATTCTATCCAAAATTTCCGATTCATATAGGTGACCAGCCGAATTACAACCCTAGCAAAATATTATCTAGTTTCGTAGAACAAGAAATGGAAGAAGTCAATAGCAGATTTCAATGCTACTATATCTAGTGACGACAGTGAAGGCGAGGCTGAAGCAAACATATATATGCAAGTGGCAAATGAAATCAATTACCCTAGTGAAGAATCTGACGAAGACAATTTTGATATTTGTTCTGTATGTTAATTCTCCCAACTTTCAAGAGTCGAATGCGGTTCTGGTGAATAGGTTAGATGTTTGGAATGCGACACATTCAGTTACTTTGTTTGTTTTACAAGGATATCATGTATTCTATAAGTGGATAACAGACTTGATAATACTTTTTCATCGTAGATATCAACGAGAACGCAATATAGACCTTTTGGGGCCTCCTGAATAAACTGACTTAATTTTGCTCACTCAATATTTTAGCATTGGTCCGGTCACACGATAGAAACAGCTATCCAGTAAATTTCTATCAAGTGCGTATCATATATAGCATGGAAAAGATCAAGTATAACTGCCCAATGATAAGAATAAATTTCTGCACTAACGATGTCTAAATAATGCATCGTTTTACTTACGATCATTAAGTTTCCAAGACAGATTGACCTATTTGGGACTAAATGATTGGCTTATATCATACAGTAAATACGAGTTATTCCACGTCTAAGACAATCTGTGATGTGTCAATTTTCATTTGTCTGTCATCGACATCTTATTTCACCAGTGAAATCAAACTAGAGACATTAACGTAATGTATGCATACAATTCTACGCGCACATCAAATGAGTCGTTACATGATTCATTCGGCTAAGTAACGAAATTCAAATTACATATTGAATTTGTAGTGAAATTAGTAACATCAGACAGGTGAGTATTATACCTCAGTGTCGAGTGCACATGGTAAAATTTTATGTATTTACGACTGAACAATTTAAGTAAATGCTATTGTCCGAGGGAATATTTTCTTTATTGAAACATTCATATTCGTTTTCTTATTTCTTTGAATTCATTAACAGACCAATATTAGGCAGCCATTAATTTATTTATTTATTTGAACACATAAATACTGATACAAGTGGGCACCAGATACATATGCGCCTCACAAATCTCATTTGATTTGTGTGGGGGCTGTGATAATGCCCGGGTGCCCACACCGAAGCAGGTTAGGCAGCCACTGAAAACATGGAAGCCCTAGACGGCTGTATGTCCTAAAATGGGACTTTTGATCAGTGCACATCCACGATCGCAGGCGCGGGATTCAAACTCAGGACCTTCGGCCTCGCTCACAATATCTAGTTGTTGTAGATAAGATATATCATGAACAACTCCTTTGTAGAGGTAGCATTTTAACTTGTTGTTGATTAGGTTAATTTGTTCTCAGGAGAACTATTAACCATGATCACGATAAACCTATGTTTATTAAGAGTGAATTCTCTCATTCATTTTCTCGTTCGTATGTACAGTGTATTCACATCAAGATCTAATACTAGATCATTTTGGCATTCTATGTTTTTCATATGTGCAATAGTTGACCATTGAGCATTTTTAAATATCTTTATTTTTATCTGGTGACTCAGTTGATATTTAAGTCATATTCGAATTTATTCTTAGTGTGGTAAACTACAAATAACTATACGCTACTGAAAAATACTTATTCCGTTATCTACATGATAGAGATGATAGCAGTTACTACTCCTTTAATTTCAGTGCTTATTTCGCCATATTATTTCTTGAAATTTTCTTTAAGTCCACCAATGATTATCAGTATTTCATTCACTGTTTATTGTTACTCATGAAATCATCCGTATATCTCTAAAACGTTTTTGTCATTATTCAATAAAATTACACCAAGTTACAGTTTTTTAAGGTTTAGATATTCTGATCATATGAAAATATATCATTCGGTATCAGTTAACAATGAATATAAAAATTACCTTGTTTCAAGCCTTGTACATAGTTGACAGTTATCATGTTCAATATTAAACTGTCAACCCACTACGTAGAAGTCAAATACCATATATTGTCTTAATTCATTATCAATTAAAGTTGGTTACTTCAAGAATTGATTTTTACGAATAGTTGTTCAGACTAAAATAATTGTTTATAAACCTACGATCAGAATCATTCAACGAATATAAGGTATTATCCATGGAACGTAAACAGTCAAATAGCAATAAAAAGGGTGAATAAGAGTAGAACAGTGACCACATGATCGGTCTCAAATATAAATTAGGAAATCCACAACCAGTGGAGTCAAAACCGTGTCAAGAGTCGGGAAGCTATCCACCTCAGACAATGGATGCACGTAAAGCGAAAGATCATGGGCCGACCGAAGTAAGACATTGACACTACCGACCCAACGGTATAGAAATCAGATGTTAACATGCAAGACCACCGGTCTTGGGTTCGAGTCCCTATGTTGGGGGATCGCGGATGCACACTGTTTAGGAGTCACAAAATAGGACGAAACGACTACAAAGTACTTCCAGGTTTTCAATAGTGGTCTAGCCTACATCGTATCCTGAATTCAACTGTTAAACATCAAACCAAATGAAAGAGTGATTTTCGAAAAAATTGAAAGAGTATAAATTTACGAAATTTATTCCCCACCGCTTCGCTCCGTGCGACACGTGGTAACATAATAAATTACTCAAAAAATACGCCAAATCGCATCCATATATACAGGTCATTCACGTGACCTTGATCCGAGTCCTGCAGTATCAACACTTGCACAGTATCTGATGTTGATATTCGTCTAAAAAAAATATTAGTGTTCTATTACTGTAAAGTGAACGAAATTAAATTCCCCTACACAATTTCGTGTAAAAAATACAAACAGGTCACAAAAATAAAAAACATTAGGAAAAACAGAAAACAAATCGTAAACAAACCAAAAGCAGTTAATAAAATATTATTGAGAAAACTCACATAAACTTGAGATGAAATCATCAGAAAGAACAGAATGATGATCAGTACCGTCATCTAAGACTAAGCCATGACAAACTGAATTTTCATAATCATCGCAGTGAACATCATTTAAATCCTCAGATAAAACTGTTGTGCAAATACTGTCGATGCATGTCTCGTCTTCACAATAAATAAAAGAGAAATGTAGTGCATAGTTTAGTCACATTCCACTTCATACGCAGAATATCGCTGTGAGTTCATTAGCACAAAATTCATGTATTAAACAAACATTGAACTAATGTAACATTTATAATGAAGTCTGACAATGTCAAGTAGATCATTCTCATGAATGAAGTTCAAACTTCTATTACATGAGAACTTGGAATCATTTAAATTTTAAAAATCACTGAACAACACTATATATAAAACAAATATTTAGATGACACATTTCCCAATACAACAAAATAACAAAAGAAAATGTGACATTCGATATTTGCGGGATTCACCACAATTCGTTTGCACAATTACACGTAACAGTCCCAAAAGATAAATAAAATGACTTAAATGCACTCGGAAATTATCTTCACACACTTACTTGTAACAGGCTCCTTCGTTTCATTAACTATAACTGATCCTCCTGTAGCTGCAGACAGGTCGTCATCGATGGAGGAAATTTAAAAACCAAACGGAAACAATTAATCAGTCTGTGTAAAGTGAGGTGACACAGATATGTCACTGGATCTCATCTCATCGTTTATGACATGTAGTGTTACCGACAATAGTTATACAAATATACAATTAATTACATGCAAAGTATTTCACTGCAGCCACGACAACCCTATGGGAGACGCATGGCCCTGTATCGAAAGATTTGTCTTTAACTCAGTTCAAGTGATGCATCCTAATAACAACCATAATTGTGCAATAGCATTCTACGATAAATGCCACAAACAACCTATTTGAATTCTTTGATTTAACACACGTGCAAATATTATCGATGCATGTTTCGTCTTCACAATTAATAAAAGAGAAATGTAGTGCATAGTTTAGTCACATTCCACTTCATACGCAGAATATCGCTGTGAGTTCATTAGCACAAAATTCATGTATTAAACAAACATTGAACTAATGTAACATTTATAATGAAGTCTGACAATGTCAAGTAGATCATTCTCATGAATGAAGTTCAAACTTCTATTACATGAGAACTTGGAATCATTTAAATTTTAAAAATCACTGAACAACACTATATATAAAACAAATATTTAGATGACACATTTCCCAATACAACAAAATAACAAAAGAAAATGTGACATTCGATATTTGCGGGATTCACCACAATTCGTTTGCACAATTACACGTAACAGTCCCAAAAGATAAATAAAATGACTTAAATGCACTCGGAAATTATCTTCACACACTTACTTGTAACAGGCTCCTTCGTTTCATTAACTATAACTGATCCTCCTGTAGCTGCAGACAGGTCGTCATCGATGGAGGAAATTTAAAAACCAAACGGAAACAATTAATCAGTCTGTGTAAAGTGAGGTGACACAGATATGTCACTGGATCTCATCTCATCGTTTATGACATGTAGTGTTACCGACAATAGTTATACAAATATACAATTAATTACATGCAAAGTATTTCACTGCAGCCACGACAACCCTATGGGAGACGCATGGCCCTGTATCGAAAGATTTGTCTTTAACTCAGTTCAAGTGATGCATCCTAATAACAACCATAATTGTGCAATAGCATTCTACGATAAATGCCACAAACAACCTATTTGAATTCTTTGATTTAACACACGTGCAAATATTATCGATGCATGTTTCGTCTTCACAATTAATAAAAGAGAAATGTAGTGCATAGTTTAGTCACATTCCACTTCATACGCAGAATATCGCTGTGAGTTCATTAGCACAAAATTCATGTATTAAACAAACATTGAACTAATGTAACATTTATAATGAAGTCTGACAATGTCAAGTAGATCATTCTCATGAATGAAGTTCAAACTTCTATTACATGAGAACTTGGAATCATTTAAATTTTAAAAATCACTGAACAACACTATATATAAAACAAATATTTAGATGACACATTTCCCAATACAACAAAATAACAAAAGAAAATGTGACATTCGATATTTGCGGGATTCACCACAATTCGTTTGCACAATTACACGTAACAGTCCCAAAAGATAAATAAAATGACTTAAATGCACTCGGAAATTATCTTCACACACTTACTTGTAACAGGCTCCTTCGTTTCATTAACTATAACTGATCCTCCTGTAGCTGCAGACAGGTCGTCATCGATGGAGGAAATTTAAAAACCAAACGGAAACAATTAATCAGTCTGTGTAAAGTGAGGTGACACAGATATGTCACTGGATCTCATCTCATCGTTTATGACATGTAGTGTTACCGACAATAGTTATACAAATATACAATTAATTACATGCAAAGTATTTCACTGCAGCCACGACAACCCTATGGGAGACGCATGGCCCTGTATCGAAAGATTTGTCTTTAACTCAGTTCAAGTGATGCATCCTAATAACAACCATAATTGTGCAATAGCATTCTACGATAAATGCCACAAACAACCTATTTGAATTCTTTGATTTAACACACGTGCAAATATTATCGATGCATGTTTCGTCTTCACAATTAATAAAAGAGAAATGTAGTGCATAGTTTAGTCACATTCCACTTCATACGCAGAATATCGCTGTGAGTTCATTAGCACAAAATTCATGTATTAAACAAACATTGAACTAATGTAACATTTATAATGAAGTCTGACAATGTCAAGTAGATCATTCTCATGAATGAAGTTCAAACTTCTATTACATGAGAACTTGGAATCATTTAAATTTTAAAAATCACTGAACAACACTATATATAAAACAAATATTTAGATGACACATTTCCCAATACAACAAAATAACAAAAGAAAATGTGACATTCGATATTTGCGGGATTCACCACAATTCGTTTGCACAATTACACGTAACAGTCCCAAAAGATAAATAAAATGACTTAAATGCACTCGGAAATTATCTTCACACACTTACTTGTAACAGGCTCCTTCGTTTCATTAACTATAACTGATCCTCCTGTAGCTGCAGACAGGTCGTCATCGATGGAGGAAATTTAAAAACCAAACGGAAACAATTAATCAGTCTGTGTAAAGTGAGGTGACACAGATATGTCACTGGATCTCATCTCATCGTTTATGACATGTAGTGTTACCGACAATAGTTATACAAATATACAATTAATTACATGCAAAGTATTTCACTGCAGCCACGACAACCCTATGGGAGACGCATGGCCCTGTATCGAAAGATTTGTCTTTAACTCAGTTCAAGTGATGCATCCTAATAACAACCATAATTGTGCAATAGCATTCTACGATAAATGCCACAAACAACCTATTTGAATTCTTTGATTTAACACACGTGCAAATATTATCGATGCATGTTTCGTCTTCACAATTAATAAAAGAGAAATGTAGTGCATAGTTTAGTCACATTCCACTTCATACGCAGAATATCGCTGTGAGTTCATTAGCACAAAATTCATGTATTAAACAAACATTGAACTAATGTAACATTTATAATGAAGTCTGACAATGTCAAGTAGATCATTCTCATGAATGAAGTTCAAACTTCTATTACATGAGAACTTGGAATCATTTAAATTTTAAAAATCACTGAACAACACTATATATAAAACAAATATTTAGATGACACATTTCCCAATACAACAAAATAACAAAAGAAAATGTGACATTCGATATTTGCGGGATTCACCACAATTCGTTTGCACAATTACACGTAACAGTCCCAAAAGATAAATAAAATGACTTAAATGCACTCGGAAATTATCTTCACACACTTACTTGTAACAGGCTCCTTCGTTTCATTAACTATAACTGATCCTCCTGTAGCTGCAGACAGGTCGTCATCGATGGAGGAAATTTAAAAACCAAACGGAAACAATTAATCAGTCTGTGTAAAGTGAGGTGACACAGATATGTCACTGGATCTCATCTCATCGTTTATGACATGTAGTGTTACCGACAATAGTTATACAAATATACAATTAATTACATGCAAAGTATTTCACTGCAGCCACGACAACCCTATGGGAGACGCATGGCCCTGTATCGAAAGATTTGTCTTTAACTCAGTTCAAGTGATGCATCCTAATAACAACCATAATTGTGCAATAGCATTCTACGATAAATGCCACAAACAACCTATTTGAATTCTTTGATTTAACACACGTGCAAATATTATCGATGCATGTTTCGTCTTCACAATTAATAAAAGAGAAATGTAGTGCATAGTTTAGTCACATTCCACTTCATACGCAGAATATCGCTGTGAGTTCATTAGCACAAAATTCATGTATTAAACAAACATTGAACTAATGTAACATTTATAATGAAGTCTGACAATGTCAAGTAGATCATTCTCATGAATGAAGTTCAAACTTCTATTACATGAGAACTTGGAATCATTTAAATTTTAAAAATCACTGAACAACACTATATATAAAACAAATATTTAGATGACACATTTCCCAATACAACAAAATAACAAAAGAAAATGTGACATTCGATATTTGCGGGATTCACCACAATTCGTTTGCACAATTACACGTAACAGTCCCAAAAGATAAATAAAATGACTTAAATGCACTCGGAAATTATCTTCACACACTTACTTGTAACAGGCTCCTTCGTTTCATTAACTATAACTGATCCTCCTGTAGCTGCAGACAGGTCGTCATCGATGGAGGAAATTTAAAAACCAAACGGAAACAATTAATCAGTCTGTGTAAAGTGAGGTGACACAGATATGTCACTGGATCTCATCTCATCGTTTATGACATGTAGTGTTACCGACAATAGTTATACAAATATACAATTAATTACATGCAAAGTATTTCACTGCAGCCACGACAACCCTATGGGAGACGCATGGCCCTGTATCGAAAGATTTGTCTTTAACTCAGTTCAAGTGATGCATCCTAATAACAACCATAATTGTGCAATAGCATTCTACGATAAATGCCACAAACAACCTATTTGAATTCTTTGATTTAACACACGTGCAAATATTATCGATGCATGTTTCGTCTTCACAATTAATAAAAGAGAAATGTAGTGCATAGTTTAGTCACATTCCACTTCATACGCAGAATATCGCTGTGAGTTCATTAGCACAAAATTCATGTATTAAACAAACATTGAACTAATGTAACATTTATAATGAAGTCTGACAATGTCAAGTAGATCATTCTCATGAATGAAGTTCAAACTTCTATTACATGAGAACTTGGAATCATTTAAATTTTAAAAATCACTGAACAACACTATATATAAAACAAATATTTAGATGACACATTTCCCAATACAACAAAATAACAAAAGAAAATGTGACATTCGATATTTGCGGGATTCACCACAATTCGTTTGCACAATTACACGTAACAGTCCCAAAAGATAAATAAAATGACTTAAATGCACTCGGAAATTATCTTCACACACTTACTTGTAACAGGCTCCTTCGTTTCATTAACTATAACTGATCCTCCTGTAGCTGCAGACAGGTCGTCATCGATGGAGGAAATTTAAAAACCAAACGGAAACAATTAATCAGTCTGTGTAAAGTGAGGTGACACAGATATGTCACTGGATCTCATCTCATCGTTTATGACATGTAGTGTTACCGACAATAGTTATACAAATATACAATTAATTACATGCAAAGTATTTCACTGCAGCCACGACAACCCTATGGGAGACGCATGGCCCTGTATCGAAAGATTTGTCTTTAACTCAGTTCAAGTGATGCATCCTAATAACAACCATAATTGTGCAATAGCATTCTACGATAAATGCCACAAACAACCTATTTGAATTCTTTGATTTAACACACGTGCAAATATTATCGATGCATGTTTCGTCTTCACAATTAATAAAAGAGAAATGTAGTGCATAGTTTAGTCACATTCCACTTCATACGCAGAATATCGCTGTGAGTTCATTAGCACAAAATTCATGTATTAAACAAACATTGAACTAATGTAACATTTATAATGAAGTCTGACAATGTCAAGTAGATCATTCTCATGAATGAAGTTCAAACTTCTATTACATGAGAACTTGGAATCATTTAAATTTTAAAAATCACTGAACAACACTATATATAAAACAAATATTTAGATGACACATTTCCCAATACAACAAAATAACAAAAGAAAATGTGACATTCGATATTTGCGGGATTCACCACAATTCGTTTGCACAATTACACGTAACAGTCCCAAAAGATAAATAAAATGACTTAAATGCACTCGGAAATTATCTTCACACACTTACTTGTAACAGGCTCCTTCGTTTCATTAACTATAACTGATCCTCCTGTAGCTGCAGACAGGTCGTCATCGATGGAGGAAATTTAAAAACCAAACGGAAACAATTAATCAGTCTGTGTAAAGTGAGGTGACACAGATATGTCACTGGATCTCATCTCATCGTTTATGACATGTAGTGTTACCGACAATAGTTATACAAATATACAATTAATTACATGCAAAGTATTTCACTGCAGCCACGACAACCCTATGGGAGACGCATGGCCCTGTATCGAAAGATTTGTCTTTAACTCAGTTCAAGTGATGCATCCTAATAACAACCATAATTGTGCAATAGCATTCTACGATAAATGCCACAAACAACCTATTTGAATTCTTTGATTTAACACACGTGCAAATATTATCGATGCATGTTTCGTCTTCACAATTAATAAAAGAGAAATGTAGTGCATAGTTTAGTCACATTCCACTTCATACGCAGAATATCGCTGTGAGTTCATTAGCACAAAATTCATGTATTAAACAAACATTGAACTAATGTAACATTTATAATGAAGTCTGACAATGTCAAGTAGATCATTCTCATGAATGAAGTTCAAACTTCTATTACATGAGAACTTGGAATCATTTAAATTTTAAAAATCACTGAACAACACTATATATAAAACAAATATTTAGATGACACATTTCCCAATACAACAAAATAACAAAAGAAAATGTGACATTCGATATTTGCGGGATTCACCACAATTCGTTTGCACAATTACACGTAACAGTCCCAAAAGATAAATAAAATGACTTAAATGCACTCGGAAATTATCTTCACACACTTACTTGTAACAGGCTCCTTCGTTTCATTAACTATAACTGATCCTCCTGTAGCTGCAGACAGGTCGTCATCGATGGAGGAAATTTAAAAACCAAACGGAAACAATTAATCAGTCTGTGTAAAGTGAGGTGACACAGATATGTCACTGGATCTCATCTCATCGTTTATGACATGTAGTGTTACCGACAATAGTTATACAAATATACAATTAATTACATGCAAAGTATTTCACTGCAGCCACGACAACCCTATGGGAGACGCATGGCCCTGTATCGAAAGATTTGTCTTTAACTCAGTTCAAGTGATGCATCCTAATAACAACCATAATTGTGCAATAGCATTCTACGATAAATGCCACAAACAACCTATTTGAATTCTTTGATTTAACACACGTGCAAATATTATCGATGCATGTTTCGTCTTCACAATTAATAAAAGAGAAATGTAGTGCATAGTTTAGTCACATTCCACTTCATACGCAGAATATCGCTGTGAGTTCATTAGCACAAAATTCATGTATTAAACAAACATTGAACTAATGTAACATTTATAATGAAGTCTGACAATGTCAAGTAGATCATTCTCATGAATGAAGTTCAAACTTCTATTACATGAGAACTTGGAATCATTTAAATTTTAAAAATCACTGAACAACACTATATATAAAACAAATATTTAGATGACACATTTCCCAATACAACAAAATAACAAAAGAAAATGTGACATTCGATATTTGCGGGATTCACCACAATTCGTTTGCACAATTACACGTAACAGTCCCAAAAGATAAATAAAATGACTTAAATGCACTCGGAAATTATCTTCACACACTTACTTGTAACAGGCTCCTTCGTTTCATTAACTATAACTGATCCTCCTGTAGCTGCAGACAGGTCGTCATCGATGGAGGAAATTTAAAAACCAAACGGAAACAATTAATCAGTCTGTGTAAAGTGAGGTGACACAGATATGTCACTGGATCTCATCTCATCGTTTATGACATGTAGTGTTACCGACAATAGTTATACAAATATACAATTAATTACATGCAAAGTATTTCACTGCAGCCACGACAACCCTATGGGAGACGCATGGCCCTGTATCGAAAGATTTGTCTTTAACTCAGTTCAAGTGATGCATCCTAATAACAACCATAATTGTGCAATAGCATTCTACGATAAATGCCACAAACAACCTATTTGAATTCTTTGATTTAACACACGTGCAAATATTATCGATGCATGTTTCGTCTTCACAATTAATAAAAGAGAAATGTAGTGCATAGTTTAGTCACATTCCACTTCATACGCAGAATATCGCTGTGAGTTCATTAGCACAAAATTCATGTATTAAACAAACATTGAACTAATGTAACATTTATAATGAAGTCTGACAATGTCAAGTAGATCATTCTCATGAATGAAGTTCAAACTTCTATTACATGAGAACTTGGAATCATTTAAATTTTAAAAATCACAAAATAGGCTTACGTATATGTAATATAGGATTACGTTTCAATATGTTTGTTTATTTATAGTGAAATGTTTTTATGTTCTCTGTTTTGAGCGTTTAATTTTTTAGGCTATCTTTTCTTTTTATTTTTCCTTGGCACCCAATGTTTTTTCTTTTTTTTGACATTTCAAGTAATTTAAAATTAATGAACTAATATTGAGGATCTTGCCAAGGTTTTTGTTTATTTCTTCGACTTAGGCTTTTACGATGCTTGTTATTATAGCATCTGGTTAGTAACTTAATTCTGTGGAAAATAGCTTGGTTAAGGAAGCACTAATCATGAAACTTCATTTTATCCGTCAAATTATTGTTGCATTTGGAAAGGTTTTGTTGTGAAATCTTATCTTATTTAGACGATCTATGACTCGTTAGGTTGAAAGTCACAAATCCCCGAAAATAACGAGATGGATGCTTATTTTAGCAACCAGAGTAACTAATACTTTAGGTACATGGAATGTCCGGACTGTGAGAGACCAAATACCCAATTTGAATATCTGTAGAAATAATAAGATGCCATCTGATGGTGCTTGCGATAAGTGAAATCCACTAGATATATACTTGAAAGGATTAAATTTGAGAGAACATGACCAACACACAAGGTTGGGCTAATGCATTTCAAGGAAGCTCGCAAGGCGCCAATGGGGTGGTGATCTCATAAATCTAGGCCATCGAGGCGTCCTTCAAAACAAGGAAAGGGAATTCGACGAATTTCATTCAGCAGTATGCACTTACCAATGATAGAAGTGTATAAGTTAATGATTAGTCTTATGAGAGTCAGCAGTCCTGGTTATATTTAGCTGTTTAAGCGACGTTAAACAGTTTATTGATTCGAGCAAAAATAATACTACATTGACTCCATATAAAAACAAAGTGGTCACTCTTGACCTAGCACCTTGACAACGTCGTGCAACAAGACCTGAAGTGATAGGATCGCATAGCCGTGATAAAACAAATAAAATACTAGATGCATCTTTCAATATTGTAGGAAGTATCAGACACATCTATTATGAGCATGATGTTAATATGCAAACGACAGATCACTCTGCAGATCTAGCTAACTCTACTTATCAGAAAACTTTAGATGATATATGGACTCCAACTGATATCAGAAAACATAACGACATTTACTGTTCTAATCCAGGCTTGAATATGACCCACAAGTAATCAAACCTAGTCAAGTAAAAGCTAGTCCTCTTAATTGTATTACAGAAGATCACCCGAATATCCAAATAAAAAAGGCTCCCAAATATGAAAACGATCATAACAACTGCCAGTTACATACAGGAGACCCTCCCAAAGTTGACGCTGAAGCAAATAGCTATGACCCAAGCTACGAGCTTTACTATCAAGGTTAAGCTACAAATAAGGTATTACCCACAGTCAGCCTGCACGAAATCTTTTTAGAGTACATCTCCTAGTGGCACATCTGGCGAGGTATCTAGCCAAAGCGAAATCAGGCCATATACGAAAAATAAACTTGCTTCCTCATTACAACTTCGATCAAATAGTATTTTCACCACTTTCTCTTGGATAAACTCTCTAAGCAACTTCACTAGGCCATTTGATAAATCCCTCTCCAACCCTTGTTAGCAACAAAATAAACTACCAATGAACAACCGATCCATCGCTTTAAACCCGTATTACAACTCTGAGGGTCATAATAACTCGTTCAATCTAGATGCTCTCATCCACTTCAAATTGGTAAGCCATTTGTTCAATATATGGCTTATCAACGCTCGATCGATCTGTATTATTAAACAGATTTAACCCTGCTCTCATTCCTTTATCAACAATCATCTGTAATGATATCTGAGGCGTGAATTACAAGTAATATATCCGGTTTAAGTATATTTCTTGATAACTAATTCCCATATCGAAATGATACGTTACAAAGACAAGGCTGAGGGTACCTTATATATACTAGCTCCAGAATAAACTCACCTTCATATGATATGCCAAAATCAGACAAACTACGGGACTGTGTGGATTGTTTTAATGCTACCGGATTCAGTTTCCTTACTGTTCGGCTGTGTTGGTTCGTTGATAAACTTACGAAAGTGCCAAAGAGGCATTGATTAGAGGGACTTTCTTTATCGTAAACACTACTGACTAACTAGCTAAAACATTTCACAACACAAGTAACATCTTCGACAAATGGTACCTTTCTGTGAAATCACAAATATACACTTCAATGTACAGAACCTAAATCGATTAGCACATTGAAGCACTCCTATATAGAGGGACCAGTTGGTATTCCAGCTAGGTTGCTAAAAAGTGGAAGTGATGATCTGTGTGTTATAATTCTGTAGTTTTCCAATATCACTCTATACAGCGTGTTATCCTACTATCTGATAAACTATACACGTCAACCCCAGAACTAAATCAAATCCTGCAGCAAATGTTGAAAATCGCTGGCCTATAAACATGACCTCGGTAGTACCTAGTGACGAAGAATGTAGTTGAGGAGTCAGTAATCCAACATCTAGTTGCTAATAATCTCATCTCGACCTGTCAGAATGCGTTTCTGAGGTTCGGATCATGTGACACGTGTTTGATAGACCACCTGAGTGATATTACTATAATGCCCCCAAATGCCCTGGTACGGCCGAGAGTGGGGAGAGTCCGCTCTCCCTCTCGAAATGCTTTCACATGGCCATGCGTATATAGCCTCTGCCAGGAAAATCCTACTTACTGCCTTCTCGTGGCGGGGGTGTTGTTTACGAAAATGAGAGGACGAAAAGCGAATGTCCGGCGCTTTAACCGGACCCCAAACCAATGGTGAACATGGGCTCCAGTATCCTGAAGGAACAAATGGCGTATGAACCAATCGTTGGTCACCGGCTACCATGGGACTGCATCTCCTCACGATGCTCCACTGCCTTGTGGATCAGACGTTCAGGTCGAAGGCTCGGGGTGTGGCCCCTTAAGAAAACCACCTGCTTCGGTTTGGGCACCCGGGCAGTATCACAGCCCTCACACAAATCAATTGAGATTCGTGTGGCGCATATGTACTTGGTACCTCCCTGTACCTATACTTATGTGTTAAAATAAATAATAAATAAATAAATAAATATTACTATAAAACGAAACGACGGACTCCTTGTATAGGTTATATTCTTCGACTTTAAGAAAGCTTTCGATGAGGTTCCACACAAAAGGTTTCGCGTCAAATCAAAATCTTTCGGAATCGGTAAGCCACTGTATTCGTGGTTGGCTTCATTCTTTACCAAAACGTAAACCAATGGTAATGTGCAACGACTCCTTCATCACCAAAACCAATAACTAATAAAGTTATCCAGGTTAGTATATTAAGTCCACTCTTCTTTCTCAGGAGCACGGATGATATATCTAAAACCATCTAGTTTCGGAGACCATACTTATATGCTGATGATCACAAAATATATTTAGCTTTAGGCTGAAGCTTTGATTGTAAGTATACCCCAGACTCAACCTCGATAACCCATCTATCCAAAGTGAAAAATGGCAGTTACCATATAACCTCAACACATGTGGGATCATGAATATTCGGAAACATCCCCATGAACTACAACTTCACTTTAATATAATATAGAGTTTGGACACTCAATTCAGTGTACGAGCTGGTTATTAGCTACACAGAAAGCCTAAAATTCGAAGAACGTTGTTCCTCTATTATCTAAATGGCTCATGTGTTTCGTAATAAAGAATTTCTTTACAACGGAAGCTATGCTTACTCTTTTCAAAATATTTATGCAACTCTCTCTTGAATGCCCCACTTTAATATTATCATACATGGACACCACAGACCAGTAGATGACGGGAGAAGTTTCAGACGTCGACTACTAGGATGACTTTACTCTCGAATACACAGATAGATGAAAGTCCTAATAATGAAATTGATTATTCACTAATCCATATGTTAAACTGTTGCTTGCACAATACTCAAAAAATCCAAACTGCTACTGAGGTATGATTCATGACCACTTAGTGGTGATTCAATATGACATTTCACTGTGGCTGATATTAGGTGTATTAAATAATCAATTGAATGTACTGAACTTAAATTCTGTGCGTTAAAACACCTGCCAGTAGAAATCCCAGTTTTCTCAAATAGAGAAACAAGTGTAGTGGATATAATTCAAGAAAGAACAACTTATCTATTTGATTTGTTGATGTCAAAATATCAACAAATCTAAGCGTCAAGTCAGTGTACATACATGAAAAAGTAATGACTCCTATTTATTTTTATGTTATCTAGTATAGTTTAAAAACACATTTTAGTCGGATATTATAGTTTGTAATTCTATGGGAAGATTGGTCATTTGAAGACAGCCAAGTTTATTGACATACGATAATGAAGCTGATCTACACATTCGAACCGTGATGTTCAATTACAACACATGAACATTTTATTTCTTGTGAAATCTCTTGCCATGAGCATTATAACAGTGATACGAACAAAAACAGATCTTATTTAACATAAAATAAAACTTACGGTTAGTATTGGATTTGAGATGGCGTACGAGAAATATTGCTGATACTACCGATGCACATATTGCACCGATTACAAGAATAGATAAGATGAGTTTTTGCCGTTTAGATAAGTTTCTAAACGTCGATCTGTTTATCTTCATGCCCAATGTTGGTTTAAGAGCCTTCACATAACTTGTTAAACTACGCCAGTATATATATATATATATATATATATATATATATATATATATATATATATCAGATAAAGCAAATACCTTAATGAGTTCTATTGGGACAATGAAGTTCACGTACCATACCATACGAACATAATTATCTCAATTATAAATACGTTGTATTGTTTACTAATTTGTTGAAACCATAAATAATTCTCAATAAGACCACATCAGTTGATAGTAAAACCTTAATTAAAACCGGAAGAGGTTACTACACATTTCAGACTACGCCTCCATAGATACGTTATTATTCAATATCGGGTGAATTAATTAAAATGGGTTGATATACTATGTATTGTTGTTTTTGTGAGACTTGGTAATATGAACGCATTCCAACATATTTCAGTAATAAAGGGTTTTCACTGATTTCATTTTAGGTGTAGAAATTTCTGGATATATCAGATATATACAGGCTACGCAGAAAATGTTACATTTTAACTAACTGTTTGTGTCAATTATATGCACATTAAATTCCACAAATATTTTTAACCAACGTCCCAAGTAAAACTGTTTTGAATCCTTTATAATTTAAAATCTGTTATGAATGAACATTCATTTTCTCAGTTACAGTCACACTGTACTTGTGAGAAATATGGCCTGCACATATTATGTTCAGCTTACGAAGCAATGCATAAGTATTATATAATATTTTTTCGTAAAGAGTATATTGAATAAACTAGAAAAAGCACTAGATAAACACAAACGTACATATTATACTTGGAATTCAAAATCAGACAGTCATCAAGGACCAAGGAATCATTAGTTCACACAACCACCATAATATTCCAGACATGAAATGCCACATGGCGGCAGGAATTATTTCTTTTACAAATAACCAAGTTTTTCAAAGTAAGTTTACTTTTGTCATGATAGTTACTCCAATTAATTCTATTTTTCAGGTATTCATTTATTATTATGTTTCTTGTCTAGACATTCACGTGTTATTATATTTTATAGAAGACTCACGAAATTAAAGAAATAATAAACTCCCACTGAGTTGAGGATGCACTAACGCTATCAGGTTAATTTTATTGCTCAGTTAACTCCTCAGTTATTTGTTTATTAATATTTGTACTATATAACCAATTTGGTGTAAGTCTATTCACCAACGATGTTTAACAGTAAATATCCTGCTCTGTAGAAAATGGGTAAATTAGATTTACCAAACAGAGGAGATTCAAACCAGTTACTATTAGATCGAATACGGAAGGCAGAAATTTAGACCATATTTTGTTTGCGAATTAATCGTCACTGACAGAACAAAGCACATGATTACTTCTAGCTGTTTCTTGGATGGAAGGCGACGTCATGCTTTAAAGTCTTTACTACTAATCACAACTGATTGAATGTTTTGTGTAAATTGATAGTACGGTTCCGTTTAGACAGACGTTATTTAGTTCTAGAAAATCACCGGAAACCTCTGTGTAAGCTTCTTCTAATGAAATTATTTCAGATCAACTATCTTTCTGATGATAGATACCCTGGGGTACAAAAGAAAAAGGAAGCTTATACCCTGGTGGTTATATGTCAAGAGATTAAGACCTCAGGTGTCAACACAGTATACACTTAAATTAAGTTAAGTACACTAAAGAAAGAAAGTTAGATGTATAAAATAAAAAACTAAAGGCCTATATTTCTATCGTCTTGATATGTAATTCAAACAAATAAATGCATATAAGTAGACTTGATGTAAGTGTATATGAAATGAGGACTTATTAATTATTTGAAAATCAATATATATTGTAATAATATATATATATTCTGAAAATAATAACTACAGAATTCACGCCAGTTTACTTGCGTGATCGATTTGATATAAATAGTAACATTAGACGTAGAGAACAAATATGTGATATAAGATAGTTTTAAGTATGCTAGTTTGGTAATTGTTTAGGTAGTACATGTATTACAGCAATCCAATACATCAGACGTGAACTTTTAATTTTTCTTAAGTTGACAGCCTGTTGATTTATGAACGGTGTATTTAAGGTCATTTCTTTTGCCAGAACGAATGAATGATAGTTACCTACAGCTAGAAAAAGTAAAACGAAAACAGAGAGCACGAAACAACAAAGCAATAATTACCAAAATATGTTACCCAGGTCTGCCATAATGCATGTGTCATGGACACAGTGATATACCGTTAATTTAAGATATTATTCGAATTAGTTAAGGTTGCTAGGGACAGTGTTAACGCAGTGACAGCGGGTAGGTGGTTTTACTTAGGGAATTCACTAATAATAATCGCTAAACATTTAGAATTCCTATAATCTCACTTGTGGAATAAGATACACAGGTGCTAGAATATTAAATGCATTTTCAGAGGAGCAGTGTGCATCAATGCAGCGAGCAAATAATGGGAGTGCTTTTATCGTACGGATAGATTGTGGTAGATTATTCCACGGTCTAGAAAACTTACAGGTAAAGTAATTCATATAGAGAGATGATTTAGAATGAGTTTGTTTCATTAGTGACAAGGAGTTATGTATGTCGTAGTGAGAATTTTCTGCATATTGAATAACTTGATCGGATGTAAAGGATAGTTTATGAAGTATTTGGAAGAAAAAGATATGATTTAATTTGAGTCTCCTCTTCCATAAAGGGTCGAGCCCAAGTTTATTACATCTAGGATACGTTAAAGTACAATCAGTTCCAAGAATACGAAGTGTAAATCGTCTCTGTACTGATTCCAGCCTAAATTTATCCTTTATGTGAGCACTTATTTTATTTTAACACAGATATTGGTACAAGGAGGCACCAAATACATATGCGCCACACAGATCTCATTTGACATGTAAGGGTTGTGACACTGCCCGGGTGCCCAAACCGAACCAGGTGGTATTCTTAAGGGGCCACACCCCGAGCCTTCGACCTGAACGTCTGATCCACAAGGCAGTGGAGCATCGTGAGGAGATGCAGTCCCATGGTAGCCGGTGACCAACGATTGGTTCATACGCCATTTGTTCCTTCAGGATACTGGAGCCCATGTTCACCATTGGTTTGCGATCCGGTTAAAGTGCCAGACATTCGCTTTTCGTCCTCTCATTTTCGTAAACAACACCCCCGCCACGAGAAGGCAGTAAGTAGGATTTTCCTGGCAGAGGCTATATACGCGTGTCCATGTGAGAGCATTACGAGAGGGAGAGCGGACTCTCCCCACTCTCGGCTGTACCAGGGTATTAGGGGGCACTATTAAGAATAAACGTGCAGTATTCTAGGAGTGGTCCAACACAAAATTTGTACATTAAAATACGTGACTCATTGTTATAAATATTTCGAGTTATGTAACCTATAAAACGTTGAGACTTGAAAGTCTGTTGCAATATCTGTTCTGTAAACGACGAGTCGTGGGAGTACCTAAGTCTACTACTGTATGTAACCTAGATAACACTTGACCATTTATGGCAAGATCTAAATTGAGCGATGTATCACTGAAGCATATCCATCCACATTTAGTTGTATTAAGCTCCAGTTGCCTTGTTAAGCTCCATGCAGATGCAATTCTGCATAATGTTCAGCTTACGTGGATAAAATGAATACACTACTTTAAGATCATCTGCGTACAAAAGGGGCTTACTCACACAAAAACATTCACAAACATCATTGATAAACACTAAAAAGTGCAAACAGCTTAAGACACTACCTTGTATTACGCCATTTTAACAGGGACAGCGTTCGACAATGAACAGTTAATTTGATGTCGGTTGCTGGGGAAGTAATCAAACCAAGCAAGCAAATTGTTCTGAACCCCATAAGATCGAGTTCACCTATAAGAAGTGTGGCGCATATATATTTGGTGCCCCCCTGTACCAATATTTATGTGTTCAAATAAATAATAAAATAAAATAAGAAGTTGGTGGTTAACCATGTCGAAGGCTTTAGAAATGTCCAGATATAGCACTAAGACTAGATATCCTTGGCTACGTAGAGAGTAGACTAAATTAAAAAAGTCAAAATGACATATCAGGCAAGATCGATTTTTAAGAAATCCATGTTGAGTATCATTGATAAATTTTCCAGCGAGTAAATAGTTGGAAAGTCCATCACTTTCCATAATCCTAGAGATTACTGGAGTAATATTTATCGGCCGACAATTGTTCATGTCAGTCTTATCTCCAGATTTGAAACGTAGTTGGATGTACGCAGTTCTCCAACAGTAAGGGTAAGAGCCTGATTACGTAAACAGCTTTAGAAGAAGTGGAATATCTTAACCACCATACTTGTAGAGAAAGGATGAAATCCCGTTTTCTCCACGACCTATCGAAATCATAAGGGTATTTGTAGCCTTATTAATTTTCAAGCAT
Organism: Schistosoma spindalis; assembly: GCA_946903255.1. Classification (NCBI taxonomy): domain Eukaryota; kingdom Metazoa; phylum Platyhelminthes; class Trematoda; order Strigeidida; family Schistosomatidae; genus Schistosoma; species Schistosoma spindalis. Next base: position 15,350,149 of record OX336424.1, read on the forward strand.
GTGAAGGTCGATTTTATTGAGTTATTAGTCACGCACATAAGTCTTGAAGCAGCACCGTTTATGAATTCTTCGCCATTCGCAAAAGTACCACTGAAAAGGTCTGCTATAGTTTTAGAGTCGTATATAAAAGTGCTATTATGCAGGATGCCGTGAAGTCGTTTGACTTCTAATAACGTTTCTGTAGACGCCTTAGTTTATTACGATATTTAGCTGGTATACACAATTCGTAAGGTTTACTAAACCTGTACGTTTTAATTGATGCACATGATTCTAGACAAGAGTTGGAGATCAGATAGAATTCGTAGATGGAATCCATGAGGCTATTAAATGAGAAAAAAATTATTCCAGTCTGAGAGTTTAATCAGTGAGTGCACGAGGTCCCAGCCAGCATGCTTATAGTCTCTATATTGGCAGGTTTTTCGGATTTATCAGTTATAAGAGGGATATATAGGGAGAGCACAGACTACAATCTTATGATCACTGCTTTCAAATTCATTGTATATTTGTACAGATAGTAGGATAACATTACTACTAAATATTAGATCAAGTATATTATCGGCCCTTGTTGGGGTACGAACCAATGTGAACAGCATTGTATGTTAATGATTGCCGAGAATTCATCATTACATGACTGACAACTACCGGTACTCCAGTTAATCCCAGGATAATTGAAATCTCCAGTGATAACCTTAGCATTGAAGTTTAGAGCAGAGGCATGTATAAATGCATTGATAAGATTATTCACATTATCCGAACTATCAGGAGTTCTTTATATACATCCTAGGAGCAGGCTATGATTCAGGGTGTTGGTTAATATCCAGACCGATTCTGGTAAACTATTTCTAGGACACTGCCACCAACTTTATTAGCTGTTAGGGTATCCAAAGCATATATAAGACAACCACCTCCTCGCTTAGTTTCTCTGTCACAATGATAGAGTCGATAGTTCTGGATATTTAATTATGAATCAGATACAGCTTGAGAGCACCATGTTAAAATGATAAGTATGAAAGAAGGCTTGGTTAGGAAAAGCTAAGGTTCTCAAGGCTGAAATTTTGTTCGGAAGTGAACGTGCATTGATAAGTAATAATTTTAAAAAGGGAGTATGGAGTGTAGAAAAACCAAGAGCTTCCCTATCGATGTTATGTATTTTAGATTTTTCAGGACCGTGATCTAATATGTTTGACTGATCGTATGGGCTATAGCTTGAACAAACTGTAGTGCTAGCTGGACCAGGAATTTCTGAAGGCCAAAACATCATTATTTTGATACAGTGGATCAATTTGTTGAAGTTGACTTGATGGACAGTTAAGACAGGTACCAGCTAGCTGTGGTTGAGTTGGTGGTGAGTAACCTAGTAGTTCATTTTGCCCATTGGGAAAGTGATGAGAAAAGTTACATCTTACAGGTTTAATATTTAAAACATCTGAGGGCAACCATAGGGAACCACAAGGTTCTGTATAAACTTCCTTCCTACATGGTATAGACTTTTTAATTTTAACAATGTTCACATAGTTCACATTAGAACTAGGTATTTGGTTATGAGCTTCTAATGTTACACTGGAAAATATCGGATTAGTGTCTCCACTAGATATACATTAGTTATCAGAGATCACTACATGCATAAGAGGAAAATTGACACTCTTCATTGGTAAATCAGAGTACTGGCTAATATGATATAAGTTAGATGCATCGGTGGGTCCAGCTGCTGAGGTAACGGGATTTGTTATGATCTCAACATCATTATTTCCGTTTGAGGTATGGTTTTGCGTAAGTTTTTAATCGGTGGTCTTTTCTGAGACTATACGAGCGCTTCTAAATTTCGTAAGCGCGCAGATTAGCCGTTCGGATTCTTTCAACTGTCCAGTTAATAAATGAGAATCGGATTTAAACAAGACCAGGCACGAGTATTTCTGGTCCTTTATATTAAGTCGAACACATTGGCATGGACCACCTTGGAGATTGGCTGCTTTTAATGTCGAACTCCTTACAGATTTAATAGCGACTTTGTCAGTCATATTGCAGATAGTCACGTTATTACGAGATTATTCGCTTAGTAACACCGCTAGCGACAAAATCGACAACAAATTCTACTTTGATAATGTCTTTAAGTTCAGCAGGAACCAAATCCTTTGAAAATAGCACTTAAGGGTGTGACAGTGTCTTTAGCTCTTGATTAAGATCATCATGCTTTGATAAAGAGCCAGCAGGTGACTCCACTTTAGAACACATATCGCTTAATCGTTTGTAGATAGTGCATAATTCACTCGTAATATTGTCAATACCTTTTGATCTTGAGATAGAACTTATTATTAGATTATTTACTGAGTCATCCAGCAGCAGTTGTGGTGTAGGACCACTACCAACATTAAATAATTCAAAAGGAGTTGCAAAGCATGGGGCATAGGTAATAACACAATTGCTAGTATCTGAAGAATAAAGGCTTTTCCGGGCTCGTTCTTTGTCAGTCGATCTATTTTGCGTTAAGAGTTTATTCTAATGCTATGTATGAGTTATACTCTAGGATTCAACGATAATTAAACAATTTACACTAGATACCGTGTTACTGTAGAGCAAAGTTCAAACGTACCCCCATGATACGTCAACTATAAAATGGTTAAATTGTTGTGGAAGTGATAGAAGCTTTCGCTTAACAGGCTTCCGTGTCAAGTAGCAATGGATCACCAATACCTCCAGGCAGGAACCTAGACATGTTGACCACAACTAAGAAGAAATCGGTAAATCATTGTAAGACATCATCTTTAGTCCTTAAGAATAGATCAAGTTTTTTCTTTAAGAATTCCTGGAAAGTTGCTTGGACTAGCTCGGCCGTCAGTGAATTCCAGAATTTGAAAACTATCAAGGAGTACAAGTTGTGTCTACAGTCCGTCCCGCTGTGTTATGTTTCTACTTCTTTGTTTTACTATGTTTCCGCACTCTAAATTGGGAGATTAGGTGAAAAGTTCTTCCGTCGAACTGTTCAAGAATGCGCTTCAATAATGTCAGTGCAAGTTTTGCTCGTAAGGCATTTCTATCACAGTTGGCGTAAGACTTTAAGTCGTAGGGCACCGTGACTCCTAAATCTTTTTCGACTCGGGATACTACTAGAAAGGAGTTTCCCAAGTTGTAACTGTAGTCTGCGACATGTCGCAGATGGACTACTTTACACTTTGAATTGTTAAAATTACGTCTCTTATCGTCTGCCCAACTTTAAAGTCGAGTCAGATCCTCCTGAAGTGCCAGTATATCGTCTTGGTTGAGTATCTCTCTCCAAAGTTTCACGTCGTCGGCAAAAAGTAATGTCTTACGACACGTGTTGAGAAAGACCATTTGTATAAACCAAGAAGAGAAGATTTCCTAGTACTGAGCCCTAGGGGAACCCACTAGGACATTCCATAGCCTATGATGAATTAAAGTTGACCCTGATCTTAAAATGTCGATTTTTTAGATATGAAATGAGCCAATCACTTAGAGGTGGTCTGATGCCCAATCGCTTTGATAAGACATATATGGTTAACCCTACCAGAAGCTTTTGAGAAATCAAGGCAAATGATATCAACGTTCCCCTTGCGATCAAGGATGCTTGTCCATCTGTCCACCACACTCAGCAGGTTGGTTATACAAGAATGACCTTTTTTGAAACCATGATGTTGGAGTGAGAAGAAGTTTAAGGATAATAAATAGTCATGTATACTGTCACACATCAGAGACCATGATTTTTGAAAGCATAGAGAGAGGAGTCACCGGTTTGTAGCTTGAAGGTTCGCTGCGTCAACCTCCCTTGAAAATTGGTGTTATGTGAGCCAGCTTCCGAATTCCCGGTATGTGCCTCGGTTTAAAGAATTTGAGAACATCACGCTAAGCGATGTTGCCAGGATTGGAGCTGCTTTCCTCAGTATACCAGAATGAATCATATCCGAACCAGAAGTGTCTTTTCTTAGGTGCTGCAGTTTCCGGAACATTAGGTCACTTCGGAAAGTCCTGAGCAGTTGCAGATGAAGCTTACATTAATATGGTTAAAGTGCGTTGGTTGAAATGTCCGAAAGTATTGTTAAGCCAGAAGGTTGGAGACGTCATTGTAGTTATTGGACGTGCCTAGCAGTTGGGAAACTACAGTTCTGGCTTATCGAAGAGACACTGCATAACGGAATAAGCTTGTCGTATTGGAGAAAAATTTAGACACAGAATCGAGATACAGCACATTCGCGAGGGAACTACTAGCTATGTATTGTGCTGTAAGGCATTTTCAACACTCTATCGAAGGCCGAGAATTCACTCTTTTTACTCACCATAAACCTCTTAATTTCGCTTTAGGCTCTTCTTCAGACAAGTGCTCACCAAGTAAGTCGCTACAACTGGACTATATTTCGCAGTTTACTTCAGATATTCAACACATTTCCGGAGCAAACAATCTAGTTGCAGACGCCTTATCTCGAATAACTTCCTTGAACAGTTTTCAAGGAATCGACCTACTAAAACTCGCCCAGCTTCAAAAAGAAGACACTGAATTTCAGCACGAGTTATCGTCAACAACCCTAAAACCGCGCATCAAACAGATAGGAGCAGGTAAGGAAGCCTTACTGTGTGACACATCTACAGGTAGGTGTCGCCCAATCGTGCCGAAACATTATCGACGCAACGTCTTTAATGCGTTGCACAAAATTCCTCACCCAGGTGTTCGTGCAACCATCAAGCTTATAGCAGAAACGTATGAATAAAGACGTGAGGGAGTGGGCACGATCCTGTTTAAGCTACCAGAAATCTAAGCTTATTAGACACAAAAAATTTCCCTTCGGCTCATTTAAAACTCCCGATGCTCACTTCGACCATGTTCATTTGGATTTGGTAGGACCCTTAATAGATTCGAATGGATATTCTTATCTTTTAGCCTGCGTAGACCGTTTCACTCGATGGCCAGAAGCAGTACCCATCAAGGACTTTGCTGCTGAAACAGTGGCCCGTGCCTTCGTCGAACGATGGGTAGCAAACTTTGGCTGCCCAACGACAACCAATATTAGGAATCACTCGCTTCCGAACGACGGCCTACTACCCACAAGCAAACGGGTTAGCAGGACGCTTTCACCGACAACTAAAATCGTCACTATCAGCCGCAAACATTTCTCAGTGGACTGACGCTCTTCCACTCGTCTTACTAGGTATTCGCAGTGCAGTGAAAGCTGACATTGGATACACTGCGTCTCAACTCGTTTATGGTACGACCCTTCGACTTCCAGGAGAATTCGTGGATCCTTCATCCTCTTCAATGAACATGGATCTGATATCATACACGAACAGGCTTACAAACGCAATGCATTCAGTTAAACCTGTTTCCTCTAGACCGCAATCAACTGATGTTTTCGTTGAACCTGACTTACGATATAGTACACACGTCTTCGTACGTCGAGACTCGCATCGACGACTTCTCGAATCAGTATACGAAGGAACTTTCAACTTCCTCAATTTAAACATTACTGTTTATACTAATTAACTGTGTTTTTATTTTTGAGTTCATATATTATTTGGACCACCACAGGCTTTTTAAATTCTTTCATATTACTTTAAATATATGACCTACATAGACTTCGTAAAGAAAAGATGATCATCTAATTTTTTATGTGAGAATATTGTTTTATGATCACAAATCAGTGCTTTATTGAATAAAATAGAACATAGAAATAACAACGTATATTACTCTGAATATTCATCACATTGAATTAAATATAGAAGTAATGGTGAGCTAGACCTACAATGAGTCAGATGAGACTTTTGCCTGTCATCCAGTCGTTGTTCAAGGCACCATGCTTTTCTTTTACACTACTTTCGCCGAGGACTAAAACTGAGGTTTCAATAATGTGGTGATCTTCTAGTTAGTCACCTTTGGTGAATTTTGATTGGTGCTGATTACGTTAGTTATTTCCTTACCCCATCGTAACTTTTATGCCACCCCTCTACAATATTTTAAGCGGGCCATCATCAGTTGTTCGAAAAGACCTTTGGATGCGATCTCTTCGTGTGAACACATGAGTGCTGATATTCATTATTCATGGCGCGCATATTCGTCACTGTTGAAATCTTTGGAAAAATTTTCAAGTCACATGGATATTGCTTTGGACGTTACAGGAAATTTTCTAAGTGTATGTGTGCACATCTTATTTTCCTCGCCAAATGTCTGTAACTTATTTTTATGTGACTATAGATATCTATTCACGCTTGATTAAAACGAGTTGGCTCACTAGCCTCCTCTATCACGCGTCAGTTTATCGACCGAGTTTGTTAAGTTTTATCAATTTTATCGATCATATTACGTAACCTTCAATACATGTCAGCGTTTTGCAACGGTATCCGCAAACCATTATGAATAATTAACTTTCGTATTGATCAAGGGTTAGTTATTTGGAAATAGATATTGTCGTTTGAGGTGGTTCGGCAATATCGGAGGTTTGTAGAGTCCAGTGATCCAAACTGCCTGCATATATTACGAATTGCGATCCAGAAATATTCGTGGGCTTGGTGTTAATTTTAATATTAGGCACCAGAGTTTGTGTGTTAAACGTCTTTTTTAGCAACTAATGTGAAAGCCTAATTCATAAACCCAAATAATTATAGCATTAACGACTATGAAAATTGGTCATGATGAACTTCAAAACTATTCGACTTTTCTCTGGTTCACCTTTTCGCCGTAATATACTACTCACAAATAATTTGAGATGTGAATACCTCTAAATGCTCATAGATGTACAGCTTTATTTTGATCTCACTTCACAAACAATGTACAAATGTCCTGAAAACTAGTTTTTTTATGTATCGATCTAGCATATGGCTGGCAACAGAAACAAGCTCATATTACATGCACGCTAACGACTTTTAATAAAACTGTCTCGATAGAAGTAACCAACTGAAAAAAATATACAAATCTCACGCATGCTTAGGATGATATCATCTGATGGAACAAGTAGATCTTCCAAAGAATCATTTTCGTTTTGTTTGTAATAAACAATTACGATGCTATCAGCAACGTATTCCATTGCACAAAGTTCACAATAGAACAAGAGTCGAACAAAAAACTATTATTTTTGGATGTACTAATCACCAGAACTAACGCTGGGAAGCCACAGAATCAAGTATATTGGAAGTTTATTTGCACAGATCGAGTCCTCAATGAGAGTAGCAAAAACCCAGGAACTCACAAATAAACTGCGTGCAAAGTTTACTCAAGAGTGTAAGAACACATTGCAACACAGTTTCGCCGCGGAAAAATAAAGAAAGTTATCTAAAGACCATGGTTCAAAATAACGGCTACCCAATCAACCTCATCTAAAAATATCAACTCAACGCATCAACAGAAACGAAACCAAGTACAATAGCCAGCAAACGGATCCTTCCCCCATATATATAAGGAATCACAATAAGATAATCGAAGTCGTTTAGAATAGGTGTAGCACACAAACCAGCAAATTCAATTCGATCAGTCCTGTGCAAACCAAAAGACGAAGTGACAAAAGAAATAAACGGAATATTATCTACAAAATAAATTCATTCAACCGAGAAAACAATTACATCGGACAGAGTGGACACACTCTTCATCTTCGCCCGCGCGAACGCCAATTAGTGGCCAAACGCTGAGACTTATCCTTGCCAATATCAACGGATATGAACGACTGTGAACGCATATTCGACTGAAAAGGTGTTAAGATTTTTGATAGGGGGCATAATAAATGCACCAGATAATTTTTAGAAGCTTGGTACACAGGTCAATCAGTAATCAACAAGCATATTGAAACCGACCCAATCTGCCAATCAGTCAGAAAAATCATGGACAAATATAGGACTGAGAATCAACTCAACGAGTGATAAAATAAAAATAGAGAACTGATTAATGACAGGTCAAAGGTCAACGATAACCAATCAAAATCGAGTTCAACAGGACAAGCTGCGAGTCATATGTCGAGAAGTTCGAATACTTGAGAGAACTATTAGCAGCGTTTATTGCAGCTGTCAGTTCGTAGTTGTGAAGAGAGGGGTGACGAATGCAGGTGGTTTTCGCATAAGGTTGCTTTTCTGTGTGAGGTTTGCTCGTAATTGCTTTGCCTTGTCGGTGTTTACAGGCACTCTCCGAACAGTACCAGGATAACAAAGCTGCTAGTTCAGTGGTAGTGAAGTGGTACCGTCCAACTATTTAAAAGGGAGTGTCAAGGAAGCCAAAATGTTGAACCACATATCTCGTTTGGTCACTTCAGTATTCTGTCTTCCAGAGCCAGTATCACCGTATTATTACTGTTCTTGGTTGTGTCGTGTTCGATTTGTGGTTTGTGACTGGATTACGGAGTTAGAGGAAATATCCAACAAAAGTACAATGAGGTTCATTCATTTTATTGCTTTTTAGACAGTTTTAATCATCATTGTGACTATATTGTTGTACCAGTGAATACACGTGTCGTAATTGTTGAATAAACGGATTGCCGTATCAATGTTTGTTTACTAGTTCTGGTTTGGCGGTTGGCAATAGTCAAGTACTCTGTATTTCAATATGTTGACGTCCATATTCTTATACTGGTTCAGTCATACTATTACAGAACCATGTTCAACGGCAACGCTCGAAGGGTGCTAGACGACCTTACGTTGTATAGCTTTATTAAATTACCGAATTCCTGTTCTGATACTCTCAATCCTTTTAGATAAAACCGTCATGGCTTTTAATAGCTGACGGCCCATCCCTTATCAGGTGATGCTAAACGGTGTTCTTGAGATGTTTAATATTATACAATGGCTTTCTCAGTACAGCAAACTCGGTTAAGAGAGATTTATATGAATCACACTGGTTTTTAGCTTTCAACGGATCCATAGAAATGGAACGTGTCAGTTTTCTTTGCCTATGGAAAACTATGTACATCATCCCTTACTTTAAAAAGAAATCGGTATTAGACGTAGACAATAATCGCACGATTAACTACATTTCCATCTTGTCTAGAATTGTGAAGGAGATTACTAAGAAAGCAATTAGCAGTCGTCTAGATAAATACCGACTGATTATATTCTCACAACATGAATTTATCTTCAAGACGTCATGCATAACCTATTACCTAAAATACTTTGATAATAATATAATCAATAGAGATGAAGGGAAGCTAGTTGTCACTCTTTATTTTACTTTGTCGAAGCGTTTGATAAATCACAACCCTCTTTTCTCTCATTTAGACCAAAGACTTTCGGTACAGGAGGTAAAATGCATAAATGGATCTCATTCTTATTGAAAGATCGAACCCAAGAGTGAAAATCGGGCAACAATTCTCCGACCATCAGAACATTACTATTGATGTCCTCCAGGGCTCAGTCACTGAACTTCTATTGTTCATCATGTATGTTTGCGACATATGCAACTGCTTTAAACTTCTCAAAACCTTCCTATTTGCAGACCACCTTAAAATAGTATAACCACTAGATCCACGTCTCAGTTTAAATGTCATCTGTATATTACAAAACGATCTGAATAAACCCCAAGACTGGTGTTGTGCATGGTTTTGCTCCCTTAGTACCGAAAAATCTAAGTACATGTATTTCGGAATGTCTAATCCACAGATAAGCCTGCAGCTAAACGAGTTAAAATGTAAACAACTAAATAGCATATGCGACTTAGGAGTGAAATATTCCATAAGTCTTTCATTCACCGAACAAGCTACATCTCAAGTATCTATAGCTCGTAGACATATTGGGTTTATCAACCATAATCTCCGCTTAAAGGCATCCAAACTGACCATCCATTTGATGTGCGTTTGGCCCCTACTAGAATACTTCCCAATTATATTTAGTTGCATGTATTCTATAGACCGACAAAAAATTGAGAAGGTACATTTTACATGACTTTGTAAAGTTATGGTCTACTTCGCTATGCGTAATGCTTGAAGATGCCATAAGTATTTGGATTTCGACAATGCTTCAACCAGTAACACCCTCTAATATGAAGCGTACCCACCAAGTGAAATCAAAAGGCAGAAGAGAGGGGGTTCGAAGATATATTTGATAGGCTATCAATATTTCGAGGATTGTCTGATCTAAACTGGTTAGCGATTTCAGAGCTTGTTGAGCACGACGTTCCCACACGTGATCTGGTGCGGATGCATGACCGAGAGCCTACAGCTAGATGAGTTCATTAAAACTATTGTCGCCAGCATCCGATGTTGAAGAAATACGGAGCTATTTATTTGGGGGATTTATTTACCGCTACAGATCACTCCCCAATCCCTAGTGGGATAGTGATGACCCTAAGTCGTGGCCAGAGAAAAGCCTAAATCCAACGAGTTCGTCGTTGGTAAACACTCTTATGATAGCTTGCTATGTTTAGCAGCGTCTGGTCGTTTTTCCTTAATATAAAGGATCACGAAGTATAGTATAGTAAAAAAAGAATAAAAATAATGAAAATTTCGGTTCCTCTTAAAGTTCATCGTTCTTTCCCGGCCGTCCTGGAAAAAAAAAATTATGTATGTGCATGTCGAAATACACTCGTACGCGCGTAAAAACACAAAGGGGAGAAAAAATGGAAAATAAACTCATGCTCACGTAATAGCGTAAAAAACAATATTTGCAATATAAATTTGTTTTTTTGTTTGAAATGAAAATATATAAATATATATATAAATATATTAAAATTTTTTTATTTAAAAAATTGTATAAAGTACAATGGAAATTATAGATGATATAAAATGCAAACTTGCATCTTACGTGCAGTAATCGATCAAGTGTTCTGGAAATCTTACTCTTCTTCCAGAACGCGTTGTCTTAAGTTAATTTTCTGATACCGCCAAAGTATCATCATGTGTGTTGGCTGTCGATTGAGGTATTATAAATGTCGTGCGAGTGTACTGAAGAAAATTCAACGTGAATAGGATTTCCTTCTAAAAACTGCTTTGAGGCGATCGATGCTGATACTAACGTTGGTTCCGTTCTTATCGATTATATAGTACTTATGTTTGCGTTGTAGAACGTTGAAAGTTCCTTCGTATACTGATTCGAGAAGTCGTCGATGCGAGTCTCGACGTACGAAGACGTGTGTACTATATCGTAAGTCAGGTTCAACGAAAACATCAGTTGATTGCGGTCTAGAGGAAACAGGTTTAACTGAATGCATTGCGTTTGTAAGCCTGTTCGTGTATGATATCAGATCCATGTTCATTGAAGAGGATGAAGGATCCACGAATTCTCCTGGAAGTCGAAGGGTCGTACCATAAACGAGTTGAGACGCAGTGTATCCAATGTCAGCTTTCACTGCACTGCGAATACCTAGTAAGACGAGTGGAAGAGCGTCAGTCCACTGAGAAATGTTTGCGGCTGATAGTGACGATTTTAGTTGTCGGTGAAAGCGTCCTGCTAACCCGTTTGCTTGTGGGTAGTAGGCCGTCGTTCGGAAGCGAGTGATTCCTAATATTGGTTGTCGTTGGGCAGCCAAAGTTTGCTACCTATCGTTCGACGAAGGCACGGGCCACTGTTTCAGCAGCAAAGTCCTTGATGGGTACTGCTTCTGGCCATCGAGTGAAACGGTCTACGCAGGCTAAAAGATAAGAATATCCATTCGAATCTATTAAGGGTCCTACCAAATCCAAATGAACATGGTCGAAGTGAGCATCGGGAGTTTTAAATGAGCCGAAGGGAAATTTTTTGTGTCTAATAAGCTTAGATTTCTGGTAGCTTAAACAGGATCGTGCCCACTCCCTCACGTCTTTATTCATACGTTTCTGCTATAAGCTTGATGGTTGCACGAACACCTGGGTGAGGAATTTTGTGCAACGCATTAAAGACGTTGCGTCGATAATGTTTCGGCACGATTGGGCGACACCTACCTGTAGATGTGTCACACAGTAAGGCTTCCTTACCTGCTCCTATCTGTTTGATGCGCGGTTTTAGGGTTGTTGACGATAACTCGTGCTGAAATTCAGTGTCTTCTTTTTGAAGCTGGGCGAGTTTTAGTAGGTCGATTCCTTGAAAACTGTTCAAGGAAGTTATTCGAGATAAGGCGTCTGCAACTAGATTGTTTGCTCCGGAAATGTGTTGAATATCTGAAGTAAACTGCGAAATATAGTCCAGTTGTAGCGACTTACTTGGTGAGCACTTGTCTGAAGAAGAGCCTAAAGCGAAATTAAGAGGTTTATGGTGAGTAAAAAGAGTGAATTCTCGGCCTTCGATAGAGTGTTGAAAATGCCTTACAGCACAATACATAGCTAGTAGTTCCCTTGCGAATGTGCTGTATCTCGATTCTGTGTCTAAAAGCCGTCTGGAGAAAGGTATCAAAGGTTGTCAGGAGTAGTTAACCCATTGTTGTAAGACTCCTCCGATTGATGAGTCGGATTCATCTACTGGTATACTACTTGGTGCTTTAGTGTCCTGATGAGCAAGCCTTGTTTCTTAAGCGCTAAGTTCCTTAGCTGTAAAGAATGCTTTTCGCGTGGTGTCGTCCAGATTGATGGATTTCGCATTTCCACGAAGTTTGCCGGTAAGAGGTTTCATAAGGGACGCGCATTTCGGTATGAACCGTCTATAGAAACTTACAAGGGCGTTAAACGTGCGTAATTGCTTGATGGTGGTCGGTTCTTAGTAATCATGAATGGCTGCCAGTTTGGTTCTAATGGTCGGATACCTCGTGAATCGATAGTGTGTCTTAGGAAGTCTATGGAGTCGGTTCCGATTTGGCATTTCTGAATGTTTACAGTAATGCCATGTTATTTTAGTCGGTTGAAAACAAGATCCATATGCTGGTTCTGTAATAGTATGACTGAACCAGTATAAGAATATGGACGTCAACATATTGAAATACAGAGTACTTGACTATTGCCAACCGCCAAACCAGAACTAGTAAACAAACATTGATACGGCAATCCGTTTATTCAACAATTACGACACGTGTATTCACTGGTACAACAATATAGTCACAATGATGATTAAAACTGTCTAAAAAGCAATAAAATGAATGAACCTCATTGTACTTTTGTTGGATATTTCCTCTAACTCCGTAATCCAGTCACAAACCACAAATCGAACACGACACAACCAAGAACAGTAATAATACGGTGATACTGGCTCTGGAAGACAGAATACTGAAGTGACCAAACGAGATATGTGGTTCAACATTTTGGCTTCCTTGACACTCCCTTTTAAATAGTTGGACGGTACCACTTCACTACCACTGAACTAGCAGCTTTGTTATCCTGGTACTGTTCGGAGAGTGCCTGTAAACACCGACAAGGCAAAGCAATTACGAGCAAACCTCACACAGAAAAGCAACCTTATGCGAAAACCACCTGCATTCGTCACCCCTCTCTTCACAACTACGAACTGACAGCTGCAATAAACGCTGCTAATAGTTCTCTCAAGTATTCGAACTTCTCGACATATGACTCGCAGCTTGTCCTGTTGAACTCGATTTTGATTGGTTATCGTTGACCTTTGACCTGTCATTAATCAGTTCTCTATTTTTATTTTATCACTCGTTGAGTTGATTCTCAGTCCTATATTTGTCCATGATTTTTCTGACTGATTGGCAGATTGGGTCGGTTTCAATATGCTTGTTGATTACTGATTGACCTGTGTACCAAGCTTCTAAAAATTATCTGGTGCATTTATTATGCCCCCTATCAAAAATCTTAACACCTTTTCAGTCGAATATGCGTTCACAGTCGTTCATATCCGTTGATATTGGCAAGGATAAGTCTCAGCGTTTGGCCACTAATTGGCGTTCGCGCGGGCGAAGATGAAGAGTGTGTCCACTCTGTCCGATGTAATTGTTTTCTCGGTTGAATGAATTTATTTTGTAGATAATATTCCGTTTATTTCTTTTGTCACTTCGTCTTTTGGTTTGCACAGGACTGATCGAATTGAATTTGCTGGTTTGTGTGCTACACCTATTCTAAACGACTTCGATTATCTTATTGTGATTCCTTATATATATGGGGGAAGGATCCGTTTGCTGGCTATTGTACTTGGTTTCGTTTCTGTTGATGCGTTGAGTTGATATTTTTAGATGAGGTTGATTGGGTAGCCGTTATTTTGAACCATGGTCTTTAGATAACTTTCTTTATTTTTCCGCGGCGAAACTGTGTTGCAATGTGTTCTTACACTCTTGAGTAAACTTTGCACGCAGTTTATTTGTGAGTTCCTGGGTTTTTGCTACTCTCATTGAGGACTCGATCTGTGCAAATAAACTTCCAATATACTTGATTCTGTGGCTTCCCAGCGTTAGTTCTGGTGATTAGTACATCCAAAAATAATAGTTTTTTGTTCGACTCTTGTTCTATTGTGAACTTTGTGCAATGGAATACGTTGCTGATAGCATCGTAATTGTTTATTACAAACAAAACGAAAATGATTCTTTGGAAGATCTACTTGTTCCATCAGATGATATCATCCTAAGCATGCGTGAGATTTGTATATTTTTTTCAGTTGGTTACTTCTATCGAGACAGTTTTATTAAAAGTCGTTAGCGTGCATGTAATATGAGCTTGTTTCTGTTGCCAGCCATATGCTAGATCGATACATAAAAAAACTAGTTTTCAGGACATTTGTACATTGTTTGTGAAGTGAGATCAAAATAAAGCTGTACATCTATGAGCATTTAGAGGTATTCACATCTCAAATTATTTGTGAGTAGTATATTACGGCGAAAAGGTGAACCAGAGAAAAGTCGAATAGTTTTGAAGTTCATCATGACCAATTTTCATAGTCGTTAATGCTATAATTATTTGGGTTTATGAATTAGGCTTTCACATTAGTTGCTAAAAAAGACGTTTAACACACAAACTCTGGTGCCTAATATTAAAATTAACACCAAGCCCACGAATATTTCTGGATCTCAATTCGTAATATATGCAGGCAGTTTGGATCACTGGACTCTACAAACCTCCGATATTGCCGAACCACCTCAAACGACAATATCTATTTCCAAATAACTAACCCTTGATCAATACGAAAGTTAATTATTCATAATGGTTTGCGGATACCGTTGCAAAACGCTGACATGTATTGAAGGTTACGTAATATGATCGATAAAATTGATAAAACTTAACAAACTCGGTCGATAAACTGACGCGTGATAGAGGAGGCTAGTGAGCCAACTCGTTTTAATCAAGCGTGAATAGATATCTATAGTCACATAAAAATAAGTTACAGACATTTGGCGAGGAAAATAAGATGTGCACACATACACTTAGAAAATTTCCTGTAACGTCCAAAGCAATATCCATGTGACTTGAAAATTTTTCCAAAGATTTCAACAGTGACGAATATGCGCGCCATGAATAATGAATATCAGCACTCATGTGTTCACACGAAGAGATCGCATCCAAAGGTCTTTTCGAACAACTGATGATGGCCCGCTTAAAATATTGTAGAGGGGTGGCATAAAAGTTACGATGGGGTAAGGAAATAACTAACGTAATCAGCACCAATCAAAATTCACCAAAGGTGACTAACTAGAAGATCACCACATTATTGAAACCTCAGTTTTAGTCCTCGGCGAAAGTAGTGTAAAAGAAAAGCATGGTGCCTTGAACAACGACTGGATGACAGGCAAAAGTCTCATCTGACTCATTGTAGGTCTAGCTCACCATTACTTCTATATTTAATTCAATGTGATGAATATTCAGAGTAATATACGTTGTTATTTCTATGTTCTATTTTATTCAATAAAGCACTGATTTGTGATCATAAAACAATATTCTCACATAAAAAATTAGATGATCATCTTTTCTTTACGAAGTCTATGTAGGTCATATATTTAAAGTAATATGAAAGAATTTAAAAAGCCTGTGGTGGTCCAAATAATATATGAACTCAAAAATAAAAACACAGTTAATTAGTATAAACAGTAATGTTTAAATTGAGGAAGTTGAAAGTTCCTTCGTATACTGATTCGAGAAGTCGTCGATGCGAGTCTCGACGTACGAAGACGTGTGTACTATATCGTAAGTCAGGTTCAACGAAAACATCAGTTGATTGCGGTCTAGAGGAAACAGGTTTAACTGAATGCATTGCGTTTGTAAGCCTGTTCGTGTATGATATCAGATCCATGTTCATTGAAGAGGATGAAGGATCCACGAATTCTCCTGGAAGTCGAAGGGTCGTACCATAAACGAGTTGAGACGCAGTGTATCCAATGTCAGCTTTCACTGCACTGCGAATACCTAGTAAGACGAGTGGAAGAGCGTCAGTCCACTGAGAAATGTTTGCGGCTGATAGTGACGATTTTAGTTGTCGGTGAAAGCGTCCTGCTAACCCGTTTGCTTGTGGGTAGTAGGCCGTCGTTCGGAAGCGAGTGATTCCTAATATTGGTTGTCGTTGGGCAGCCAAAGTTTGCTACCCATCGTTCGACGAAGGCACGGGCCACTGTTTCAGCAGCAAAGTCCTTGATGGGTACTGCTTCTGGCCATCGAGTGAAACGGTCTACGCAGGCTAAAAGATAAGAATATCCATTCGAATCTATTAAGGGTCCTACCAAATCCAAATGAACATGGTCGAAGTGAGCATCGGGAGTTTTAAATGAGCCGAAGGGAAATTTTTTGTGTCTAATAAGCTTAGATTTCTGGTAGCTTAAACAGGATCGTGCCCACTCCCTCACGTCTTTATTCATACGTTTCTGCTATAAGCTTGATGGTTGCACGAACACCTGGGTGAGGAATTTTGTGCAACGCATTAAAGACGTTGCGTCGATAATGTTTCGGCACGATTGGGCGACACCTACCTGTAGATGTGTCACACAGTAAGGCTTCCTTACCTGCTCCTATCTGTTTGATGCGCGGTTTTAGGGTTGTTGACGATAACTCGTGCTGAAATTCAGTGTCTTCTTTTTGAAGCTGGGCGAGTTTTAGTAGGTCGATTCCTTGAAAACTGTTCAAGGAAGTTATTCGAGATAAGGCGTCTGCAACTAGATTGTTTGCTCCGGAAATGTGTTGAATATCTGAAGTAAACTGCGAAATATAGTCCAGTTGTAGCGACTTACTTGGTGAGCACTTGTCTGAAGAAGAGCCTAAAGCGAAATTAAGAGGTTTATGGTGAGTAAAAAGAGTGAATTCTCGGCCTTCGATAGAGTGTTGAAAATGCCTTACAGCACAATACATAGCTAGTAGTTCCCTCGCGAATGTGCTGTATCTCGATTCTGTGTCTAAAAGCCGTCTGGAGAAAGGTATCAAAGGTTGTCAGGAGTAGTTAACCCATTGTTGTAAGACTCCTCCGATTGATGAGTCGGATTCATCTACTGGTATACTACTTGGTGCTTTAGTGTCCTGATGAGCAAGCCTTGTTTCTTAAGCGCTAAGTTCCTTAGCTGTAAAGAATGCTTTTCGCGTGGTGTCGTCCAGATTGATGGATTTCGCATTTCCACGAAGTTTGCCGGTAAGAGGTTTCATAAGGGACGCGCATTTCGGTATGAACCGTCTATAGAAACTTACAAGGGCGTTAAACGTGCGTAATTGCTTGATGGTGGTCGGTTCTTAGTAATCATGAATGGCTGCCAGTTTGGTTCTAATGGTCGGATACCTCGTGAATCGATAGTGTGTCTTAGGAAGTCTATGGAGTCGGTTCCGATTTGGCATTTCTGAATGTTTACAGTAATGCCATGTTATTTTAGTCGGTTGAAAACAAGATCCATATGCTGGAGATGCGATTATCTGTCCGGGCTTGCTATTAGGCAGTCGTTAACATACGCATTTACGAAGTTGAGACCTCGAAAGACGTCGTTAATGAACCTTTGGAAGCTTTGGCAGCGTTTCTTGGGCCGTTAGGCATTCGCAAAAATTCATAGAGTCCGGAATATCGTCAGGGGCCATAGGGATTTAACCAAGTCGATTTTCGAAAAGACAGTTGTTTTTGATGGAGTTTTGTTCTCTGAGCTGGATGGTTTGGTCGTGGAGCTTTCATCGTTCTTCTGAACGACATCATCAGCACAAACTTCAGATTGAAGTGAAGTGTTCGAATTTCTCCATATGCGTTTCACAGCTTGTTCTGTGCACCTCGATGTTGATTGGTTCTTATTGACCTTAAATTTGTCATTGTTTACCTTTTTGTCTTGGTTTTGTCTCTTATTGGTTTGATTCTTGTTCCTATATTTGTGCATAAGTTTCCTGATTGGTTGATAAATTGGATCGATTTCAATATGTTTGTTGATTGCTGATTGACCTGAGTACCAGGCTTCTAAAAATTCTCTTGTGTTTTTAGAATTTCCTCTGTTCAAGATTTCCACATTTTTCCAATCGAATGTGTGTCCGCAGTTGTCCACGTGTATTGATATAAGTGAGGAGATATCATGCCGTTTGACTGCTAATTGATGTTCATGTAAGCGCATGTGAAGGGGGCGTCCGCTTTGTCCGATGTAGTGTTTGTCGCAGTTGACACAATTTATTTTGTAGATGATGTTCGATTTATCTTCTTTTGTTATTTCATCCTTTGGTTTGCATAGGATTGACTGTATTGATTTTGTCGGTTTGTGTGCCACACCTATCCCGAAGGTTTTTAGCAGTCTTGTTGCGGTTTCTGATATGCCATTTATGTATGGTAGGGTGATCCGTTTGTTGATTTCTGTGCTTGATTTGTGCTCTGATGCCGCATGTGGTTGGTATTTTTTGATGAAGTTGATTGGGTAGCCATTCTTTTGAAATACGTCCTTTAGGTATTTCTCTTCCTTTCTTCGTGCTGCCAGTGTGCTGCAATGTGTCCTCGCCCTCTTGAACAAAGTTTGTACGCAGTTGATTTTATGTGCTCTTGGGTTGTTGCTATTGTAGTTTAGAATTTGATCTGTGTGGGTCGGTTTCCTATATACTTGAGTTTCTAGTTTTCCTGTGTCAGTTCTAGTGATTAATATATCCAAGAATGGTAGTTTGTTGTTTGCTACCTGTTCCATTGTGAACTTGATGTCATCGAAGACGTTGTTGATCAGTTTGTATGTGTTTTCAGGCTCATTCTTTTTGATGATAACGAATGTGTCGTCTACATAGCGAATCCAAATTTTTGGTTTGATCACTGGTAATATCGCGGCTTCCAGTCTTTGCATCACTGCTTCTGCGATCAGTCCTGATATTGGTGACCCCATTGGTATCCCTTTCGTTTGTTCGTAGATTTTGTTGTTGAATTGAAAATATGTTGTTAGGCATATGTCGATGAGTTCTAGTAGACTTTGACTTTGAGGTTTTGTGTACTTTGTGAGATTTGTGTCGTTGGCGAGGAGCAGGGATATAGTTTGTTTTGCTAACCTTGGTTCGATTGAGGTGAATAATGCTGTTACATCGAAGGATATCATTAGTTCGTCGTTGTTGATTTGAATGTCCTTAATTTGGTCCAGGAATTGCGTAGGGGATTTGATGGAGTGGTTGGATGAATCGACTAAGTGTTTCAGTATTCGTGAAATTTCTTTTGATAGATTGTATGTTGGCGTTCCGGGCAGTGCTACAATTGGACGTAGTGGAATGCTTGGTTTGTGTATTTTTGGTCTGCCGTAGAATCGGGGGAGTACTGATCCATTGGATTTCATTCTCCATTGATCTTGTTTTGTTATTTCTCCTGCTTTGACTAGCTTGTTTAATGTCTTTGAGATTCTGTTGTCCAATTTTTTGACAGGATTTATATCTATCCGTTTGTATGTGTTCTTATCTTCAAGTAGTTGTTCGGCTTTTTTGAGGTATTCCTCTTTGTCCATAATTACTGTTGTGCGTCCTTTGTCCGCTGTAACTATGACAATATCCTTTCTAGTTCTAAGATTCTTCAAGGCTTTTTGTTCTTGTGGGGTCAGTTGGTTGTTTTCTTTCACTTGTTGCGTTAGCGGTACTATAGTTTGCCTTATTTCTTGTTGTGTTTCCACACTGAATCCAGAAGTTTTGAGTGATGACTCCAGTGCTGCGAAGAATTCTAGTTTTGAGGCGTCGCTTGCGTTGTAGTTTAATCCTTTTTGGAGTAGGCGTTCTTCCGTGTTTGTTAGTGGTTGTGTTGATAGATTGATCACGCAGTTGTTTGTGTTTTCTTCCTTTGGTGCTTTTGAGATCTTGATTAGTTTTTTCTTTAGGGTGTTTCTTCTTTGTTCTCTGTGTCGTTTACATGATATCTCGATGGCTGTTGTCAAGATTTCTAAATGTTCTGACGTGAGTGTCCTTTGTAGCTTCATCTTTTGTTCCTCTATGACGTGTTGGTATTTGCGGATTCTGTAATGTGCATCTGTTATCATTAGGTGTATCATCTTCCTTCCACTTTGCTCAGCTATTTTCCATCCTAATGGGCGGTTGATTGGAGGTCTATATCTTACACTTGTTGGTAGAACATGCTGGCGAAGACACTCATCGAGAAAATATAGTTGTTCTCGAGTGGAAGCTTGCCTTTTGGCGAAATTCTTCCATTTTCGAACAACGAGAAGCGTATCACGCTCATATGATTTTGAGATGGTGGAGAAGATTTGTAGCTCAGGTGGATGATTTTGATGGAGTTTTGTTCTCTGAGCTGGATGGTTTGGTCGTGGAGCTTTCATCGTTCTTCTGAACGACATAATCAGCACAAACTTCAGATTGAAGTGAAGTGGTCGAATTTCTCCATATGCGTTTCACAGCTTGTTCTGTGCACCTCGATGTTGATTGGTTCTTATTGACCTTAAATTTGTCATTGTTTACCTTTTTGTCTTGTCTCCACCATCTCAAAAGACAGTTGTGCCTTTCAAGGTAGCTGTCAAGTCGTGAATGTGACGCAACGGGTAACGATCGGTGATGGTTTTTGCATTCAATCGCCTATAGTCACCAGTTGGACGCCAATCATTGCTGTCCTTTCTAGGGATCATGTGCAAGGAAGATGCCCATAGGCTGTTTGACGGTCGTATGATTCCCAAGTCTATCATGTGGTCAAATTCGTTTTTCGCCAACCTTAAATTTTCGAGGGCCAGTCGGCGTGCTTTAGAGAATACAGGTAGTCCTGTAGTCGTGACGTGATGTGTAACGTTGCTGGTTACACACGGCAATTTCGGTTGCGGTTGGTAAATGCCAGAATACTTTTCGAGTTGTGGTTGATAGATGGGGTCTATAGTGTGCTTAATAGTGGCTGAAGATAACCTGCAACAGGAAAAAGAAGTTACGCAATCGGATAAATTAATATTTCCGTCTATTAGCCTCTGTTTGCGCGTATCGATGATACCAATAATTGGCATAAAAACATATACAACAACAAAGATCCAGTGAATGGGTTTGTGTAAACCCATGTTAATATAAACGTGCATTTTGACATACGTAGAGATAGGCTTTCCGTTTGCTGCCTGTAGATTTGAAACCGATTCGTGAAGCCGGTCGTTGGAATTCTCTGGGAGAACGCTAACTTCTGCGCCAGTATCGACGAGGTAGCGAACTCTCGCTATCACATTTGTGACGTATAACAGACGGCTATGCTCGCCGGCTACGGTTGCCGTTAACGCGTGCCGGCTTGGAAGTTTTCCGAATAGTTTTTTGCGTCGACCGATTTTAAGTTGGGAAAATTGAAGGTTTTTCTGCAATTTCTGAAGGATTTCCATAATAATTATGATACCAGCACCAGTCGATGTTATCCGTCTCTCGTGATCTAGGGATAGATCGTCTACGTGAAATGATCCTTCTTTACGAAATTTAAGATAATGTGTAAGTGTATGACATAACAGTGTTGTCATTCTGGGTTGTTTAAGGCTTTTCTTTGACTGAAAATCCTCGGCATTAGAAGATTTTGTGATTTCAAGGATACGGTCAGCAGACGCAGCCTGCTCGTCCACGGCGTTGTTTTGAAACGAGACCAGAACAGCTTGCACCTGCTGAGGAAGTTTGGATAAGAAAAGTTGTTTAAACAGGCCATCATCGAAGGTTCTTTGTCCGATAGCTTCTCTTATTCTTTGCAACATGTCTGTGGCAGAACCGTGTTGCAGGTCGATATTGTTAAGGAGTTGGTTTAATCTTTGTTTATCGGTTAGATATCCGCGTTTAAGGATGGATCGTTTAAGGGTTTCGTAGGGTTCAGAAACATCACTAATAAACAGACCAGGTGTTACTTACCTGTTGGATTCGCGCGGTAGTGCCTTGACTACTGCGAGGAATTGTGCACGTGTTTCGCTCACGCCGTGCTCGTAGAAGTCGACTTCTGCGTAGAAAAACCAGGCTTCGTTGTTGTCTGGCCAGAAGGGTATTAGTTGAAACGTAGGTAGGGACATTGTCTTCAACTTAAATACCTTAGTTGTCTGTGAAATATCAAGTACGAGAATGAACGAGGAGAGAAAACATCCGAAAAAACTCGTGGAAATTATCACAACATGTAAAAAATTAAAATAAGGCAGCGATATATACTAAAGTCTCAAAAAAGAACAGACTCACGGTCTGCAACTTGCTGTACCAGATCACATTAGGCTCACCAATAAAGATACCACAGGTATTCGAAGTTCGACAACCTTTCAACCAGTAACACCCTCTAATATGAAGCGTACACATCAAGTGAAATCAAAAGGCAGAAGAGAGGGGGTTCGAAGATATATTTGATAGGCTATCAATATTTCGAGGATTGTCTGATCTAAACTGGTTAGCGATTTCAGAGCTTGTTGAGCACGACGTTCCCACACGTGATCTGGTGCGGATGCATGACCGAGAGCCTACAGCTAAATGTGTTCACTAAATCTAATGTGGTCAGCATCTAATGTCGAAAACTTACAGAGCTATTTATTTGGGGGATTTATTTATCGCTACAATATGATATCATTTGGTTGTAGTCTATAAATGTAGATGGTATTTGATTTAGAGTTCAGTTAACACAATCACTAGCAATGAAGTTTAAGAGGTATGTGCGTTTCGTTGTATTTCTTAGTAGGTAAAAGCATGTGTGGTGCTTTGAGGGTAACACGACGGAAGAAAGTGTGTTCAAGGTCATACACTTAAACACCACGTACAATCATTTAATGATAAATGTACACGCAGTGAAAAATTGACGGAATAAATACAAATAACATCAAAGACTAATTACAAAATAAGCTTCTCATGCATATTTCCACAGGCCGTTACTAGGGCATTTTACACAGCTAAATTTGCGTTGACATTTTCCAGTAGACAACTGATATCCAATAAAGCAAAGCACACATCGTTTGAGATTATCTTTAAGACGCACAACAATATATTGAGCTGTTCATGCACAGACATCTGTATTCTGCGTGCAATCAAGCAACTTAACCAACATATGAGTGAATATACCCTAGCTTGGTTCGAAAAACACCAGACGAAAATAATGCACAGCTCTATCTTGGCATGTCTAGTTAGCAGTAGACGTGTGGTCACAATTGATTGATCACTGGGTGGTGACCAATGTCATGCGTGTCTAGTCCTTATTATTAGTGCAGATCGAATGCTATCGATCATGTTGCAATGTGGCCACCAGTCTAGGTGACTCGACATTGCGGGCACTATTGTAAGATTAGATGGTGTTTGGAGGTAGTCGACAGGAAACCCTGGACCCGGGTTTCGTGCTACTTGGCACTCGTCAGCAAGGTGTACCTGTAATCTTTGAGGGAACTGGTGCTCCCTGGCGGATTCTATCCCGTGTCACCCAGCTTCACAGTCAGAGACGTTACCACTGAGCTATCCGGGCCGCGACCGACCTCCTGTAGGACTGAGATGTAATCACAATTGATTGATCACTGGGTGGTGACCAATGTCATGCGTGTCTAGTCCTTATTATTAGTGCAGATCGAATGCTGACAAGGGTTTCCTGTCGACTACCTCCAAACACCATCTAGTAGACGTGTGGTAGATAAAAATTAATCATTTTGAGTTATCTACCATAAACTTTCATCGTTTTCTAATAGGCTTCTATTTCATCTACCTATAGGGATCCGAACGTGTAACACTTGTGAATGTATTCAAAAGAAATTAGTGACACCACTGTTCCATCATTGACCGGATATCACGTGACAAACGACTTCATTGATTTTTTCGCATCCTGTATCGGTTTTTCACTTTTCACCTCCTTCCGTCTAGTTTCTTCACTATCTAATTAATTACACACTATCTACCACACGATTTTGATAGTGTTTTGTGATTACAATTTTAAAGTCCATTTAACTAAGTTTGACCTATTTTCATTGTCTAACTATTGACTAGAATTATTGTTATTTCATTTTCTTATCACTACTAGTACACATTTCTCCTTCTTATTGATTTGTACTTTATGATGTATAGTTGTGCAATCTATTTCATTATGACTATTGACTCATAAATTGCCTTGATTATTTTAATGTTTTTATTAACTCATACATTCGTGTATATTATTTTGAAGCCAGATGCAGATCTACGTAAAATCAAAGTTGTTCGCTTACATGTGTTGTTTTAGTTTCCAAAACGACAGTGTACATTATTACAAATTATAAAATTTAAGTGCAACCTTAGTACCACACACATATTTCTTTTCGATTCTTAATACTTCGCCAGAGCGAACCAACTTTACTGAAGTATGATTAAGGTATTAGTTACTCCATAACTAGTCATAATCTCTGTATTGTTTTATTATACTGTTTCAGTCTCACTTCAGAAATGAGTTTGAGGTAGAAGTTAGAATGAAAATCTTTCCAGAGGTCTTTTTGACTGAAAGTTGAAGACTAAACAAATGTCTAAAAACCACATAGCTGAATTCACTACAATACGGAATAACAAATAAGCCAAAAGAGGATGTTCACTCCATACATATAATTTAAGGTGAAAAATCTTTGTGTTACAATAGTAGTACTGTGAATAAGTGTAAGAGTTTGCGCAAGTCGGCTACGTATATGTTGAAAGAATTTCTTTGGACAAAATTTCATTTTCTTGTCACGTGGTTCAGTTTTATGATTTCATCAATGCATGTCTTATTCACTTCAAAGGTCATTTCCTTATTTACTTCTCAGCCGGAAGTTTAGATATCACATCAAAATGTTGAGGTCCTTTTTCGAGCATTTCGCTATGATTGATTGCAGCCTCTAGTAGAACTGATTTTTATTGTCGTCGTTGCTATGATCGGTGGGTGCATAACATTGGATAATGTTTACTGTGATCATCTCCTTCTTTGTTCTGATTGATGCTTTGATGATACTGGATCAATGAAATTCCCATCATATATGTTCACTTCGTGCTTCTTTGGCAATCATCACAGCAACTACTTGAATGTGTGAAGCATTCTCCTCTTCTTTACCGGAGTACAGCAACGTCTCTCCCGTATCTAAACTTTTCTGTCAAGCTTGTGTCCAGTGGGTTTCACTGATTCCGAGTACTGCCAAGTTGTATCTCCTCATTTCTGTTTCTATTTAACTGGTCAGTCCGGTCTCCTACATTGTCTGTATATTCAATGTATCTATAAAATTGTTGGTCTGGTTGCTACAAGACGCATCGACCTGGTAACTTCCAAAGAATCTCGGCTTTCATCATGAGGTGTAATAATTCTTCCTTCAACTTCCAGGGCAGAGTTTAGATTGTTTATTCTGGTTAGCGCTTGTAGCAAGGTTGTGTTCTACGGTTTGAGGTTTCCGGCTACATGGCCAACTCTTCTCCTTTGTGTGGGCTTGAGACAGACAGTAGCCCCAGAAGTGCTACAGGAGGATTTAAACGATTATATTCAGTGAACGTGAAACAGTCATTATTTAATGGCCATGATCTTTTGTTATCAGGATTTTTATGTGTATGTTCCAGAGTGACTGCTGGTAATTGAGAGCTGTAATTTTGTGTGAAACATTGGGGATTTGAACTGTCACATATATCATGCTGAACAAGTTCATGTACTATCCAATGAAAACAATCACCGAAATAATTAATTATAAGAAACAGAAGTCTATATATGGTTTTAAGGCACATGCGTTAAAGTGATGTGCCAAAAAAGCAATCAGAATCATATGAGCCTTTTATCATCATAGTTGAAAATTCAGGTAAACAACAAACTTTCATAAAAGTTCCTCAAACATGTAATATCCAATCTAAATGTACTTACTTGTCGTCTTTATTTATTACAAGAATACACATTTACGGTTCATTAAACCGCTAGTTCATGCTATCTAGTTTGTGATCGAGATCATGGACCGATTGATGTTAGACCACCGTTGAAAACCTGGTGGTGTTAATGCCTAACCTCAACCAATCCACGAAATTGCGCGACCATTGGGTTTCAGCTCAGTGGCCCAATAGGTTAAGCATTCGCGCACGAGACTGAAGGCCCTGGGTTCGAATCTCGCGGGCGGGATAGTGGATGAGCAATGCCGAAGGGTCCCACAATAGGACGAAACGGCCTTCCAGTGCTTCCAGGTTTCCAACAGTGGTCTAACATAATCTCACTCAAAAACCTAACAATCTCCTCAACCCCTAAACTGATATCTAGTTTGTGTCAAAACAAAAAATATCAAATCAGTACAAGAGTTATGCAGATTGATTAGAAAAAATCATTAAGATTTCAACACATACCATTTTCTACTACTGTTTTTACAGAATTTATATGAAGTTCAACTTTGTCATCATCAGGTAAATGATAAGATTGAATTTAATACTATTGGTTTTACCTGACTGCTTGAGACGGTGTTTTATATACTTATCGACCGGCACAAACTCTGCACACAGAATGCAATAGTATACATATATATGAAGAATTTTTTTATTTGTACGATGGTTGATATTTATTTTCACAAATAATTATATTCAAAATAGTTGAGCTTTATTATAAGCAGATGACTAAAGTAAATATCAAATCATATGCTGTACCAATTTTGTTTTTCTCTATCGGAGCCACAATTATTCTTGTTGTATTAATTCTGTATATCTATTACAAAATGGAATCTCGTAAGTATTAGATACCTATTCCAATAATCATAAACATTGTCGAAAATGTTAGTATAGTAGTAATATGTTTTAAATTTAAGTAATGGTAAATTATTTCTTTTAATTTAGTGTGGTTTAATCTATTTCAACTCTATACATAGATAATGCATCAAAGAATATGATTGTTCACTTTGCTTTCACGTTAATGAACAAGGCAATAACAACGAAATTTCGTGATACAAAACGATTGTATCCCACTATGAAACACACAACCGACTTCTTTATCGAAAAACAACAGATATTATATTGGAAGTTGATAGTACTACACTTTTATGATCGATTCTAAGAAGAAGTCTTTGGTGAGACAGAAGTAGTAAAAGTCAATACACACTTTGACTAATATTACCGAGTGGATGACGTTTCAATACGATTTGATTACTTAAACACTAGATACAGGTAAAACTAGTGTTGGAAATTTAATTGATCACCTGGATATTTAATCGATGAAATATCTATTTCCAATGTATCATACTACTGGGTAATGATGAAGCACATATTTGTCAGTAAATAAACATATTGATTTAAATAGAACTTTGTTTTTATCACTAATGAAAATATTTCGCTTCCGAAGATCATCAGCTAGAAAATAGTAATATTGAAATTACTATTCATTATTACAAATTTAGACAAGATAGTGAGTACTGTTTAACCACTGAACAATATATCATGATCAAGAACGATGTCATTCGATGGGGAAAAGTGTAACGTTCTTTGAAACAAAATAAACACTTAATGATATATACAATGGTATTATAGATCAATTTGACAATTAGATGAAAACCATTTTGTGAAGTTACATGACATTTCCTTGTGTTTTTTGTAAACGTATTGATTTTATTGTAATCATTAATATACAATTAATTATGATCTGTCACCTATATACGTTTTTAAATATTCTTGCACGCGTATCTCAATATGAAGATATTACTCATTTTTCTGTTTCCATATGCAAACTGATTTGAACTTAACAATCTTTCAACTGGTAAAGGCCACGATTCGTTTTTCTATTCTTTTCTACCATTTATTTGATAAATTCTGTGCTGAAAGCATACATATCTAAAGCGTATTTTGCTTTTTCTATCCATTCTGTAAGGACGTAACAAGTCAGAAAAAAATATGTCCAGTTAATTCCTATTTACGCTGTACTGATATTCATCCTGCGGATTCAAACAACAATAATAGCATATATCACTAAAGATATTATCAATTTAGGAGTTGTGGAGATTGTCAAGCTTTTGATTGAGATCGTGAACCGATTGATGTCGTCCTATTGTGGGACGAAACGGTCATCCAGTGCTTTCAGGTTTTTAATGGTGGTCTAACATCAATCAATTCATGATCTCAATCAAAAACTAAAGATATTCTCTGAGCTATTTTGTTAGTAACACTTTGTTTTGAGATACAAAATCTTATTTCCCATTTTGAATAATATATCTAATAATTATTTTACAACCTTTTATTTTTAAATCTACAGTAGCAAATGCTAAAGACGATTGCTGTTAACACTTATTGAGTTAGAAAGTCAGATATGACAAACATAATGCAAATTCATCTTGATGTACAGAGTTTTAATGATAAATCGAAAAGTTGGTTCTTTTATTTATTTTCCAAATGTAACAGTTAATATTGTGTTATTGTTTTGACTATATCACATGGAAACTCAACTTTATATATATATATATATATATATATATATATATATATATATATATATATATATATATAACAATTAATTCAGTAAATAAATCCTTTGAAACAAATTTTCTAAGCTGTACAATCGTATATGTGATAAATTATAGGAATAAGGTTAATTCTGTTCGAAACTGATTGGTGATTCATCGAAACTGTACTTTATTGTCATGAATGATAAAATATACGAAATTTAGAATTACAGAGTAAATAGGGTAAAATATGTAATTTGAAGATTTGTGAATGTTAGTCAATCAGTTTGACTAGAAACAATTTTCGCGCTATTAACAGTAACATTGAGAAAATTAGACTCATTTTATTGAATACTTGAATGAGAAATAAAAGGTTTATCTGTTTTTATTTTAAGAAATGAAATAAATATTTGCAACCAGGCTTTTACTCGTTCATTAACTAGGTACGTTTAACTTGTAATATACAAAATATTCTTTTCAAATTACAACTAAAGTTTTGTAGAAGGCGACCATATTTTGCGAATTACCACCCTTACTTTTAGCACTTGTTAGATCACATTGTGATAAAAATGAAAAAGCAGAATCAATTCCTTAGACTGCTGGAAGACTAAGAATATATTACAATGCTCCTGAGAATATTCAAGCAGCAGCTTTTAGGTCTTAGGTTGAACAGCTGAAGGTTCTTTTGAATGTTAGGGTTTAAAAGCCAGAAAATTTGTAAATCCTTACCTGACCTGACTATGAACAGTCATAGATTTATTCCTGCACTTTAGGTAAAGAAGTGCTGATTAAGTATAAAACGTTATTAATGAATAATGAACAAAATTATTTTTCTCAATACCGTCATTAACTCTAGAAAAACACTTGTATTTAGAGAAATCTAACAATGTTAGTAAACTACTGAAAGATAGATTATCAATGACACAGTTAGGTGATCATAAATTTCAAGTATTAGAAACGCTGAGAACCAAGAGCGAAGTCGAAGAAAAGTGAAAGCAAATATATAGGGGATAATTATCCACTAGATGGGTATGAAGACGGTTTTCACATGAACTTTGATTATATGCACATTTATTCATTATAATGTATCTTTACTATTTGATGATACTCTGTGGGAAACGAACTGGTTGAGTGAAGAAGTAGATCAAGATACTGATGCCAGTGATATAATAAAATTTTTGGGAAATGCTGTGATTTTAAATTGAATTTCTTGGATGGTTGATTAAGTATTTTGAATACAAATACAGATGAAACATGATCAGATAAATTTGATCAATCAAATGATAATCACACAATAAATCTTCAACGATGAAGAATGTCCTAAAAATGGAAGGTGAAAAGCCGTATCTTTCACGAAATTGAGAAAAATTACATTATGTTGACTATACGACTTTGAAAGACTAAGCAAACTA
The DNA here is from genome assembly GCA_946903255.1 of Schistosoma spindalis. Lineage (NCBI taxonomy): Eukaryota > Metazoa > Platyhelminthes > Trematoda > Strigeidida > Schistosomatidae > Schistosoma > Schistosoma spindalis. The sequence continues at coordinate 15,380,053 of OX336424.1, forward strand.
TATGGATTGAATTAGTTGTAGGTGATTTGTATGCATGAAGTTTACCGAGCAAAGTATGTAATAGTGGCTGTTTCATAATTCGATTGTACATTGTTGAACACCTGATTTGAATTACAAAATAAAACATATTCAAATATACTCACTGCCTTTTCTCTGGCTTTAGTGTCGATTTGTTCGCGACTATTAGTTTGTATCCAGGGTGTCCTGTGAATTGATAGTTAGCATATAAAACCTTCACTACTTTTAATCGTCATACAGATTTGGAATACTAAGTAACACTCAACCCACTATTGAGACACAAACGACAACCAAACTGGTTATCAATATTTATGTTACGACAGTAAAAGGAGAAATATATAGTAACAGGTATTGGTCAGTGCTATCATTATCATCATGACTCTCTAACAACATAACTAATTCCCAACTATCCTGCTTCTGAGTTGCTACAACTCTGTCACTGAATTAATTTTCTTCAGACACGGCAAAGATATGAGCGTCAAACAAGTAGAATTCCCATATGACCAATCAGTGACACAGTAACGATAACTACGTTGACATAGAGCTATAAGTAAGCACTTAGATTGAATGCAAATGACATTCAATTAAAACTATTTATGAATATGTGTGCACAACACATTTTTTCAAAACACAACGTCAGCTGCATGTTCACGTACTACCAAGACATTGAAAGGGATTTTATTTTGGAAAAATTGAACATCGGAAGGACCTTATGCATCGATCTAACAGTGAATGATAAATTTTAAGATCATGATGTTTTGTAGATGAGATTTATGTATAAACGCCTGTCTATCGGATTTCCTCCTCTATTCATTTGATATTCATTTAATTTCCTTGTCGAAGAAATTGCAAGCGACCAATCTGTTGCTCTGTTTTTATTACCGTATGTAAATTTCATAAACTTATGTGCGACGCTCCATGCTGATCGATATTTTTGCCAGTACTTTCATTAAAAAGTGCATTATAATGTTTTACGAATATGACTCATGAAATGCCAAGGGTCGGAATAATTTATATTACTGTCAAGAAATTCCCAAGATTTCAAGTTACGACTGCAGATATAAGTAAAAATCGAAGAAAATTTCAATTGTATTTCATGTATTCGAATGGTTACTTAGTGGATAGTACTTAGAATACTGTCGTTTTTATTAACTCAGCCTTTCAATGATCGCCAGAGATAATTTGTGTATTATGATTTATTTGTAAACGTGAGAATATACCATTTGATGACTAATGTTACGATGACAGTGTTCTGAGTGACAGTTCAAGAAGTTAGAAAATCATAGTTCCAAAATAATATATCTATAATGGGAGAGACTACAGAATTTTAAATCAGGATTGTCATTCAGTATTTAATAAAATTGCTTGTAGACTATGATATTATCAAAATATGTCAGCTAGATTCTGCGTTTAATTAACACTTGGTATTGGATATGTTTGTAGATCTGTATAAATATTTTAAACGTTCTCATAATACTAACACGTTATTTTATGTTTTTTTTATTTCGAATAACTCGGAACTTCAAAACATTATTATTCACTGTCAAGATTTACGACGGATTGATTCACATACAAAATACCTGTGTATACAAAAATATACAAATGGTAACATGTTATATCTTTCTGCCAAATAAAATGTAATATCATTCTTATTAGAACAATTTGTGATATACCAAACGTGTTAGGTTTGAGTCCCAGGAGCAGAGTCATAGATGAGCATTGTTAATAAGCCCCATACTACTACGAAACGTTCACTAAATATTTTCTGGTTTTCTTAGTATTCCATAAAATGTCTTTCAGGCTTGATATGTGTCATTAGCACCGTTTGTGTTCAAGACATTGTTACTAAGTTTTTGTTTGTGTGCGGTATACGATCTATAAAGTTGGATTAAGCTCAGTTTATTATCTTTGCACGTTTAAGTGAAAGGATTTAATGACGAGTTTGTAAATGATAGTTGTCCCCAGTCATGAAATCGAAAAAGGGCAAATAATTGTGTATGGTAGAAATTCAATTGTATCTAATAAATGAAATCTGGAGGCCCAAGACAGGTTTGGAGTAATTTTATGAAAACATAAATCTGAATCAAGTTGGTGACTAATTTCGACTAAATGCGTTATAACAAATAGTCTTATTTTTCTCTTCTATCATTTGGTCAACCATAATAACTGTGAATTATCTCTAAGCATTTCATTGGTCACACTTTGTTGCTTTCTTTAAAATAGTTACTATTATATCCATAAGGATAGCTACTATCGATTTATCAAGCTTATTAAAAAGCAAGTTCTGATTAGCCTATCTTCTCCAATATGACTTTATATATTTTTTAACGTAAATCTACTTCAGTAGACTTTAATCTTACGAAATTCTAATCCATATGATCTACGGTTTTAGTTTCCTTACACTTTCGAACCTCATTTCTTCCTTATTCATTATTCTTTGCATTATGTTGTACTACACTGAGTTCAGTTATGTTGCATCATTCCTATTTTCACTGACTGTTTTTGTACGTTATACTATGAACTACTCTCTAAAACTCAATAACTTATAACCTAACCAATCGTTTTCTCACGTGCAACAAAATACCTCTTGGTTGCAATATGTAATACTTATAGAAATATACCTTAGTTTCTTATATGTATCTATCTTACAACTGCAGTTGTGTTTTTTCACCATCCATAGTAATTTGTGCTGACTTATCTTAATAGTTTTATCGGCTTCATTTTGTCTCACGCATTGTTATTTCATACCACTAACAACTTTGAAATTATTACATATTGTTATTTAACTAATCCTAAGTTTTAACACATTATTCTCATTTACTTATTGACATATGTTGTTCCCCATTCATGATGTCATGTAAGTTTAAAAATATAATGGATATCTCATGAATCAAGGTTTGTAAACACAATTGTTTACTGTTATATCTAGAGCTTAGATCCTAATATACAGCGTATGACTTGAACACTCGAACACTAAAACCCTCCAAGTCGGAAATGAGAAGACAGAGGACAAGTGAAAAGAATGCTACTGCAAACAGTGTCAATTATGGCAAAAAAAACTATCAGGTATTTATAGATTTTTAGTAAAAATGAAATCATCATTATAGTCATCCAGTCATCATACAAGGGTTTTAGCATTTGTCCAATAGAGAAGCTACATGTAGAGATTCTGGGATATTTTTCCAAAAGATGGTTGGATGGAATATCTCCAGCTATTTCTGAGCTTTGTTAAGTTCACTTGTGGGCCGTACTCAAAGTTACACTGTTCTTGACATATGACAGCCTTATTGTGCGTAACTCTATTACTCGATCGAAACCCTTGACAGATTCAGTAGTATCAGATTTCGCATAAACGCGCTGTTACTGCGCGGAGCTGTAGAATGTAGAACAAATGATAGTGATATGTTAGTTTATAAAATAGGTCTTAAAAAAACAAGAAAATCTTGATATGATTCAACTTGTAACACCGTTCTTAAATGTATGCTGAATGGAGATGACGAATACTTTATACAGCGAATCAAATAGTATTAAATTGAAATTTTTTAATCGTCGATTCCTCTTGAGGAAAAAAGATCCTAAGATTTTTACCAAACGCACATTTTTTATTTGATAGGAAGCTTTGTAGACAGTGTTGCTATGCAGTTTCATCCTAGTGAATTTGTTTCAAGAGAAATCAGAAAACAATCGTTTTAGAAGTGTGGCAAATGAACTGAAATTTTGTTACAGCTATATATTTGACACTATTCCAGCTTGAAAATACTGGGGTATCATATCAAAAAGTTGAAAGAAAATCACCAGACGAAGTAAGAAAAATATATGTTTACTTAAAAGCGAGAAAAATTAGGTTGGCTGAGTATTTTCTGAACTTCATTAAATTATAATATAACTGAAATTAAGTTGGGTGTCGGGCAACAGTAATAGAGTAATTTGATTGGATGAAACTATCGAATATAAACTAAAACGTATCCCTGGCCTACTGGATAGGAAATGGTTATTCATGTAAATTCTTTAAGTAAACAGATTTATTCAACTGAAAACAATTTGGTATTATTTAGAGTGTAGAAAACATATCATTGTTCTTAATACTACAATTAAAATTTAATAGAACCAACACAAGTCTGATGCGGCTTGTGAGATAGCTCCTAGAATATTATTCAGTGCAGTAATCCCATGAATTTATTTCTAAATCCAGCCAATAGTAAACTCCCAAATTAAAGGTAATTTGCCTAGTTCTTCTAGGTCTTTGTGAACTCAACACTCCAAATGATCTTAAAGCACCAGTCTTCTTATTCATACAAATAGTCAAACTAATCATAATATTTTTGAATATCTTTCCTGGTAATTGACCAAAAGATAAAATTAGCGATAAAAAGCTCATTTCTGGCATATGTAGCTGAATTTTAGACAGTTACCTTTGAAAATTATATATAAAATTCCATTACAAATGCCTTATCATTCCACGTTTCATTTGTTGGATAGAGATGGATTCACAGGAATATACTAAAGTAAACCTGAAAACTGTATAGAGACAATGTTTCCGAAACCCATTTATTTACCCTCACTTCCCACTGAATTTCATAGTTATGCGTATCGTCATATCTCATTATTGTTTCATTCTAGTTTTGACTTATATTCTCACGTTCTCCTTAACAATTTGTTTATCTAACTTCCATTGTACTCACCTTATTAAAACTCGCTATTTCTACAAATAGCATTCAACTTTTGTATGCCAGTGAGTTTATGTCGCACTACTAAGGAGTCCCATACTAGCACCAATCTGCCGTTAAGTGCTTTCAGGTTTTCAACAGTGGTCTAACATTAATCTAGTCATTATCTCAATCAGAAATCAAAACAACTTCTCATTAATGTTTTAGAATTTATAAAAGGGATTAATCTTGCTGAAATCATATTTGTAAATCAACTGACTTCTGAAATATAATGAATAAACTTCACCCATCAGTCTCTATGTACCGTGAAAAACATCAATAAAATACATCAGAATCTTGTCTTAGATAATACGAAATTTAGCGTTCCTGAAACACTCAGATGACTACCACACAGTGTATGATATGGGGTTGTAAATCAAGCATAAAATACAAAATTATAATTGAAGTATACGCACCAAACATTAAAAAGATTAGATGAATAATAAGCTTGAAAATATAAAACAGTATAAAAGTAAAATAAACTGTTGAAATCATCAAATTAATGGTTTCATTGTTTTATTAAGACTTCTTTACTTCTATATAATATACCATTGGGAGCAAAAACTATTAAATTTAATTTGAGTAGTAATAACAATTAATGAAGCCATAATCTGTTGTTGAGCAATCCAAGATGATATATACATGAATCTTAAACATTATAGATGGGTGATAAATCCAGTGATTGAATAATATTTGATTTAGAAGCGGATAAATTTTGATCATTATCATCAGCTTTTAGACTATATGAAACTTCCTAAATCTTCCGGAAATCATAGAATAGCTACAGAAAAAGTGATATAAACAATTACAAAAGCCTTACTAAGCGTACTCTTTTTAAAATTAAAACAGAATTTTGCGCAATATTGCTTTCAAAAGAAAAGTGCATAGCATAAACATTTAATACAGGGACGACTCTTTAATTCTGGTCATGTTGCCATAACACCAATAAGAATTAACAAACGTATTCACAGAGTCCATGAATTAAGATTATACGTACTCCATAGGCTTTAGCAATTCATCTATTTAAGTCTAAACTCTAAGAACTAAGGCTTTAGAGAAAACTGCTCATTCTATCATGCCTAAATCCTTCAAATATGTTTTGGTTTAAATTTGTTCAGTAAACAGTTGTTATTATCCTCTTCCAATTTTTTATAACTAATGTTAAAGCAATTAGTCCTTTTGATAAATTTCGTTATTGTAATAAGAAGACGTTGATTATCAGAACTATGTGATATATTAGCGCAATACATTACGAACAATGTGATCACGTATATTATACTTGTTAAGAACATTTATATATAAAAAATAAAAGGTCAAATGGACTGGTAAGGGAAGTTAAGAGGAGACAAAGATAATAAAGTAATAATGTGAAAACAAGTTGAACCCTCATCACTCTGAATAATAAGCTAATATCACCAGGGTATGTTTGAGCTGAGAACAAACTGCTTTTGAATACACAGAGGGGTTTAGAATTTTCGTATGGCTAGAGCTTCAATAAACCTTAGTATACTCCCTTTTACACTTTTCTACAACACAACTAAAGCCGAGTTATGATCAATCTTACGACCTGTTTCAGTTATGTGTTTGGCAATAGAGGTTAATAGATGTTTATCTCCTACTCTTATTTGTTATTTCCGTGATAATGACCGTCGCTGCACAATATGTATTGTTAATGACTGATTTAAGCCTTTGTTTCAATAAAAGGCTATTTGAATCACCTCTAAGGTGATGTAGACAGGTTTCTTTTCTGCCAAAGCTATAGTACGTCTCACTGTACCATAGCCTTTCCATATATTTATGAATTTAAAGGGGTAGTCATTGTCCATAATTGTTTTATTTAAAAACGTGACATCGTCATCAATGTCATTTGTACAAATACGATCAGGCCGGTTGAAAAGACACCTTATCAAAGCACGTTTTTATTGCACAGGGCAATAACTATAATAACTAATATATTGACCTGTTCACGTTGGTTTTCTAAAAATGGATTGTTTGATTGATCCATCTTCTTGTCTACTTAGAAGTATATTTAGGGAGGGAAACTGGTCGTCCTTCTCCTCTTCTTATGAGAGACTGATGTGCTTTTGTGGTGTTAGATTTATTCAATAAACAGTTCATATTCTCCTTTCTTTGACAGACAACTAAGATATCACCCAAATATCTCTTATAAAATGAAATACTTTTGATTAGGTCCTAAGCCAGACCTTTTATTTTTATATATAAATTTTTTTAACAAATATAATGTATGTGATCAGATTGTTCGTAATGTATTGCCCTAATATATCACACATAATCATCATCTTCATATTACACTATCGGAACTAATATTAAGTTATTATTCGATAACATCACAACCTTCTGTTTCTCTTCACTAATTTGAAGTAAATAATTATCTCACTACTAGTCTGGAAGTTATTTTCATACCTTGGATTGTTTTTGTAAGACATTTTTAGTTATCCTTGAAGTATCTGAATACTGTTTGTTATGATCTTATTTCTATTTTATCATTAACTGATATACTGAATAGACAAAAATGTACAGTCTTATAGAAAAAGAATTTTTCGTTAAGGAGTTATTTTGTATTTCTTCTTTCTCTTCTTTTTCTTCTCCTTCTTCAGTAAACACTATTTACTGAGAATCTAATATTAAATTATTACGTACAGTGTAACTTTGTTTTTTGTATTAACAAATCAATTTAAAGATATGTAATAATTGGTTAAAAAAATAATTTACTTTCATAATAAAAGAAATTGTTAGACGTTTTGAAATCATTTCTATCACCTACAGAGGTTATGTTAACAAAATTAAATAAACAAGTTATACAGTATGGAATACTTATTATAAGTTTATTGGTGATAATATCTGGAGGTTCAGTCCTTATCTATTTTGTCTTAACTAATAAACAAGGTGAGATATTCCTTAAACAACTTTTGCTGCATAAACATTTTGATAATTCCATTGTACACAATCAAATTCAATATTATCTCGGACGAGATAATTCAAAACATTAGTGTATATAACCACATGTGGTATTAATGACTTTTAACGTATTATTTATGTAAACAGTGGATTTATAAGTCGTTTTCAGAAATTATATGCTATTTCTTCAAACAAAACAAACTTACCCTAGTGTTATTTGTGTTTATATAAGACAAACAAGGTAATACATTTACCGTTATGATAGGTCTGAACAAGAATTCATGATTATTATGTATACAGTGATTGCAACGCTCTCCTTAAAACCTGTAAAAATACTAAAATGCTAGACAATATCATTGAAGCTATATATAAACCTTCATAGTTGACTGAAATATTATTTTTGCTCTCAGGATGCTGTTTAGAGAAATAATGAACGTTCTTAGGTCAAATAAGAAATTTATATGGAACATCTTCAAATCACACTGGCAATTTAACTAATTTATAAATATAGCTAACTTGGGAGTGAAATTGAAATTCAGACATTCACTTTAGCTTATTGTAAAGAATAATGTCACGTGCTACAAAAATGATAGTACTCACATTCTGGTAGGACATATATTCCGAGTTTCTGATAATTTTCATATAGTCTTCGAAAACTAATCCCATACAAATCATCAATACATGATAATAATGCATAAAAACGTACTGTAGAAAATTGAAACGTTAACTCGGCTCAAAGAAGAATACATTTTGCTGCTTATGTTATTGTAAAATCTGAAATATATACCAGTTACAATCACCTTTACTTGTGTACATCACTTAGTAAATCAGAAAAACAAAGCGTTTGACGTTTCCATTAGCTAGCATTTTGTTTAACAATTTTGCTTGATCTGTAAACAAAGCAAGTTGTTTTTTTCATATTTCTATAACACTGCAAAATCCTGTTCATTTGTTAATCATAAGAGAAGTATCAGATTTTAAAAAACTTAAGTTGTGTTCCGCTTTATGAGTAGTAATATCAGAGTTTTTTCATTAATGGCTGGAACGTATTTATTTTAATGTTAGATACCATCAAGATAGTAGGAAAAATTATAATGAAGTCCACACATTTGCTCAATATAGTCAATAACTTTTTAGAGTCAAATTTTTTGTAGCGCCAAAGAATGTGGCAATTTATCTTCCGAACGACACAAGCGACTCAACTATCACAAATGCTTGTCGTAATTTTTACCAGTTTGCATGTGGAGAATGGGAAAACCAAAATCCTTTGATTAGTAAAGACGCTAGTTTGAATACATTTAGTAAAATGGAAATAATGACCGATCATTACTTCTGGAAAACAATTGGTAAATTATACTGTAATTGTATTATTATTATTGTTAAAATGTTAGTTAATTCATACCAATTCCCCATAATGAAGTATTTTCTAAAATTCAATTAGTTCAACACTTATCACTTTAATTACACTGATTGCAGATATGAGTTTTCACTTAATAAAAATGTAATAAGCAGTATTATGAAATAAATCTTTATTAGTTGCGTTTTTGAGTAACCATGTTGTACATCAGAATATCAGTGATTTAAGTCATTCTCAATCAGAATGAATTATTTTAAAGTGAAAAGTTCAGGAAAATAGTTAATAGAGGGTTATTCAGTAAAAGACAATAGTTTTTTCAATTAAATACCTTGTTTAATCAAATGAAATTTGTTTTTCCAATCTACATTATTTTTTAATAACAACCGGTATGTTGAAGCTGATGAGTCCTACGACATAGAAGATTCACATCTACAAATTGCTCGAAAGTTTTACAAATCTTGCGTATTCACTCGTAACTTGAAAACAGCCCAATTAGCTTATCAATCATTAATACGTGATCTATTTGGTGGATGGGAACTAATACCATCTATTTCAACAGACATTAAAGTAATGGATCTAACTGATTTACTTCTACCAATAATAAGTCAAACTGGCAATTCAATTTTATTTTCAATAAATATCAAGGGACATATATTCCCCATAAATGTAAGTGTTTCTTTCAAAAATCTAATTCTAAAAATTGTTAGAATTCATTCGCTTGCAATCTATTGAAACTCCTAATAACTTATTAAAATATTTAGTGTTAGTCGTTATGGCAATTTGAACGGGACATCCATTGTCTTACAACATCTAAAATTACTGATGTGTGGGCGAGAATGATAATTATTGGTCGTCTGCTTAGTCAAACATGTAGATAGTTTGACAGACGTTAGATGAGTTATATATTCCCATATCCTTATAATTATTATTGTTGATTGTTCATTGTTGTTGGATTGCATCGGGTTTTTGGTGTGGAAATATATTTACGCTCTAGTCAGGATAATCACGTGTTCTTTGATCATGTAGAATAGACGCCGGGAGTGAATCTAGTGTAGATATTCGTCTAAGGTAAATTAACGTCTCATTCGTTTAAACGTTGAAAACCCAACTGTTATAACAATTACAATTAATTCTCTTTCTTTCTTTCACTAATGTATGTTGTTTTTACATAATTCGTGTCTATCTGAAAACTTTACAGTAAGATTAATGTGATTCTTCAGTGATAATATGCAATATGTTGTAATTCAGCATTTTCGGTTTCTTCGAGATTTTACAATTCACAATTGTAAAAGTGACAATGAAACAAAATAGATAAATTTTGACTTGATTTCCACTCTTTAAATGTGAATGGTATTTCTTTGCGATTTGCCACAAAATATATCTGTAACAAAAAAGGATCTATTTGTTTCAACCAGTAGTTGAAAACAAAGTATTCCATTCCACATTTTTCTACATGAAAAACTACGAAAAAAATAGAATTTCATATCAATTGTGTTTACCTTGCAAGTGATACTTTGATTTTAATTCGAAAACAGTAAGACATCATTAGTTGATCTTTTGTTTTATTTAGCAAAATGATATGATTTTTATGAATCGTGACAAAAGTAAAATATAGTTATAATGACCTTCTAATCTAAACGCTTTCAATAAAATCTGTCTACTTGTGTGTGTATGTTTACTATTAAAATATATTTTATAATGTTACATACAATTCTTTCGCGTTTAACGTTGTTTAAAATGTTCTACACAATATCAACTAGCTACATTGAATAACGGAGTGCTGATATTCTTTGATTCATATAGTCATTAACTACTCACTGCTAGTATCTTAGAAAACTCTAATCAATAAAAAATGAAATATGCTTGATCAGAAAGCGTTCTAAATGGAATAAAGTTGTTTGGTCATGTAATATGATAAATAACTGTCAGAAAAACTGTAATACAATATATTCTCATAGCTCAATTTGATTAGCAAAAATTAGTATGTTTAACATGAACATTCATTAGATTCCACTAAAGTTAATCTATGACTTTACCAGAATCTATTGATAAATAAATTTGTTAAATTACAGGAAAATTTATGAGTACAATTAATAAACAATTAAAAATCAAATTATACCTAGTACACATGGGAAATGGGAAACCATGTCAACATTTTAAAATGTTCTACTTAAGTATTAATGACAAAAATATGATTGACAGAATTCATTTTTTCTTTTATCATTTATATTATTCTGGTCATTAATAATTTATTTCTCTCATGAATCCACTAAATTATATTTTATTATATTACAATGATCAGATTTCACCAGGTCAGATAGCGTTAAATCCTGCTTCAAAAGAGGTAAATTTTTACATTTATTTAAAATTTCGGTAATTTTTAAGTAATTCAAAGATAACTTTAGTTCACTATCTCATAGTTATGCTGTTAAGACATCAAATTAAAATTAAGCATTAACACATCATCAGTTTAGGGGTTATGGAGTTTGTTGTTATAACTTGTGACCCGCCGATTAGAGAGCAGCGAATTATCGATCGAAACAGTAACGCATAAAACACGTGCGAGAAGCGTAGAGTTCTGATTGGTCCTACTTCCCTGTCTAGCCCAGCCGGTTGAGCCCAGAACACAAATCTCAGCCTCGGTGATATGAATCATTATATTTCAAACATACTGAGTTTATATACCGATCAAACAGACCACAACGTACCAATAAAATATGAAACAACATTTGTACAATAATTAGAACGATATGACTTTGAATGAGGGAGATAGCAATCAATAGATAGGGCATAGCTCGAGAATAGTATACCGTATAATAATAGTTCATAAGTCAAAATAAAACTCATTATAAGAGGGACATGGATGTGAACAGATTAGTTACATAACAATTATACGATAAAAATATACTCATAATATCGGTCCATAAATGGATCCCAAAAATTGCCATTCACCATTCTTATCGGGATACAACAATTGTTATGTTTTTGATTGAGATCATGAACTGATTGATGCTAGACCACCATTGAAAACACATTGTTACTTTATTTAATAGAATGATTAATTACTTTTTTTATTAGACTTATTTACTAGTATTAAAAGTAAAGTCATTTGAATAAGTTGTATGTTAATTGATAAGCCATTTCATCTGGTTTATAGAATCCATATGATATCGATAGTGTGCTACTTGCTATCAAGCTAATTTATGTCATTTTGAGATAGTTGTCAAATAGTAGGAGACCAAAATAATACTAGTTTTAACACAGATTCTGATAATAAATTGTTATACAAAACAGAAAATAATCCAGTAATATATCAGCATACATAGTGATATGATAATGTGCATTATAAACAATATAACATTAATACCATCATAAACAACTCAGGACGATAAACTACTTTCAAACTATATTGATATCATGTCTGAAGTTACATAAATGTTCACATTTACAATGTGAAATAACTATCATTTTCTGTAAATATTTCTCCCTTTTCATCCTAATAAAAATCCCATTTATACCAATGGTAAATTTTCTAATAAAATACGAAATTTTAAATGTGAGCTGTCACAGAAATTTAAATATCTTCAATAAAGAAGTTCGGTATTTATAAGGACACAACCTAATCTAACACATGATAGAATAATTAATGAATCGCCATTTTTAACCAGAACAATTGGCAAATGTTAAGTCACAATAGAAGAGATATTTGTACATCTTGAATAACGATCATAAATATTTCACGGATAAATTCTGTTCTATATCAATGTGTATTTCAACGTCTCATCCACTCAGTTTTACATGTATATTTCAGTTTGAGTAAAAGACGTTACAAATTTTATTTAACAGACTGATATAGATAAATTCGAAGAGCATTACTACAAGCTCGCATTTGGAATGGGAGTACCTCATTTTAAGAAATCACAGTTAATGGACGCTTTTCAAATGTTGGTCGATTTAAGCAATGTGAGTTTCGTTATAAATAAATTTGCCGATATTGAAAGCACGGATTGTAAGCACTAAATTGGAGTCTCGTTCCAATATGGGACTCCTCAGCAATGCACATCCACAATCTTCCATTCGAATATCGAACTCAGAATTATAGAACTTGCGCACGGGCGCTTTACACCTTACGGAATCCGACGGTGTCAATGCCTAACTTTAGTAAATCCATAATCTTGGGAAACCGTTCATCCACCGCTGAGGTGGATAACTGCCTTACATCAAGCACAGTTTGGACATTACTGGTCACGTCTTGTCACTAGATCCCCAAGAGTTACAACTTGAAGCTAGTCACTAGTGAACATATAGTTCCACGCCATGTTAAAACAGCAGCTTAGTGCTTACAAGTTTTCAATAGTAGCCTAGGTAAGATCAGTTTGTGACTTCAATAGTGAAAATACCACAAAATCATCAAATGCCAAATAAATTTGTGTTTATATTTCGATGATTTGTTTCTATTATACTTTCAGTAGATTCCAGAAGTAATCATTCAAAAACGTCTTTGAAGCAAACAACGACTAGAGCGCTTCATAAAAATATGTTCAGTATTCTGCTTTGTGTGTGGTAATCTGTAGCTGGAAAGACTTCATTTTTATGCTATCACACAGTAATATAACGTCATGGATTTGTATAAGTATCAAAGGATAAACACGATAAAATTATCTCATCGAAGATATCTTAAACAATTTTCAAATACTTCAAAGTTGTCATATAAATTCATCAAGTTACAAAAATAAACCATAAGATAAACATTCACTTAAAGTGCACAGATATATTCTCAAAACACTATAAATATTGAGAAGAGAAGATGTATGTAAGCCAAATTCTAATCAATCACCAGTACTAAGTATTCGTTCGAAGAATTTAAATTCCTGAAAAACGGATAGATATCAAAGAAAATGAGTTGTGATTATATCATTAAGCAGCAACTTGATTTGTGTTGATAATAAAGCAAGGGATAATTAAATATTAATTCCCCATGTATTGAATTTTTCCGATAATCGCTAATGATCTAAACATACTGGATTCATCAATTTATTAACTTTTAGCAATAAATAATGTCAGAAGAGGTTTTGTGGAGATTTTTAGAAATTTTAATAATTGGAATCATGAGTAAATTGAAGCTAGACCATCATGAAAAACCTGGAGACACTGGATGGCCGTTTCGTTCTAGTATGGGACTCCTCAGCAGTGCGCATCCACGATCCCAGTGCATACAGGTTTTCCATGGTGGTCTAGCTTCAATTGACTCATGATTTTAACCATTGAAATAAATAATGTGTTCTATGAGATAATTTCAATGCATTTTTCTATTGTGTATACAAATGATAATCCAGCCACTTTGAAATATCTGAACTTTCCGCAGTTTTAATTATTACAATAGATTATTAAAGCTCCATAACTGTAAGCGGTTATGTCACGCAGTTAATACTCATCATTAATTCATTGAAATAAACAAGTAATTTATTTCATTACTGATTGTTGCAAAATGGTTAACTAGAATGTTATGGAATTATTAATAAAATTGTTCATTGGTCTTTAATGCTTCATTGGTTTACAAATTAGTGAAGATGAAATAATAAGAAACTACTATGAACACTGGGAAAGTTTTAAAACCCAAAGTTTTCATGCGGTTTTGCTCGGGTTTCAACTCCTTATTACTTGTTTTCACAAATCAGATCTACTGTAACTAGATGAAACACAACAATATAGTTAGAGTTTGTTATGAAACATTTTCATAATAAGCATAAACTAACTCTCATGAATAATCACTCAGTATGAACATGCAATTGCATCACATGAAATATTATTTACATTTATATCGAAGAAGAATGTTTCATTAAATTTACCGAAACATAACTAAATAACAGAGAGATTTAATAGTTGTTATTCTTTAAATGTCAAAAGAATTTACGAAAATAGTCATCGTTACTTCAACATAAAACTTAGGTATGTATCAGTACGAAAATGACTGTGAAGGGTTTTTTATGAGGAAGTTTTATAGTACTTTAATATTTTAAGTATCAATCATTATAAAAACATTCATCCGTATGCTTTTTTATGAAACAGTATCACGTTTGCAGGACTTCTCTCATCTTTCCCCCCTCCAATATGTAGTCAAAATTAAGAAATTACCCGTGTCTTTGATAAATGCTATTTTTTATGGTGAATTTTCAGAAAATATCAGTTCCACAAGGACTTCATGTGAGGGAATTAAATGAAATTATTTCAATTGAAGGACTGAAATCCATTTGTCCTCAGGTAAATTTTATTTCAAAACTTACCTGAATAATGTCCTTTTTAACGTAATGCGGTTGAAGTAAGGTTATTGAAGACGTAGTTGGCAGCTACCTGCATGTGTTATGAAATAGATACTTATTTTCATTGTCTCCATCATAAACTAACCTTATCTAGAAGCCTTAAACATGGTGAACAGCTCTTTTAACTGAGAATCGGCCTCAGCAATACACGTCTACAGCAGCTTGACGGTAAAACGCAGATCTCATGGCAAGTATTTATCCTTTAGTCTAATGAACCACTAAATATGAACTAAACAGATATCCTATACTATAAGGAAAAAGTTTTTCAGCACCACATGATTTTTCTATTGTTATATAACTAAGATTATTTGGAGATATAATCTACAAAATCTAACAGTCTCCAAAAACTTCTTATGGTAAAACATTGTTTATTTGCAAAACACCCAAATAATGAGTAGAGATCATAAACAGAAATTCACTTGCATCATACTTATTCATCAAAACTCTTTTACTTAGAGTCACTTTGGAATGATAGTTAAATTTCCTTTCGTAAATATATATATCACCATTTTATTTTAATTTACCTATATAGATCAATTGGAGTTATTTCTTGAAAAAATTACTACAACAAACTGGATATGAAAAATATGAGAAACTATCATTTCATATAGAAGGACGATATGAACTTAATCATCGTTGCAAATTATTTGGTGATGTAATGAAAACAGAAAGAGATAAAAGGTAAAACGTACTTCATTTTCTTTATGGCTAACAACAAATATAAGAGTTTAACTTTAATTATATTGAAAAGAAATATCAGCATAATCCTGGGTAAATATTTTTGTATCATTAAGTGAAAACTGATAATTCTAAGCTGAATTTTTATATTTAAACTAATCGCAATAAAAGCATTGAAGTTCTGTTCT
Organism: Schistosoma spindalis; assembly: GCA_946903255.1. Taxonomy (NCBI): domain Eukaryota; kingdom Metazoa; phylum Platyhelminthes; class Trematoda; order Strigeidida; family Schistosomatidae; genus Schistosoma; species Schistosoma spindalis. The sequence continues at coordinate 15,396,239 of OX336424.1, forward strand.
CAAATGCTATGTTGTTAGGTTTACTATAGGAAGAAGTCCGTTTGCATCTATATAGGGCTGCTGCCAATTATAATCACCTAGTTTCCGTTTACATCGATGTGACACGTTGATATGATACATATGGTGAAAATTGTGTACCAAAAACTGTTTATCAATCATTCTGAATACCTTCAATGCACATCTTTTAACTAAGCAAAGTACAAAACTTTCCAAACTTTAATAAACAAACTGGCCACTGTTTGTTTTATTTGAGTAGAACCGATAAAAAGAGTTAATAATGTCACATTAGATTACCATTAGGAAAAATGTCAGCGTTCAACTTGTGTGCTATTTCATTTGATCCTGAGAACCTAAACAGCTTGGTTACGTCAGCAATATCATGTCGGACAAGTGATTCAGAGACTGGGAATAATAATTTCAGTCTTCACTACACAATGTAAGTAATAACGGAGATTTATATAAACAAATCCTGTGAAGCAGATAATATCCGGCTACACTTCGTATCTAGTGTTCTGAGACTTATCACAACCCGAAAATAACACACGTTTACTCTGCTACGAACATCTACTGAATACAACACTGTTTTGATACACGTTCTGTGGTAGGTTTCTAATATCTAATAAAAGTTTTTTAGAAAAATGTTGAAACTCAAATGATCTAATCTATATTTCCTCATTGATATCGTACATTACAAATGTCATTTGACTAATCCATCTGTACTTAGTTATTGATGAGGATCTATAAAGCTGAATTTTATTTGCTGCTCTTAATAAATTACTTGGGTAAAATCCATTAGGTATATCTGTAAGTTCAAACTTCATATGCTTGTTCGGCACAAAAATGATGTAGATAACCTGCTCCACGCTCTAGAACTACAATGTTAACTTATTATTACTGATCGGTGTAAACTTACAAGGGGGTGGTTCTTATTATTTGTTCACAATACTAGTTACATTAAAGCTTTTCTTTAACTTGACGTCTTTTTTTAACAGTGCACTTCGTACAATCATTATTATGGATTTTTTGATGCATCAATTGTTGCAATCGCTGACCTTCAGTCCCACTGGAACAGATAATAATGCGTATTCATGTTAGTATAAATTTGATGTATTTATTTGGTTAGCTCTGAAATTCAATTAAAAACTATTCGACTTGTACTAAACGACTAAAATTTATATGATCCGTTGGTTGCCTGAATATACAAAAATTCAAATGTATTTTAACTGGTCTGCCAAATGCTTGATTACATTTTCCGAATACATATGCGATATTTAAAATCATAATTTGATGCAAGTGAAGTTCCTGACGTTGAAAATGGTAGACTTATTTAGAATGGTTGCTGTAATTGTGTAGCATCACCATGTAAAATATAAGTCCATTTTTAAAAATTTATTTCTCGACAATTAATGTGTAATTTTTAAATAAGATATACATCTCGAATATTTAATGTATTTCCATATCAAAGTTAATTAATTAAGTAATGATCAACTCTCGGACATAATTAACTCTCAAGACAATATGTCACATGTTATTCTAAATTTTATTTTATGGTAACATATTTACTAAGACTTATTATAATATAGAAAAATATTTTTGTACACGTAAAGATATTTCGAACGGAAATTCATAAGGATCGGATAAAAGACCATATTACTGATGAATATTTAGTGTCAGAAGGAGTTTCGTGGAGATTTTAGTAAATTCAATCGTTGAAATCATGAGGCAATTGAAGTTAGACCACCATGGAAAACCTGGAAGCACTGGACGGCCGTTTCGTCCTTATACGGAACTCCTCAGCAGTGCGCATCCACGATCCCCCCACGGGATTCGGACCCAGGACCTGTCAGATATTAATACTGTTGGGTGCCGGCTCAGTGGTCTAGTGGTTAAGCTCTCGCGCGCGAGATTTATAAATCCTGGGTTCTAATCTCGCGTGCGGAGGACGGAATCGTGGATGCGCACTGCTGCAAAGTCCAGTACTAGGACAAAACGGTCGTCCAGTGTTTCCTGGTTTTCCATGGTTGTCTAACTTCAATTGACTCATGATTTCAACTATTGGAACATTCAATGATTATGAATAAAAAAATTAACATAGGGATTTGGAGTCAGATTATAACCGAATATCACTTCATAAGTAGTACCGTAATAACAAGAGGTATGTATGTAGATCAGCACTGAACAAATTTTTGATGATCATTTCGAATGATGTTTTAATATGTCAAGTGTTGAGGAGTTATCTTTGTAAAAAACCGTAAAGGACAGCTGAATTCTTATTTTGAAACACATGGGTTCGTCATATGAATAAAGACAAGGTCAACCACCTCATAATTACTGGCTACTAACATCAATAAATATACTAACAACCAGTATAAAAATGTTATTCATCAATAGAAACCACATAAATAAACAACGTAGTAGTTACTAGTCAAAACAAAACTTCCTATTCCATTCTGCCTACATGGTTCAACAGAAGACATATTCATATATGAACAAGTCTAGTATATTCAGCAAATCCCATCAACACAATACATCATCCCTGAACCAATGTACATTTATTCATCATTGTCATTTTCAGTCATATTGATAGAAGTAGAATGACTTAAAATAGGAATTATCTAAAATATACTTTGAAGAACGTCTTGATATTCGAAGCAAAGTAATGAACGTTAACAGCTTATTGGTTAAACATTATTTCGAAAATATTCTTGCTCTACTACATGTTAAAGTGAGTAAATGAATGATTGAGTATACAAGTAGTCATGAACACTAGATCTGTAAACGTTGGATTTGTACGATAGTGTCATGTGTTTCATGGAGAATATCAAGTTGAAATTTATATTTGCTTACATACTCACTGATTCCGTTCTTTCCTCATAAAAATTCATTCCATCCTCTCACAACATAACATTATTTCACTTTATTTAAAATAGCTTCACAACCACATTTTGATGAGCAATGTATAAATCGGTTGAAGGATGGATTTCCATGGACACTTGAAAGACATTATATCCGTTCGCATGTAAACGAAACACACAAAACGGAGGTTGGTCCCTGTCATATTTAACTTGTCTACAATGTTTGAAGGGCAGACCTGCCTAGCAATATTATGAAATCGTTATATGATGAAATGAGACAATCCAAATAGACTTTTAGAAACAACTAATTCATAGATTGAAGAATTTCTCATATAGCCAACGAGCTACAATATGATTATCACACTCGAACGAAACCTATCCATCTTAAGTGGATAACACACCTGAGTAAAATGAAAATATCATAGATTACTCTGTTGCGAAATTCGAGTAACATACATAACTCGTGACCCCAATTGATCAATTATATCAATACAGTGTGAGAACTTCATAGAACCCATCAAGGCAGTTCTGGTAAACTCAATACAACCACCAATTTTATCGGGATTTATTGAACTTTTGACATTACAAATTCGAACATTTTATTCCAATTAAGTATAGACGAGATATATCAAACAGACCATTGTAGATTATATGTTTGCAATGAGCATCTAATTGAAAATTTTACAAAATCGTAGCATTTATCACATTGTTACAGCCGGCTTTGCGTTGAAATTCCGAATTTCCGGTTCATTCCGGAAATCATTATCCATCATGATACAAATGATCATGTAAAACGGGTGTACATATAGTTTGCTTTTTGGCCTGTAAACCAGAATGCAGTTACTGATGATGGTTTGAAGTTACTTGTGTCTGACTTTAGTGCTTCGACTGCTATATTGCCAGTGTAGTGGATAAGAACACCAATGGGGACAATCGAATGTATTTGATAACAAATTACAGAACTAGTTAGTAAAATCTAACAACCATATATTAAATGCTCGATTTGCAAAATGTCCATCAATTGTCTCAAATGACTCAGACTTCCTTTGTCCTTGCATTTTCACACAAATTGCATGCTGCCTTCATTCTTTACCTTTCGGTCTTCTTGTCTCTCTACTGCCAGACATTCTGTCCACGACAAACATCATATACTACTTATGTCTACACAAGTAACACACACCACACTCGTCCACCCTTTAAAGCAGCGACAACAAATATAGCGAAGGAGAACGCAGGCGAAGACAACCGATTAACACTTATCATAAAATTACAGAGTTACTTGCTAAAATAGAAAAACCATATAGTAAATCGTTAATTTGCAAAATATTAATCCATCATATCAAACTGGACTGTTCTTGCTACAAACATCAATCGATTGTCTGACATTTCATTGTTCATGCGTTTTCATACAAATTGCATTGTGTTCCCGCTCTTCCTATTTTGATCTTCCTCCATCTTCTGCTGTCAGACATTACTTTCCTAGCTCGCGTCATCAACTACTTATATCAACAAAAGTAGCGCACACCACATTAGTTGCTGCTGCTTTCCCAATCTTGATTCGCCATATGGCCATAATGATTTTTTTGATCGTCGGTGGAGTGACAAATTTTGGGGATTCCTATGTGCTGCTTCGATATCCGATGGATTTAATGGAGCTGGTATATTTAACAGTTCTTCTAAGTGTTCCATCCACCTGTCCATCTGTTCTTAAATCCCTGTGACCGGCTTACCTCCTTTGTGATTGACCGGTTTTTCTAATTTACTATATATTTCCCTGCCAGTTTCTTCGTCGTATTACATAGTTGTTTCATGTTTCCTTCTCTTGCAGCTTTTTCTGCTGTTTTTGCTAACGATTCCACGTATTTCTGCTTGTCTGCTCTAATGCTCTTCTTCACTTGCTTGTTTGTTTCTGTGTATTCAGCTTGTGCCTAGACTTCTTCTGTTCTTTTTCGTCTATTTTTAAGTGCTGTCTTCTTGTCCTTTCTTTCTTTAATCAGGGTTTCGACAGAGATCCATTCCTTATGATGATGCTTGTTACGGCCCATGACCTCCTGATACGTTGAATTTAGTGCTTTTTTGATCTCTTTCCAGTTGTCTTCCAACGTAATTTCTTCCATCAGTAGATCCTGCATAGCTTAGAACCTGTTGTTCAGAGTTATCATGAATTCATTGAATAAGTCAGCGTCTCAAAGGAAGGTTGTATTGAACCTTTGTTGTGCTGTATGACCAGTTGTCCAATACTTCTTTACCTCCAGTTTCACCTTGACAACCACCAGATAGATGATGATCTGAAGCTATGTCAGATCCTCTCCTAGTTCTCACGTCTTCCATTGACCTTGGAGATTTTTCCTGATGCAAATATGATCTATCCGGCTCTCCGTGGTGTGGTCTGGTATGACTAATATAGCTTCGCGTATGCATCTGTGTGGGAATATTGTGCCACTTAGAACCAATTTGATTTGCAAATCACTACATCTAATCTTCATTTTCTCCTAGTTCACGTCGTCCCATTATATCTTCATAACTGTTGTTGTCCACTAAAACTTTGGCATTTAGATCCCTCATAAGAATAGTCAGGTCATTTCCTGGACACTTAGCTATGGTCGATTGCAGCCTCGAATAGGACTGATGTTTATTATTGTCATTGCTATCATTGGTGGGTGTATAACGTTTAATGACATCTGTTGTGATTCCCACCTTCTTATTTTGAAGGATGACTTGATGATAGTGGATCAATGAAATTCCCATCATATATGTTCACTTCGTGCTTCTTTGGCAATCATCACAGCAACTACTTGAATGTGTGAAGCATTCTCCTCTTCTTTACCGGAGTACAGCGACGTCTCTCCCGTATCTAAACTTTTCTGTCAAGCTTGTGTCCAGTGGGTTTCACTGATTCCGAGTACTGCCAAGTTGTATCTCCTCATTTCTGTTTCTATTTAACTGGTCAGTCCGGTCTCCTACATTGTCTGTATATTCAATATACCTATAAAATTGTTGGTCTGGTTGCTACAAGACGCATCGACCTGGTAACTTCCAAAGAATCTCGGCTTTCATCATGAGGTGTAATAATTCTTCCTTCAACTTCCAGGGCAGAGTTTAGATTGTTTATTCTGGTTAGCGCTTGTAGCAAGGTTGTGTTCTACGGTTTGAGGTTTCCGGCTACATGGCCAACCCTTCTCCTTTGTGTGGGCTTGAGACAGACAGTAGCCCCAGAAGTGCTACAGGAGGAGTTCAAGTGGTCACTACGCTTTTAGATTTGAATTACGTAAACGTAAATAAATATCGCCGAATAACACAATTTAAGACACACTTCACACCAAATGACTTATATTCACAGAAAATGGTAATCAGCATATTAACTCAATAAAGGTTCGGCTTAAAAATATTTTCTAACGGTATTTGTATTAAATAACATTGATTTTGGTTATATTACGAACTGACGAAGTTTATGATGCAATAATTAGGGTTACTTTGATGTTGATTCATGAGAATTTATAAAACACTTTCATACTTTCGACATCGCAGATACACCTGTCCCTCAAACGTTGTGAAATTTTTCCTTCGAATTCGGATATAAGTTCATACATGAATTACATAAAATGGTCAACACCGTTCCAATGTCGATCTAGTTTCGGTTAGACAATTAACTCAAACCACTTTTCTCGAAAAAATTACAAGTTCGGCGAAAATCTACTGATTATTTTTCAAATAATCTTCAGAACCATTTCTCTCATCAAAACTATTTAAAACACAGATTTTAAAATCCATCCAAATGATCTTATTTAGCTACTCTGTTAGGCTGTATATTGGTACACAATTTAAATATCAAAAACATATTATTAATGAACAGAGAACAATGGTCGATTTGAAAAACCAAGATCCATCATACTCAAGTGGTATAGCCTGTTAATCAATCACACTTGTAACCGTTATTAAATAAACCTCAACGGTGTTTGAAATCAGAAAGGCAATGAGAAGTGGCAACTACAGTTTATTAGCGGATGGCGCAGATCACAAAGCTATAAGCACATTCAGCGAATTTGAAGCGGAGAGACCAATAAGTATGTACGAGCGGTTACAAAAGCGAATTTCCAGCCGGATTGCATAAGAGCACAGCAAGGCAAACCAAACGCTAATAATAGGAATTGAGTACATGCATACATAGGCAGGAGGATGAAATATCAAGTGACATTCACGCAATCAACATTTTAGCTAGAGTCTGTCATGTGATCTAGTGATCATAACGGTACAAAGAGTATATGCGAACTATTATTGTTCTAATAACATTGTCTGTTAAGTAACTCAATAAAAGAGCTTAACCAAAATTAACTATCATCCATATTGGTTGTAGATCAGTTGCTATAATACAACAACTTGCCATAAACTTACAACTGTATTGCTAGGATCACGCTCAGGATACGCTCATGTTTGGATCTCATAAACTGTCTCTCTTACATTTGTAACTGGTTCGTAATGATTTTCAAACATGACAGGCACTTTTTCAGTGTGTTTAATTTTAAATCTATTACAGGTGATCAATATGTTTAACGAAATTAAACTCACTGTAATCGACTCAATATCAAAACTCAAATGGTTGGCTGATATAGAAAAGTCATTCTTGCAAAACAAGGTTTCAAAACTGGGCATATTTGCCTTGTACTCCAATCAAAATGCTTCTCAACAAAAAGAAAATCTCTCAACAGTATTCCAAGTAAGTTAGCTACAGTTATTTCACTATTGAAATATAAATTATTTTACATGTCTATTTGATATAGCTAATGCATGTTTTATTGAAAACTGGTTATGTTACATATCACCCTATATAATAGTTTATTTCTAAGGGAAATAAAATCCGCTTATCACGGAGGAGATATGAGAAATTCACAAAAGACTGTCAATTGTATAACTCATCATTAATAACACTTAGTGCAATAAAAACATATTCCATCATTACGTGAAAGAGAAACTTCAACTCACTGGATTTTATTCTACAGTTCGGAAACTCAGTAGTTAAACCGTAAAAGGTTCAAATATATCGGTCAATTTATGGACCAATCTGCTGCTCCCCAAAAAATACACTTCAATCCTACCATAATCCAACGACTTGAGTGCATGTAGAAAATCATCACCCATAAACTCGTCATAGCAGAAGGTTGTATGTATCATTAAGTGGCAAAATTTACATTCACACGAGGACTATTCGCACAATTCTATGCTTCAGTAAAATCGTTTCGGTAACTCTGCGTTACAAACTGAGAAAAGTCAGTTTACGTGACAATGATTAGTTCGACAGTGAAAAACAGAAATGTTACTTCAACGACACTGCATTTTCCAAAACCCTTAATTCGGAAATATTTACTCAATAAACTGGAAGACAGAGTGTTTAGAACGTGCTGTAAACACCTTTTAAATGATCTATATCAATGTTTTTTCACACAAACAATATTTAGTACCCGATTCGAGAGGACAATTATTACATAAATGAATTCTATATGCGTAAAGCGAAATATATTGACACTTTGAAAACGCAATTACACAATTATAATCCGTAAGTTGTCATGATATCTCTGCTATTAACGCAATACAAATTATCACAAATTAATAATTTTACTATTTAACTAGAAAAATTTGAGTATATTATATTCGAAATAATCTTATGGATTGATGCCTTCCACTGAATAGAACCCACATTACCATGAAATCAAATTGCTTTCGTGGACTGATTTAGTCAGTGTTCGGTTCGTTTAGACGTCTTCCCTCTAAATCTTGTGACGAATATACTAATTAAAATCCTAGAAGAGAGAATGATGTACAAATCATTTTCCTTAAGCAAACTTTCGGTGCCTTCATTACACTAGTTACAAGCGTAATAAGGTAAGATGATTTCACTCATTTTATAACTCAAACGACAAATACTAATTTCCATTATCATTATTAATATATCATATAACATCTTTATATTTTCGTCTTCAGGAGATTTGACACTGTTTAGTAATGTGAACCCAAATAACAGACTATAATCTATGTAAAATAACCACTAATGATCTAAATCTTTCAAATGACAATCCATCTACTCCCTTTACTTTTATTTATTATTTTTCAAATAAGTATTTACTCGTGATTTCAGATGATTTATTTAAACCAGGTTAGTAATTTAATGATATTCTATCTGAATATCAGAATCTATATTACCATCAGGTAACAAAAGAATTAAACCATTTTCTATTATTCACACCTATTCTTTGAACTGACATAATTTATTCAACACGGTTGTTGTTAAATGATTTTAAAGTGCATAAGAGTCAAAACAGAAACCTGTTTGTTTTCGTGATCACGTAAATGAAACAAATTTTACCGACAAAATATGTTAACCCAGTGACTATGTGATTCGCTCTCTATACTACTATTACAACTTTTTTACAATCAATTTTGATGATGTATGTTGACGAATATTTATAGAAACTCAGAGTTGTTTATAAAACAAAATGGAACTTTCTAATGCTGAAACGATTAATATGCAATGTCAACTTAAACAAGTTCCCTGTATCAAACGAAATGGCAAAGTTAACGACTAGAATGAAGATATATAATATATGTTGAGCACAATAATAATATAATACATATAACCGAAGAGTATTGTTTTCATTTGGATCTTCATCAAACTTCAATCTAATATACACGAATGTATGAGTTAATAAAAACATTATAATAATCAAGGCGATTTATGAGTCAATAGTCATAATGAAATAGATTGCACAACTACACATCATAAAGTACAAATCAATAAGAAGGTGAAAGGTGTACTAGTAGTGATAAGAAAATGAAATAACAATAATTCTGGTCAATAGTTAGACAATGAAAATAGGTCAAACTTAGTTAAATGGACTTCAAAATTGTAATCACAAAACACTATCAAAATTGTGTGGTAGATAGTGTATAATTAATTAGATATTGAAGAAACTAGACGGAAGGAGGTGAAAAGTGAAAAACCGATACAGGATGCAAAAAAATCAATGAAGTCGTTTGTTACGTGATATCCGGTCAATGATGGAACAGTGGTGTCACTAATTTCTTTTGAATACGTTCACAAGTGTTACACGTTCGGATCCCTATAGGTTTAGCTACATGTAGTAGATGAAATAGAAGCCTATTAGAAAACGATGAAAGTTTATGATAGATAACTCAAAATGATTAATTTTTATCTACCACACGTCTACTGCTAACTAGACATGCCAAGATAGAGCTGTGCATTATTTTCGTCTGGTGTTTTTCGAACCAAGCTAGGGTATGTTCCCTCATATGTTGGTTAAGTTGCTTGATTGTACGCCGAATGTAGCAGAAACAGCTGAACTTGTAAATTCACATCAAAGCAATAAAATCAGTTATCTTGTCCTTTTTTTGATAAGATGATATAATTACACAATTGATCAAGATATTCAGTGTTAGATATGAAATCAGTAAGAAATAACAAGGTGGGATTAGTGCTTAGAAGGTAAATGATTATGTAACAATTGATAATAGTAACGATGCAAAAAATTATGAACAGAAATTACAATGACAATATTTCGCTTGACGAAGTTCAGACCAGGCTGTGGAGTAAAACGTTGGATTTATTTTAACTCCAGTCTCGTAGTGTATTACAAATATAAATTTCTTTCAGAAATATTTCTCTTAAGTTATAAAACTAGAGTGATTATAATCATTATTAGTTGTATTAGTATTAGTGTTAGTAGTAGTAGTAGTAGTAGTTATTGTTGTTGTTACCTATGAAGATGAACATGTAACGCTGTACCTAGGACTTCGATGATTTTTTTCTCAGCATAAGTTCATGTCACTCAATAGAAACAAAGGTAGTGTTAAACAGATAAAATAAGTCATTCTAGCATGATAGAACCATATTCATCTTTTAAGGCACATGGAAACTGAATGTAAACTAGATACTTTTTATATAAATCACTATTTTATAAGAGTACTGATAATATCAAATGGTTCATTGAGTAGGAAATCTAATTTTAGGTAAAAACTACATTTCGTAGTTAACTATCAATAAATTCAAAAACTCGGCAATAAAACTGTCATAGTTTTCAGTATACGATATTCATAACTAAACAGTTGTTCTCTAAGTTGAAATATCTATCAAATGTTCAGTGGGAGATGACATAATTAATCAAGATTATTCTTTTTATGTGAATAGATCTCCTTTAGAATCACCGATCTTTACAACCAGCGCTTACTACAAAATGAATGAAAACCGTATTTATGTGAATGTTGGAATGTTGCGACATCCACTTTATTATGAAAATGGTAGTTTAGCTTCAAAATTTGGAGCACTGGGTTGGATTATAAGTCATGAAATTATGCACGCCATAGGTATCCAAGGTTCGTTCAATCAGTATACAAAATTTTCAGTTTCTTAAAAGTAATATTAATTAATTAGTATAAAATTATCACTTTCGGTATAATATTGTTCATAAAACCACAATATCATTTTGATTGTCTAATGAATTCATAGAGAAATTTACCATTTAACAGATTATTAAGGTGTATTCATCAGCATCATTTGTTTTACATATCAACAAAATGTCAACTTCTAGAGTTTGACGATCTCAGTTTGTTATTCATCTGTTTAAAATGATCTTATGGAGGAACATCATGTAATGTGAGAATAATATTTTGTCATTGAGTACAATCTACACATATCAGTATTAAGCGTTTTACGATTACGGAATTAAAAATACCACCAGTGTCCTGTATGGATACATTCTCGAAATCAGAACATCACTGAAAGGAGGACGATCTCACGATAATTCACTATAATATGAATACAAAGAATCCAAAAGCCAATCGTCACAATATTTAAATATTCAAATATAATAACAGGTTGAAATTTCAGTTTAGTACAGTAATTTATAAAACATTTTGCTTGTGATATCATTCAGCGGTTAGTAGATTGGCTTCAACTAGTCTAGTTTAGTCCTATTTCAAATGAAATATTAAATCTTTTCAGCTTGACTATCAAATACTCGACCACATCCATCTCAGCTTGGTTCACACTCATATAGTTTACTTGTAATAACTGAATAAAAATCTCATTTGTGTTATCGATCCACGTCTCAGACGAATACACTCTCTATCAACTGGAGATGCATTCAGATAGTGAACACTTTCATTAGAAATCGACGAATTATGTGATTCATAATTTGGTTTTTATTAGTTTCCATGCTTTTAATCTTTCTAACTTCACAAAATCATTTTATTCTATAAGTCACCGACCAATTGATACTGAGTATTACTCTGTTGTCATACAATGAATATCATACTCGTTTTCGAACACAACATTAGACAGCAGTTGTCCTGATAGTAATTTCATTTTAATAATGGTTGTTTGAATCTTCTAATTGATATTTAGGACTGTAATGGATTAGTTTCTTATTGGCATATGTGCATCTCATGAGGATTGCCTTGATATTGTCTTAGGTCATAAGCATTATAAGCAGAGATGGGATGTAGGTTCATCTAATTGACGAGTCCCAAATACAAAGAAATCCGTATTCTGGATTCCACTGCTAGCCGCCATCCATCTCCTTTTATAATGTCTGTTATAATAGTTTCTGACAAACTCATTATTTTACACATTCATTTCGATTGATGTAAAAACTGGTGTTTATCAAGCATTTATGCACTGATTTCTGTTTACCCTTCTATTATTTATTTGTCAACTGTTTACTGTATATGGAAACTAGTATTTATGTTAAAAATATGTTAAAAACAATTCTCATTTTAATGAAGAATAATCTATTAATTTTGTTGAACTTCAAGGTGTACTGTTAAATTCAGCTGGTACTAGTCACACTGGTTTGCCTGGGATTATGTTATCAGCTGAGATAGAAACTAAAGCTTCATGTATTAGTGATCAATATAGACTTTATGAATTTACCGATTACAAAGTAAGTTTAGTAGATTATAGATAATAACATACGAAAGTATACCTATATTTTTGTGCAGTCATTGAGCATTTAGAATTTCTATAATTTAGTATAAAAGTCACAACACCTTTCATGTGAATTGTATTTAACGTTAAACATTTTTAAGATTGCCATGGAATATACATTTGATCAACATTACACAAAATACTGGTTCACTTATATTGTTAAACTCACTCCACCCCATTTCCAATCTAGTTGACTTTTTATTTTTATATATAAATGTTCTCAACATGTATATTATGTGTGATCAGATTGTTCATAATGTATTTCCCTAATATATCACATTGTTCTGATAATCTTCGTCTTTTTATTACACTATCGAAATTTATCAAAGGGACTAATTGCTTCAAATATATGAACCGAAAAATTATTTATGTTACATAATTCACCTTTATCGTGAAAATCATATGTTACGGAACTCACTATTAATGTAATGTGTGTAGTTAACATTATTCGTAATGAATGTGAACTATCCAATTAGATGTTTACTATGTACATTTAAAGCATTTTTTCTTTTAGTTATTTTCCTTAGCTACCATTTAACCCCATAATGATTTTTGAAAACAATCTAGTATCATCTACGTTAACCCTGAATTCCATATAACCTATATGAGTTTACATTAAAACACTCATCTAATACCAAATCATTAGGTAGATTTAATAATCTTAAAATTTTAATACATTTTATAATAAAATAAATAACATAAGGAATAACTGATTACAAGTTCCTTACAAAGTGATTTATAATATTGCTAATATCTCAATTATTATGTCAGAAATGTTCGATTATTATAGTCAATGCAGTCTAATTTACAATATTTATAACACGAAGTTCCATGGAGCATTTCAATGTTAAATCACAAATATACAAAATGCTCAGATTTAATGTTCACAACATCACATAACACATTTTTTAATTATTTAATTGATCTAGGCCCTTAAAACCGACACACGAGATGAAATTTTAGCCGATATTGGAGGTTTAAAAGCGTCTTACTATGTAAGTACATTTATGCAACTTATTACTTACTTACTTACTTACGCCTGTTACTCCCAATGGAGCATAGGCCGCCGACCAGCATTCTCCAACCCACTCTGTCCTGGGCCTTCTTTTCTAGTTCCATCCAATTCTTGTTCATTTTTCTCATATCTTTCTCCATTTCCCGGCGTAATGTATTCTTTGGTCTTCCTCTCTTCCTTCGACCTTGAGGATTCCATATGAGGGCTTGTCTTGTGACGCAGTTCGGTGCTTTCCTCAATGTGTGTCCTATCCACTTCCAGCGCTTCTTCCTGATTTCTTCCTCCACTGGGATCTGATTTGTTCTCTCCCACAGTAGGTTGTTGCTAATAGTGTCCGGCCAACGGATCCGAAGTATTTTGCGTAGACAACGGTTAATAAACACCTGTATCTTTTGGACGATGGATTTCGTAGTTTTCCAGGTTTCCGCCCCATACAGTAGAACTGTCTTGACATTTGTATTGAAAATTCTGACTTTGGTGTTGGTTGCTAATTGTTTTGAGTCCCAGATATTCTTCAGTTGTAAATATGCTGCTCTTGCTTTGCCGATTCGCGCCTTCACATCTGCATCAGATCCACCGTGTTCATCGATGATACTGCCCAAATATGTAAAGGTTTTTACATCTTCCAAAGCTTCTCCGTCAATTGTGATTGGATTGGTGCATGCTGTGTTGTATCGAAGAATCTTGCTTTTCCCTTTGTGTATATTGAGACCTATTGCTGCTGAGGCTGCAGCTACACTGGTTGTCTTTTCCTGCATTTGTTGTTGCGTATGCGATAGAAGAGCCAGATCATCTGCGAAGTCTAGATCATCCAATTGCATCCTAGCTATCCACTGTATCCCGTGCTTCCCTTCAGATGTTGATGTCTTCATGATCCAGTCGATCACCAGGAGAAAGAGAAAGGGTGAGAGTAAGCAACCTTGCCTGACACCGGTCTTTACTTCGAACGACTTTGTCAACTGTCCCCCATGAACGATCTTGCAGTTTAATCCATCATAGGAATTCTGTATGATATTGACTATCTTCTGAGGCACGCCGTAGTGTCGAAGAAGCTTCCATAGAGTTGTTCTGTCCACGCTATCAAATGCTTTTTCGTAGTCGATGAAGTTGATATAGAGTGATGAATTCCATTCAATTGATTGTTCCACAATGATCCGTAGAGTTGCGATTTGGTCTGTGCACGATCTATCCTTACGGAATCCTGCCTGTTGGTCTCGAAGTTGGGCGTCTACGGAGTCCTTCATCCTGTTTAACAATACCCTGTTGAAGACTTTTCCTGGTATTGAAAGAAGAGTGATTCCCCTGTAGTTGTCACAGTTGCTGAGATCGCCTTTCTTTGGTATTTTGACTAGAAGTCCTTCTTTCCAGTCTTTTGGTACCTGTTCCTCATCGCAAATCTCTCTGAAGAGAATGTGGAGTATCCTTGCAGTTGCCGCCATGTCTGCTTTCAGTGCCTCTGCTGGAATGCTATCTAGTCCTGCTGCTTTGCCACTCTTGATTTGTCTGATAGCCATGCTGATTTCTTCAATTGTCGGTGCGCCAACATCAATTGGGAGGTCCGTGAGTGCTGCTTCGATGTTGGGTGGGTTCAGTGGAGCTGGTCGATTCAAGAGTTCTTTGAAGTGTTCTACCCACCTGTTTCGTTGTTCTTCAATGTTGGTGATTATCTTGCCTTCCTTGCTTTTCACTGGTCGTTCTGGTTTACGGTGATTTCCGGAGAGTTTCTTTGTTGTGTCTCATGTTTCCTTCTCTCGCAGCCTTTTCCGCCGTCAATGCCAAATCTTCCACATATTTACGTTTGTCACTTCTGATGCTCCTTTTCACTTGCTTGTTTACTTCTGTGTATTCAGCCTGTGCCTTGGCTTTTTCTGCTCTTGTTCGACTGGTATTGATTGCTGCTTTCTTGTTCCTCCTTTCTTGAATCTTATCCAGTGTATCGACCGTGATCCAATCCTTGTGATGGTGCTTCTTTTGGCCCAGAACCTCATAACACGTTGAAGTGATTGCCTCTTTTATCTCTTTCCAGTTGCTCTCCATAGTAGTTCCTTCTCCATTGAGTAGATCATGAAAGGCTTGGAACTTATTGCTGAGGGTTATCTTGAATTAGTTGAGTTTGTCATTATCCCGAAGAAGAGCCGTATTAAACTTTTGGGATATTGTCCTCCCCGTTGTCAGTGCCTCTTGAGTTTCAATTTCATCTTGGCGACCAGCAAGTGATGATCTGATGCTATATCAGCTCCTCTCTTTGTTCTCACGTCCTCCATCGTCCTCCTGAACTTTTTGTTGATGCAGATATGGTCGATTTGGTTCTGTGTGGTGTGATCCGGTGAAGTCCATGTGATTTTGTGGATGCGTTTATGTGGGAATATAGTCCCGCCTATGACCAGTTTATTGAAGGCACATAGATTTTCAAATCTCTCACCATTTCCGTTCCTTTCTCCCAGTCCGTGTCGTCCCATGATCTCTTCATATCCGGTGTTGTCGATTCCAACCTTGGCATTTAGGTCTCCCATCAGAATAGTCAGGTCTTTTGTTGGGCACTTCTCGACGATTGACTGCAGCCTATCGTAGAATTGATCTTTAGCGTCTTCATTGTAGTCATTGGTAGGCGCGTAGCATTGGATGACGTTCATTGTAATGCCCTCTTTCTTTGTTTTGAAGGAGGCTTTGATGATCCTTGGTCCATGAGATTCCCATCCTATAAGTGCATTTTGTGCTTGTTTGGACAGCATCAATGCAACTCCTTGTGTATGTGGGGCATTTTCTTCTTCTGATTTCAGAAGACTTTTAGATGCCTGAAATCGGTTGTAACAGAACGAACAACTGAGTTAGAAATAGTACAACTATTTATTGAAGAACAATAATTGGAGATCAAATCCAATAAATATTGTACAACCAGTTAAGTGAATAATAACACCAAACATCGAGTCAGATAAAAATTCACATCAAATTGTCGATATATTCACTGCACTTTTATATTTGGTTTAGCACTGTAGAAAATTGGTCACCTCTTAATCAGACTAAAGTTACAGAGATTGAATATACATATTGTAAGGGGGTATGGCTCAACTTTATCTGTATAAAAACTCCATTAACGATACGTGTTTCAAATGACTGGATTCCGAGTTAGGTCGTCTGCTATTTGAAGTCAGACGTTCCTTTTTTACATTCAGTGGTTATTATTCTGTGCATAAAAACAATAGACAAGAAATGATTTTATAATCTTCTATACGGCTAATGATATTGTATTGTATATCAAATTTGTAAAGTTCACTGTTATTTTGAAGTTTGAAGATCAATCGTACGATAAAACAAAAATGAAGTTTTATTTATGTTATAAAATAATTCATTAGTCAGAAAAATGGATTCGATTATATCAAAGAGTATGTGAATTAGTTATCTTTAGAATAAATATTCAATATCTATTCACTAAGTAGAAGAGTATACAACTCAGAACATGAACCTGTCCATTATATAAATATACTTTCAATAGTTGAGATCATGAGTCAATTCAAGCTAAACCAACATGGAAAACCTGGAAGCATTGAACGGCCGTTCCGTCCTATTGAGAGACTCCTCAGCAGTGCGCATCCACGACCCAGCCTCGCGGGATTCGAACCCATGACCCATCAATCTCACGCTAGGCGCCTAACCAACTAAACCACTGAGCCGGCACCCGATGAAGTTATTGCCTAACTTCAAATAATCCACGAAACTAAGCGACACATCCACCACTGTCATCAGTGAGTTACTATCTCACAACTGACCCGGTTGAACTCCACTGGTCACTACTTCTCACTAAAACTCCAGGATATACCTCTTGAAGTCAGTCTCTAGTGAGTATATGTTGATTAGTATCAGGAGAGGTTTTGTGGAGATTGTAGTAATTTCAATAGAACGAAACGGCCGTCCAGTGCTTTCAGGTTTTTCAAGGTAGTCTAGCTTCAATCGACTCATGATCTCAACTACTGAAATTACTAAAATCTCCGCAAAACCCCTTCTGGTATAAATATGCGTCGAAACCTTTTCCTAAATTTTCATTTAATATCGATAAAAAATGTGAAACCATCTGTGTATGTATTTTGATTGTTCATAGTAAAAACTAAGCTATTAATAATCTTTGAGATAAGTATTCTCCATTTACACCATATATACATTTATAAATTATTCCACTATAACAACAACTCAATCACATTTTAAAAAGACATCAACACGGTTATAATAATCGTTATATTACATAAATTTATTTACTTTTCTTAGACGTACAGGCGTTTATATGAGAAGTATTCTAATAGTGTTAATCAAGATTATAATCTCTCTCTTATATCTGATCAATCGTTCTTTCTCTCATTTGCACAAGCAAGTCACAGTTTTCTTCATATTATAAATTAATGTATTTTATCAGAATGTCTACAGATATTTACTTTAATATTATACTATTTGTGGTATTTGAAATTTAGTTTACATGTCATACGCATTAGTAATATAAATAAGCAATAACGAAATTCCATAGAAAGTTAAGTTATGTATAAGAAACCAGTGCTCATCGTATATTTCATTCATTTATAATTATTCTGTTACTAAATTTTTACCTGGAGATTTAATTATTTTTTAGTAGACATACATAGTAAACAGTAAAAACGGTTTTTTCAATGTAAATGAAGATGTACGATAGCTAACAGTAGAATCCAGGACGTGCGTTTCAACCTATTTAGGACTTTTCAGCTGGATGTACCTGTGTCCCATAGTTGATGTTCACTCTGGGACCAATCGTCTCAAATACCATCACGTTATCTAATTAGCTACTGATAGCTTCTTCAATGGTTATAAATATTTTTCCACATTGACTCAGATTACCGAATTATTTTCCAATTTATTCTATTTACAATCTATCAGATGAGATATAAACCCCATAACAACATTATTAAGCCTAGGAGACTTATCAATTCACTCTATTTTCAATAAAAAGTCAAAATCAAGTGCATGTGTGAATCATTCACTCGCATATGAATTATCATTAAATTGATACTGAAATTTAATAGAAAATATTCCAAATTAGCAAAATTTTCATTCAGTCTAGTGAAATCAATAAAACAATGAAAACTAATAAATCAATGAAGTTGAGAATGTAGACCAATACATAAATTGGTAAAACGACAACTACCAACAAACTCAATTATATTCATATGAAAACGTCTTGAATTTGTTCAATTATCTTAAATATTCATATCATTGTTATACGTATCCAATGCCAAAAGTATGATAGAAATGGTATTTGCTTAAAGTTAACTATATGATTTTGGGTTATTATTGAAATTACAATTAGTAATTTATTAAATTTCTCTTTTTAATAACTTTTCAAGTCTCTTTGTGGACATCATAATGGAACTTCTCTTTTAATACATTCAGTAGTTGTTCCACATGTAGTGGAAAGATATAGGTGAGCATTGACAATAATTGAAATTACATATGAAATAAGTAAATGTTTCATTCATATTATTGTAAAAAATAACTAATTAAATGTATGTAGCAATTTTATTTTGATGACATACATAACACAATACGTTCAGTGAATTCTAAGAAACTAGTAACCAACGTTGTCATTTTTGAAAGAAAACTATTTATTTCGAATAATACAGTATATAACGAAAATTCACAGATATTTGCGATTGGATTTTCTAGATGAAATCAACCTCATTTTCTTTGAATGCTGTACTTATGTTACTAGACCCACAATACAAATGGCTATAAAACTCATGTAGTATTGAATTCCGATGATCTATAACTCCACATATAGTCGCCCACTTAACCTTGAATCTTATTAACTTTTCAGAGTCTTTGACAGAGAACAGTAGTTTCAGTTAGCAAACTTGACAGTATTGTGTATTTAGTTTACAGATATACAAACTAATGAAATAATTTTGTTTTCTCTACATTGGAAGAGTAATCGGGGCGTTGGTTAATAGCAAAGAATTCGCACGTGCATATGGTTGTCCAGTTGGTTCACCAATGAATCCTGATACGAAATGCGATATATGGTGAAACTGTTGTGAATTACATATCCGCCGCCCTAAAGATGCTTTGGGAAGCTAGAACGTTTGAGTAATTTTTTACATCTTCTTAAACAAATCTTTCAAATACGCAAATCTCATCTTCGGTTTTATTTTATGATTCTATTCACTATTCATGTTAAATACCTATTTATCGTTCACAAAACTTCATATAAGCATAAGAACCTCAGAATTATGAAAATGTTGGATGAAAAAATCTTTGAATGAATTTAACTGATCTACACGTCCACTCTATCTAACAAAAACCACATGTTCTCGTAAAACAAGAATATATTGTCAGTGTTATATCCCGAGAAGCATATTGAATGGTAACTTTTGGGATCCAGTTATGGACTATTGCTATGCGCATACTTTTATCGTATAATTGTTAAATAACTAAACTATTCATATTCATGTCCGCGTTATTATGAGCTTTATTTTGACCTATGAACTATTATTATACGATTTATCATTATTGAGTTATACACAGTCTGTCAATTACTATCTCCCACATTCACAGCCACTTTTGGCTAGATCTTGTACAAATGTTGTTTCCTATTTTATGGCATGATGTGATCTGTTTGACTGGTATATAAATCCAGTATGTTTGAAATAAATGATTCATATTTCAGAGGCTGCGATTGGTGTTCTGGACTTAACAGGCAGGGCTAGGTGGGAAGCAGGACCGATAAAGACTCGAAACTGCTCGTACAGGTTTGAAGCGTCATTGGTCTGATCGATATTAACTGTTCTCTTATTGACGGTATCATTACGTTATACATTAATAGGACACAGAACACAAGCTAAAACAGTTAGCATGACGGGTTTTCGAGACAGTAAAATTTTCTTAGTATGGATAGCGAACTGGTCGTAGTCAGAGAATAATTAAAAAAAGAAGTACTGAATAGCTGTCTCGTCTTAGTAGGGAGTCCTGAGCAGTGCACATACATTATCTCGCCAAAGGTCAAACCTAGGGTTTTCAGTATCGCGCACCAACGCTCAAGCTCTGGACAGATAGATGAACACTTGATTTCGGCAAAATTGGAAGGTAAATAAATTAGGTAATATCATAAACAATTTACATAGTGAATTTCCATACAATGAATATGATATTGTGTTAAAAAAAGATAAAAAGTGACACAATATAGAAAACTTTGGCTATTTAGGAAAATACCACATGTATCTAATCACATTCGGTTACAACTTCTATATTCTGATATTAAATTTACTTTGAGGATTGTTGTCTACACTATTACTCATACAGTAATAAACAGAACACGGGTGGGGAACAATCGAATGTATTTGACAACAGATGACAGAACTTGTTAATAAAGTCTAACAACCATATAGTAAATGCTCAATTCACAAAATGTCCATCAATTGTCTCAAAATGGCTCAGACTTCATTGTTCTTGCATTTTCATACAAATTGCATTCTGTTTCCATTCTTTACCGTTCAATCCTCTTGGCTCTCTGCTGCCAGACATTCTGTTCCTGACTAACATCATATACTACTTATGTCAATATAAGTAGCACACACCACAATACATGTGTATTCACAAGCTCAAAAGAATTAAAGCTTTAGGTATCCAAATTGTAGTAAAAATTATAATATACACTATTTATTGATTTGTAAATGTAGAACCTGAAGAAGTTATCAAAAAATATTGTTCATTCTCATATTCTTTATTTCTTAAATACTCGACAGGAATCTTTTAACTACTGTAAACGATTGAGGTATACAACAGTTTGCTGTGCTAAATACGATATAAGTTAACAGGGCATTTGAAACCTTAAAAAAACAAAATAAAATAAAAGTAATCATATTTATAAGGTTTTCCAGTGAATTGTAACAATGTCACACAATTTCTAAACAAATAAAAAAAATAGGTCGGCAAACAATACCTGAGCAAATAGAAACTAATGAGGTTATAAATGTAAGATTAGACACTATATGGTTGTATGTAAGAAAAATATTTTAAAAATCACGTCTTATAATAGGAGATAATTCAAAGATGTGCATTAAATGTGATTACAGATAATTCACCATAACTTCTGTGGATTTAATTGTCTTTTGTTAGAATTGATTGAAAGCTATGTCTTGCCCTTAATCTATCTTTAAAACTTTCTGTTTACCTGTACTATAATGATAGAGTAAGTTTGCAATGAATGAAATAATGCTGTTGGATGATAAGTTGATAAAAAATAATTATTAATTTCACGTTAATAAATTTCGTTACTTGAGTATATGTTCTGTACTTCAATAAGGAAAATTCAGAAGCACTACATTTAAATATAGATGTAAATTTATAAGGATTAAAAAGGCAAAATTGTATTCCTTCAATTATTATTATTCTTGTTCGGCATTACTTTCGTTTCTAATTCAATATGATATAATTACTAAGTGTAGTTTTTGTTTTGTTTCTTAGTGTGATAATTTATTCAGTATAACATTAATCTATTTGAATGTGATGTTTTATTCAAGATACGATATTCTTGTATTAAATTAACATGAGCTATCCAATGTATGACATGCAGCATGTGATTGATTATAACTCTGTATATTTTTAATATATTTGAATTTATTGCAATTATTAATCAAAATAGTGCACAATCAATATATATGTGGTTTATGCTACTTACGTCGACAGATATAAGTACTATTTAAACCAACCAAAAGTTGAATGGCTGGCAGCAGAATGCTAAAAAGATCGGATTGAATAAAACACAAAAAGGAAAATAGGAAGGAATAGTGAATTAGAAGAACCATACAGAATATAAAGGACAATTGATGAAAGATGTACAAATGAAGAATTTAATGTATGGATTTTATAATTTAGGAAGATATTCTGCAGTTTTCTATGAAATGATAAATTGGTTGTTTTCACTTCAGTTCTCATTGACTGCATTTAAATGAGTGTATTTTCGACTAGTTCCGTCGTGTTTTTTAGCTAATAAATCTTCATTCGTACCAGTCTGGATGTTCTTACTTCACGTCATGCGAAATACAGTGTTTCCTCGTCTTTCAATTATAAGTAGTAAGCGATGCGGAAATAAAAATATTGAGGTCAGACAATTATTACTCTTTCAAAACAATACCTAGAGCAGATATCAGTTATGCCACAAAATAATTTAAAATTTTGGATTACGTTTATTTTACTCGGGATACAACTAATAGCTGGCAAGAAGCTCTCTACTTAGATTCTACGATTAATATACATAAACATACTCTGAATAGGTGACTTGCATCAAATTACAAAACGTCGGAAATATAATTTTTCAGCAAAACATGTTACTATTATTATAAATGGATTGTTTAGAATACAGTGTCGATTCTAGTTATGCATCAGCCAAAAATTATTCATCGCAAATTTCAAAAGCAAAGGCTCATAGTGAAATACGCTATTCAGCTGGTGAAATATTGCTGATTAAAGTATCGTCTCCTGTAGCATATTTGCAATTTTTAACAACCTGATTTTACAGCTACTTATATAAGAAATTATCTGCATTATATCGAAGGTCGTTAATTATTTACAATCCTTCATGATCATTAGTAAAACTGTTGGAAAAGAAACGTTTTACGATAATTAGAGAACGTCTATTTCTGCTAATCTAAGTAATTTTACAGAGTTAGCAAAATCCATTTACTTATGCTCACTTGAAAGCTCCAATGCTGGTCATTAACTGATTCAACCTAGTCCAATAAGATTTTTCAAACCTTATACACTCTCTATTCCTTTGATAAGCATCATTTCATAGGATGTAAATTGATACAAAGGGGTTGGTTATCATAAATTTCCAGGAATTATATTGTGGAAATAATGTGGTAGGATTATTTTTTAAAATCATTATTCACTTTTCATGAAATATTTAGATTAGGAGGAACTTTTTTAATTCTAATTCCGTATTCTTAATGTACAAGATAAATGAAAAATCCATAGAAAACCTAGGTGAAGGTCAAAGAGACTCTTAATCAAATCAGAGTTTGTTATGATAAAATAATAAAATAGATAAATTGCCAGTTCAATTATTACATATTAAATGTTTCGATACGTTTGATTCGGTTTGAATAATTTATCAAAATCATTTTGTTCTCCAAGAAACTACCTTTCATTTCTGCTATAGTATTCTTGATGAGCATAGAATTAATCCACAAACACTGATCTTAAATAAAAAAATTTGTCAGGCGCTAAGTAGAAAATAATACTTGTAAAAATCTGTCACTGAAAACAAAACAAATCCAATCTTTCACACTGTGGTGTGGTCCAAGCTTATCAAGGGTATTTCTCAAACATCACCATTATCAAATACGAATGCATACGTCCTACATTATTGGTTTACCAAATATATCATTCCATTTGATGTTAGTCATTAACGCGGTTGGATGCTTGCTCAATGGTTTAGTGATTAAGTGCTCATGCGCGAAACCAGTAGGTCCTTGGTTAGAATCTCGCAGAAGGCGAGGTCATGGATGCTCACAGCTAAGTAGTCTCACAATAGGACTAAACGGCCGTCCAGTGCTTCCAAGTTCTCTATGGTGGTCTATCTCCAACTGAATCATGATCTTAACTATTGAAGTTACTATAATTTATTATACAATAAGAATGAGTTTCACAAGTTACATAACTTATGACCTTATTAAAGACTAAAACTACAGTAAATATAGTAACAATAAAAGCTAAAGTATTATTGTATTAATTATCGTACGATATACTATAATATTAATGAATATAAATGTGAAATTTTATATGAAGTTTAATTATAAACAGAATGTATGGTTTTTTATTTATCATAAGGTTGGTTAAAAGAAAAAATTCTATTAGATACAATATCATAAGATTACTTTTACAAAATAATTAATCAATAAAATAACTGTACAGTATTGTAGAAATTTAGAAAAAGACTTTAAAGATATCTCCTAAAAAAATAATTTAGTTACGATAGACTTTTACAAAAAGTATGAAATTTATTTGGACAGATGGTATTTGAAATAAATAATAATTAAAATGGTTAGTTTATTAATGAATCTTATTTGACTAGGTTGAATCAGTTAATGACCAGCATTGGAGCTTTCAAGTGAGCATAAGTAAATGGATTTTGCTAACTCTGTAAAATTACTTAGATTAGCAGAAATAGACGTTCTCTAATTATCGTAAAACGTTTCCTTTCCAACAGTTTTACTAATGATCATGAAGGATTGTAAATAATTAACGACCTTCGATATAATGCAGATAATTTCTTATATAAGTAGCTGTAAAATCAGGTTGTTAAAAATTGCAAATATGCTACAGGAGACGATACTTTAATCAGCAATATTTCACCAGCTGAATAGCGTATTTCACTATGAGCCTTTGCTTTTGAAATTTGCGATGAATAATTTTTGGCTGATGCATAACTAGAATCGACACTGTATTCTAAACAATCCATTTATAATAATAGTAACATGTTTTGCTGAAAAATTATATTTCCGACGTTTTGTAATTTGATGCAAGTCACCTATTCAGAGTATGTTTATGTATATTAATCGTAGAATCTAAGTAGAGAGCTTCTTGCCAGCTATTAGTTGTATCCCGAGTAAAATAAACGTAATCCAAAATTTTAAATTATTTTGTGGCATAACTGATATCTGCTCTAGGTATTGTTTTGAAAGAGTAATAATTGTCTGACCTCAATATTTTTATTTCCGCATCGCTTACTACTTATAATTGAAAGACGAGGAAACACTGTATTTCGCATGACGTGAAGTAAGAACATCCAGACTGGTACGAATGAAGATTTATTAGCTAAAAAACACGACGGAACTAGTCGAAAATACACTCATTTAAATGCAGTCAATGAGAACTGAAGTGAAAACAACCAATTTATCATTTCATAGAAAACTGCAGAATATCTTCCTAAATTATAAAATCCATACATTAAATTCTTCATTTGTACATCTTTCATCAATTGTCCTTTATATTCTGTATGGTTCTTCTAATTCACTATTCCTTCCTATTTTCCTTTTTGTGTTTTATTCAATCCGATCTTTTTAGCATTCTGCTGCCAGCCATTCAACTTTTGGTTGGTTTAAATAGTACTTATATCTGTCGACGTAAGTAGCATAAACCACATATATATTGATTGTGCACTATTTTGATTAATAATTGCAATAAATTCAAATATATTAAAAATATACAGAGTTATAATCAATCACATGCTGCATGTCATACATTGGATAGCTCATGTTAATTTAATACAAGAATATCGTATCTTGAATAAAACATCACATTCAAATAGATTAATGTTATACTGAATAAATTATCACACTAAGAAACAAAACAAAAACTACACTTAGTAATTATATCATATTGAATTAGAAACGAAAGTAATGCCGAACAAGAATAATAATAATTGAAGGAATACAATTTTGCCTTTTTAATCACGTCATATCAAATATCTTATATATAATGTATTATTACTGTGTTTTGTTAGGGTCACATCTGTTTCGCCACGTACGCTGGGATAAAGTTATACATCATTTTGATTAAGATTAAGAAAGCTTTTTGGTGTATTCAAAAGCGATTTTTGTACTACTCAACCATGCAACAACCTACTTAAGCTTTTTGTATCCCGAAAGTTGTAATTAAATCCCTCTTTTAGTTTCCTGAACCAGAAGATCAGCTTTGAATAAATATTCATCGAATTGATCTTGGTGATAAGACAAGCAGGAGTAACTTTATTAAGGACTTTCCATCGTGTTAAGTACGTTTACACCATCCTATTACCCTTGCAATTATGAATATTGGTCCAAGGATAACCCACAGTCAAAAGATTAGTAATGCATTAACTGAAGATACTCTGGCATATGACGAATGAGTTCATTGTTCAGAGATAGTTACCAACCAGGTAGTTTAAATCATTGATATTAGCTGATCAAAAGTAATCTGGGTGTAAACGTATTTTAATTCTACTCCAGCATCCGAGGAGTATTTAAGAATTACTTCAACTTACATTAAATTAGTTTCAGCCTATAATCCTTAGAAATTCTTAGCATTTTATTTACAGGATTTTACAATAGTGACAAAATGAGAACTGATTTAGCTAATAGAGTATGATATGGATTTAAAAATTAGGATAACTCTGCACTTGTAGAAATGTAGAC
This sequence comes from Schistosoma spindalis, assembly GCA_946903255.1. Taxonomy (NCBI): domain Eukaryota; kingdom Metazoa; phylum Platyhelminthes; class Trematoda; order Strigeidida; family Schistosomatidae; genus Schistosoma; species Schistosoma spindalis. Next base: position 15,423,293 of record OX336424.1, read on the forward strand.
TAAGTATTCATTCCAATATCTTGGTTGGAAATGAATTGATCAAACCTTCAAACAGACTGCCAAAAGGATTTTAAGATGTTAACTAATAATGTTCTTTGTTGAGCATTTTTAAAATTTTAATCTGTGTTCACATATCGGAAATCCACAAGTCCTATACTTGGAGATTCTATCTCTGATATTCAAGTCACGCTATCTATGAATTACAAGCTAGCGTCCATACAAGCTGAAAATCGTAAATTCAGTGGTTCCTCTCAAATTAATCAAATCAAATGACTTTAAACATTTAACTGAAGTAATGAAATTTACGACCAGGCACCATTGCGCAAATTATTTTTAAATAACTAAACAGTAAAATATAAAATGTTGGTGAATAGTCATTGTGTATCTTTTATAGTTATATCGTCAGGGGCACATGAATGATAATATGAAAAAATTTTATTTGGCAAATTTTCATGATTTCTGTCGAATTTATTTTCTTTGTAGATAGTTCATAAAGAGAGAAAATAAAATCCGTAGGATTGTACTACTGACACGTATAATTCAGTAGAAAGACTAATTTTACTACAAAAAGCTGAAAAAAATTTTATTAAAGAAATTTGTACACGTGAAAATAGGATGAAAGTCATGTTGATATACATAAATATAAATCATAAAGGGACAAATTTATATGACCTAATGAGATTTTATTTTAATCAGCATAATAAACGTTCAGATGATTTTTTTTCAAAAAGGTAACGTAAAGAATTTCTGATAATCCGATTTTATTTTAGGTCTATTACATGTACCCCTTATCACGTACGTAAAATTTCACCAGATATACATTTTCTACTGTCGTATTAAATGTTTTAGTATGAATGTGAAGTTTGATTTTTCGTTAAGGTGTGCTTACTCACATATTTGATAAACCAATTCATGAATTACGTTATAGTCAATTATGTCTGTTGGTTTACTCGTACGTGCTTAAGCTTATACATTAGAAAATGAGAAAATGTAAGCTTCCATACCTCTGAATTTATTCCTGATTAACAGAAACGATAAACATAACATGATTTTTGGAATGCTAATTGACATCAGTGGTTAGTGGTTTTGATATTGGCATTATAGGGTCATCCAAAATAACCAATAGATAAAGGGTGTTGCACTAATCACAGTAGTTTTGTGAAAATATAAACTAAATTAATGCATCTTTAATGACAAAGCTATCACTCTTCGCATGACGTCATAATGTTTTTAAAGTGCCTGTGAAGTAATATTGTAATTAATTAAAACACCAGTGGTAGCAGTAGAATGTGAAATTACAGAGCATCTGAATAATGTCTGAGAACCTTATAGTCAATCTTTAATTTGTAAAATATCCATCAATTCTCTCAAAATGACTCAAACTTCCTTTGCTCTTGCATTTTCTTACAAATTGCATTCTGTTTCGATTCTTTACTGTTCTATCCTCTTGTCTCTCTGCTGCCAGACATTTTCCTTATGTCCATATAAGTAGCCCACACCAAACTCGTACCCTCCTTAAGACATTTGTTCTTGCGGTGGTTCATGCTCGCCGTGCCACATTCTTCTTCTCTGCAGTCTGTGCTACGCCCTCCGTCAAAATGTCGAGTCTGCGGCGCGCTGATCTCCATAGCTCCGTCGACCTGTCGGAGCATTAACATCCTACATCCACCCGGCACCTAGGACGTTTAACACCCGTGCTCCACCGGCCTGCTGAGCCATCTACATCCGATGTCCACCCAGCAGCCGTACGTCACGCCGCTCCTCTCCATCGACAGCATCCGCTACAGCGAACGCCACCCCGTCAGAACGCTCCACACGACGTCACCTCTCCGCACCAGACTGCCCCAACCTGCACCCCATCTTCAGGCTCGCAACGGCGTCACAGAACAGCACCCTCCAATTCCCGGTTGGTCGTGAAGTCTCACTGCTGAAATGTCACATGCCAGGACGAAACGGCCTTCCAGTACTTCAATGTAGCTTCGAACAAATTGTGAATTGGGTAGAAAGTTAATACAAAATGTCTGCTATTTTTTGTTACACGAAACCGTACCTCCACAAATAACAATCACAAGGAAAAAATTTGAATCGGTACAGTAGTTTTACCTTACCGCCAAGGTCTGACAGAAAAATAACGACGGACCTTGAGAACTTACAAAATTAAAGATTTTTATAAGACAAATAAATTGTAAGAACCCGTTCACTTCTACACAAAATTGTGCCTACAGATTAGATTGTTTCAATTGTGATGCAATCTACATTGGAGAGTCTTCCCGTGGGTCCTGGAATCGTGCCAAGGAACACTTAAGTTACACAAACGAACCTCCCAACAATCCTGTAGAATTGTAAAATTTACAGATTAAATCAGCAATAGCAGTATATGCTATTTTCAATCATCAACAAATTGATATTAAAAATGTCAACTTAATTCGAAAAAGCCTTTCTAACTACAAAGAGAGAACAATAATCGAAACGTTCCACAAATGCTAAATCCCTCTGCTCTCAATAGGATAGAAGCTCTGGATATTCATCCAACCTCAACTGTTTATCCAAACAACCACATAAAACCTCATTTATTTCCCACACAACAAAGCTCATGTGCCACAAACATTGGTGGTGATGTTTACAGTTGGCAGGAGATCTGCCTGATTGCTTATACTGATGAGTTACATGCGTGATTGTGTCGCTAAACATCAAACTTTTTCATAGTAGCATAAAGCTATTAAATATATCTTATACCAAAAACATTTTGGGAGTGGTTTGTATGAAATATATACAGCTAGTCTGAGTGAAAATATATACATGTTAAGTGCAAAAACAGTAAACCATCCAGCAAAATAGTTTAACTTACCTGGATTATTTTTGGACTCCAGATTATTCAATAGATTTTACATATATAACACCAGTTGTAACAAGTAGTAATTATTCAAAAGCGACCAGATTGAACACGCTGTATTCCAACCAGTCTCCGGGTGTTTGGTGCTATTGACTTTGTCACTTGATTGATTTAGTAAAAATCTAATAGTCTGGATAAATAATTGGTTTTCAAAGTATAAACAATGTGAAATGATATTAGGTTTGCAGAAACTATGTAGCTTAAACTCACTATTGTTTCCTGGAGTATTACCTTCGTTGTTTGGCAATGCAACTCGAAAATTGGAAATTAGGCAGGCTGTGTTCGGAAGAGAAGATATTACAGGATGATCCGTAGTTTAAAGCAGAGTGAAACGATAAGTGAAGAAACAGTATGATGAAATAGGTACAGATAGCCATTCTGTCCTTGTTCACGTTGATAGCCAATGTGCATTTACTTCATTGATAGGCCATATTTGCTAGAGTTTGATATTTTAGCAAGTTTATTTCGTTGAAGCATGTAAATGTTATTAAAGCTTGTTAATGAACCATCGTAGCTGATAATTAATGTATATGATCAGTTATTAGTATCGATCGAGCTAGTAAGCTATGTGTACTAATCAAAATTACAATACGATAATGTACGTGAGCATTATTCGAAGGACTAATAAAGTAATGGGTTAATATAAGTAAAAATCGATCAAGAAAGTTAAAGTGAAAATGAGGATTATTAATAGGCTGTGTCTCTTTAGTCGGGCTGATCAATGTGGAATTGTGGTCTACTTCGTTATTAGTATTACAATAATAGACTTAATCCTGAAATTGTTGATTCGTCATGATGTGACTACCTAATCTATAAGATCTTATGTGGGAGTCACATCGTTGTCTACAATGACTCGTCCTACTTCTGGAGAACAAATTTGGGCTGGAGATAGAGTGACATATTTAATATGAACAGAAAAAATAAGTCAAACAAGAATAACCATACCTGCAAGGCTAAACCATCCAATTAAGTTTAATTAATTTTCCGGCATTCTCCATTGTTAATCTTCTCTTTATGTCAACTGTTGAATATGAATCATTTCAGTAATTATGTGCTCGGCTTCAAAGGTGGTGTGGGTACGATCCAATGACACTAAAAATCCACTGGATATCGAAGCAGCACACAGAAATTCCTATAGATGTCACTCCACAAACGATCGAAGAAATTAGGATGGTCATCGTACAAATCAAGAATGAGAAAGCAGAAATACTTAGCAGTATACAAGTCAAAGAAATCAAGTCACAGAAAGAAGTAAATGGAAACATACGCCACACTCTGTTCAGGAGGATTTGGGAGGAAAAACAAGCGCCGACAGACTGAAAAGACGGACATTTCATCAGGATACGAAAGAAAGGAGTTCTGAGCAAATGTGACAACTACAGAGGCATCACACTACTGTCAGTACCAGGAAAGATCTTCAATTGAGTGTTGCTGAACCGAATGAAAGACTCCAAAGACACTGAACTTCAAGATTAACAGATCTGATTTTGTCAGGATCGGTCGTGCATAGACCTAATCATGACACTATGGATAATCGTTGAATAATCAATTGAATGGAACTCATCATTATACATCAACTCCCTTGATTATGAGTAAGCATTTGACAGTGTCGACAGGAAGACACTATGGAAACTCCTTCTGCACTATGGAGTACCTGAGGAGATCGTCAACATCATCCGTAATTCATACAATTGATTACAGCGCAAAGTGGTGCATGAAGGACAGCTGACAGACGCATTCCAAGTGAGTATCAGAGGCAGTCAAGGCTGTTTACTCTCACTTTCGCTTTCTCCTTTTGGTTGTCTGGATTATGTAGACTTCTACATGTGAGGGAGGGCATGGAGTAAAATGGACAGATCGGAATCTATTAAAAGATTTGGACTACGCACACGACCTAACTCATCTATTACATACACAAGAACAAATGGAGGTCAAGACAAATAATGTAACAGCAGCCTCTGCATCAGTAGGCCTCAACATACACAATGGCAAAATCAGGACTCTCAAACAAAACATGGAGAGCACCAACCCAATCACATTTGATGGAGTGATCTGGAGGATGTAGAGTCTTTCACGTAGCTGAGTAGCATCATCGATGAACGTGGAGGATCTGATGCAGACGTACAGGCGAGTATTGGCGAAGCAAGGGCAGCGTTCCTTCAATTAAAAAACATATGGAACTCAAAAAAACTTTCAACCAACATCAAAGTCAGAATCTTCAATATCAATAAATCTTCCTGAACAGAGTATGGCGTATGTTTCCATTTACTTCTTTCTGTGACTTGATTGCTTTGACTGGTATATTGCCAGGTATTTCGGTTTTCTCATTCTTGATTTGTAGGTTACCTTTTTGAAAAAAATCATCTGAACGTTTATTATGCTGATTAAAATAAAATCTCATTAGGTCATATAAATTTGTCCCTTTATGATTTATATTTATGTATATCAACATGACTTTCATCCTATTTTCACGTGTACAAATTTCTTTAATAAAATTTTTTTCAGCTTTTTGTAGTAAAATTAGTCTTTCTACTGAATTATACGTGTCAGTAGTACAATCCTACGGATTTTATTTTCTCTCTTTATGAACTATCTACAAAGAAAATAAATTCGACAGAAATCATGAAAATTTGCCAAATAAAATTTTTTCATATTATCATTCATGTGCCCCTGACGATATAACTATAAAAGATACACAATGACTATTCACCAACATTTTATATTTTACTGTTTAGTTATTTAAAAATAATTTGCGCAATGGTGCCTGGTCGTAAATTTCATTACTTCAGTTAAATGTTTAAAGTCATTTGATTTGATTAATTTGAGAGGAACCACTGAATTTACGATTTTCAGCTTGTATGGACGCTAGCTTGTAATTCATAGATAGCGTGACTTGAATATCAGAGATAGAATCTCCAAGTATAGGACTTGTGGATTTCCGATATGTGAACACAGATTAAAATTTTAAAAATGCTCAACAAAGAACATTATTAGTTAACATCTTAAAATCCTTTTGGCAGTCTGTTTGAAGGTTTGATCAATTCATTTCCAACCAAGATATTGGAATGAATACTTAGTCTACATTTCTACAAGTGCAGAGTTATCCTAATTTTTAAATCCATATCATACTCTATTAGCTAAATCAGTTCTCATTTTGTCACTATTGTAAAATCCTGTAAATAAAATGCTAAGAATTTCTAAGGATTATAGGCTGAAACTAATTTAATGTAAGTTGAAGTAATTCTTAAATACTCCTCGGATGCTGGAGTAGAATTAAAATACGTTTACACCCAGATTACTTTTGATCAGCTAATATCAATGATTTAAACTACCTGGTTGGTAACTATCTCTGAACAATGAACTCATTCGTCATATGCCAGAGTATCTTCAGTTAATGCATTACTAATCTTTTGACTGTGGGTTATCCTTGGACCAATATTCATAATTGCAAGGGTAATAGGATGGTGTAAACGTACTTAACACGATGGAAAGTCCTTAATAAAGTTACTCCTGCTTGTCTTATCACCAAGATCAATTCGATGAATATTTATTCAAAGCTGATCTTCTGGTTCAGGAAACTAAAAGAGGGATTTAATTACAACTTTCGGGATACAAAAAGCTTAAGTAGGTTGTTGCATGGTTGAGTAGTACAAAAATCGCTTTTGAATACACCAAAAAGCCTTCTCAATTTTCATCTTCCAATAACTTCTGTATTCTTAAATGTAAAGTTTTTGCGAATCAGCCATAACCGCAAGAAAACGTTTATGCTCTAAATAATGAGCTGTTATAACCGTTGGTAATAAAAAAAGATTTGGTTCGTATATTTTCATAAAATTTCAGATCATATGGCTACCGGTATATTAAATGTCTTTCAACTCAATTTTGCAAAATTATTATTTGAAGCCAAGTTTTATTCAATTTATTAATTAAATTTAACTTTGTTCAGCGTTTATAAGAATATAGTTTTCCTCTCTTCTTTAGACGTGTAAGAAGATTTTAGTATGTTTCAAAAGATAAGTCGCAAAGTAAGATGGTAGCGACGAATTCATATCCTAAGTATGGCTGGATATCTCTGTTGGCCTAATGATTTTGGGGCCTTATTGATATAATGCAGACTTAAATCTAATAGTAAATATATACTATGAAAATAATAATCACAGAATTCGTGCCAGTTTGTAGAAATGATCAGCTTGATATAGATATTAATATTACGAGTAGATGACAAATATGTGATATTGTGGTGAACGAAGACTTAATGGTGAATAAGGAACTTATTGTTTGATAAAAAATTACAGAGTACTCTATTAAAATATGAAAATCATACATTCAATGCATTATTTCCACATCTTTCTTTAGTTGTTCTTCACACGCGTCATGATCTTTTTAATTCCGTTGTTATTACAATAGCTTTCTGTTTCCCTTCCACTTTCGATTGTTGGTTCATGCTACATATTTCTGTAAACATAAGTAGAATACCCCATAATATTAGACTGATTGAAGTGCTTTGGTTCAAAAACTTATATTTTACACACGTACTACAGCAATGAAAGGTATTAGCTATGAACTTTTAACTCTTTTTATAAAATGTACATCCTGTTGATGTATGAACGGTGTATTACAGGTTATTATCTGCGTCATAACGAAATGATTATAATCAACTACAACTGCAGAAAATGAAAGAGGGTCAGAAAGTGCGAAATGACAAAAGCAATAAGTTCCACGACAGGTCAGTCAGGTCCAGGTCAAGATACAACAGGAGGATCTGAGTAAATGTGAGAACGACAGAGGCATCACACTACTGTCATAACCAGGAAAAGTCTTCAACAGAGTGTTGCTGAACCGAGTGAAAGACTCCGCAGACACTGAACTTTGAGATCAACAGATTAGATTTTTTAAGAAATTACTCATATGCACCGTGCTTATAAATAGACCGAACGCTTTACCGAGACCCACAACTAATGATAAACACCTGCTGAATAATTAATTGCAAACATATGTTTATCAATACCGCATTCTAAAAACTAATTTATTGATAACAATCAGATAATGCTTTGAGAACTGCATCTTGATATTTTGACTAAAAACAGCTTAAAAATTATATAGTCAAGGATATGAAGTAATATCATAAGCTTACAACACATTAAACCTTTATATTTCATGAGGTGATACAAATAGTGAATAGTATTAGAGTAAAAAAGATGAAAATCTAATTTGAAACAAACTTCCTTAATCTTATTTTTCAATTCATTTTTATCACTAACGTATTTTACATTCTTTTATCTTATTTACAGTATTATTGTTATCAGAAATTTGATTTTAGAAAACTAAACATAGGTCAAATTCAGTGCGTAATAAAAGTTTAATCAAGTTAAAGATTGTAACTAATACTGTAAAACAAAATAATGAAAAGAAATACCATTATCAATCAGTAATGATCTAAATGATAATAATAATAATAATAATAATAATAATAATAATAATAATAATAATAATAATCAAACTGAACATAATTATGAGGTCTTATAAACTTTGATGAACAAAAGAATACTAAGATTTAAAAGACAAATCTCATCATTACAATAGAACATTACGGAATAATAAAAGTGTACAATATTATCATGAAATATGTTTGTTTATTAAACGAACTATCTAATTAATGAAACACAGAAACCTAAAATATACTGAACAATGAAAAGACGGTGATGTGAACCGGGAAACAAGAAGCCCTGACAGACTACGAAGGCTATTTTTCGGGACGTTATTTCATTTTATTCAAAGCTTGTATAACACTGACATTTATTTTTGTCCCTAATCTATTCTACAGAACATAAGCTTTCGTTCGATGTATCATTCAATGCCATACCTTTTTCTGTTCCGAAGCTATTGTAATTTAAACATATTATTTTGCACCCTATTTTCTACTCTAATTCCCAGCTTTGAACATAATTGTATTTTTCCTAATTATTGTACGTTGCGGTCGGGTTATTCACTTATTTATTCATGTACCTTTTTACACTAATCTGAATTCAGTGAATCCAGTGAGTTCAGTGGTCAGGAAAATAGATCGAGTAGTGTTCCAGTTGTCTTGTCTTCTCTCATTCGTGTGCTTGCCCACCAATCAGGTGACAGAATAGTTTTGTTCTCTCTACCCCATCTCGAACTCACGCATCAAGGTCTTAATCTAGATCAGACAAGTATCCTCCGCACCAAAAAGTGGGTAGACAAATCAAGGTCATAACAGACGGAATCTTTTCATGATAATTTAAACGAACTTAGACTGAATGTTCACTGTTTGTATTATTAATAAAACAACAATAATCTAGTACAATTGCTATTATCTCATTTTTATCAGTACCTTCATTAGATATACTGTCTGTCAATTGTAACAATACAATTCTTCACTCGTTTGCTCCTTTCCGCCTACTCATCCAGAGTCTTAACTTCGTCTACTATTAATTCGCTTTTCGTAACTCCTGAATTCTGGCTTTTTTCAGCATTGAATTATACCGAAGAAATCTACAGAGATCCATTCATTATACGAGTGCTTCTTGTGGCCTGTCTTCTTCCAATATGTTACAGTTACTGTTTCCTCAATCCCTTTCCGATTGTTCTCCATAACAACAACGCTCCTCTTATGATGGGCTTTATTAGGCCTGAAACTTGCTACTCTAAGATATCTTGGATATTTTGTGCTTGTTTGCATTTAGGTGGAAGGATGTATTAAACTTCGTAATGCTGTCTGTTCAAATGTTTCATACCTACTTTAGCCTCATCTTTAATAGGGTCTTCATCAGTTGCTTATCTGGATAATTGTCAGCTACCCTAGTCATTCTTTCTTACTTTATAAACTTTCTGAAATTTTCATTCAGACAGATATCACTAATATGGTTTTTCACATTTTGGTTCGACAAAATCCTTTCAGCTTCATACATGCATTTGCGAGAGAAAATGCTGTCGACTATAACCAATTTGATCGAAACATGCAGATCCACTAGCAACCGATTATCTCTATTCTTTTTTAGAAGTCCGTATTGTCTGATGATGTTTTCACACGGATGGCGTGCATCCCGATATTAACATTCTAATCCTCAGCAAAATGATCAGATCTTTTCGCAGACGTCTTTCAAGGACAGACTGTAGCCTCTATTATGACTGGTGCTTATTATCATTAATTCCATCATTGATTTGCGTGTGTCGATGGATGATATTCATTGCAATCCATCATTTCTTTTTTTAAAAAGGTTGGATTGATGATGTTTTACTCGTCTTTCCACCATTTTATAAGTGCTTATCGTGATTTTTTGGACGGTATCAGTATAAACATTTTGTGTAGGTCGTCTTCCTGATCGCGACCTGAATGAAGCAACAGCATTTATGAAGCCACACTTTTCTATTCAGCTTGCCTGCAACGGGCTATCCTAATTTTGAGTACAGTCAAGTTGTATCTGCTCACTTCATCAGCTAGTTCAATGGGCCCTCCCTATCTCTAACACTGTCACGACGTTCCATATACTTCAATCAGATTTTACTCCGGTTGTCTGAAAGAGCATTCTTTTACAACCTTCTAAATAATATTGGTCCACATCATGAGGTGTCATAACTCACCTATGTGAATGCTATTCGTTTTCCACGATAGAGATTAATGATTTAGATGATTATTTCTGGCAAGCACTCTTATTGTTCATTTCCCTATTAATAAATGTTGTTCCTAACCTTATAGCCAACTGTGGATTGAGACTGGTAGTATTTTTAGAAGGTCATCAGGCTCAATCTTGTTCGTCAGTCAAAATACTGAAAACAAAGTAAACAATTTATACCAGTTATAAATAAATAATATATTTGTAATATCCCAATCAGTAGAATAAATTTTTATTCTCTGAAGAAGTGACCTACACTAAGTCACGAAACGTCAGAAAACCTAAGTTTTCTACTCATTGGGATATTACAAATATATTATTTATTTATAACAATCTAGCCAATGCTCAATTTATTCTAAATTTATACCAGTATTTGTAAAGTCAAAAACAGGGGACGTGGAATTCGGAGCAATGTCAAATCAGGTTTCTTTGTAGAATTATTTGCAATTATTTACATATTATTTATACGTGGACTCATGATTTTTGCTTATTTAAACATTTTTGAACACACTCAGTAATAGAGAACATCATCATTTTTAACCCACAGAAGGGAGTAATAATCTCATCAATGTATTCATGTGCTTAAACCAAATTTAATAATCATAATAAAATGATTATATAAGTTCGAAAATTGACGAAATAGATAGCACTTTTCTACAAATATATCTTAAGCATACTAGAAGACGCAGAAAAACTTAGATTTCGGCACATATTTGTTAACTATAGTATTTGTAACCCTATTCAAGGTATCTTGATAAATCTCGTGCTGACCTGATGTAAGTATCTTTCACGTTATCCTATTGTGTTAAAAACTAGGAACTTCCCATTTCCTTCAACTAATCTAAGATCTTAGTCTCAAGTTTTGATATTACTCTAAAGAATTAGAAATGATAAAAACCTTCTAGGGTTTTAGAAATTATTTGAATAACACAAGATTTAGTTCAGGAATTCAACCCCATTTTCAATAATCAAGCATAACCATCATTTTGTTGGTATAAAATTCTGACATAATCATTTTTGTCTGGTACGGTGAATTTCTAAAAAGTTAAAGCACCAACAGTTAATTATAAATTCATGTCTCACCTTTCTTGTTCATTAGAACAAAGTTATTTCAATGTCACAGAGAAATAATAGTTAAAAAAATGAGTGTAAATATCAGCAGTCTACTAATAACAAGTTTTCACAAACCAACAATCTTTGACTGTATATATATATATATATATATATATATATATATATATATATATATATATATATATATATATATATATGAGAATATAAACCTGATCATACGAAAAGAACAAACGTACTGAAAACATATCCTTTGCATTATCCACAAAGTGATGTCATCTTCGTTTGGAGGCTTTCTAGTAGGAAGAATTTCGAAATATGGTAAGATTTCTCGAGGTTATTAAACATAATTTCATTTGATATAGTGGCAATCCTTTACGTTCTGAGTTGCTGTTACGGTAAGATAAATTATATATGACATTGCATCTTGATTAAAATTCATCACATTTAATTTCGTTCACAACGACTCTGGATACACAAATTATGTTAATAGTTTGATATATTGCTCTTCATATTTTTGTATCTTTTAACACAGTCACTTACATGTTTTATGTACATGAAAACAATACCTCATACAGCATAGTGCATCATACCGTCATTAGGCTAAGCAGTCAAATAACTACCATTTTCCAGGATTATTGTAAATATGAATAGTGGCTTAAATGATCGTTCTGAAGATTTGTTGAATAAAGCATGTGAATATGTCGATTAAGAATATTAGAATGGGAATCTTGACCAGTGATAAAGTGAAGTTTCATTGGAAAATTATAACACGCCTTTCTCAAATTAAAACTTATTGAAAACGTTGTAGTGTCGGTTATTATGTTAAGCCCATATGCCTCATTCTAGCTTCTGGACAGGCCAATTTATCCGTTCTTGTTGAGTCACGTTTTGACTTTGTTAATTATTCGCTTACCGATCTTGACTGCTTATATATGAACGCATATGTGTGTGCCCTTCTTATCCCGTTCATCACATGTCTGTAATTTAATTTTGTATGACTATAAATATTGATTAACGCTTGGTTAAATGGAGTCGGCTTACGTGCCTTTTCCACTGTGCGTCATTTCGCTTCGCTCTCTTCTCTTCTCTTCTCTTAAGTTCATTCCCTGATTGCCTGTTCAAATCAATGAGTGCATGAAATACCCATATTTTAAATCCATACTCGTATTTAACTTATTTAATTACGTTATTCACTAACGCCACTTAAGACGTTGATAATACACAAGGATTGACGACATGTGTACTTCAATAACAATCATTCATGCGATATTATGGCAGTCAGATCTCGGGCCACAAAATCATATTTATAATGATGAAACTTTAATTTTGATATCTGGTTCAGTTAAGGAACTAAACGATTTCATATCATGCAGTTAATCAGAAATTATTCACCATCGTGATTCAAACTTTGATTCGTAATGCATTAGATAGAAAAGTGTATCACTATGTCTGACGCAATAAAACAATTTTTGATTTATTTACCATAAACATGAGCTAATTTTGCAGCCGTTTTAAACTGATACATTTTAATCATGCCTGAAGATGGGATTATTTAACCTTTCATGGAAATATAAACTATTCATGAATAAGCAATCATTATCACATAATTCCGATGTACCAGTGAGTACGTTAAAAGTAATAAAACGCACAGGAGTTTTTTCAATGATATCAGTCTAAGGTTTATCAATCGCATAAAAATATTACTTTATAGTAATATTTATTCATATTATATCTCTATGAGTATAATTTGGTCATGATGAAATTCAGGTTGGTAATCGTAGTCCCTTATTTTTACATTAACATTGTTCATTTCACACGAATGCAAAACATATGGGATACCCTATTCAAAACCCATTTCATTCTCTGCAAGTTTAGGAACAGTTGGTACAAATTTGATATGACTTGTAAATCTGTGTTCCAAAAACTGAAAATACCTCAGATCCAAACACATCATGTTCTCAATGTGAACAATTATACTCTAACTTTACATTGAATAATTTTAATAGTTTTCTTTGAAATATACACAACTTAAATGGTTCAAATGGTTGTGGACGGAATAGAAGAAGCTTTCGCTTAACAGGCTTCCGTGTCTAGTAGCAGGGGATCACCAACTTAGATCATGAACAGTTTTCAACTTATCTAATTTTAATCATTTATTTCTTCACAAATAGTTTCCTTTCTCATATTTTCCATAGATTCATTATTTATTAATCTTAATCAATTTAATCATGACCTTTCGTAAATTCGTATGAACCATTAGATTCCTGAATTTATTTCAAAAGATCGGTAAACAAAATAAAAGTTTTAAACCGTATTCTGAGATAAAACATGTATAAATATAATTCGCTTATTGTTTACTAAGCAATAAGTTTTGTTGTCAAGGCTTTTAAAGGATATTTGTAAACACCTTAAAAATTATCTTAAAATAATAATATTAGTAGAATATTATCACTTGACAATTAGACAAAGCTAATACATAATCAGTAACAATGAGACGGGAACGATAATGATCGCATAATTCATAATGTATTCCGACAAAAAACAAGCTAGACACAAATCATTATGAAACAAAGTAGCTTATGGCAGCAGAAGGTTAAGAAGGTCGAAGAAAAGAGGAAGAACACAGTGAATGATTACTGTGAAAATCAAGGAACAGTCAAGTTTGAGACAATCAATTAACATTTAACAAATATAGTATTTAATTTCTAATATTCAAAGCTTAAAGAGAGGAGAAAGACCGAGGAACACATTAGGCCGAGAAATGGAGACAGACATGATAACACTGAACAACAATTCGCTACAACTTGAAAGGAAGACCCAGGAGAGAGTGGGTTGCAGAATGCTGATCTCATTTATTTATATTAACATCCAATTGTAATTAAAAATCTTAGGTCATTTTCCCTACATTTACTACAATACTATAAAAATTTTATAGAGAATTAAGTGAATTAATAAGACACTAATATGAAGGTACGAAATAAAATTTTAAAACTAACATTCATTATCTGAACTCAATTAAATAAAAATACACATATCAATGTGAAGCACTTACATTTATCATCATAAAATATACAGGAAATAAATAAATATCACAGTATGTTAATAGAGTGTTATATTGATCAGCCCGATCATGGAATAATAGATCCCAAGATAGTTCTAACAAAAATCATAATCTCTTTTCTGACCTAATATTCGATCAGTTTGAGAAATCACAATATCACTAACCGTGTTGTGTAATTCGATGTTTATTGATTGTCTCAATAATATGTGATTTTGACGTCATCGGGAATTTTCCCTGGTCAACATATACTAAAGTTTATGATGATAGAGCTTATCAGTGTCTTATATTGTCTCATTTCAGAATTCGTCGGAACAAATGAAACCACATGGACTACGGAAACACCTGACACTGGTTAGTCAATTTTTGATCAAACGAAAGATTTTGTAGACCGAATACTGAAATGAACCATTAGGGTTGATTCAGCGACCGAATCTCCACATTAATATCTCTTATACTGATTATAAACTCTGCCTGGAGCCCCTCTACATTGGTAGCGACATAATCCCGTAGAAAACTAACTAGCTAAAGACGCGCTAACCAGAAACAATAGTTCAAACCATATAAACTCTACCATGGGAGTTAGAAAGTCTGACCTTAATACCACAAGAATGTTTAGTTGACAAAATGAATAGCAAAAGAATCGAAATAATCTATGAATAATGATAACCAAAACCGTACGCATGAAACGGATGCTTTGATTCGAAATCAAGAGGAAGATGAATAACGAATGTGGCCTTGACATTCTGACCGATTCTGAATCATGTCACACCAATATATCCAAACTTCTATTAATCAAGAATTCAGAATAAACTATCCCGGAGTAGTAAATCACCTAATAAGCTATCTTTCGTTGAATAACTTCAATGTCATAAACAGCATCAACCGTGTCCATGCTTTCACTTCGCATTAGGTCGATTAATTTGTAGCAGAAACCCACCTTTCTAACGGAGATATCCGAGGATGAATAGTAAACCGACTAACTGAATACGAGTAATGGCATAAGCTATAGAAATAGTTCAGTGTCAAAGTCATCTACTTAATGAATCAATCTTACTTATTTATAATAACATACAATTGTAATTAAAAAACGAAGGTCTTTTTCCTCACAACAGTAATGGTCAAATGTTTAAGGCAACCATCTTACACTTAATCGTTCTGAAACTGTCTGTCATTTATAATCCTCAAATCCTCGTCTCAGTAGTCAATTTTATTGCTTACACATTTTTTTGTAGCAACGAATGAATTGGAAGAGACTATTCAAATATATACCAATGACTCACATATCTCGAATCATTGTATTGATTTTTACGAAACTGCATGTGGAGAGTGGGAAAAACGTAATCCTTTGTCAGATGATAGTGCTAGTTCAAGCACTATGCAGCAGATGGGAATAAACGTTGATAACTACTTCTGGAAGATAATTGGTAAGTCATAGTAAAATATTGTTATCATGATATAATCTGTGCTGATTTTGATATTATAAACATTTCTCTAAAATTAAAATCTCATACAAACAGTAGCAAATTGTTTAGAGATAAAATTGTGTTGCAGAATCCGTGCAGCTAGGTAGACAGCCATGCGTCAACCAAACTGAAGTATCTGTAAACTAACTCAAACAAAATTTCAGTCACTTAACATATAGGTAATCGAAAATCTTAAATAAACAACTTTTGCTTTGAAAGAGAACCCCCTATTTAATCCCTTTTACTGAATGCGATATACGAATAAATAATGATACTGCATTAATTCCGGAAATACCGTCTAACACTTTCAACACGGTATCACATAGATAACAGAACATCTAACTGCGAGATATGTTTAAAAAGCTGAATAAAATCGTATATTATGTAATCTTATTCGATAACAGAAATGTTTTCTATTAAACTAATTGTTCACGTACCATTTGCACTTATCAACGAAGTAGAATTAGAATCTATTTCGAATTGATGATCCACATGAGATACGGAAACTTTGGACCATGTTAGATAGTAAGCGACGTTACGCTGAAGATATTCAGATGAAGTATGGCCTTTAGTAAGACTAAGATATAAATAATACCAGGCCACACTGTTCTAGTTAATTCTGCACAGCTTCTGTAACGAAAGCTCACTTAATTCTGTGAACATGCAACGTAGTTACCAGTACAAGTGACTCAATATTGACTTCCTTGAAGTACATCAGTTCTTCAAGGTTGGATTCATGCAGTGCTGACGAATGACTGCTAAGGCCTTCTGTAATCTTCTTCCATTCACCTAACATCAGAATTCCCTAGTCTTTTTGAGATTCAAATTTACGACAATTTATCAAACAAATTAAATAAGAATACAGTCATTTAACTAAGACCAAACATTAAATATCTTAAGAATGGTTATAAGAGGATAGAAGATCTGGGTATTAATGTCTCATAATAAATCGTTCGTTCGCTTGAATCAAATATTCTTTGTTTATTCTTCATAATTTGATGTCAATAATTTACAATACTTTCAAGCTAACGACTCCTACGATAAAGAAGATTGGCGCTTACAATCAGCTCGAGCATTTTACAAATCTTGCGTAAATAGTCGAAATTCAAACACAACGCGTGATAGTCGTCATCACTTGATAGATATGTATTTTGGTGGATGGCAACTATTACCATCACTTTCGATGGTGACAAATAATACAAATGGACAAAATCGAAGTCAAATGAATAACAGTCTTACCAATCTATTTCTACCAATATTAACTCAAACTGGACGTTCACCTTTATTTTCAATAAATATCGCAAAGGATATTCTTGCCGTTACAGTAAGAACTTCAATCATATATCCTATATCGAATTTCTTTCATTACATTCATTGTTTTTGAATCTATTAAAATTATTATGTATGCACTCTAGAACTTGACGTTGAAAGACCTATATAAAATAAAATTAAGATTGTGAAGAAACTTGCAGAACTCAATTTATAGTAAGCTAAAAATGATTGGCTACTTTTAATTATAACCTATAACCCAAACCAGAGTAAGAAATCCTGAATAAGACGAAGTGTGTATTGAAGAAATACATGGAGAAATATCACTTTAGTGGTATATATATATATGGAGTTCAGGTGAATCCAATCCACTATGGTAAACATGAATAACCTGTCTTCAGTTCAATCCAACCAAACATCAAATTTTCTTTGAACTCTGTAATGTGATTTCGATGTATTCGTTGCAATGTTCTACCGCAAAGTCTATCAAACTAATATATCATTTTCACTGTTGTAGCTAGAGATTTCACGACGTATCCACGTGAATAAAAAATGTGTTTAGACTTTGATAAGAAAGTTTGTTATTTCAAATTCTTTGTTAAATACAACGATGACTAAATATATGATCTACTGTATTACTAAGGAAAAGGATTCCATTGGTGTTACCAATTAAAAATTAAAATATAACTGTGATGACGGTTTAACCCTTTTCGATTATTCTCAACCGTGACTACCTAAGTCATATTTTTAGGACTAAATCCGTAACACATCATACTACTTTGAATGCTTTTTTATTGTCGTTTGACTTTTCATGTGGCTTGTAAAATGGTTATAGTGAATAGAAGAATTTCGATATTCTGTTCGCATAATCATTAAATCTTGGCTGCTATCAATTAACAAAAATTTTATTTTTGAGTAGTCAAGGATATTGAACCATACATGTTAAAAATGGCTCCATCTCACAATTTGATACATATCTTAAAGCACTATCAAGTAACATTCACTTGGTAGTGTTTACTTCAATCTTCCAATTGTTGTTTAGCACTGTGATTGATCAGTCTAGTAGTGGCATATGTGCGTACTGCCTCGAAATTCTCTTAATTCACAAGCATTCTAGACAAAGATAGATAGTGGCTAGCAGTGGAATAAAGGACGCGCTTTTCATCCTATTTGAGACTTGTCAGATGGATATACTTGCATCTCAGAGTGGAAACTGATCAACTGCAGTCGTAAACATCAATAGGAAGATTCAAGTAAACTATACCAAGTAAATTTTAACTCCACCCCATCGCACAAACTAGTGGATATGAGGACTCAACAGCTGGGTGGATAACACGATGGTGTTTAAAGCGAACGGTATAGGGCTCGAGTCCCACAGCAAGTACATTCAACTGATGAGTGCCAAATAAGATGAATCTCGCGTCCTGGATTCCTCTGCTAGCATCTATGCATCTTTACTAACAAGTAATGTATGTAGACTCACAAAACTTAATGTTTTATACACAACTATAGTAGGTTCGGGTAACTTACGGTCAATGAGATTAATGTTGACAAATGCCAGATTTTGTAAAGGCTATTATATTGCTTAAGGGAAGTGACTATGGCTAGTTATCATTTCCAGTATGGTCACTTGGGAAACAAATCGTCATTGTTAGGTGAATCTTCTTCTCGACATTGGTGTTCTGAAACACTGTCTAAAAACATATGCTCCTTTAATGTCCAGTTTAGATCTAATACTGAATTCCGTATGCGAACTTATTGGTAAGCGACGAGTTCCCTACTGGACACTCTCTCAGTGTATCAGTTCATGGTCAAGCTCAAGTATATGATAGTTATACAAAAGATACACTGATCATGCGTGTATCACCTATAACAATAATATCATCTCCAACATCATCCTGAACAAATCCAACAATTATCATCGACCAATTACATTTACGTTGGAAGCTAAGATGATTTTGAAATTTTTCTTCCTTTATTTCCTGTTAAAATGTGCCCAGATGATCCATCACAAGGACTCATACACATTAAATAGAGTGATCAATACTTGAATTTTCGAGTTCAGTCATTAACTTCAAGGGTCAGGAGGATGTGCTCGAAAGACACAATAAAAAATAAATGACCCCAACTCAGACAAAACCTTATTAATATTGGCTGTCAGTCTAGGCTGACAGTTAAAAACCTGTAACGGGAACAGAAATCTGAAAGACCAATCACTTTTCAAAAGAAAATTGTTCGTTAGCATCGAGTTTCACGGCAGCTCTGAAAAATTGAGTTATAAAATCCTAGAGAAAATCATTTTAAGCAACCAGGTTTTGCATCGTCTACAAACAGTTAGTCATTTATGGAAATGACAAAAACGGACTAACTCTTTGAAATAAATCAATATACGTTTGTCCCATTAGAATGATCCTTCAAATCCATCTATACACATATACAAATGAAATCAAATGGGTATCCTATCTAAAACTGCCTTAATTGTGAGTCTTCAGCAGTTTACCGATTTAAACCAAAACTTTGCGTACAAAAACAGCACCTGTAATCTATAATACTGCTGTGGACCTCTTACCGCGCCCAGTACATGTTCCACTATGATACTTTACTTCTTCAATCAGTAGCCAATAATAAAGACCATCGTACAACTTTCCACAAGTATTATTCCATTGTCATTATCACCTTGAACGGTTTAAGTTTTCCTTTTTGTCTATCACGTTAACAATAATCTCTCGCATTTCTGGCCTGAAAATAAGTTTTATGTTCCAAATCTTCATTAACGCCTAGATCATTACCCAACCTTTCTTTGATACTTGATTTCACCGAATACCTATATATAATTTCTTTCTATAATTCTATAAATACGTTCATTTATTAAGTCTCTATGAATGCCATTGTAAGGTTTTGGCAAAGGATAACGTGGAAAAGATACTTACATCACTGTGTTGTCCTTTTTTAACTTACGGAACTTAAATATGATCATTTCTTCACATAAAACACGTAAATGGTTTTACTGAAATCCGCTTAGCAATTCAATTTCTAAATTACAATTTCTAGTAATGAATACATGTAATAAATCACTGTAAATCGATGTGTCCTTCTATGGAAATATAATGGTAATATTGATAGAAATAATACACTGAGAAACAAGAAATGGTATCAAAATAAGTAAATATTTCACATGCATGGGGTCGGTAAAACAGGTTTAATAGAATTTAGATTGCCATTATATGTTTTATGCAGTATACACTTTGTTTGATTATTTAACAAACCATTGAAATGTATTTTGTAATTCTAATCTCATCAGATTTCACCTGGTCAGTTCGCATTTCAACCAGATTTACAGAAGGTAACTTTTAAATTTTTTTCTAGAACTTATTTGTTTAATAGGTAATTCAATGAAAGCTGCCAACTTCCATCCCATTTTGATTTCAATAAAATGTCGCAAAAGTCCTAAATATTAACACTCAAACGTTTCATTCAGCCGAATGATTAGTATCAGGTGAACACTGTCAAAGTCAATTTGGCGTCGCTCACCGATATTTAAATAGATTTACTATCATTTCTATATAAAGTTGAAATTGGAAAAATGGATGAGTAAACTTCACTACAACTTTTCAAAGGTATATAAATGAAAAACACTCTTGACACTTGATTGACAAGGTGAACGCACTCTCCGATAATAGAAATAATCTGTTCGCTCAAATATAAATCCCGCATTTCATCGTACTTTGCTTTCCTATGTATTACGAATTCTAAGTGTGAGATGCCAGGGTAGGGACTTGTGTGTCATCAATATAGAAGATCGAGACGCATAACAATATGACGTAATTTAATACATTGTAGAATAACTAACCAATCGTCATTTTCAACCAGAACAATCGACAAATGTTGCGTCACAATAGAAAAGTCCTAAGCTATTTGTATATTTTGGATATATTTTTACATCATGAATAACGATCATCCACATGTACAATTCAGTTTGAGTAAAAGACGTTTCATATTTTATTTAACAGACTACTATGAATGAATCTGAAGAGTATTACTACAAGCTTGCATTTGAAACTGGGGTACCTGAGTCTCAAAAAACACAACTAACAGATGCGTTCCAAAAAATGATTCGGTTAGGCAGAGTAAGTTTATTTGAAACATTTTATGAGACATTTATTCACAATGAGTAATCATTACAGACCTTCAGAAAAGCCTAAATATTATATTCTACTCGCAGTAATCTAAGGCCGAAAAGTTTAGTTTTCTAGTTTTAACATTGTAGTAAAACATCACTTTTGTGCACTATTGCAAACTCACCTAAGAAGTGTTGAAAAATCTTCAGCATCAGAACAAATGAGTTAACAATTACAAAAATATATTGTGCGACAGACCTCCATCTAAATTACGAGAGCTAGTTTCGGAAACGAGTCATGCACTGACTCATAGAGTTACGAGTAATCAAATGTATACTTACTCATGATTACTCGAGACCAGTACGGTAAATTTCATTCCTAAACAGTTTCCAACTTGTAGGAGAGCATTCGCTTTTGACTAGAAACAGTAGAATTGATCGAATTTCTCTGCATAAAATTGACATAAATGAATGTAAATAATTGGAATGACAAAGGTTTACAATAATAACTATATATTTATATATGCAAGAACAGGTCAGAGGTTAATTAGTGTTAGGATTAAGGAAACAATTCAGGATGGGTGGTGTAATAGTTTAGTGCAGTTCATAAATTGTGTGATAATTTTAGAGGTATTGAATAAATGAATAAAATAATCTAAATAACCAAAATAAAAAATGATTTACCAGGGTAATAATAAGTTTATTAATGTCTCTTTTTGAATGCATAAATCCGGTTTAAGTTTTTTATCGCGATCGCTTCAGCGAACCGGTGAGCAGTCGTATTTCTTTGTCTGTTGATAATTTCAAAAGCGTGTGGAATGTCGATGGTATGTCCGGTGTCAAGTAAATGCCAAGCTATTGCACTGTTGAGAGCCCTAGTCCCTCGAAGCCTCAAGTTGCTTGGAACATGTTCAGAAATGAGAACATAAACTCTTCTCACAGTTTACCTGAATTCTATAGTTTTAGCATCACAATAAGTTGTTAACCTTTAGTAAATGCATAAGAGAATGTCATGTAGCTATTATATATGATTGATTCACGGAAACGGATTAGTAATTTCCTGCATTAATAGCAACTGGAAAATTTGACTCCAAGGTTTGAGCAGATCACCCATTTCTATAGATCTTCTAGTTGATAAAAGTGAATGATAGAAAAATCACTCTAAATACTGAAACAGATTTCAGAGAAATGTCATCGTCACATACGTTTCTCATAGTTCCTACCTGATTAGAAATGTCTATCACATGATCTTCAACCGGAAAATCTCCGTTCATTCCCGTAAATTCGAATACAAGATGATTATTGGCAGTGAGAGTTCGTCGTTACAATTAGTGAACAAAGTCTCTTAAAAATCGATCAACATAAACACGTATGTTCACCAGATGAAGAATTCCCTACTGGCTAGTTCTAAACGAGAAACAACCATTTAACATCATCAAGTTCTAGAACATTTTACTGAGAATTGGCTGGTTAAAGCAGTGGTTGAAAAGACCGCCAATCCTGAAATATGGAAAATGGATGATGAACCTTATAATAATTGATCCTTATATCGTATAACTGGAGTGTGCAGTCGTCAGACCATGACTAAATGATTTTCACCAAGAGTCCTCTTTTGTGATATCCGATTGAAATTAAGATACAACTATGATTTTAATTTTTGTTATGTTTTACGCTCAATCTCCAAAAGAGTTCCAACCCAAAGAAACGACACTTGAAAGAATTTATTACGAAAAACGAACTACAATCCATTTGTCCACAGGTAAATTTTATCATATGACTTGCCCCAACCATATGTTTTTTTTAAATATAAAGCAGTGTAACTGAGATTCTTCGAAAAAATTGAAGCTGATAACTATCAATGTATGCTACGAAATGTAGGTTACTTGTCACGAAATGGTAAGACGTTATTTATAGTGAACTGATGAATGTCACCATTCGAATTCTTCATTTGATAGAATACATGCAAACTACGTTTCCTAAGAATCTATATTTATTTGGAATTTCAATAATCAGTATTATTTTACCGAACTGTTCTACCTAGCAATACACAGGTGGTCATCTCTATGCAAAAGGCTGTTTTATGTGACGTTAAAGCCATTGAAAATTCTATTCCATTCCATCTCGAGAAACCATATTATAAGCTTACTGTAACTTATTTTACTTGTATAGATCGATTGGAGTTATGTACTTGAAAAAGTATTACATCAAACTGGATATGTAAAATACCACAAACTACCAATCATTATAGAACGGAAATCTGAACTCCGTCAACGTTGCGCAGAATACCAGGCTTTATTGACAGAAATAGATGGTGGAAGGTAAAGCATACTTTGTTTTCTTTATGGTCGGCAACAAATACATAATTTCGCAGTCAATAAGTTTGTGAAAATATACACCCACATCTCTCAACAATTAATTATATTAGTGTAAATGATTTGTGGAGACTGTAGAACTTTCACTTTCAAATCATGAGTTGACCTCAGTTACAGTACCACTGAAAACCTGGAAGCCCTTGACGTCTCCTTTGACCTGTTATGAGATGCCTCATCTGTGAGCATCCACAATAATTATCCACCACAGGCAATATCGTGAGTTGAAGTTAGACCTTTACACCGTTTGATACCAAATCAATACTCTCTAAATTGAACGTAAATGTGTGAGATCGAGGAGCTTGGTTTCGATTCCTGGATGTGGGTTCTTGGACATGCAATAGTGAATAGTCTCATACTAGAAAGAAACGGCTATTCAATGTTTCCCGGTTTTCACTGGGGGTCTAGCTAAGATCAATTCGTGATTTAAAACTGTGAAAATAATTAGACGACATCGAAATGGAATCTAATGGCTGTACGTGAGTTTAGTAATTACATTTGGATAATAAAACATTTAAGTTCTGTCTGAAAACAATTCATTGTTACACTTACCGCACAGAAAGAGACTGTTATAATTTACAGAGTTTAATACAGGTTCTAATCATCCAATTTTAATCTACGCAAAAAAGGCACACATATGAAATATTTAGTAAATATTATTTGTCAGTAGCTGTTTATCAATCAATATTAATACCTTTCATTCCTATCTGGTAGTTGAATAAAATGTTCAATTGTTCACACTTTAATCAAGTAAAGAAAAACATACAGAGAACAAAACTCCATCAAAATCATCCACCTGAGCTACAAATCTTCTCCACCATCTCAAAAACATACAGTTTTTGATTGCTTTGACTAAAACATATTAAACATATTGTTTAAAATGAAACCTATCAATGATTGACTAATCCGTTGACTTATTTGTTTTCAAGTAACTGGACAGATTGTTTATGTTTGTTCTGTCAATTTGGATCATTTTCTTTGACATTTCACAATTCCTCGATGAAGTAATTTCAATCTTAACCATATCATTCAACTTGTATCTGGATTATGCACTGACGAAGCTTTATAAGATGTCTTTTCAAATAGAAAACCTTTCATAATAATTTATATTCACTTTTCCCTAAATCTTTATCTCTGGCAATAATTGAGTCACTACGTTACATTTTAAAGCAAATATCATGGAACATAATGCTTGTTTCAAACATACCTTAGTCTACTTTCCTATTACCAATAGAAATTTCTTTTGGTAAATCAATGAGAAACCAGATTATGTAATCCATGTTATCTGTTAAGTTAACAAATGCATAACATTCACTGTTTTAATTATTCTATTCAAATAAAATGGATTAAACACATTTTACAATTCGTATTTCAGACTTGTATGTCACTAGAAATTTACAAGTGATGAGAATTAGGCTCTAGAATAGTTATTTGAGTTTAGAACCATTTGTCAGTGTTATTTGTTAATTTGACATGATGTTTTATCGATGTTTTTTTTATTATTACTACCATTAGCCTAGCTTTATTAAGAGTTTTGATGACCTAATTTTTTTCCCTTTATTAGTACCCTACGCACAATAACTATTATGGATTTTTTACGAGAACAACAAATGAATACACTAAACGTCGATACATTTGGAACGGATGATAACTTGAATTCATGTTAGTATTATATTCAACAATGTATTTATTTACTTAGTACTGAAATTATACAAGAGAATTACTTTAGCTGTAGTTAATAACTAAAATGTATGGAATGTTTAGGTCATGATATCTTTTCACAACACACGGATATATCAATTCAGATGTAGTTTTACTCGTTTTACTCATAATATTGCATCCCGTTTTGAAGAAACATATTCCGTCAACTAGATGATAATCGGGTTTAAGTGAAATTTTTAGTAAAACGTCATGAAGTGGCTATTCGTAATAGACAATCTTGATGACCGACATATATTTAGACGACATATTCATTTCCAAACTGTTAAATCCAGATTGTTATTTGGCAATAATCTGCTGATTTAATTACTGGTTTCTGTGAAATATCTGTCTTAAAGTCAATGATGGGATTGCGAATCGCCTATTCACGTGACATTGAATTTCTAACCACGTTTCCGCATGTAATCCAAGGGTCTTATTGTATTGAACTGATTATTAGACGAACTGCAATAACGACATGAAATATCACTTATTGACCGTAAAAGATATACTAGTGAACAGTAATATTCGGAAAAGAATGTGTGTCCTTAGGAAACAAAAATCAGTTCACAAGGCATAACGTCCTTTACAATGCTTTGAAAATGAAAATACTGAGCTTCATTTCTTATACACTATGATTAAAAGATACAGTATATCAGTTTATAACTGTCGTTAGAGTAACAACAAGGAGATTGGAAAATCGGTAGTGAAATAATTTTCTATAACAATGGTCTTCATGAATAGAAACGCTCCGACCAGTGTTCATGTGTTACAAATTTATATACTAAAGAAGTATGATGTTCTTAATTTATATGATCTAAGGTCACCAGTGATGTCGAAAGTATTGAGCACATGAATAAATTTAACGCCAAACACATGATAGTCACTGGCTGCTAGCTTCAATAAATATACTAACAACCAGTATAAAAATGTTATTCATCAATAGAAACCACATAAATAAACAACGTAGTAGTTACTAGTCGAAACAAAACTTCCTATTCCATTCTGCCTGCATGGTTCAACAGAAGACATATTCATGTATGAACAAGTCTAGTATATTCAGCAAATCCCATCAACACAATACATCATCCCTGAACCAATGTACATTTATTCATCATTGTCATTTTCAGTCATATTGATAGAAGTAGAATGACTTAAAATAGGAATTATCTAAAATATACTTTGAAGAACGTCTTGATATTCGAAGCAAAGTAATGAACGTTAACAGCTTATTGGTTAAACATTATTTCGAAAATATTCTTGCTCTACTACATGTTAAAGTGAGTAAATGAATGATTGAGTATACAAGTAGTCATGAACACTAGATCTGTAAACGTTGGATTTGTACGATAGTGTCATGTGTTTCATGGAGAATATCAAGTTGAAATTTATATTTGCTTACATACTCACTGATTCCGTTCTTTCCTCATAAAAATTCATTCCATCCTCTCACAACATAACATTATTTCACTTTATTTAAAATAGCTTCACAACCACATTTTGATGAGCAATGTATAAATCGGTTGAAGGATGGATTTCCATGGACACTTGAAAGACATTATATCCGTTCGCATGTAAACGAAACACACAAAACGGAGGTTGGTCCCTGTCATATTTAACTTGTCTACAATGTTTGAAGGGCAGACCTGCCTAGCAATATTATGAAATCGTTATATGATGAAATGAGACAATCCAAATAGACTTTTAGAAACAACTAATTCATAGATTGAAGAATTTCTCATATAGCCAACGAGCTACAATATGATTATCACACTCGAACGAAACCTATCCATCTTAAGTGGATAACACACCTGAGTAAAATGAAAATATCATAGATTACTCTGTTGCGAAATTCGAGTAACATACATAACTCGTGACCCCAATTGATCAATTATATCAATACAGTGTGAGAACTTCATAGAACCCATCAAGGCAGTTCTGGTAAACTCAATACAACCACCAATTTTATCGGGATTTATTGAACTTTTGACATTACAAATTCGAACATTTTATTCCAATTAACTATAGACGAGATATATTGAACAGCATTCTACCTCAGAGTAAAGTAATCCTGAGTGATAGGCACCTTTTGCTCATTTCTCGTCAGACCATTCTAGATTATATGTTTGCAGTGCTCATCTAATTGACAATTTTACAAAATGGACAGTTGTACACATTGTTTTATTTCATGATAGCCAAATAGATACACTAAAGTGAACAAACATCGTTATATAAGAGTGATGGAAAATGAAGTCGGATATACGATACATTCATAAAATTAATTTTAAGTTATTACCTTGGATGACTTTGTAATCCATGACAGAGTTTGACTGTCCACAAATGGATAAATGGAACTCAATATGGTGATTACCAGTTCAACACTATGGATGATATCATCCAAGCTCATTCTACTGTTATTAATATGTGGACGCTAATGTATGAACATTTAATCATTTTACTTATCTAAATGGTGAAACACCATGATTACTCAACTTGATAAAAGAAGTCAGTGTCCCAAGAGGTATGTTTTGAGAATATTTGAGTGAATAATCGAAATTAACATTATTCCGCTGGAATGCTGTCAGAAACGCCTATGTACGCAACAGTCGGCCATTCATATTCAAAGGTCAAATATTATTTAAATCAAGAGGTTACTACACTTTTTGATTTAAATTAAGTAAATATAAACAAATATTTTCGAATAACACAATTTAGAGCACACTTCACACCAAATGACTTATATTCACACAA
The DNA here is from genome assembly GCA_946903255.1 of Schistosoma spindalis. Taxonomy (NCBI): domain Eukaryota; kingdom Metazoa; phylum Platyhelminthes; class Trematoda; order Strigeidida; family Schistosomatidae; genus Schistosoma; species Schistosoma spindalis. The sequence goes on from OX336424.1 coordinate 15,451,625, forward strand.
AACGATATTCAGCATCTTAACATAATAAGCCTATAGCACATAATAATTCCTAACGCTAATTGTGCTAAATAACATTGATTTTGGTTATATTACGAACTGACGAAGTTTGAGGGGCAGGTGTATATGTGATGGCGAAAGTATGAAAGTTTTGATGGAGTTTTGTTCCCTGAGCTAAGTGGTTTGGTCGTTCTTTTGAACGACATCATCAGCACAAACTTCAGATAGAATTGAAGTGTTCGAATTCCTCCAATTGCGTTTCACAGCGTGTTCCGTACACCTCGATGTTGATTAGTTCTTGTTGACGTTGAATTTGTCATTGTTCACTTCTTTGTTTTGGTTGTGTTTCCTATTAGTTTGATTCTTGTTCCTATATTTGCAAACCAAAGGATGAAATGACAAAAGAAGATAAATCAAACATCATCTACAAAATAAATTGTGTTAACTGCGACAAACACTACATCGGACAAAGCGGACGCCCCCTTCACCTTCGCCTACATGAACATCAATTAGCCATCAAACGGCATGATATCTCCTCACTTATATCAATACACGTCGACAACTGTTGACACTCATTCGATTGGAAAAATGTGTAAATCTTGGACAGAAGAAATTCCAAAAACACAAGAGAATTTTTAGAAGCCTGGCACTCAGCTCAATCAGTAATCAACAAACACATTGAAATCGATCCAATTTATCAACCAATCAGGAAAATTATACACAAATATAGGAACAAGAATCAAACTAATAGGAGACACAACCAAAACAAAGAAGTAAACAATGACAAATTCAACGTCAACAAGAACCAATCAACATCGAGGTGTACGGAACAAGCTGTGAAACGCAAATGGAGGAATTCGAACACTTCACTTCTATCTGAAGTTTGTGCTGATGATGTCGTTCAAAAGAACGACCAAACCACTTAGCTCAGGGAACAAAACTCCATCAAAACTTTCATATTTTCGCCATCACATATACACCTGTCCCTCAAACGTTGTGAAATTTTGTCGTTGAATTCGGATATAAGTTCATACATGAATTACATAAAACGGTCAACACCGTCCCAACATCGACCTAGTTTCGGTTAGACAATGAACTCAAACCCATTTTCTCGAAAAAATTACAATTTGAAATCAGAAGACAATGAGAAGTGGCAACTACAGTTTATTAGCGGATAGCGCAGATCACAAAGCTATAAGCACATCCAGCGAATTTAAAGCGGAGAGGCCAATAAGTATGTACGAGCGGTTACAAAAGCGAATTTCTAGTCGAACTGCATAAGGGCACAGCAAGGCAAAGCAAACGCTAATAATAGGATTTGAGTACATGCATACACATAGGCAGGAGGATGAAATATCAAGTGACATTCACGCAATCAACATTTAAGCTAGAGTCTGTCATGTGATCTAGTGATCATAACGGTACAAAGAATATATGCGAACTGTTATTGTTCTAATAACATTGTCTGTTAAGTAAGTCAATAAAAGAGCATGACCAAAATTAACTATAATCCAAATTGGTTGTATGACAGTTGCTATAATACAACCACTTGCTGTGAACTCATAACTAAATTGCTGGGCTCACGTCTAAGATACGCTCATGTTTGAATCTCATAACTTATCTCTTACATTTGTAACTGGTTCGCAATAGTTTACAAACATAACAACAATTTGGTTATCTTTCACTCTATTACAGGTGATCAACATGTTTAACGAAATTAAACTAACTATATCTAACTCAATACCAAAAATCAAGTGGTTGAGTGAGGAAGAAAAGAAATTCATGAAACACAAGGTATGTTTAAGTTTTAATCAGATAACCGATTGTTTTGAAAAATTGTAGGTTTCAAAACTGGGCATATTTGCCTTGTACTCCAATCCAAATGCTTCTCAACAAAAAGAAAATCTCTCAACAGTATTCCAAGTAAGTTAGCTACAGTTATTTCACTATTGAAATATAAATTATTTTACATGTCTATTTGATATAGCTAATGCATGTTTTATTGAAAACTGGTTATGTTACATATCACCCTATATAATAGTTTATTTCTAAGGGAAATAAAATCCGCTTATCACGGAGGAGATATGAGAAATTCACAAAAGACTGTCAATTGTATAACTCATCATTAATAACACTTAGTGCAATAAAAACATATTCCATCATTACGTGAAAGAGAAACTTCAACTCACTGGATTTTATTCTACAGTTCGGAAACTCAGTAGTTAAACCGTAAAAGGTTCAAATATATCGGTCAATTTATGGACCAATCTGCTGCTCCCCAAAAAATACACTTCAATCCTACCATAATCCAACGACTTGAGTGCATGTAGAAAATCATCACCCATAAACTCGTCATAGCAGAAGGTTGTATGTATCATTAAGTGGCAAAATTTACATTCACACGAGGACTATTCGCACAATTCTATGCTTCAGTAAAATCGTTTCGGTAACTCTGCGTTACAAACTGAGAAAAGTCAGTTTACGTGACAATGATTAGTTCGACAGTGAAAAACAGAAATGTTACTTCAACGACACTGCATTTTCCAAAACCCTTAATTCGGAAATATTTACTCAATAAACTGGAAGACAGAGTGTTTAGAACGTGCTGTAAACACCTTTTAAATGATCTATATCAATGTTTTTTCACACAAACAATATTTAGTACCCGATTCGAGAGGACAATTATTACATAAATGAATTCTATATGCGTAAAGCGAAATATATTGACACTTTGAAAACGCAATTACACAATTATAATCCGTAAGTTGTCATGATATCTCTGCTATTAACGCAATACAAATTATCACAAATTAATAATTTTACTATTTAACTAGAAAAATTTGAGTATATTATATTCGAAATAATCTTATGGATTGATGCCTTCCACTGAATAGAGCCCACATTACCATGAAATCAAATTGGTTTCGTGGACTGATTTAGTCAGTGTTCAGTTCGTTTAGACGTCTTCCCTCTAAATCTTGTGACGAATATACTAATTAAAATCCTAGAAGAGAGAATGATGTACAAATCATTTTCCTTAAGCAAACTTTCGGTGCCTTCATTACACTAGTTACAAGCGTAATAAGGTAAGAAGATTTCACTCATTTTATAACTCAAACGACAAATACTAATTTCCATTATCATTATTATCATATCACATAGCATCTCTATATTTTTCTTCAGGAGATTTGACACTGTTTAGTAATGCGAACCCAAATAACAGACTATAATCTATGTACAATAATTACTAATGATCGAAATCTTCCAAACAGCAAACCCTCTAGTTCTATAAGTACAAAAGTTGGACTGGTCATTCACTTACTGGTTATTTAGGAAATCACAGATATTTAATTCGAAGATTAGAATCCATATTAATAAAGTGGTTGTACAAAATTACTTTTATTCAGATTCCATCACCTCATGTTGTAATCAGACACACCAATTTCTACCCAATTTTTGTGTGAATAAAACTGCTTCATTCACCGATCCATTAAGTGTCACGTAATATCATCCACGCTAGTTTGTGATAGAGCTAAAATTCTGGACATTTCGTACCGTAGTAATCTTGGAACGATTACCTGATGAAATGTAAAAACTGGGAAATTTTATTGAAATGGCATAATATTTGAAATAATCAAACCTTTATTTTTTGTGAGCAGATCTCTCATAGGATCACCGGCATTTCGTGTATCAGCTTATTATACTGAGGATGAAACTCGCATATATGTATACTCAGGACTTCTACAACCTCCACTTTATTATGAAAATGGTAGTTTAGCTTCAAAATTTGGAGCACTGGGTTGGATTATAAGTCATGAAATTATGCACGCCATAGGTATCCAAGGTTCGTTCAATCAGTATACAAAATTTTCAGTTTCTTAAAAGTAATGTTAATTAATTAGTATAAAATTATCACTTTCGGTATAATATTGTTCATAAAACCACAATATCATTTTGATTGTCTAATGAATTCATAGAGAAATTTACTATTTGACGGATTATTAAGGTTTGTTTGAAACTTCTAATTGATGTTTAGGACTGCAATGGATTAGTTTCTTATTGACATATATGCATCCTGTGAGAATCACCTTGATATTGTCTTAGGTCATGAGCATTATAAGCAGAGATGTTATGTAGATACATGTAACTGACGAGTCCCAAATACAACGAAGTGTGTATTCTGTTAGCCACCATTCATCTGTTAGTTTCTGACAAACTCATTATTTCATACTTTCATTAAGATTGATGTAAAAACTGGTGGTTATCAAACACTTATGCACTGATTTCTCCTGTCTCTTTCTTCTACTTTACATTCACACTAGCAATTATGTTAAAATTAATTACAATTTCAATAAACATAACCTATTAATTTCGTTGTATCTCAAGGTATTCTGTATGATGAGAATTGGAATAAACGGACTTCGATGAATGCTTTATTGTCATCTAGTTTGATACAACTGAAATCTTTATGTCTGAGTCATCAGTATAGTTCATATGATTACACTAGTTTAAAAGTAAGTTTAGTTAAATTATAAATATGAACGTATAAATGTTTTCCGAAATTTTGTGTAGTCATAGGTTATTTCGTACAAATGTTTTCCTAATCATCAGGTGATAATGTTACTCACTTCATTTTAAATGTATTCTACTTACAGAGTTTGGGAATATTGGAAAACGAACTTTTAATTACTATTATACGTCACATCAGTTATTGCTCTCTTTTCCGATTTCACATACCATACAAATAACAGTAAAAGTATATCAACACGAAACCATTTTAATATGTTCTACTTGTCACGTGTTATGTTCTAGCACCAACCAAATCCTACAGACGACCTCTAGGAACCGATACGCAACGACAACAAGGCTCATACTCTATGCATGACGGTTCACTCAATAACTACTTACTCCGAACGAAGAGGAAGAACAAAAGACCAATGATCAACAGTCCAGGATAATCTACATATTTCAGACAGAGGTAGTTTATATACAACCACACCAGACTGTATTCCGACATAAAACAGAAAATAACAATTATACATGGTCGATCCAAAAAGTGGCTAATTAGGGTAAACTATGAATAATAGATTGGGAATAAGAAGAGCAACTCGTAATACAGCGATTAATGGGCCATTAGAATGCTTATGACCAGAGTAATATGTGCATAATAAGTAATTTGACTATGCCAGATTTTGGATTGATGGCCCCCAACATTCTTCATTCGTCTCCATGTGTAATACGTGGCTCAACCATCTCACTCGATAAACATTCGCAACCTCATCAACTGTTTTACCATCATTCCCTAATACACTAAGTCTAAGTCTTAGACCACCTGAGGTTGAAAAATCACATGACAGCTCACCAGAAAGTTACTGTCGCTTAATCTTTGCTCGGATATAACATAATGAACTTAGATTGTCCAACCAAATATCACTCTTATACACTGAAGTCTTATTTCTTAATAATTTTGTTTCGCTACATTTGACGAGACTTACTCATAATTTCGTAAACTGCTGTCATCTAATTTGAATAAAGTGTTGAAAATATTACATAAATTGAAAAAAACAAGACTAGAAAATTAATTCACACTAGTTACTAGCACGTTTTTGTTTGGATGTGAAATTACTTTTAATCAATAATGACCTTCGAAAACGGATCAAAATAATCTTCATCTGACACGAATTTCATGGAATACACATTCATTCAATACTGATCACCAACTGGATTCACTGATAATGAAACTTTAGTACATTCACTGATGAAACGCTTTTTAAAAATAAAAACTTACTTAAAGGACGATAAGTCATTTAACTAACCCAGCAGATGAAAGCAATATTTCTGTGGTCAAATGCTACTAACTTACGAGTATCCTTTACCCATTAAGCCATTTAACTTAAAACATAATTCATAAACATTGAAAGTATTTCTGTTTGCGTGACATTATAACTTATTTTAGAGAATTAAGTCTACCGTATGGAATGTCACGTTGTATAGTTACCATATAACATTTCAGTGTAAAAAATGGATTGTGAGCATTTCCGATTTCAGGTTCACATCACATGCCTCTTGACTATTCAATTGATTTAGGCTTTTCGGACTGATACTCAAGAAGAAATGTTGGCTGACAATAATGGATTAAAAGCGTCCTACTACGTAAGTACATTTAGATAATTAATGTGATCTTATTTATGACCACTGAAATTAGATATCAGTCATCAGACTACTATTTTCTGTCTTGAGTAGTTCGATAACTTCCTTTCAATGAACAAAAATCTAAATATGGTATAGACAAATAAATAATACTATTATGCATGTATCATGTATGAGATCAATACAGAAGATTTTGTTAACTCACCAAAACATAGAAACGAATCAAATTTAAAAAATGGCAAAAGATCTCACGGTTACTTCTCTGAGTAAATGATAAGGTTTGTCAGGTAAACATAAGGGTTCACAAAGTGGTTCGATATCACGTTTGTTGTTCTAGCTTTCTATACTCTATCATATGATTGATAATTGAATAACCAAAAATTTAATAAATTATTCAAGAAAAAATTGACAAGATTGTCCCACTTGCACTACTTTCTGAGTCATGTGCTCCTTTTTGCGCATTCAAAGGCTCTTTTGTTATTGCACACCTCAAAGATTTATCCCATAATAGCTGATATGAAAACGAAAATCGACCAATCCGTAGTGTTCTCTTCAATCATCGAAACTGTATTTGTATAAAATTTTTTTAGCATCAACATTGATTTGAAGTATGAAAACAAATCACGGAACAAATCACACATACTTGGAATATCTCTGTGAAATCAATTCATCGAGCAGAATAACCTATAGCTTAGCTAATGATTCTTTCGCTAGTTAAAACAGATGCATAACCCTGTTACTCATTTGCTCGTTCTCGATTCATGAAAACTATGAAATACAGCACAAAGTGCATGAGTTTATTTTGATTGTTCATAATAGAAACTACGTTATCATAACACGTTGCAAAAAGCGTTTCACAAACACGCAAACTATTTATTTTAAATGATGTTTTACTAATACGTAATATGACCATTGTTTTCAAAAACACTAACTCAGTCACAATAAATTTTACGTTACAAAACATTCTTTATTCAGACATACAGGCGTTTGTTGAAGACGTTCTCGAACAATGTTAGCCAAGATCACCATGAGTCACTTGAATCCGATCGATTGTTCTTCCTCTCGTCTGCACAAGTAAGTCAAAGTTTTGATTCGTTGTTATTCATAAGAAAACCTTTGGTACACTTCTTAATGTTATATTCAATGGTATTTATCATCTTTATCTAAAATGCTCATCCTACATTCTTTGTTCCCCTTGAGCTGTGATGTGATTGCTGTATTCATCAACACTTTCATAAAAATCACCGACCCATCCATGTCGTAATTCCTGAAATTCAACCGAAAATTAATATTAAAATTTATTGTCGGTACACGGAGTACGTGACATTCCTACAATTATTCTGAATAAGCCTGCCATTCACAATCAAGCTGCAAAGTAAATTATTTCGGTATTTACTAGTACAAAGTTCAACTCAATAATATTTCCACTTTACCTGTAGGAGCTTAAAAAATGGTAAAGCTTAAAACTAAAACCATAACGTTATTCAAATAATTGTAGTTGAATTAGTAGTTTTGGCGAGACTCGAATTTAGGGACGACTTTTGAACGACTTTTGAGTGACCTTGAGAACACTAGCCAATCAGAAGACAGTTAGTATAAAGTAAAAATAGATCGGAAGAAACTAAAGAATTACAGTGTATATACTTCTTTTACATGATTTAAAACTTGTTAAGATTTGATAAAGGTTCGGATGTTTTGAAATCATATTGCATACGGTATAAAAACTCATCCATATGGCTCCGTAACAGTCGACCTCTGGAGCCGTGATACGGTCTTAAGAACTCCTTCAATCGTGATCACATGGCTTCAATGTTATTGGTATGAACACCGGTTGTAGGGTCGACGAAATGACGTTTGTGGACTACGACGTGATGAACATACCCAAGTCTATGAAGACATCTATACGCTCTCCAGTCATCCGTATATACCGTAGTGCCCGGCAGCACGTATTCCTGTATTATTGGTATTATTGTGGTTGTTGGCCGGTTTCTGACCTTCTGAAAATGTCCCAGTCAAGTTGATTTATCATAAATTCCAAGTACCTGGGAAGTATATTAACGAAAATGCTACTTACCCAATTTTCCTTTAGACTACGTCCCCTGTTGTATTTTCGCCTTCTCACTACCGTTTCATCTATCTCCACGATACATCCTACTCCTCCGAATGATTGGTGTATACTTGTCATTTTAGTTGTGCATATGTCACGGCAGTAGTCATACCACTGGACTGCTGAAGTTTCAGTAACATCTGCAAATGCCGCAGCCAGTGTTACAGGTGTCTTTATTACCCAATTTACAACTACTATCATGATCTGCCTCAATTTAGGTCGCGATCGAGCGAAGAAAGTCCCCGTTCTAGCAGACCTTTTCCTCCAACATGAAGAACAACGGAATATAATCTCACCGCTGTGGTCTGCACACTTTAGTGCAGTCATTTGATAACCGCAGTCGCATGTACAAGAACTTTTTAATAGTCCCATCTCTTGTAGCCTCTCAATAATAACCTTTTCTCTAAAACTCGCTGTAAACCGATCGTACGTGAGCCTCATGCGTTAAACTTGGCTCCGTGACCTTGAAATGGCTCAAACGCTTCTGATTGACTCGTCCTTAAATTAGAGTTTCGCCGAAAAATGTTATTGTTTAAAGTTTCATTTGATCAAATCTCTTAAAACTCATCTTTATTTTCATGCAATAATTATGTATACTTTAAGTATTGGATAATAAGTGCAATATCAGATTAAATATAATCATGTCTTGTTTTATCACCAAATAATTAGTAATGTACTCTTCAACTGTTTTCATTATCTCATTTTTAAGGCTATGTGTGGACATCATGGTGAGAATATACTTGTACAAAATTCAGTAGTTGTGCCTCATGTTTTGGAAAGGTTTAGGTAAGAATTTATAACGACCTAAATTACATATGGTACACTAGAAATTATGACTATTTAAATATTTGTTGCTACAAACTAAAGTTTTCATAGCAGATGTTGCAGTATAAAACGAAGAATTACAAGTATTCAGCATTATATTCCGTCACAAGAATGAACACTAACATCTTTGAATGTGATATAACTGTACTTCTACCACAAAACATATATATTTGGTGTCCCCCTGTACCAATATTTATGTGTTCAAATAAAATAAAATACTTCTACCACAAAACAAACGGCTGTAGAAACTTAAAAAGTAATGAATTCCGGTAGTCTACAACTCCACTGGTAGTCGACTACTCTACCTTGAATTTTACTAACTTTTCAGAGTCTTTGACAGAGAACAGTAGTTTCAGTTAGCAAACTTTACAGTATATGTGTATATAGTTTACAGATATACAAACTAATGAAATAATTTTGTTTTCTCTACATTGGAAGAGTAATCGGGGCGTTGGTCAATAATAAAAGATTCGCACGTGCATATGGTTGTCCAGTTGGTTCACCAATGAATCCTGATACGAAATGCGATGTATGGTAAAACCATTATGAAACAAACATTCGACAACCTAAACATGTTTTGAGACGCTACAACACTTGAGTGATTTTTTGCACTTGCTTAAACAAATCTTTCAAATACACAATTATCATCTTTGGTTTTATTTTATGATTCTGTTCACTATTCACGTTGAATACCTACTTATAGGTCACAAAACTTTATATCAGCATAAGAGCCAATATACTCCAATTTCTTTTCATCTAAATGAGTAACCAACTTACATTATTTTGTACTTATTATTTAAATCAAATAAATTTTAGTTAGCCTAATCACCGATGTTCTTAATTCAAATTTTCAGTTTTCTATTTTGTAGAATTCACTCATTTACAATCTACATTATTTGAAACAGAAAGTGAGAAACACAACATCAAAAATGATCAGGATGATTTTGATTTTACACTTCCAGTAAATCTCTGGTTTACATGCACATGAATTTATTAATTCATACAACACTGGGAAGTGTACATTAAAGCGTACTTTACATAAATGACATCCAATTTACAAACAGAACAAGATATTCCAGACTTTAAAATATGAATAGAATGAAAATTAAGTAAACGTAATGCAGTTAGTGACTTGCAGGATTCCAATACAGTAGCATTTAAGTACATCTTTTACAAATTTTTGATGAGTATATTTACTACATAAATTTTAAAGCCAAAACGTTCGTTCTATTCAAATTCTTTACGTGAAGTTGATTGATTAAAACAACAGTCAAGGTTCATTTTACACCGACTGGATTTTAGTCACTATTGACACTGAACTCGACCACACCTGGCTTCTATTTAATTTTTACTTGAATATGTCTACTTTGTCAAATAATATGATCATTAATTTTTATAGTTTGTTTGAATCTTCCTCTTGATGTTTAGGACTGTGATTGATCAGTCTCTTATTGACAAATATGCGTCATGTGAGGATCGCTTTGTTGTTGCCTTCAATCACAAGCATTATAGGCGGAGGTGAGAGTGGTTAGCAGTGGAATCCGAGACGCGCGTTTCGTCCTACTTGGGACTGGTCAGCTGGATGTAACTGCATCCCGGAGTTGATATTCACTCAAGAACTTGAGCCGAGTACCGTTTGCCTCAAACTGTTACCCACCATTATCTCTGCTTAGAAAGTAATATGGTGATCAGTTTAGAAGTCTGTAGTGCTAGATACTTGTCTATTCATCAACATAACTATAATGAGCAAGATTACCCAAGTTTAATTAATTTAATAGACATATTGTTCTAGTGGGTGTTAAGAAGAGTATAATAAGTCTACGCTTTCGAACCTTTTAATGATAAATTTACAAATTTTCACAGAAGGAAAATCAGTCAGTCAGCTGCAACGTAGGAGAAAAATATATTCTGTTAACTGCGTGCGTTTAAATTTTACTGAAAAAAATTCAGAAACATCATAATCAAATTTGCAGTATGTACTTGGACGCAAATCTGTGCTAACAGTAATAACATCGATTCATTTCGAAGTGATTAAAAATATCAGTTCGAAACTTTCTTTGTTGTTAGTGTGACGACGGACCACGGATGAACTCGAGGAAGCTGTAAGAGGCTCAGAAGGAGACGAAGATATTCCATCCAACACCTTTTGGAAGAATATTCCAGAATTCCTACGTGTAGCTTGGACAATGCTAATAACCCCCTGTATGCGGATTGGAGGACCGTAATGATGATTTCGTTATTACTAAAAACTATAAGTACCTGGCAATTTTGTACTATAATTGACACTGTTTGGAATAATGTTCCTTTCACTAGTCTTCTGTCTTTTCATTGCAACTTGGAAGGATTTCGGCGTTTTAGTTCTCAAGTTATACGCGATATATCAAGAAAACAACCTTCTAAATATAGCATAGAGTTTGAGAAAATAACTATTTCACGTGTTATAACTAAGTTTGGAAAAAAGTAACATGCTGACCTTAAGTCGGTCGTTCTTCACTTATTTCACAAAACAGTGAGCGGTAAAACAGACCACCGGTTTACAGACTTGTTTCCATCATGCCTCAAATCACACATAAATTAGAACGAAAACAGTGTAATTATAAGTCAGCGTTAACGCTACTGGAAGACAGAAGTCGTTGAGAGCGAAACTGTCCAAATGGCTACGTGGAAGCTTTAGACGTCACACATAGTAGTTACTAAATGTCATATACCTATTAAGTGCTTTTCTGGTAATGACCTAATGACAAATTGTGGTCAGATATCACAAGTATCTTTATGAGTTATGAGACTGGAGTTTGAACCAAATTAGGCTGCCGTAAGAGCAATTAAACACGACATTAGTACACCATCACATAAATTTATTAACATGTCAATTTGTGTGGTTAGATTAATCCTATTTATGTATCACATGGTTCTAATAACATTTAACTTCTCATTACGATATCTAAAGTTATCAAGACGGAGGTCGTAAAATTATTTTTTGTTCGCTATCATTACAATAACTCGAATTACTATAGTGACTTAAAAAAATTTAAGGATAGATATAGATATGCTAGAAGATTACAACTAAGACAAACCAGAATTCGAAACAGTTTCAGTAAAACGCCGAATTGTTATATGATATATAAATGCAGTTGAGATTAATACAGACAACGGAATGGGAAGTTAATTAAAAATCTGTTAGCATTTATACTGATGATTTAGAGTTTTCTGTGCTTTTTTAATCATATCTTCAACAAATGCTGTTGGAGAATTTAAACCACATCGTTCGGCGAAATCGACATTAGTTTTGGAATCAGTTCCAGCCAAATTTCTGTCTAAAAATTCCAATAAAAACGTATCATCCATACAAACATTCATTCTTGTGCCAATATCATTTAGAGCATTGTCTTTGCAACCAAGCAGATTATGTTTGTCATCAGATGGATCAAAACTATGTGAATGATTGGACATTTTTTTAATACTGTCAACTACCGGATAACCATTACCACAATTAGTTGTTTCTAAGCCCAACGGATCATAAAATATATTCAGAATATTTGATTTCGACTGACCAATTTCGGTGTTTTCTGAGTTTATCTAAGGAAGGATAAGAATTTGCGAATTAATGTCTAGTCAAATCAAGGGGAATATTAAACAATGAACCATAGAAATTTCACATTATAATAGACATCACCTTAACAAATCGCTTTTCTTATATTTACACTGAACGAAATGCATGGTTGAGCACTCAAACAGTGGATTATGAGCACGAACTCCATACACCTAGTTTTAGGCAGAATTGATATTATTAAACCTTGTATACTAGAAATGCATATCAGTCTAGCAGACAAGTCTATTATTATTACGACTTGAAATATCACATAGAAATTATTATTAATTGCTGATTACGCATTAAACATAACCTGGAATCGTCTTTAATGAATGAAACGTTCAGTAAGATAATGTGCAATCAATTTCAATAAGAAATGAACTTCATCTCATTCACATTTCACTAATCAGCAACAAGAGACCCGCAGTTACAATGTCAATAACCAATAAGGGATAAAAAAGCGATATTACTACTAACTGGGAACAAACAAATATTGCGTTGAAAATAATTGTGAATTTTACTGAAAACTATCAATAAATAGATACACTAATTTGAGGTTTGAATTACACTAATTCATAAAAGTACTAGACTTCTAAAAAAATGAAGAAATAACGGAATGACGATAAAACAAAAAGCAAATTTAACTATGCTGAATTACACATTCAAGATTTAGTGAGCAACGTAAAATTAATCCGTTTGTGATTGATGAATTCTATACATATTTACGGTTTCGAACCATCGATTTCTACCACTTCGGAGAGCATATTATTAAGGAATTTCACACAGTTTTGGGCGATAAAGATCAACCCAACCTTACTAAAAACATTAATCAGTAATCGATGACTTCTCCGATTTACTCCATGTTGTGATCTGATCATGTTAAATACTTTCGTAAAGTATTTTAGTAGTAAGCGGTAAACTTCAAAGTTTCAAAAAGATGGTTACGATTTTTTGAGTTGGGCTCGCTGATTTATACTACTTATCCGACCCCAACGAAATATGTGATCGCAAGTTTAACATACCCCTCTATCAGCATCATCAAAGTGAAATTTTAAAGTTGAATAGAAAATATTCTGATACACATGTTTCAAGAGTGCATATCGGTAAACAAACAGTGACAGGAAATTACTGTGTGTAGCGTGAATTCCGGCTATTGCTAGCCAGATCAAATTAAGTCTTTAAATTAGTTCATACAATCCCGAAAAGATAGTGGAATAAAATAAACAATGACCAGACCTACACACAAACAAAGCATACAAATAACATACATAAACAACCAGATCACAACTCATTCTGAGACTAAGTACAGAATTATAGGCAGGATTAAAATAATTAATTTGAAACATCCTGTCAGATTACTATTATCCATACTAATAAGAAGAAATTGACGTACGCGTGTACGAAGCCACTACAAAATTTATACTTCATGGAGAGTCGAGGAGCTTGTCCAATAAAATTAATCGAAATATGCCAACATAAACCAATGTGATTATTTGTAGATTAAATCATTTTACAACAATATATCAACTTATTAAAACATAAAGCATATACAAAGGTTTATACACCATAAAGTTTCTGACACAATAACGTTGTTACCAGGTTTCGATTTTTTTCACTATCCACAAGAAAATGTCCACTATTATTTCGTTTGGAACCACCATCACTTTTAAGAGAACCTCTAGTAGAAATCTGTTTTGAAGACGACTTATAATCTTTCTCCAGTGATTCTCTTGATCTCTGAACAAGCATATACGGAGGTGAGTCAGACGGATAATGCAAGGTTTCTTGCTGTGAATTCGACGTATGAATTAGTGATAAGCTAGGATACTCATAAGACGTATCTGTGTCCTAAAATAAGATGAGGAACAACCGATGTCAATTCGGTAAACAAAATTAACATGGACAAAATTAAAACAAACAACTACCTTTTGTTCTCTTATATATGTACAAGCCACAGAGAATTAGAACATTTCAAAACTGCCCGAACCTGCTTGTTGCTACATAACCATTACATAATTAATCGGTCAGGTAAACAGTTACCGAAGCTAATAAGAACGAAACTAACATCACTGAAGATGACAATAAAGAGATCACCAGAAACTACTCTCTGCTTATGCTATACTATATTTATTTATTTGAACAAATAAATATTGGTACAAAGGAGCACCAAATACATATGCGCCACACAATAACAATGAGAATGTGAAGAGATAGAGAATGTAAAGTGAGTATGAGAAAAAGTGGAACAAGAACGAACATAAATTAGTATATGATGGTGAAATAGTAATAATAATGAGAGGTAGTTCGGTTAGCAAAGGTACTATCAGAAAGAATTCTCCCAGTTAAAGTCACATCCAATTTTTATGAGAAGGTAAAAGAAAGTTACAGCACAATCGCCACTGGCTTCTATCTGATAACGTCTCTAGCCACTGTGTTGCACCATCTCTCGGACCCCAACAACGGAGTCGTGAAGGACCAACAGAAGCCAATCCTGTGCAGCTTTCTTTCATACCACGACACCATGTCATACACTGACCACCTCTCCCATTTTTTCCAACCAGTTCTACCGTCGGCAAATAGTGTACGATGTGGAATTTTCTGGAACGACATTCGTAGAACATGTCCAGCAGATCGAGGTCGATGTTTCAAAATAGTAACAGCAATTGAATTGACCAAACACAGAGAATCGTCTACCTTCTCTACTATTTCTATCCGCTCGCTACCAGTTTAAGTTCAGGACCAGTGTCCTGACAGTCTTGTAAAAGTACTATGTACTTCGAGGGTGCAAAACACATACCGTACCTACGGACACTCATTGCCAACTAATTAAGTGCAGATTGTATGGCTTGGATGTCACTGCACAGCAAGCCAATATCATTCGCATACTCAAGGTCGGAAAGTCTTTCTTCAGGCAAGAGATCCACACCACCATTGCCTACATCCATCCATACAGAACGTCATAAATAGCAAAGTTGAAGAGGAATGATGAGATTGGGCAACACTGTTTAACTCCACTACTTGAAAAGAAAAAATGGAAAGAGGTGGTCGTATGCCATTACTCTAACTGAGAAGTTAGTAAATAGGGCTTTTAAGATGTTAATAAACTTACCAGCCACACCCTTCTTCAATAGACAACCCCAGAGAACAGTCCTGTCCAACGAATCGAAGACGACCCTAATGTCAAGAAATACTACGATTGTTAGCCTGTGATAAGTATGACGGTGTTCTAACATTTGGCGGAGGGTGAAGATATGACCAATACATCCTCGACCGGAACGAAACCCAGCCTGCTCGTCGCGAGTTAATCTTTCTCACGTTTTGAACAATCTGTGAAGCGTGACGGAAGCCAATAGTTTGGACGCAATTGGAAGTAGACCTATCCCACAATAGTTGCCTGTGTGCCTTATGAAATTTAGTCAACATCAGTCAGTAACAACGTGGAACTTCGTACGTACGTACATCAGTTCGAGTTGCCATACCACATTAGCACAGAGATTCAGTTATCGTCTCAAATCCCGTAGTGGCAGAGTAGTGAAAGTATAAGTAGTGACAGGAAACGTTAAAGTTTGATGACGTTGTTTAAGGAGTATAGTCCAGTGGAATATATTTGGGAAGATAATAAAGGACATGGAGAATTCAGAAGATTTGAGTTTGGGAGAACACAAAGAGTGGATGCACCTGCGCCATTCCAAACTATTTCTAGCCATGTCATTCAAGATCTCTAACCATCTGTTGCTATTGTCTCGCGGACCCCAACCAGGTAGTCTACACCTACCAACATGGCAACATACTTGGTCACTAAAAAAACCTGTACACAAAGTGACTGGTCAATAAGGAATCTTTGGGGCCTATTCACATAAGAACACACCCCCAAATTGCTTTATCCTTTGTTTGATTCTCATACCCTTGTATTTATTGCTGGGATTAGCCTCGTCTTATATTTATTTCGCACAGTTTATTAGTCTGATACTCTTGAAACACAATAATTATTACCGATCACTGACCAACTGAAACAATATTGCTGGTAAACAAGTCAAGCAGGATTTTCGTAAAACCATTAATTTTATACCATCATTAATGTTGAAGTTAATCAGTGTTTTTTCTACGGTAAATAGGATGTAATGCTACACTAATTCAGAATAACTAGCCATTCTTTGAATAAAGATGGTTATCAAACATTACGAACTCCCATTTCAAGATTGCGTGTACAACTGTATAGAAAATGTTTGCTATCAAATGTCTTTTAGTTGTGAGCCGTAAGTAATCGACTTATTAAAGACGAATCCTGACCGTAGCTGCTACCTTGACGTGGTGGTCGGGCTTGCCTATCGTGATGACCCAACCGAGCTATATTGGCTGGAACACATGTTCCTGCAGGTTCTACCATGCCAGACAGGTCGATTGGAGAACGGTAAGACTAAAAGCAGCAACTCAAGGTCTGAGGGCGAAGTCGTACTGCTGACTGTACAGAGGTGTGACAGCAGTAAGGTGTTTCCCTCGTACAACCAGCATCTACAGCGATACTGCCTTCTCACAAGGAAGGAAGGGGTTAGAAAAGGTCGACCCTAAAAATGTCACACCTCACCTTACCCCACAGATTTCCATCTCCGGCGGCAAAGCCCTTTGAAGAACGGAGCTAACACATTAAAAACCTCCCACAAAAAGGCTGTGCGCGACCGCCCTCAAGCAGTTGTCCCTTGGGCTCTGCGGTCACGCACCCAGGTCGTTAAGACCAACGCTAATCCGATTTTCTTTTCAGGTTCCTCAAGAAATACCCTCCCACGGTGTGGGCAGCCGGGAAGTGACATCGGCCCTCATAACCGTAACAGCACACGAGACCACGTTGGTCACATTCAAATCCTTCCTAAACCTCCTAATAACTCTCTTATCTCCACGACTAACCCTTCTTACGTCCCTTTATCACCTCGCCCCACTAGTGCAAACGATTCGAGTACGCGGAACGTTATTCCTGGTCTCCTGAAACCACGCTCTAAACTACACATAGGAGCTTTCAACGTCCGAACACTGTGCCAAATAGGACAACAGGCTTCCTTAGCTAGGACTTTATGATCTCGCCCCATCGATGTGTGCTGCGTCTCCGAAACGCGCATACAGGATCCTAGTAGTGTCATTCATTTGACTTCACCATGTGAAAGTAACGAACCAACTCGATTTACGCTTCGTGTATCTGGAAGCCCTGATGCTGCTTCCCGTGGCCTCGCTGGCATAAGTATAGCATTGAGTCCTAGGGCAGAACTAGCTCTCTTAGACTGGATCCCAGCAGACAGTCGTTTGTGCGCTGTCCGACTAAACGGAACAGTAAGGACTCGGAAAGATAGGGACACTCGTCGTTGCCTCTTCGTCGTCTCTGCCTACTCTCCCACTGACTGCAGCTCAGATGATGTAAAAGATGAGTTTTACAGAAAGCTTTCCGACCTTCTCCGAAAAGCTAGGCGTTCAGATGTAGTAATAGTGGCTGGTGACTTTAATGCTCAAGTAGGTAAACTAAGCGAAAGGGAGAGACACCTGGGTGGATCTTATGGTGTCGCGGCTCAAAGAACAGATAACGGTGACCGTCTGTTGCAGCTATGCTCAGATAACCGCCTGTTTCTTTCAAATACTAACTTTAAGCATAAGGAAAAACATCTTTTAACATGGAGACCCCATAATTCGTCCCAACGTTGGACCCAAATAGATCACATCGCTATCAGCCACCGATGGAGGGGCTCGATAGAAGACTGTCGCTCATTCTGGAGCACATGCTTAGACTCAGATCATGCTCTAGTGCGAGCGCGTATCTGTCTACGTCTTACTGGACGTAGGAAAGACTCTGCAAGGAACCCTATTAGGGTCCTACTTAATGATAGTCAAGCTAAGAGTATATTTCAGGAACATCTAGAAAAACAGTTAGGCAGCTATGTAACTGATGCCCACCCCGAGGCAGCGTGGAATGACATTCGAAAAGCTGTAGAAACAGCAGTGATGTCTGCAAGCACGGTAAATCATAAGGTTAGGGAGAAACACTGGATCTCAGCAGCGTCTACCGCACTGATAGATGCTCAAAATTTCATTCCATCTGGCTCTGGACATAACGAAGAGCGGAGTCAGCTTAAGCGTAAGCTGACTAGAAGCCTACGCAAAGATCGTGAACAGTGGTGGGTAGCGAAAGCAAGAGATATGGAAAAGGCAGTGGCAATAGGTAACAGCAGGCAACTGTTCAGACTCGTTAAGGAAACCGGGATTAGGAACCCAACTCTTAGCGAAACTATCTCCGAAAAAGATGGACATATTATACATTCTCAGTCCAGCAGACTGGATCGATGGGCAGAACACTTTAGGGATCAGTTCAACTGGCCTTCAGCCACACTTCGGTTTCCCACGATCTCCAATCTACTTGAATGGCAAATTAATGTGAATCCTCCGACTCTTTACGAAGTTGAAAAAGCTATAGGTAATCTAAAGCGAGGGAGAGCAGCAGGCCCTGACAGGTTTACCCCTGAGATTTTTAAGGATGGCGGTCCAGTATTAGCAGCGAGATTGACTGAGGTCTTAGGTAGAATCTGGGAACTGGACGTAATCCCATCTGACTGGTCTCAATCACTGATTGTGCCAGTCTATAAGAAAGGACAAAAGTCTTCTTGTGACAATCACAGAAGAATTAGTTTGACTAATATAGTGTCTAAAATATTAGCTTCAATAATACTTCGACGTCTAACCAAAGCTCGTGAAATGCAGACTAGAGAAAACCAGGCTGGTTTTCGACCTGGACGTGGTTGCATTGACCAAATATTCACACTACGTCAGGTTCTAGAACATAGACACACATTCAGACGCCCCACAATGATTGTATTTCTCGACCTTAAGGCGGCATTTGACTCTGTTGATCGTGAGGTTCTATGGCAGTGTTTGTCACTGAAAGGAGTACCAAAGAAGTACATTAACCTTATAAAGGCTCTCTACTCGAACACAACTGGTCGAGTGAGAGCTTATGGCGAACTGTCATCAGAGCTGATTACCTCAAGTGGTGTTCGTCAGGGCTGTCCATTCTCTCCATTCTTGTTTAACTTTATCATTGACGTGCTTTTAGAAATTACACTTTCCTCATCTAAATTTCCAGGAGTTGAACTTTTACCGGGAGATTCACTTGTTGACTTAGAATATGCCGATGACATAGTTCTATTTGGTGAAGACGCTGACAAAATGCAGAGTCTGCTGACCACTATAAGCAAAAATGCAGGCATGTTCGGCATGCGATTTCCTCCCTCGAAATGCAAAATGTTGCTTCAGGATTGGGTTGCATCGGCACCCGAACTAGTGATAGGGAGTGAAGTTGTTGAGGAGGAACGATTCAGCTGATCTAGTGCCCCAGCGATATCAATCAGACATTTTTGTCTTCCATGGTCAGTGTCGACTAATCCACCTCATTTCATTACAAAAGTCGCGGCGTAGTTAAATAAACGGATCCAAACATTGATCCTTACGTTATTTCCTTTACAAATATATTTGACTAGTTGCCACATGCACAATTACGAACACAATGAAACGTTACATAATCAATGCCTTTCAGTGAACCATTTACAAATGGCAAAAGCATGTAACATACTCATAATTATGCATGGACATCGAAAATTACTTACAGTTTTCCCCAACAAAGTATCATCGTCAAGTGTCTTTCCACACTGTAAAATAGTTTGAAATCCAGGGAGTGAACGATCGGCTCTGTGTACGGTAGGTACTGACACTGTCGAAGTCGAATCCTGGTCAACTTTCATCACTTTCCTATTTTTCAGTTCTTCGTTATTAAAGGCGCGGTCCGAAGGAGATACAGGACCAGCGATTCTGAACAACAAACAAATACAACATGTGATAGGTGATGAAAACGTCTACTTTAAACAAAAAATATACTAACTAATAAAATGGTTCTTGTAGTTCACACTGGCTCATTTATTTCCTACGTGCTAAGCAAAACATTTGGTACAACAAGACACTAATAGTGTATGCGATACATAATTAACATTCTGAAGGTCCAGACAAAGAGAGAAAACAACCACCTCTCTCCAATCTGCTGAACCAGCCGTGGAGTTAGGCAGGGTTGTGTAATCCCACTAATCCTTCACGACTCCCTGGCTGGGATTCGAGAGATAGTGCGACACAGTGGCTAGAGACGTTATCAGATATGGCTCAGAATATAAGCCAGTGGCGATCCTGCTGTAACCTTCTTTACTTTCTTCATAAAGTGGTTGTATCTTCCTTAACTGAAAGATTTCTTCTGGTTGTACCTTCCCGTTCCCCCATTATTATTATTGTTGTTGCAATACCTTACACTAATCTAGTCATCATTGTTCTTTTTTTCTTCTACGCTCCTTACCTTCTTTTTTTCTCTTCCCATTCTCATTGTCTTGTGTGGCGTATATATACTTGATGCCCTCTTGTACCAATATTTGTTTTCAAATAAATAATAGATAGTAATACTTCCTACCGATAACGTTGGGAAGCAGCTCTGATGGATATAGATAATAGTGGTGTGGATCTGTCACCTGGATAGATGCTTTTCGACCTCGAATGTGCAAATGATATTGTCTTACGATGTGATGATATCTAAGCCATGCAATCCGCACCTAAACAGTTGGAAATTAGTGTCCGTAAGTATAGCATATAGTTTGCACATTCAAAATACGAAGTACTTTTACAAGACTGGCAGACCACAGAACCTGCATTTAATTTTGGTAGTGAGTAGATAGTAGTCAAGACGTTCGCGCATTTGGGTAGCTGCGTGAATGCTAATGGTGACGTGACTGATGAGAACAGTTCACACATAATGAGAGCCAGAGTGGCTTATGTCGATCTCATCCATCCTTGCTCTCGTCGTGATTTAGTCTAGCTGTAAAGAGTCAGGTTTACGAAACGGCTTTGAACCCATAATTCGCTTTGTGAAAATATCAAGCCTAAACTGAGATGTACCTTGAAATCAACAACTAATACCCAACATAACCTACTTCACAGTGTACGAAGCAGATTTCATGCAAGATAGTCACAGGCTTTAAACACCGTATAATATGAACTGATGTGGCACTAGTAGATAAAATTTTTCAATTGAAATTCTTCAGTGAGAAAAAATAGTGCTTGAAATACGGAAATGTTTTGTGGCATAAGTGGTTTGAACCGGACAACCTACATAAAATTTTTGGTACAACTTCCTCTTTTGTTGAAATTTCAAATGTTTTTTCGTGAATGTGCAACTACTTGCCTACGTAGTTGCCCTCAGAATGTCCTACGGTACCTGCTACAGTAAAAGGTAACTAGGTGGTCGAGATCTCTAGAAAATGAAGCAAAATATGACAAACAACCATACGCTAACCTTAATCCCTTTTTAAGTGGTAAAGTATGTTCCATGGATTTAGCTGGATTGTTCTGAGCACAAATGAGTTAGCTATCAAATATACCTCTCGAAAAATCCATCTGTCCCTGATCCATGACTCGGCACTTTGAAATGGTGACGGAAAAACACTTAGCATTCCAGGCGGAGCAACTGATTGAAAGAATAGAAAAATCAGAATAACCTAACCTTTTCTAACATACGACACCATATGAATCATCTCAAACGTTAGCTCACAATGACTAGATGGAGTTAAATCAGCAACAAGTCGATCGAAACTCCAACCAGACTTGCAACTTAACTGCCATATACGAGCACGCGCCATCTCGAAATTCTCCTCACCATCGGGACCATCAAGTATCTGAATGATAGATATACAAATGGTGAACGTTACAGTGACTGGAAACGAGAATATTTCATTCGATGACATCTGCAAGTGATTGAAATTAAAGTAGTACTAAGATGAATTTTTGGATAAATAATAATTTGCTTAGGTTATATAACACACGATTATAGGAAACTTACAGCAATACAACTGCATGTGGCATAACGAAGTAAAGTAAACTACAAACACGATACGTATGGAAGTTCGTGTCATAAGAACCACCGTATTGTGATCAATTCCTGTAGCTAAATTCCAACTACCGTGAATGTTCCCATATGATTTAAGCTCGTGTGATTTACGCAAATGTGTTAACTTTCAGTCAGTTAGGCACACACAATGTAGAACATGGCACACATACACAGGTCTAAGTTGTCATATCCTATTTACCAAGTGCGACGATTGTCAGAGCAAATCCCAGGTGTTACTGTAGTAAAAGTACTCATAAGAATAGAGATTAAGAAACGGAGACATTTTCCAAGAGAATACAAACCGCGGGTGGTTATCATAACGAAAGCACCGATCCATGACAATTTTACCGCTTATTATTAATTGTTTTATAACCAGGTAGCGTTTCCACAGCAGTTGATAAGTTTCCTAAGTTTATTAGTTTGGCTTACTTTAACCAGTGAATCCTGACGAGCGATTACACTTCCCAATTAGCTAACAATACAATAGAGAAAAGCGAAGTTTTTCACGAAAGCTTGGTCTTATGACGATAGTTATTCAGAAAAATGGGTCAATGGGGCTAAGGAAGACAATCACGAAAGTCGAGACGGTACACAGAATACGTCATCCATTTGTTTACAATTATTTATCCTCTTTTTACTTTCGGCTTGATCATTCACTGTCACTGCAGTTGCCACTGTTTAATCCTAGTCACAAATGAATACTAGTTTTGTAGACGCAACCTACTAAACGAATCACATGAAACTGGATGAGTGAGAGCTATAGTCCATTTGTTACAACTAAACAACAACAATGATGAAACCAACAAACCGTAGTGATGAAGGAAATCAAAAATGTTCATTAACCAGGGACATAAACACCAAACAAACCTTGAGCCTTTAATAAGTTTACGTCTAGCTTGGAGGTATGTTGTGTGTTGGAAGAGTATGCACAGCACCGTATAAGAATCTGGAATAGAAAAGATACGAGAAAGTGTGAGTCCATGGCTCAATTAGAATACAACAATAACAGATAAACATACCGCTCAACTCAATACATTCTAAATGATAGTCATTTAAACAACTTACACTAGTGCCAGAAGAATGAGTTAAATACATATTGTCTATGACCACAATAAATCCACATGACAACATTCAAAGCACACTTCCATAGAAAGTGTTGATGTTCCTAAGAGCAAAATTATGAACTGAATTAAATCATTTATAAAATTATACAATTTGGTACTTGTAGCGGTAAATTAATCTCCAAAATCAGTAGCTCTGTAAGTCTTCGAAATTTGATGCCGACTGCGTTAGTTTTAGTGAACTCACCTAGCTAAAGGCTCTCGGCCACGCATCCGCACCAAATCACGAGTGGATATGTCGTGCTACACATCCCTTTCAACTACTAGCCAGCTTAGAACAAACGTTCCTCAACATACAGTTGGCCTCTCAAATATATTTTCGAACTCCCTCACATCTGTCTTCTGATTTGAGTGGGTTGGCATGCTTTCAACACAAAGCTTTTACTGGTAAAGTCGTGTTCAAACTCCGAATACTTGCGACAACTTTGGAGGTGAACCTGACGAGATCTGGTACATCAGTGCGTAAACTGTGAGTTTATTCCTCATTGGGATATTAAATATCATTTTCTAATTTAAATGTTTGCATAATGTGATATCGTTTGCAGTTTTTCTGATTTGTTTCTCACCCATAGTGTTATGTTCTCTACTTGAATACGCACGAACACTATATAACCGATGACACTCGAACGTTTGAACCTCCAAAGCCTCGCAAGTAAGAAGACGAAAGACGTTTGAGAGCACTTATTTGAGAAGAATCAAAATATACAATAAAACACGCGTATTTATACAATTATATATATGATTAATATTGCCATGGAAGTTTTTTAAACACCAATCGATAACTTATTCAATCGACTGCCATTTTAAATATTTAAACATCTGATCGATAAGTCGGTAAATCGACTACGTACGTGAGTGGCTTCTCGGTGGCCATTCTAACACATAGTTATACTATATTGTCATCGTAACTGAAAATCACCTAAATTATTTTCGATCGAACCTTTTTCGCCTCCCGCCTTTCAGCTCATTTCATTGTGGTCGACAATATAGAAGCCTGGTTCTATCACACAGAATCTGGCTTCCACGATCTCGACGTGACAGACTCACGTGCACAATTTCTCGCAGTGATGAAGGCACTGCTGTGTAGTTTCAGCAGCTACGTCACACCTAGTGTGTTTGCTAGCAATGTTTCGAAACCTTATGACACTACCAAGCATGGGGAAATAACCGATTGACAGGTGTTACACAGTCACTTCCACAACATTGCGCTACAACATGGCTCAACAACAAACATGTTGCCGCGAACCTATGACGACGGCCTGCTTAGACTGCTTTACTTGTCACGACAAACGTTTGGGAAAGTTTCCCATCCGTCACGCGTTAACGGCAACTATAGCCGGCGAATATAGCCATCTGTTATACATCACTGACGTAACGACGAAAGTTCCATGTCTCGTCGATACTGACGCAGATGTAAGTGTTTCTTTCGACAAATTCTAACGACAGACTGCACGAAGCAGTTTAAAACATACTGGCGACTTATCGAATATCCGTCACATCTCTAGGTTACAAGTGGCAACTAAATAATTTGCATTTCCTACATTCATGTGATCTATTACAATAAAGGTAAATTGGATAGCATTTCTAATGAATATTAAAAATTATTAGAATGGCCACTCTCAACTAAGAAAATGATCTTCAGACGAGGAAATATGTGGTTTTTGGAAAAGCCTTTCATGCTTGGAGGGTTATTCTAATACTGTCTTGACGTATGCCTCACGATGATCTTGCAATTAACATATCTTATGTTTACCATGCACCTAGGAATGGCCATCTAAGAGGACAATCCAAGAAAGCTCAGAAATTGAGATCAAATAGTTTACGTCTGCAGTCCCGTTCCTCGAACAGAGTAGTGAATTACTGAGATTACCTGACAGAACACGTAATGTCGGCGCCTTCAGGGCAAGATAGGATCTTCACTGTGCTACAAACGGGATCGAATAATATAGATCAACTGACCTCCTATCTTTATTACCAAAGACTGACTACTGTGTAATGAGATATTACCGCTACGTTCACCGCTCATTCAACAAGATAATTTAACAATACCATGAATTGTAGTGATCCTTACTTGACCTTTGCTGTCTCTGATAGTGCTACTTGTTTTTTACGTACTCCCTTATATAAATCTCCTAATTCCACCTAATAAATTGATTGCTTTACACAGGACTTCCTTCACTTAGTGTTTATGGCTTCGTCTTGTATTACACATCAATCAGCGACAATTTAAGTTTTTAATTAGTGTCGAGTTACCTAGACTGGTGGCCACATTGCAACATGGTCGATAGCATTCGATCTGCACTAATAAGGACTTGACAAACATGACATCGATCACCACCCAGTGATCATCCAATTGTGATTGTGGAGATCTGTAACGCGGCGTCAAGTCGCGGTTGACCATGAATACCACTACAAGAAGGCTGCGTGCCAGATAACCAATAGGATCCCCGTAGGCCAATATCAGAAGGCAAATGATGGCTGTAGTCGGGATGTATTTGTTGGCGATCTCGTGGTATCGAAAGAATACCGAGATCGTGCCAAGGAGTACGAGCGGATTCACCGAGCAAACGTAAGCGCGTACAAGGTCACAATCAAAGGAAGGAAGAATGTTTTTGGTGCAGTTAAACAAACAATTACAGTGAAACAATCACTGATACAAATGGTTATATTAGTAATTGTTTCCATTACACCAATCGCATTCTGTTGATAAAAGTAGGTCACTGAAGATCTTTGCTTAGCTGTGCTGACTCTGATAGTGCTATTTGTTTTTCACGTACTCCCTTATATGGATCTCCTAATTCCGCTTTATTAATAACTGAATCCACCTAGATTATACAACACTTACTTCATTTAACCGTGTATTTCTCTAAAATGTATGTAGTATGGTAATCGTTGTTGCTTCCATTTACAAAACAAATGGTGATTATGACTTCGTCTTGTATTACATATCAATCAATGACAATTTAGGTTCAAAATTAACTGTTAGTAGGTATAATTAAAGTACTCGAGCAGCATACCTGGAATATATCATCTACAGGAGAACAATTTTTGGATAAATAATAATTTGCTTAGGTTATATAACACACGATTATAGGAAACTTACAGCAATACAACTGCATGTGGCATAACGAAGTAAAGTAAACTACAAACACGATACGTATGGAAGTTCGTGTCATAAGAACCACCGTATTGTGATCAATTCCTGTAGCTAAATTCCAACTACCGTGAATGTTCCCATATGATTTAAGCTCGTGTGATTTACGCAAATGTGTTAACTTTCAGTCAGTTAGGCACACACAATGTAGAACATGGCACACATACACAGGTCTAAGTTGTCATATCCTATTTACCAAGTGCGACGATTGTCAGAGCAAATCCCAGGTGTTACTGTAGTAAAAGTACTCATAAGAATAGAGATTAAGAAACGGAGACATTTTCCAAGAGAATACAAACCGCGGGTGGTTATCATAACGAAAGCACCGATCCATGACAATTTTACCGCTTATTATTAATTGTTTTATAACCAGGTAGCGTTTCCACAGCAGTTGATAAGTTTCCTAAGTTTATTAGTTTGGCTTACTTTAACCAGTGAATCCTGACGAGCGATTACACTTCCCAATTAGCTAACAATACAATAGAGAAAAGCGAAGTTTTTCACGAAAGCTTGGTCTTATGACGATAGTTATTCAGAAAAATGGGTCAATGGGGCTAAGGAAGACAATCACGAAAGTCGAGACGGTACACAGAATACGTCATCCATTTGTTTACAATTATTTATCCTCTTTTTACTTTCGGCTTGATCATTCACTGTCACTGCAGTTGCCACTGTTTAATCCTAGTCACAAATGAATACTAGTTTTGTAGACGCAACCTACTAAACGAATCACATGAAACTGGATGAGTGAGAGCTATAGTCCATTTGTTACAACTAAACAACAACAATGATGAAACCAACAAACCGTAGTGATGAAGGAAATCAAAAATGTTCATTAACCAGGGACATAAACACCAAACAAACCTTGAGCCTTTAATAAGTTTACGTCTAGCTTGGAGGTATGTTGTGTGTTGGAAGAGTATGCACAGCACCGTATAAGAATCTGGAATAGAAAAGATACGAGAAAGTGTGAGTCCATGGCTCAATTAGAATACAACAATAACAGATAAACATACCGCTCAACTCAATACATTCTAAATGATAGTCATTTAAACAACTTACACTAGTGCCAGAAGAATGAGTTAAATACATATTGTCTATGACCACAATAAATCCACATGACAACATTCAAAGCACACTTCCATAGAAAGTGTTGATGTTCCTAAGAGCAAAATTATGAACTGAATTAAATCATTTATAAAATTATACAATTTGGTACTTGTAGCGGTAAATTAATCTCCAAAATCAGTAGCTCTGTAAGTCTTCGAAATTTGATGCCGACTGCGTTAGTTTTAGTGAACTCACCTAGCTAAAGGCTCTCGGCCACGCATCCGCACCAAATCACGAGTGGATATGTCGTGCTACACATCCCTTTCAACTACTAGCCAGCTTAGAACAAACGTTCCTCAACATACAGTTGGCCTCTCAAATATATTTTCGAACTCCCTCACATCTGTCTTCTGATTTGAGTGGGTTGGCATGCTTTCAACACAAAGCTTTTACTGGTAAAGTCGTGTTCAAACTCCGAATACTTGCGACAACTTTGGAGGTGAACCTGACGAGATCTGGTACATCAGTGCGTAAACTGTGAGTTTATTCCTCATTGGGATATTAAATATCATTTTCTAATTTAAATGTTTGCATAATGTGATATCGTTTGCAGTTTTTCTGATTTGTTTCTCACCCATAGTGTTATGTTCTCTACTTGAATACGCACGAACACTATATAACCGATGACACTCGAACGTTTGAACCTCCAAAGCCTCGCAAGTAAGAAGACGAAAGACGTTTGAGAGCACTTATTTGAGAAGAATCAAAATATACAATAAAACACGCGTATTTATACAATTATATATATGATTAATATTGCCATGGAAGTTTTTTAAACACCAATCGATAACTTATTCAATCGACTGCCATTTTAAATATTTAAACATCTGATCGATAAGTCGGTAAATCGACTACGTACGTGAGTGGCTTCTCGGTGGCCATTCTAACACATAGTTAT
Source organism: Schistosoma spindalis (assembly GCA_946903255.1). Lineage (NCBI taxonomy): Eukaryota > Metazoa > Platyhelminthes > Trematoda > Strigeidida > Schistosomatidae > Schistosoma > Schistosoma spindalis. The sequence continues at coordinate 15,480,525 of OX336424.1, forward strand.
ACTATATTGTCATCGTAACTGAAAATCACCTAAATTATTTTCGATCGAACCTTTTTCGCCTCCCGCCTTTCAGCTCATTTCATTGTGGTCGACAATATAGAAGCCTGGTTCTATCACACAGAATCTGGCTTCCACGATCTCGACGTGACAGACTCACGTGCACAATTTCTCGCAGTGATGAAGGCACTGCTGTGTAGTTTCAGCAGCTACGTCACACCTAGTGTGTTTGCTAGCAATGTTTCGAAACCTTATGACACTACCAAGCATGGGGAAATAACCGATTGACAGGTGTTACACAGTCACTTCCACAACATTGCGCTACAACATGGCTCAACAACAAACATGTTGCCGCGAACCTATGACGACGGCCTGCTTAGACTGCTTTACTTGTCACGACAAACGTTTGGGAAAGTTTCCCATCCGTCACGCGTTAACGGCAACTATAGCCGGCGAATATAGCCATCTGTTATACATCACTGACGTAACGACGAAAGTTCCATGTCTCGTCGATACTGACGCAGATGTAAGTGTTTCTTTCGACAAATTCTAACGACAGACTGCACGAAGCAGTTTAAAACATACTGGCGACTTATCGAATATCCGTCACATCTCTAGGTTACAAGTGGCAACTAAATAATTTGCATTTCCTACATTCATGTGATCTATTACAATAAAGGTAAATTGGATAGCATTTCTAATGAATATTAAAAATTATTAGAATGGCCACTCTCAACTAAGAAAATGATCTTCAGACGAGGAAATATGTGGTTTTTGGAAAAGCCTTTCATGCTTGGAGGGTTATTCTAATACTGTCTTGACGTATGCCTCACGATGATCTTGCAATTAACATATCTTATGTTTACCATGCACCTAGGAATGGCCATCTAAGAGGACAATCCAAGAAAGCTCAGAAATTGAGATCAAATAGTTTACGTCTGCAGTCCCGTTCCTCGAACAGAGTAGTGAATTACTGAGATTACCTGACAGAACACGTAATGTCGGCGCCTTCAGGGCAAGATAGGATCTTCACTGTGCTACAAACGGGATCGAATAATATAGATCAACTGACCTCCTATCTTTATTACCAAAGACTGACTACTGTGTAATGAGATATTACCGCTACGTTCACCGCTCATTCAACAAGATAATTTAACAATACCATGAATTGTAGTGATCCTTACTTGACCTTTGCTGTCTCTGATAGTGCTACTTGTTTTTTACGTACTCCCTTATATAAATCTCCTAATTCCACCTAATAAATTGATTGCTTTACACAGGACTTCCTTCACTTAGTGTTTATGGCTTCGTCTTGTATTACACATCAATCAGCGACAATTTAAGTTTTTAATTAGTGTCGAGTTACCTAGACTGGTGGCCACATTGCAACATGGTCGATAGCATTCGATCTGCACTAATAAGGACTTGACAAACATGACATCGATCACCACCCAGTGATCATCCAATTGTGATTGTGGAGATCTGTAACGCGGCGTCAAGTCGCGGTTGACCATGAATACCACTACAAGAAGGCTGCGTGCCAGATAACCAATAGGATCCCCGTAGGCCAATATCAGAAGGCAAATGATGGCTGTAGTCGGGATGTATTTGTTGGCGATCTCGTGGTATCGAAAGAATACCGAGATCGTGCCAAGGAGTACGAGCGGATTCACCGAGCAAACGTAAGCGCGTACAAGGTCACAATCAAAGGAAGGAAGAATGTTTTTGGTGCAGTTAAACAAACAATTACAGTGAAACAATCACTGATACAAATGGTTATATTAGTAATTGTTTCCATTACACCAATCGCATTCTGTTGATAAAAGTAGGTCACTGAAGATCTTTGCTTAGCTGTGCTGACTCTGATAGTGCTATTTGTTTTTCACGTACTCCCTTATATGGATCTCCTAATTCCGCTTTATTAATAACTGAATCCACCTAGATTATACAACACTTACTTCATTTAACCGTGTATTTCTCTAAAATGTATGTAGTATGGTAATCGTTGTTGCTTCCATTTACAAAACAAATGGTGATTATGACTTCGTCTTGTATTACATATCAATCAATGACAATTTAGGTTCAAAATTAACTGTTAGTAGGTATAATTAAAGTACTCGAGCAGCATACCTGGAATATATCATCTACAGGAGAACAATTTGTAGTATGGTAGTAATTTACCTCAAATGTGCATCGATTCCCATGGAATGATCAACAAGTAGGCATCAGTATCCTTCCTCATAGTATACCATAATTAGTTACTTGATGCCAAGACATAATAACGTAGTTAGAAATCTGACAACAATCGCAACCAAACTTCATTTACGGTGTCGTTTCATTGTTTTGAGTTTTGCTTACCTAGTAAACACGAAAAAGAGAGATCAGGACATACAAAAGATAGAGGGAAAAATAAATGTGAAATTGTTATGTTAAGTGATAAAATGTGAATAATAGGGGTATGATTACGAAAACTTTACGTCAGACCGCAGAATTCGCCCAATATCACTGAAATCTGCATCATAGATGCACCTCGTAAACAGATTACACTGTAGCGGTAAATAATCCCCCAAAATCAAATAGCTCTGTAAGTTTTCGACATTGGATGCTGACCACAGTTTTAGTGGACTCATCTAGCTGAAGGCGCTCGGTCAAGCATCCGCACCAGATCACGTGTGGGAACGTCGTGCTCAACATCTGCCGCAATCGCTAGCCAGATTAATGCAAACGATCCTCGATATATTGATAGCTTATCAAATATATTTTCGATCTCCTCACTTCTGTCTTTTGATTTTACTTGGTGGGTGCGCTTCGTATTAGAAGGTGTTACTGGTTAAAGCGTTGTCAAACTCCGAATACCTGTGGCATCTTCAACACATACTCGAAAACCCCAACCTAGCATTTTATCCAAGTCACTCGCTGGAATGCATTGCCTCAAAACAAGAACTAGGTGAGAATCAATGTAAAAAAGATCACTTGAATGGTTCAAGGGGTTCCTAATGAAATAAAATCATTCGCCTCACAGGTTCGCCTTTGTAGTAACATTTTTTAAACCTATGTTTCCAGGTAACATCCTATTTATATTTAACGTTAAACAGAAAAGTACCAGTAGATTATTGTTAAATGATGTCCTTAGTCCTTAAGAATATTTCAAGTTTTCTCTTGGAGACTCTTGAAAAGTCGCTTAGACTACTTCAGAATGCAGCAAATTCCAGACTTTGACTACTCACAAGAAGTAAAAGAAGTGACTACAGTTCAGTCTGCTATGTTGTGTCTTCTATTTATGGGTGTTAGCATTAAGATTTGTATTGTGACTGAACTGAAGTAGGTATTTAAGGAGATGCTTAAAAGTGTTATAGAGGCTGCAAGTCATTAGGTCACCTTTAAGGCATCTACGTTCTACTGGATAAAGATCCAGCGATTTGATGCGTTCTTCATATGGTTTGAATTTGAGTATCTGAACTGATTTCATAGTTCACCTTTAGATACGTTCCAGCATGTTTTTGTTGGAGAACGGGCGAATCATCCAAGTTTCTGCAGAAATGAAAACGTACAACCTGGAGGTGCTTTGAATCAGTGAAACAAACTGAATGTTGAACAACAAAGACTAACTTCAGGATAGCTGCTTTTATACTCCGACCATGAAAAAGAAAATGCTCCACACACAAAAGAAGTTGCACTGATGCTATCCAAGCAAGCACGAAAGGCACGCATAGGATTGGAATCTCACTGACCAAGGATCATCAAAGCCTCCTTCGAAACAAAGAAAGTAGGCATTTCAATGAACGTCATCCAATGCTATGCACGTACCAACGAATACAATGAAGATTTGAAAGATCAGTTCTACCATAGGCTGCAGTCAATCGCGAAGAAATGTCCAACAAAGTACTTGGCCATTCTGATGGGAGACCGAAATGCCAAGGTTGGAATGGACAACTCCGGATATGGAGACATCATTGGGCGACATGGACTATATTCCCACACGGACGCATACACAAAGCTACATCGAATTCACCGGATCACACTAAGCAGAACCAAACCGACATTTTTGCATCAGCAAAAATGTTCAAGAGGACAATTGAGGATGTGAGAACCAAGAGAGGAGCTGATATAGCATCAGATCATCACTTGCTGGTCGCCGTGATGAAATCGAAACTCAAGAGGCAGTGGACAGCGGAGCGGACAATATCACGAAAGTTTAATACGGCTCTTCTTCAGGATTTTGACAAACTCAACAAATTCAAGATAGTCCTCAGCAATAGATTCCAGGCTTCTTATGATCTACTCAATGCAGAGGGAACTTCTATGGAGAGCGAATGGAAGGGGATAAAAAAGGCAATCACTTCAACGTGTCATGAGGTTGGTACACTGGATAAGATTCAAGAAAGGAGAAACATGAAGGCATCAATCATTACCATTCGAACAAGAGCAGAAAACGCCAAGACACAAGCTGAATACACAGTAGTAAACAAGCAGGTGAATAGGAGCATCAGAACTGACAAACGTAAATATGTGGAAGATTTGGCATTGACGGCGGAAAAGGCTGCGAGAGAAGGACATATGAGACGATTGTATGACACAACAAAGAAACTCTCTGGAAATCACCGTAAACCAGAAGGATCAGTGAAAAGCAAGGAAGGCAAGGTAACCACTAACAACGAAGAACAACGAAACAGGCCGGTAGAACACTTCAAAGAACTCTTGAATCGACCAGCCCCACTGAACCTTTAGAATTACGGTCTACTATGATATTAGCACTGCTCTAATAATAGACCTAATCCTAAAATTGTAGATTTATCATGATGTAACTGCCTAATCTACAAGATCTTACGTGGAAGTTACATCATCGTCTACACCGATTCATTGCATTGTAACAATTACCAATACGTGATAGAGAACAAGCTTAGGCTAGAGATAGAATATATTTAATATGAATAGGAGATACAAGATAACATTCAGCTGGGACCACGCCTGCAAGGCCGAGCCATGCCGTCCGATCAACTTGGACTAATTCAATTCATTCTCCTCGCCTTCTCCATTCTTCTGTATTTCTCCGCGTTAAATATTTAATGTCTATTTCTCATATTGTCTCGTGGTAGGGCTCAATGCCACTACAAACCCACCCAACATCGAAGTAGCACCCACGGACCTCCAAATCGATGTTGGCCCATCAAAAATTGAAGAGATCAGCATGGCCATCAGACAAGTCAGGAGCGGCAAAGCAGCAGGACCAGACAACACCTAAGCAGAGGCACTGAAAGCAGACGTAGCGGCAATTGTTTATTAACAGTTCTCGGTGCAAAATACTTCGAATCTATTGGCCAGACACTATCAGCAACAATCTACTGTGGGAGAGAACAAACCTGATTCCAGCGGAGGAAGAAATCAGGAAGGAGCGCTGGAAGTGGATAGGACACACATTGAGGAAACCACCCGACTAACTGCGTCACAAGGCAAGTACTCACATGGAATCCTTAAGGTCAAAGGAGAAGAAGAAGACCAACGAAAGCATTACACCGAAAAATGGAGACAGGCTTGAGAAAAATGAACAAAAATTGGATAGAACTGGAAAGGGAGACCCAGGACAGAGTGGGTTGGAGAATGCTGGTCGTCGGCCCATGCTCCATTGGGGGTAACGGAAGTAAGCAGGTAAGTAAACATGTCCGATGATTCTTAGAACATTTTCAACTTGGGATACCTTTAAAGCGAAATCACCTTAATCATATGCATGTTCTGCAACAAGTCTCAGTTGGACCCCTTTACACCTTGAAGTGTTAAAGATAAGTATACTGTTTTCCGCTAAACTTTGAAGTCTTGTTGGATCTTCCCTATGTGCTAGCTTATCATCTTGGTTACAAACTTTTCTCCAGAGTTTCATATCGTCGGCGTAAAACCAAAAATCATACGTTAGTTGGTGGGGAAGGTCATTTATATAAATTAACAAAAGAATAGGTCCTAGTACAAAACACTGAGGGACTACACTAGGACGTTCCGTAACCTGAGAAAAAGTGAGGTTTAAACTGTCGATTATTTAGATATGATGTAAGCAAATCAATTAACTATGACACGATGCATATTCGTTTGTGCTCATTGATGAGACATCTACAATTGACACTATCAAATGCTTTTGAGAATTCAAAGTGTGTGATATCATCCTTCCCTTTATGATCAGGGATGGTTGTTCGTCTACCCACCTCGGTCAGCAGGTTAAATAAACAAAATGACAATTCTCGAAGACGCGCTGTCAGGGTGAAATAAAATTAGTGGATAACAAGTCGTCACGTAACCCGTGATATATCAAAGATACCATAACTTTTGAATGTATTGAGAATGTAATGTCGGTTATCATGTTAAGCTCACATAACTTACTCTAGCTTTTGGACAAGTCAATTTATTCATCCTACTTGAGTCGTATTTTGACCTTGTTAATTATTCGCTTATCAATCTTCACTGTTTTTAGATGAGCGCATATGTGTGTGTAAATTTCTTATCCTATTCATCACATGTCTGTAGCATAATTTTGTGTGACAATAAATATTGATTAACGCTTGACTAATAGAGTTGGCTTACCGGCCATCTCCACTGCGCGTCGTTTCTCTTTGATCTTTTCCGTTCGCTCCATATACAAAATATATGTTTTCAAAAGTTCATTCTCGTTATTTGACTTATTTAATTTCGTTACTGACGAACGCGATTTAAGTCGATGACTATATACGAGGATATGCGACATATATATTTCAATAATAATCATTCATACGATCTAATTGGAGTCAGATCTCGGGCCATTAAAGTGGAGAGCCCGTCAACAACATCGTGCGATCTGAATGACGACAAAATAAATGGCCCCACTAAAAGAGAAACTCTACCTGTCAGTAGCTTGAGGGTTCTCTGCATCGGCCTTTATAGGTTTTTGTAATGCGAGCCAGCCTTGGATTTTCTGATACCGTGATTCCGTTTAGCGATTGTGAGGTCACGCTAGGTAGTTTTACTACAATTAGGAGCCTCTTTCCTTAGTGCAATAAGATTGATCATATATGGGCTAGGAAGAGTGTCCTTGTTTAGGTGCTGCAGATTCTTATACACCAAAGCAGAGCTCATATCCACTTCTGAAAGTCCTTTTGAGGTTTATTTAAAGCTCTCGTCGATGTAGTTGGTATGAGACAGTTGAAATGTTTGAAAAGTGTTCTGCGTCACCGTTGTTGTTGGTTGGGTCATTTGGGCCGAGCGACTGGGCAACTCGAGTTTTTGCTTATCAAATAAGCTGAACCACAGAATACACTTTTCGGACTAGAGACAAATTTATCAGTATCAATTCCAAGGTTGGACTTGGCAGTTTTAAACAAATTGAGTAAAAAGTTGATAACAAATAAGTTTTTTTATATGCCAATGAGTAGAAAATTGTATTTGTGACGTTTCATGGCTTAATCTAAGCCATATCTTCAGAGTAAATAAATAATTGAATCAAATTAACGCAAGTTTAGATAGTACAAAGGGAAAACCGGAGAATATTTACAGTACAGTCAAAATCGTAATGGATCTGAATGCGTCAATACCAATGTTTTATTATCAACAAATTGATCGTTTGTTTTTATTTGACAAGAGAGCCTTTCTCCTCTTATTACCTTCGCACATCGGTTCTTTGCTGCCTTAAACTGCCTGTATGTACTGTCGTCAGCAGTTCATCTATGCTCTACCCAATAGTGCGTTTTGCACTTAAGCATTTGGAAAATGGAATTCTTTATGATTGTGTAGAATTATAATCTAGTTCGTCACTAGTACTGCTATAATAATAGACCTAATCCTAAAATTATAGATTTGTCGTGGTGTGAAAACATTATCTATCAGATCTTATGTGGAAGTTACATTATTGTCTGTTCTGGCTGGTCGTACGTAACAGTCAGTAATATAATGTTTGGCGTTTCTAAAGAACACATTTCGGCTTGAGACAGGACAATATATTTAATACGAATAAAAGAGATAAGTTGCGCAAGTGTGAATACGCCTGCAAAGCTGAGCCATGCCATTCTATTAAATGAATGTTTTGTGCCTTATGGTAACCCTCGCGTTATTAATAGAAGAAAGCAGACTCGTAAGGAAATAGGTCTTTATTTTGATCTTTGCGCAGTCATAGTGGAGCGTGGGGTTCTTTACTCAGACAAACAAAACCTCTCAACAAGCAATATAAGATAGATAGAAATATAACGCCTAAACAAAATAAAGAAGTGAATAAATATCTGAACTATGCTGTTTTGATATATGCTTAGTTGCTTGAGATTAACTCTTGACAACCGACCTAAGCTGTTACATTAGCTTCCCCCTAGAATCGACTTCCGTAGGAACGTCGGTTCGATAACCTATTTATCAAAAGCACTTAAGTTCTGTTTTATGCAGTCCAAGGGAGGATTATCAACTCGCTCACTATGACTTCAAATCAATGACAACTCCATCGATCCGTGGATGTTTTTTCATTTGCCATTTTATTTTGTAGCATGCAATTTTTACTACACTATAGCTGTCGGTTTGCAACGTGCTCACAAGAGAAAGAGTTTGAGAAAATGGAACAAGAATGTCTGAGGAAGTGCCGCGAGCGGGCTACCCAACACCATGTTGGTGAGGTACGATTTTTCCATGCTCTGTCCGGCTATCAGGTGTTTACTCACCTGCCTCTTGAGTCGCCCTCAAGTAAAAAGTAAAGAAGAGTCTACTGTAAAGGTAATGATGAAAATCAACAAAACCTGAAGAACTGCTCCACTGCCTGCATAAAATAATGAGGTACAAAATGTAAATACATAAATATAGTTGATAATTATTCGGTTTCACTTGTTTTGCCTCGAGAAAAGATTGCTCGTCTGGAAGGAAATAGAAATAGTGTAGACATCTTGTGTACGAAAAAGTATAAACACAAAACAAGAAAAATACTTTTTTTGAGTGCATATATATAAATGTGTGAACTTGCCAGAAGTCGGATTCCTTATTAAACCTAACCCAATGTATGACCTTAAGTCTATGGTGACCGCCTATTATAACCAGGTACGTAACCAAGGATGCTAAGAGTATTCCACAAAACGGAAAATATACGGTGAAAGAGGGAAAACATTTATGAAGAGTACGAGAACCAGATACATTTTTGTCAAGTACCCTTTTCGGATTTGATGTAGGCATGCATGATATATTAAGCTGTATTTCGTCAATTCATCTAAGCAACGAATTGGTCTGCACCTTAGAAGTGTGTAAGTCTTATTATTCATAAGTGTTATGATTAATTAATCAGTGTAAAGAGATATTGAAGTCATTTTCTCCCACGGTCTGATGTGGTTTATTGGCTAAGCTCGTGGTCTAGCATTCAGGAGGGCAGAAGTATGACTGCATATGGTGCCGGTGTTGACCTTTAGTCGCTCAGCTACGAAGAAAACTGACAAGAGAACAGATTTGTATGTCAAAGTGCAAGTTCTTTGTTCATACTAATAATAATACAATAGAAATGCTACAAGTGTGTTATATTTCTGTATTACGTTATAATTACGCAACAAATATATTAGTTCTTGGTATTACATGTTTCATTTTTTTTATAACGCTAGTGTTAAGTTCCAGAATTTTGTATGGACCACTAATAATAATTGGTTGAACATGAGCATCGCGGTGATGGTCATATATTTAGCCCAATGTTATGATTACTTAACAGTTCCTTTATAAGTTGCGTTTAAAATTAGGTATGTAGAATCAATGCCGCTAATACAGTAACCTAATAGGTAACATGCTGTACTATATCCTCACGGTTATTGCTTCGGAAATACCGGGAAAAAAAATTGTATGGCGCCAAAAAAAATGGGTTATAGGATTATATTTAAAAGCGTGCTACAAGAAAACTGGTCAACTTATTCCATAAATTACGTCAACATGAAAAATAATGAGAACCTTAATAAGTACTTGACCATGGTTTGATCTAAATGTTCTGTTTTTAAAAAAAATAAACTTATTAATAGTACTATCGGTCGTATCAAGCTACTAAACCTCTCCAACCGAAAACGTTTTAGGATTAGTTCATGTGGTCTATATTGAGTCTAAGTGAATATGTGTATAAGAAGTACTACAAACACAGTCAATTAACCGAAAGAAAAAAAAAAACTCGCCTGGGTTGCTTTTTGAATTCGCCGTTACTGCCAGGCCTAGTTGTGTGGTTTTATAATACATGCTCACAGGGAATTCGTTCAACGTTTGCCTCCAGCTTTTTAATTGTTTACTATTATTGGTAAAATCTAAGAAATTGTTTAGTTCAACAGGCGCAGCTTGTTCACATCACTCACCTTATTTGGAGATTTGTCGTTCTCTGGTTTGACTTACCCCTTTTTATGAATTTGACTACTGTCACTCAGCAATTGTTTAGGAATACCTAGCTTATGTATCCAGTATTTTTTTAATAAAAATTTTAACGCACTCATATATCAAAAGTAAAAGATCTGAGGAGTTGTTGATAGTGTGACGTCGAAAAGTAATTTTTTTTTAAATAGAATAGGTGGGACGTTATGAGGAAAAAAAAATTATTTTTAAATAAACGCAGGATCCTACTAGGTACGTGGTTAGATTTTATTCTGCAGCCAAAACTGTCAGTATTCTTGACTGACTAATTGGATGTGCCCATCTAACCGTTTTAGTCACTTGTACAGATTTACCGTTTTTACATGTCGATTCCGCAATTGTTTTGTCAGGTAAGCGGTCTAAAAACACGTACGGTGGTTCATGATCGAGATAAGCTGGTTTCAACCTGTCCATACTTACGGAGTCCGTGTTTCCATGCCTTTCTATTATGAAATATTTATCTTTTCTTGAGACGACTTTGAAAGGACCTTCAAACGGAGGGCTAAGTGGTGCTTTTATTTTGTCACACCTTATCCAGACGTGCGTGCAATTGCTTAGATCTTTAGGTATATATATAGCTCGCGATTGTTCACGAGTATTAATTGGCTTGAGTTTGGACATGTGGTCCCGTAGTTGATCTATGTAATTTTCTAAATTAAGTTTTTGACTGTTAGTATTAGGGTTAATAAATTCACCTGGTAGTCTCAGAGTTGTTCCGAAAACCATTTCCGCTGCTGAACACTGTGCGTCAGTTTTGACAGATGTTCGTATTCCCAACATAACTAACGGTAGGAATTCTGTCCACTGATTGGGGTTCGAGTGAGATATAAGAGCGGTCTTTAGCTGACGGTGAAAACGTTCTACCATCCCATTAGCCTGAGGATGATATGCCGTACAGCGTATCCTATTGGAGCCTAGAAGTTTAGCCAAGTTATTGAATAATTCGGATTCAAATTGCGCTTCTCCATCCGTCGTTATTGTTATGGGTGTACCAAAAATGGTTACCCAGTTCTGCATGAAAACCTTGGCCACTGTTTCCGCTGTGATGTCCGCTATCGGGATGGCTATAGGGAATCTGGTAAATCGATCTATGCATGTAAAAATATAATTAAAACCGTTCGAACGTGGTAAAGGTCCTACCAAGTCAATATGCACATGGGCAAAACGTGCATCTGGTTGCGAGAAAACACCTATGGGTGAATTTGTGTGACGAATAACCTTTGATTGTTGGCATGCCGAGCACTCTCTGACCCATCTGTGTACATCCTTCTGTAAATTCGGCCATATATATCTGGCGTTAATTAGTTTAGTCGAAGCTTTTGCGCCAGGATGAGACAAAGCATGGAAGTTTTTATATATCAACTTTCGCATACTCTTAGGAACGAAAGGTCGAGGCGATGCCTTGGTCGTGTCACAGTAAATTAGAATACCGTCGATAGGCGACGGTAACTGTTTTAATTTAAGACTTGAATTATTTGTTTTAAGCAGATTTCGTAATTCTGGATCCTTTTCTTGTTCGTGCTTCAGTGTCTCGAAGTCTACTGTAGCACGTTCATTTCTAATCTAGATAAAGCGTCTGCAGCCTGATTGTCCCGACCTTTGACATGTCGGATATCACTTGTGAACTGTGATATATAGTCAAGGTGTCGAACTTCTCGCGGTGAGTATTTATCGGCTCTCGCTTTTAATGCATTCGTTAGTGGTTTGTGATCTGTAAAGACTATAAATTCCCTGCCTTCTAACATGTGTCGGAAGTGCTTAATGGTCAAGTAGATTGCCAGAAGCTCCCGCCCGAAGGTAGAATACCTTGTCTCTGCTGGAGCGAGTCTTTTCGAGAAGAAAGCAATTGGTTTCCAGGCGTTTTTAACCAGTTGATTAAGAGTACCACATACTGCTTTATCTGAAGCATCCACCATTAAAGCAAGTGGAGAAAGAGAATTCGGATACATCAACGTAGATGCTTGAGTCAGTTTATCTTTTAGCTGTTTAATCGCTTCGACGGCGTCAGAAGACAGCTTGTATTCTTTTGGTTTTCCTTTAAGTGAATCTGTCAAGGGTTGCATTAGTTGTGCACAACCGGGTATGAATCTGCGATAAAAGTTAATTAGACCTAAAAAAACTCAGTTGTGTTAGAGAACTAGGTATAGGGTAATGTTTGATGGTGTCCACTTCTGCTTTGATAGGTGTAATCCCTTCTGGGCTTATTGTGTGCCCAAGAAATTCTAGAGTTTGAACACCGAAAACACACTTACTTTGATGTATGTTCATTCCATTTTCATCCAGTCTTTTCAACACTGCTCGTACATGCTGTTCGTGTGATTGTAAATCGGGGCTGGCAATTAACAAATCGTCTATATACCCCTGTGCAAATGGCATGTCTCGAAGTAGGTTATCCATGAATCTTTGAAATGTTTGTGCCGCATTTCTCAGGCCGAATGGCATGCGTACAAACTCGAATAAACCAAAAGGTGTAGTAATGGCTGTCTTGGGGATATCTTCATCAGCCACCGGAATATTGTGATATGCCCTGACCAAGTCAATTTTAGTAAATATGTTCATACCATGTAAACCGTTTGTGAAATCTTGGATATGCGGGATCGGGTACCTATCTGGTACGGTTTGACGGTTGAGCGCTCTGTAATCCCCGCACGGTCGCCAATCCCCTTCGTTTTTCTTCGGGACCATATGCAAAGGGGATGCCCATTGGCTATCAGAGGGACGGATAATACCCAGTTGTAGCATATAGTCAAATTCAGCTCTAGCGATTTTGAGCTTATCTGGTGCTAGTCTCCTGGGTCTTGCAAACACAGGCGCACCTTCGGTTTTGATATTATGACTTACTTTTAGTTTGTCTTTGGCAGGCTGTGGGTTTGGTCTAGTTAAGTTTGGAAATTCTGCTAGTATATCTTGAAATTTCGCTGTTGTTACTGGCGGAGTTTGAATCAAGTAAAGGGATGTGATGTGACTTTCTTTTCCTTTTGTGTAATTCGAAGTTTCTTTCAGTGTTAAGCGTCGTTTCTTAGTGTCAACGAGAAACTCGTATCTCTCTAGAAAGTCCATCCCCAGTATTGCCAGATCTAAATCGGCTACTGTGAAAACCCAGGGGAATTGCCTTCTGAACCCCAAATCTAGTGTTAAGGTTTTCTGCCCAAACGTCGCAATTTTAGTTTTATTGGCAGCTTGGAGTGTGACTGGGGATGTTTTTCGCCCCAGCTCAGTTTTGTTTTGAGGTATGATACTGAGAGCAGCGCCCGTATCTACCAAAAAGCACAAGCCGGAGTTTCTGTCTCTAACATAAAACAAGCGACTATTTAGGCGCCCCTCCTCAGTCGTCGCGACCTGGGGAGGGGTTACTCGTTTCCCGCATTTCTGGGATTTTGTTTGGGCCAGGCGCAGGGTTGCATGCACTTTGTTGAGTTGACACCAAACTTCCAATGATACCAACAGAATTGCCCAGATCGTCTAGACATTTGTAATCTGTTTCGTGACTTGGATCTTGTTCGTTGTGGTGATCTACTCCTGTTTCTATGATCCATTTGCATTTTGGCAACAGCCTCAGTGAGACTTTTCACACTCGCTATGAGTCCCTCTATGACTGAGTCTTTGGCTGGTTCTTTTTGTGTGTGGTTTATCGTGTTTGATCCAGTTGGGGGACCCCTTTCCATTATCCTATCTGCTATACGCGCTAAATGAGATAAAGAGGTTTCAGGATCTTGCGCATCCAAACAATGTTGGACGTAGCATGGGAGAGCTTGTATCCATCCTTGCTTTAGGACTGCTTCACCCACTGTGTTATCACCCACTAAGACTTGAAGGTGACGTAAAAACTGTGACGGTGACCTATCGCCTAATGTTTCTCCTTGGAAAAGCCTTTGGATTCTTTGGCTGTCTGATAATGATAAACGGTTTATGATCTCTTGTCTTAAAATGGTGTAGGGTTGTGGTGATGGTGGGCTTAAAATCAAGCCACGGACTTCTTTGGTGACTGAAGGAGAAAGTATAGAACACAAGTCTCTATAGCGAATTCCTTCGGATTTGATATTATGTCTCGTGAAATAATGCTCTAGTTAAGCAAACCACAACTCAGGATCACTACGATCAAATTCTGGAAGTCGGGATTTCGTAGTCATAACAGTATCTATCTCCACTGGTGACAAATCATCCAGGTTTTGAGTTTCTATTGAGTCTGACATGAAGTATATGAACAATATAGCAATAAACTTTACACGAAAAATGGTTACTACAGCACGAATATCTTAAGATAATAAAAAAACTATGGATAGATATATATACTAGACTATGTTTACGGATAATCAGAAGGTCTACTTTTACGACTAAGTAAAACAAAAAAAATTTATTAATCAGAAATGAAATCAAATATGTGTTTCACAGGGCTCACCAGTTTTGTGCCTTATGGTAACCCTCGCGTTATTAATAGAAGAAAGCAGACTCGTAAGGAAATAGGTCTTTATTTTGATCTTTGCGCAGTCATAGTGGAGCGTGGGGTTCTTTACTCAGACAAACAAAACCTCTCAACAAGCAATATAAGATAGATAGAAATATAACGCCTAAACAAAATAAAGAAGTGAATAAATATCTGAACTATGCTGTTTTGATATATGCTTAGTTGCTTGAGATTAACTCTTGACAACCGACCTAAGCTGTTACAAATGTTCCCACCTTCATTCTTAAATCTTTCTTAGTGTTAAATGTTGAAAATGAATCTTCTCAGTAATTATTTGTTCAGCTACGAAGACAGTGTGCTTAGGAATTAGTACTACTACAGCTGCATGTTAACTCAACCTACAGCTCTTCTAGAGTTAATGCCGGTCCCAAGCCCGGGTAAAGGAGAAGGGTTGAACATGGGGTTAGCGAACCCATCCCGTAGAAAACTAACTCGCTAAAAAAACGCTAACCAGAAAAATAACTCAAACCATCTAAATCTGCCCTGGGAGTTAGAAGTTCTTCATTTAGAAGAAATATGACGCCTCATGGTGAAAGCCGAGTTCCCTCGGAAGCCATAAGGTCGATGCCCCTTCTAACAACCAGAAAAACAATTTTTATTGGTACATGGAACGTCCGGACAATGTAGGAGACCGAGAAGAGCAGTCAAATAGCAACGGAAATGAGGAGATACAACTTGGCAGTACTCGGAATCAGTGAAACCCATTGGACCCAAGCTGGACAACAAAGGCTAAATACGGGAGAGATGCTGTTATACTCCGGTAACGAAAAGGAAAATGCTCCACACATTCAGGGAGTTGCTCTAATGTTGTCCAAATGATCACGAAATGCACTTGTAGGATGGGAATCTCACGGATCCAGAATCATCAAAACATCATTTAGGAAATATGGTAAATCAGAGAGACCGGTCAAAGACAAAGAAGGCAGACCAATCACTGAAATTCAACAACAGAGGAACAGATGAGCAGAGTACTTTGAGAAACTCCTCAATTTGCCGGCTCCAATGAATCCACCGGACATCGAAGCAGCACACATATATCTTCCTATAAATGTCAATCCACCACCAACGACGGAAGAAATCAGAATGGCCATCAGACAAATCGAGAGCGGGAAAGCAGCAGGACCTGACAATATACCAGCTGAAGCACTGAAGTGAGACATCAAAGTAACTACAAGCATGCTCCATCTTCTATTCAAGAAGATTTGGGAGGAGCAACAAGTGCCGATGGACTGGAAAGAAGGACACCTCATCAAGATTCCAAAGAAAGGAGATCTGAACAAGTGTGAAAATTACAGAGGCATTAAACTACTGTCAATACCAGGAAAAGTTTTCAACAGAGTGTTACTGAACCGGATGAAAGACGCAGTAGACGCTCAACTTCGAGATCAACAAGCTGGATTCCGCAAGGATTGGTCATGCATAGACCGAATTGCGACACTACGGATCATCGTCGAACTATCAGTTGAGTGGAACTCGTCACTATACATCAACTTCATTGATTATGAGAAGGCATTTGACAGTGTAGATAGGAGGACGTTATGGAAACTTCTTCGACACTATGGAGTTCCTGAGAAGATTGTCAATATCATCCGGAACTCATACGACGGACTGAAGTGCAAAGTAGTGCATGGAGGATAGCTGACAGATGCATTCCAAGTAAGAACCGGAGTCAGACAAGGCTGTCTACTCTCTCCCTCTTTCTTCTGGTGGTCGACTGGATTATGAAGACCTCGACATCTGACGGAAAACACGTCATACAATGGACAGCTCAGAACCAATTAGACGATTTGGACTTCGCAGATGATCTAGCCTTCCTATCGCATACACACGAACAAATGCAGATAAAGACAGCCAGAATAGCAGCAGTCTTTGCATCGATAGGCCTTGACATACACAAGGGGAAAACCAAGGTCCTCAAATACAACACGGAGAACAACAATCCAATCATTCTTGATGGTGAAACTCTAGAAGATGTTGAATTCTTCACATACATGGGAAGCATCGTCGATAAACAAGGAGGTTCAGATGCAGACGTCAAGGCGAGGATTGGCAAAGCTAGAGCAGCATTCCTTCAACTGAAGAACATATGGAACTCAAAACAACTTTCAACCAACATCAAAGTCAGAATCTTCAATACAAACGTCAAGGCAGTTCTACTGTATGTAGCTGAAACTTGGAGAACTACAACAACCATCATCAAGAAGGTAAAGGTATTTATCAATAGCTGTCTACGCAAGATACTCAACATCCATTGGCCGGATACCACCAGCAACAGCCTTTTGTGGGAGAGAGCCAACCAGCTTCCAGCGGAAGAGGAAATTAGGAAAAGACGATGGAAATGGATAGGACATACATTGAGGAAATCATCAAACTGCATTACGAGACAAGCGCTAACTTGGAATCCTGAAGGGAAGCGGAAAAGAGGAAGGCCAAAGAACACATTAAGTCGGGAAATATAAGCGGATATGAAAAGGACGAATAAAAATTGGAAAGAGCTGGAAAGGATTGCCCAGTACAGAGTTGGATGGAAAATGCTGGTAAGCGGCCTATGCTTCTCCACAAGGAGGACCGTTTGCGGAAAAACTTCTTTGGAGCACATAGGATCGTGTGCATTAATAATTCTCAGTAAGTGTTCACATCAAGTTGAGGGTGTGCTTGCTAGTCCATCTACTCTAAATTGACCTGTGTAGCTGACATATCAACACTTTTTAAATTCACAATCGTGTTATCAGCAGGATGTTTTCGAATATAAACCGGCATGCCTCATGTAACAGACTGTTATTTGAGAATAAATTACTATTATTGTTATTATTATTAAAGGCATTGACGGCATGACCACTGTTTTCTCAGGGAACTCAGGATTGAGAGATTGTCAATTGGGAATTATTCGTTTGTAAATATGCAACCCAAGCGTGATGGCGTCTGACTATTTCTCCAGTGAGTTGCTAAGTTCACACTTTTGAATAATACTATATCTTCAGTGAAGTTAAAACCAAGTTTTAAAGGAGTTTTCACCTCCAATGTACCTGGAGAAGTTGACTTTGGGAAGACTGAAGTCTCCTAGACTCAGAATATAAGTGTATCCTAGACGAGTAGACCGGGATAGTCCTTCTAACATACGATTGTCCTACTATGTGTCAGTAATGGGCTTCCTGTAGATGGCTCCAACTAGACACATTAAGATATCAAGCAATCTTACTGAGCATCATACGGATTCACCAAGATTGATCAAATCTTGAATGTACACATGATGTACTGCCAAGCAAGGTCCCACTTTTCCGTCATAGCCAAACAAGGACATCCTAAGCACCGAAGCTTCTGACTTGTAATTCGAGATGCTCATACTTCAGATATTCCTATCAAATGAATATTATATGTGTTACTTAGTTTACGCAACTCGAGGCGTTAGTATATAGGTAGCTTATGCTTTCAATTTTAAACGTCTGAGCTTCCTCCTTTTTGTCTGAGTGAGCTATTTGTGAGTTGGCAGGCTACCTACCTACACAGGGTTATCCAAGTTAATCGTCCTTGCACCTTCTACGTTTTCACTTGTTCTTAGCAGTGCATAAGCAAAAATAGTCAGTTCCAGCTTGCTTTTGTGCTTCATTCTAGAGTCATGTCACATAGATTTCATACATATAGTTCCCTTTATAATTTTGAAAAGACATATAGATTTCATGAGGTTACCGGCACATGTTTACACGAAATGCTTTGAGAGTTGCGACAGTCATTTGAGAGGATTGAGAGATTATCTCCACTAGCCGGGGTCTAGAATCCCCGTCCTCAATGGCTAGTCGCAACACTTGTTCAGTCAATATTCCCTTGAGCTCCAATGACCGTTTCATAAATTTCCACTCTAGAATATTATAGTCTGCATAATCAGAATCCGTGTTTTTCGTAACCCCTTGCGCAATGATATTTCTTCCACGAAAGAACATCCCGCGAGGTTCATTAGATATGTTTCTGATGAGATTGCGCTCAGAATATGGCACTCTTACATTCCCTTCTGATTTCAGCAAGGGAATGGCCAACAAACCATCTTCTACGTCAGTGGTGTTGATGGATGATTTTTGTTCTCGGTATCCTCCCGCCGATTTAGCCGCGTAACAGTTAGGGACTCAAGCTTGAAGATTTTGAATGGGGTTCCTTTTGTTTACGATCCGGATACCGGTGCTTTTCGTTGATCAATCGTACAATCGTTGTGGTAGATTGCACGGCCGATTCATTAGGTCATTTTCTTACGAGATCTGTTGTAGATTCTAAACGTTAGTTTGGAATGAAGAATAAATGTTTAGGTAGTTTAGATGTGTGCTAGTTCCCAGTTGAAACTAAAACAAGATAAACAGGTAAATGACGGTTCTACATTTCATTAGAAATATAAATGTTGATTATCACCTAAACAAATATTACCACCCAGTTATTCAACCAATAGTTGTTCAACCAGTAATAAAATCTTAACTACAACAAATGAATAAGTTGATAAAAGATGTAAGAGAATTACTATGTGAAACAAATAAATGTTATTATATCCTCTCTGGATAGATCACGCGATAGCAATCAAATGTCTAAAACCAGATCTATGTATCCAAAAAGAGGCGATAATGAATCTTTGTTTGCCCTGGTAACATTAAACCCCTTTTTTATTTATTACGTCATTCATTATTTCAACTCTTTCTGAAGTTTAAACTACATCATTGTCATTTTTCTCCACTTCATAACTGACTGGTTTCAATTCATATGCTTATTATTATTAATCAACTTCCAGTTGCTTTATTACACAATCATCTAATGTTTGTTAACTCCATGGGTTCTAACCACTATTTTAATGTTCTAGAACTTTCCCTCCCAAACTTTATTTGTCCGAAACAAAATTTTTATGACCTTATTAACTCTATCGGAATCTTTGTTAGATCATGATATACATATTCATATCTAATCACCCTCTCATGTATAAGTTTGTCATTATCTGTAATAACATTGATTCTAAAATGTTATTGTTAAGTCGGTTTTCCGAGAACTGCAACAGAGCCTCCGGAGGCCCTGAAGGAGCCGAAGAGTCTTAGCCAATCAGAGCACGATGGAGCTTTCTAGAATGCCAACGTGGCGTGCTACTATTGGTCAGTAGCATAATATGTCTTTTAGCGGATTGGCCAAGATATGATGTTGATTTAACAAATGTTAACATCTATAAATACCCGTGTTTTTCTGTACAAAAACGAACCTTGAAGTAAAGTACTTTTCGCATACTTTGCGCCTTCTCTCTCGTGTTCAGGTCGCTGTATAGTTCTAGCTGGGGGTCTTCAAGAATAGCTTAGGAATCGAGTATAGCGTTCAAAATCTCAAGACTTATCAGTTATAGGTTGTAAGCAGCTGATGAGATCCTAATGAAATAAAATGAATTCATATTATTCTACACCAATTTTTGTTCTTGCTCTCTTTAAAATGACAAACATCATATACTGCATAATATTTTTCGGCTAAGTTCAAAATTTGCCGCTCAGTAATCAATACATTGAGCACAAATTACATAAGCAGAAATATAATGCACCTAACTGTGATAGTGTACAAGCAGTGTAGTTCCAAAAATATGTCTTCTTCGAGGGTGATTAAATGGCTTTAAATAATGACTGTTTGTTCTGATAAAATAATTTATCTTAATTTTAAATGAGTACCTAAGCAAAATAAAATGAACTTTTAAGCATTATTAACGAATTGAAACGGACTAATTACAACATGGATTAGAGAACAATATCATTTTGTTTGACTGTTTGATTTGTTTTCTTTTAAAACACTTAATTTGACCGTGTTGTTATATCATTTATTATCTATCTATTTTAGAGCAAAGCTATTCAAAAGGTATATATATAACTCCGCCTGGAGCCCTCTGGGGCTACTGCCGGTCCCAAGCCCGGATAAAGGAGGAGGGTTGGGCATGGGATTAGCGACCCCATCCCGTAGAAAACTAACTCGCTAAAAACACTGACCAGAATATATATATATATATATATATATATATATATATATATATATATATATTCTCTAAAGCTGATCAACACATGTCAGTATACATTGATCAATAATTAATTACAGTGATTGCCTATATAACTAATTTCACCAAATGAACATCCATAACATTGAAAAATGACATATAAGCCTTTTGTACATTTACAATTTAACGCAATACGTTATAAATATGATTTATTCTACTTAATTTTGTATTCTATGAAGTATTTTAAAAGCACATCATTGAATGTAAAATTAGTGTGATATTTGTTTCACAGTTCATAAACATGTTTCAAAGTGAGTTTATAAGGTAGTAGACACAAGTAAGCAGATAGAAAATTTGTGCATGTAGTTACAACTGTTATGATTCTTAATTGGCGGAATAAAAAAGAAATTACATAAAAAATGAATTGTTTTAGTAAATATCACAAATTTTACAAACAACTTTTCCTACTGATAAAATTGATTAAAGAAAGAACAATAAGTGCTTTAGAAAGTGAATTTCTTTCTTTCATGAACTCTCGTCCGCTGAATACAACCTAGAAACAATAGTAATAAACAAAAATTTAACACGTAATGTATCTAAAGAGGAAGTGTATGCTCCAAAACAGCTGAGTAAAGACAGAAAACTTGTTATTATAAGAGTAGACAAGAGTGACTGTTATGATGTTATGTTATGCTGTTATGAACAATTCTGGTTTTGAAAGAAAAGTCAATGAACATCTTTACAAGAGACTTTACGAAAACATCAAGAAAAATAAATGTAGACCCACTTTAAATAAGTTAAAGACCGAGACAGCCAAAATGCTACACACTTCAAAATCGAAACTAGAACTTTCTCTGTGATTCTCTTTATATGCAAAAAACTTTAGCATTTGTGGATTCTACGGGTTACAAAAAATCCATAAAATAGATGTTCCACTAAGACTAGTAGTTGATTATACAAATTCATCAATCAACAATCTTTCTAAACATCTAGCCAAGATTCTCAAACCATATGAAAGCGAAATAAAATTCGAAATAAGAAATTCTAGTGAGTTCAAAGATTTTATCATTACTATCTACATGGAAGATGAATTAATGGTACGTTTTGGTGTTTGTTCATTGTTCACTAATGTTCCTATTACGAAGGATTTAGATATTGCGAATAAACTCTTAGATTCCATCACTCAACGTAAACAACGATGTTTATTAGGTCCCTCAAACATTACTAAAGCTATGGATCTATGTTTATATTCAACTTTTTTCAATTTTCGAGATTTGTACAGGCAAACAAAAGGTGAGGCTATGGGATTACAGGTTTCTCCAATTATCGATAACTTACTTATACATTCATCGGAAACAAGTGCTGTCTCAAAGTACCCCCTTTCACCAAAAATATGGTTAAGGTACGTACATGACACTTTTGTCATCATAAAAGGAGATGGATTAGACGAACTGTTTATAAACATCAACAGTTTATCCGACAAAATCCAATTCACTAGGAAGTTGGAATCCGCTGAACACAGATTACCTTTTCTGGATTGTTTGGTTCAAAAGAGAATGTAATGATTGTTTAAAAATACTAGGTGAAATATCCAAATTACAAGTCAACACATGTCCGTTCTACCAAAGCGACAGTGACCAAGAATTCGGTAACCAAAGTTTAAAAAACTCGTCAATAAACCAAGTGATAAAGAAACTGAAATGAATTTATTTGTGTCCACTCTGATGATGAATAATTATCCTATGGGTTTTATAGAAAGAATAATTAAGAAAGAATACGAAAAAGACAAGAAAATAGATAAACAAAAAGAATGGGTTAGCACAGCGGTGATCCCATATCGTAAAGTAATTTCAAAAGAGATCAGAAGGATCCTAACTCTTCAAAATATAAGGGCATTCTTTCGAACAAACCATACTCTATGATCAAAACTGGTAAGAATCAAAGATTCAATACACAAGGAGGAACAAAAATATTATGAACATTAGATCAAATCTAGTGACTGTAGTGCTATATATGTAGATGAGACATCACTACAACTTAATGTGAAGATGAAGGAACACAAACTTTGCTTGAAGCACATTCCGAAATTCTTAAATGATATGAAAAAGTTTAAAAAACAAGTCAGCGATAGCATTACACTTAATAGAGTCGGGTCATACAATCGATTTCAGTGGTATAAGAATCCTACATTACGGTTCTAGTTCTTACAGAAGGAGAGACTAACACTTGAAGCCCTACACATATGGACATATTCAAACAGTATTAGTATGAGAAACAGTATGCAATTAGCTGTCCCATCGCAACTAAGAATTAATAAGTAAACTTGAACATACTCCATTTAACAATCACTTGTTATCTGAACAACAATTACTTTCAACTGTTCTAATCAGTTGGTTCATCTAAATAAGGGATGAACAATTAATTTGAATAGCACAATAATAAACATCCATTCATTTATTTTAATTTTGTTTATTTATCTTCACTTTATTCATGCTGTGACATATTTGACTCTTATCATCTATAAAAAATTGTCTGTTTTCTTCAAAAATTCACCGATCAAAGGCAATCAATAATCAATGAAATTCCTTCTCATACCTCAGATCCACTTACAAATAGACATAAACTGTTATTACATACCAGATATCTCATACGCACTACATCAAATACTTACTTTCAACATTGTTAACATGATTAGATGACCTGTTTAGTATACAGCCAACCGAAGAACCATGTACCTATTTATATTCGATAATATTAATGTTTGATTATATTTCCTTGAAAAAAACTTAGACCAGATTGCGGAGCGAAATGTTGGATTTATTTAAAATCTAATTGCTGAGATTTTACAACTATATTTTTCCTCCTTAATATCTGACATTAACTCGGCGCTCAGGAACTGTGAGATTATTCATTAAAACTTAGACGAAAGTCCTTAAAAATAGTAATAATTATTGTGACATTGTATCATATTAATAGAGATTAGTAGAACAACAGAAACAGTTATGTGAAAGAACTTCAAATGTGTAAAATGGATAAATATTGGTGTTACTGAGTGAAAATTCCAGAAAAAATTTTAAAACACATGGAAACACATTTCTAGAGAATGAAAATTGATATTACTATTACGTAATAACAGCCATAACATTGGACAGATTAATAGAGTAAAGTGAGTAAAGCCCAAAAAACGACACAGGAATAAAAGAAAGAAATTTGTTATTAAGAATATGAAATAAGATATTACCTAACTGAACAACAAAATATGGAAGTTACAAGGGTGTTGAGAAACGTACTACTTTATCCTTTATAATATTTGGTTTCGACTTGTTAAAAGCTATGGCTTCGGTGCAACGTAGTAAATTCGACGTAGTTTGGGCATTGATTATTCCGAACAGTTTTAAATTATCACCTTTTTATCGATTGTCAAGCAGATGGCTGGCAGTATTACTGCTGAAAATACGTCGTCCTTTTTGGTTGTACTATAAGTTGCTAATAAGAAGCCTCCTTTCTGTTTTTCCAATGCAAATGATTCGGAATGAAAATATAAACTGATAAATACGACTGAAAGTAACATGAGGTGGAAGTTTGTCAACTTTTTTCGACATACCCTCTTCAGTGCGGCACTTGTTCTACAATTATTCACGCCAGCTACTTCATCATTTTAGAGTCCAAGCCATAAACTGATTGGCTTTTTCTTGACCATAGCAAATCCTACTCCTTCCCTTACTTATTGGTAAGCTTTTTTGGGTAACCATTACCTCGCAAACACTGTTCAACTATGTCTAATTCCTCTCCAATCGTTTTTTTGAACATGGTGTCAGTAGACGACTCAATAGTGCTCTAAACAAAAACCTTTTGCAGCTGATTAAATAGAAACTAATGATATTCAAATAAGGCTTACTACAGGCGTCTTTTCAGCGAATAGATCTTTTTATACAACGATTCGAATTACGCTGATCACCAGCAGCAAGAAAAGTCATGATCCACTGCAAACCAAATATTAAAGTGCTGTCTATAAAAAAGATTGAACTGAGGTCTACTTTATGAACCACAATTTATCATCTACTTGACATCGTTGTCAACATTCTAAATGTGGGAACAACATATAAGGATTTTAGTTGTTCAACCAACATGTACTGATCTACATATTGAATAACAATTTAGTCTGGTTAAGAAAACATTCCTTAACAGAATTCTTGGAATATGTCATCCAAAATAGATAAAGTATTCACATAACTTCATACTTGGCAGACTAACTTTAGGATTTACTAAATGGAATCATCATATGCGTTAACATAGTTCATAGTTGATGTTAATGTTAAGGTTAATCTAGTTTACACACACTACCCATTACTGTGACTGGATTTGAACTCATTGTATTATTGAGCACAACATATTCTATTATACCACATTATTTTATATGCATAAATTATAGTTCATGTTTATTTCGAAATTAATGTCTGCCTACATATTATGATAAATCTGACTAACCACGAAATTACTCTTCTATATTGTGTTCTTCAATATGTAAGTTTCTGAGATTTACTAAAATTAACCACCAAAACATATTAGCTTCCATCATCTCCTTTTTAACTTAACTGTAATATTTTTGCCGGTAGATTTGCTAACATAGATAATATAAAGTCAATGAAGATTCAGATAATAAAGTTTAATAAATACTTTAGAATTTAGGGTGTTTAGTATTAGTTCGATCCCAGTTTTTAATCTAATAGATAATCATCAACTGCCTAATTTTGATCATTAAAATATTATTGTTCTATAGAAAAACAACTCCCATTACTATCTATTGTCAACTATTTCTTATCATTTTCAGCTTGTTTGTTAGAAAGAAAAATGGTTATATGACATTATAATCGTTTAATTTTTGCTTAGCCTATACTAAGTACAAGAAGAAAACATGATTTTAATCATGCTTTAAATTCAACAATGGAAGAAGCAATTGGAATGAAATGATTAATTTCATTTGAAAGAAAAAGCTAATAGTTAAGTACAGATAAGTAGAGAAACAAAGGATTAAGGTAGTTACACTAGAAAATAAAGGAATGGATATCATATCATGATACCCTCCAAACATTTGAACAAAACAACGTAGAACCAATATGTTAACAAATAAAACTAAATGCTTTTATGTGAATATACAGATAGATGGATGAATAGATATACAGCTAAGGATAAGATTGAATATTTATAAGTCATTCATATACATAAATACAATCACATTACCAATTCATATTTAATGAAATCTTAATATGAATGAATAAATCTTAGGGATTATTTGTCAGTTATAAATGTCAGCATTTCTCATAATAGAAGAAAGATGAATTCAAGAAGATTAGAGCATAGATTGCCGGAAAGTTTGGTAAAAACATTTTGTCATCAGACATTTATGTTATATATGAATATGTCTAATATAAGATGTGAAGTTAGCTACATAAAAAAACAAGTGATGATCGTTAGAAAAAACTGAAAGGGACCAAGTTGTCTCTTTATCAATTCGTTTATCAGCAAATCACGTATTAAGATATATATATATATATATATATATATATATATATATATATATATATATATATATATATATATATATATATAATGAAACTCAATGCTTACCATTAATATTGTTTTAAATAAACAATCTAATTAAGGAATTAGATTGTTTTGGCAGCGATTATATAAGCTTGACTTAAATGAATGTTTGTAAAATTTGTGTATGTATTCCTGAAAATCAGCCAGTAGCAGACTAAAAAACTCGGTGGTTATATCTTAAACTGTAAACCTGAGTAATGCGAATTTGAATTTCACAGATAGTATTAGTTTCTTCGAGATTAAATGTACGTCATGGAGAAGAATTCTGAAAAAAAAGAAAATCTAGGTTCAGGGTTACCTCTCGATTGTCTCTAACAGCCTAACATCCTGGATAAATGATAAACTAGAATTTTAAAAAATAGATTAGGCATAAATTATAGCTAATCATTTTATTCTTCTTATATTTTAATAAACATTACCAACTCTCTCTAATTTCCTTTACTTATTAGTCGGATTTTCTAAATAAAACCATCATCCATAATTTTATAATTGGTAGACATGAAACGTTCTATAAAAGTTATGAATCCACATGATGCTATTGTATTTCTAAGACTTACATTAGCTGAATCAACAAGGAATACCAGGTTGCATTGTACAACTGTTTTGTCAACAGTGGTCTCGAGAGGTCACACACGAGTTGAGACCGAAAACCTTTAGATCTAATAAATATCAACATGCTTTCAACTAACTAAAAAGTTCAGTGATCCGCATAATTATACTTTTGTCAGTTTCGTATTGATAATTGTTAATAAACTACTTTTAAAGATTTGAATAAACTAATAATTGTTTGAGCAAAACATTTACTTTTTGTATACTATGTCAACAAACACTTGATCAATTTCACGGTAGTGTTAAGACATTATGTCTACGTGCAACAGCTGAGACTTTCTGACCGTCAAAACTGTATCAACAATGGGAAATGATTATAGATAACAGCTCGAATGAAATAACTTACAAAGAATTCATAAAAGTGCTTTAGTTTGAAAGGTTTATAATGAGCATGGTTTTAATTAACATAACTTTAGATTCTGCTGGTGCTGAATGAAAAATAACCCAAAGATCTCTAGCCTAATAATTACGAAAATATTGCAAAGTAATAAATTACTGGATTATGGACGATTCAACTTCCTAATTGAACAACTTTATAAAAAAAGTTGACAATCATTGTCAAAATTAGGCATAAAAAATTTATCAGAATGAATATATTAATACTCGGATGTGGTTTAAAGCTTGATATTGTCATGCTAACCACATCATTTGGCTATCCAGTTCTTAACGGTCTTTGATCTTGGGTGGATTTCATTTTGTAACAAAAACACATCAAAGCATTATTTCATACAAAGATACAAATGTTCCCCTTACTTCTTTTGCAAGTGATAAAAAATCAAGTTCTTAGCATTGGTTTCGAAAATTAACCACACTTTTTTAGTTCAAAGGCAAAGTTTTCTTCTAATTTTAATGGCCTATGATGGTTTTACCTATATTTACTTGTTCTGGTTATCGATGATTTTAAATATGCACACTCTGTTTATTCTGTTTTTCATATTCAAACTTCCAAGTGCAATCGAAATGTAAAAACTAATTTTTCTTTTAAGGTAAAGGTTCTTGGAAATCTTAGAAGCAAAACGTGCAAATGTTCGTTTTCCTATTCTCTTAAAGTAACTGTTTTTGCACGTACATATAAGCTAGTAAATGAAGTTAGAAATGACTCAAGAAATGTACTTCTCTACTTCTGTTGATGTTATTGAGTATAGTGTTGTGTATATAAGTATTAATTTATCTGCAGAAAACATAATTTTTACAGTCACTTTCAAATTTATACTATTCATCACTTTTTTTTGATTAGTTTAAAGAATAAACATTTCTTGTCAACTTTATCAATTTCATTCCTTGTGTGATATTCACTAGAATATTTATTTATCACTAAATGTGGTATACATTTCGTCATGTCCATGTCTCTGTTTCCATATACTTTGAGATTATTTATTGAACATAGCTTTCTAGCTTCATAGTACAGAGATTTCACCAGTCGAGATTTGTAGCTTATAAAAGTTTAGATAATATCTTCGTAAAATATCGACATCTTGTCGGGAGATACCTAAGTCTAAAAAAAATGAAATTAACCATCTATTTCATGTTCCATTGCAACTTCATATCGGAATGTGCCTTGTAAAAGCCTTCCAGTAGCGTAATTTCATGATTTGCATCAACAAAAAGAAGTTTGTATTCTTTCTAGATTTCCAACAAATATAACAGTAAAAATTGATCCCACAGGACTATCTAAATCTACTCCATTTACTTGACAGTATAATTTAATTTTTCTCTGAAAATGAACATTTTTGGTACTTAATCTGAGTGACTAATTGATTTATGACTTTGTATACATACAGTTTCTAAAATGTTAGCCAATGACTTCAATAGCTTCTTTCAGAGAAATAATGATGATATATCATAGATGACCATAAGTTCATTAGTTATATTTTTTCATCTAAGTTCTAAAAAATTGAAAAATATCTTTTAAATAATAAATAGTTAACTATTCACTGACTGATCTTAGTTTGTTTGCTAACCAATAACCCCCTTTAAAACAGTAAAAATTAACGATGAATATTATTTACTTCAGTGGCATACTAGGTTTGAGTAGTTTTATCTGTGCACATATATATAAATAAAAGGGGTGATTCTTGTGATTTGAATTCATTATATCCCATTCCACCAAACATATATTTCGTCTAGAGCTATTTAGTGATTTTATTTTATTTTATGTACCTGGATAGAACTTCAGCTTTGTGTCTTTGATGATAACCACCAGGTTTCGATTGGCTTTAATCAAAGTTAGTTAATATCGCTAATCAATTTCATATAACACTACATCATGGGTAACTGATTTCACCTTGATAGAACAAACGTTAATTCAATGTGACTACTTGTTGGAGTCTAAGTATTTGAATGATAAGTCAGTGCAACGTGATCTATCCAAATTAGACACATCAAAAAACAAGATCTTAGGAATTCCAGGTTGATCTATGTGGTATATCCTTGAATTTATCTTCAAGTTAATCTAAAAGCGATTGTTGTTTATGAAATTAAAATCTAAATATGTTTTCCAGTTATATGTAAAAAACTTTAAAAAAAATCAGACGGGATGATTTATTAATATTGCTTAATAAAGTCTTACATCTTTGAGAGAACAAAACTCCTCGAATTTTTTTTAGTTATCTAAACTTATGTAAAATATGTTGATTAAATGACTTAACAACAAGTAGTTTCATTTGAAATCAATCATCATCTATGACGAAATAAACTCAGTCAGTCACAATGTACAACTTCGTACGTTCGTACATCAATTCGAGTTGCCATACCACATTAGCACATAGATACAATTAAAGATTCAAATCCCATATTGATAGAAGTAATAAAAGTATAAGCAACACACTAAACCATGTTGATAATGATCAAATCCTTCTAACACCTCCTAAAAACTCTCTTATCTGCACAACTAACCCTTCTCCCGTTTCTTCATCATCCCACACCTCTAGTGCAGACGAAATAAACAAGATGAATAACATCGTTTACAGAATGAGTCACAAAAAATTGACCTATTCTCACTTATTAACAATTACTTAATTAATTATTTCATAAGTAATAAAATAATTATAATCAATATATTCAATATACTGTACTTATGAAATTAATCTCATATCGCATTGAGTCAAAAATCTAAACAAAATATTATTATAATACGTTGGCATGGCACTTGATTATCATAGGGATCATAATTTTTTTTTTACATTTGATCTAACGACATTATTCGTTTAGTTTAGGTCAATGATTTATTTATTATTTTTTTTAAAAATGTTTTCAATGAAAAGTGTATAAATTGTAATCCAATAAATCAATTCACATAGATGTATTTAATTTACAGACAGGTTTAAACAAAAATAAATTGAAATATGATCAGAATAAAAAGTACTCTATATAGTTTGCAGGGTGTTTTTCCTTATATTACAAATGTTGGTAAATTATAATTGGTAATTGTAATTATAATATTTAATTGAATTCATGAGTCAATATAAGTTAGACCACTATTGAAATATCTGGAATCATTGGTGATCTTTTAACTTATATTGGACTCATATATTCAACTATTAAAATTACTACAATCTCGATAAGCACTATTCTAATAATCATTGTATTGATGTTTAGTTCCAATGAAATCAATAATATGTTGTCTTTGGTTAGTTTGTTGTATAATGTTACTTTTATAATTGGATATGAATCTTTTTGAATATCTTTTAGAAACAATATATACAATCGACATTTGGTAATGGGTAATTTGTAAAGATTTAACCAATCCGATAATAGGTTTTCATTTCAAAAAAATTATCTTGGATGCGCACTGCTGAAAAGTTTCATACCAGGACTTCAAGGTTTTCCATGGTGGTCTAGCTTCAATTAATTTATAAATTCAACCATTAGATTACTATATATTATCCACAAAAATCCCTCTCCGAAAAAAATTATTTGCCGGAAAACAATTACAAAGCAAGGGGAAAATTACGGATTATTTTGGGCCAACTTGTTGCTCTTCAATAGTGTATGAATATGATCATATCAAAGCATTGACGTCTAACAACAATAGTCTTATCTTTAACCCATTGAATTGTAATCTAATAACATATTTTTAAAAGAAGTCAATCATGATATAGCACCCAAATCTTGCTTAATTTCAAAATAATTATAGTTCTGCAATTAGAACGTGTCATTAAAGTGTTGAGTATTCAACTCAAAATCAGTCACTAATAAGTATGAGATTAGTATTTGACTAAATGAATTATGATGACTTGTTTAATTTTATTAGTAGACTTTCATCATACTACGTACTGAAATATCTTCAATATGTAGAGAGATAATTATGAAGCCGACAGTAGATGAATTATACTTTCTTATCATATTTAATAAATAATAAATAATATTATCTAGTTAATTACACATGTTAAGTCTATAAATGCAAATGAACATCGTAATACATCTTTGTTTTAGTATTCGTTATTTTATTTTTCAAACCCTTATATAATATGACAATTCATTTTATTTAAATAGAAGGTTCTTGAAATTTGATCTTGAAAGTAATCCCAACACAAATACAAGATAAATATTCATTTTATATATCATAAAATCAACAACTACTTAAAACTGTTCAAATAAGATATTTAAAGCAATTAGTCCCTTTGATAAATTTCGATAATGTAATAAGAAGACTGAGATTATCAGAAATATGCGATATATTAGTGCAATACTTTTCAAACAATTTGATCACACATATACTTGTTAAGAGCATTTATATATAAAATAAAAGGTCAACTAGACTGGAAGTGGGGTAAGAGGAGATAAGGATATAATAGTAATCTGAACACAATTCCAAACCTAATCACTCTGGATAATAAGTCAATATTACCAGAGTAGGTTTAAGGTAAGAACAAACTGTTTTTGAATACACAAAGATGGTTTGAATTTTCGTATAGTTAAGGCTTCAATAAACCTTAGTATACGCCCTTTTACACTTTATACAATAACACAAAAGCCGAGTTTAGATTAATCTTATGCTCTGTTTCAATTACATGTGTTAGCAATAGAGGATGATGGATGTTTATCCTCTGCTCTTATTGTGTCACTTGATTGTATTTGTTTCTGCAGCCATTCGGGTACATGCTCACTCACCCTAATGATGAGATCACGATTGCTCCTCCCTATGTATGTGTAAGCACACACACACATTTAAATTGGTAAACACAGTGAGATGTGACACAATCGTTTTTCTGTGTGATCAGATTGTTCGAAATGTATTTCGCTAATATATCATATAGTTCTGATAATCTTCGTCTTCTTATTACATTATGGAAACAAATCAGATATGATTATGACAATAATTTGGGATTGTTTTCAAAATAAACCCCCCACCCTATCATTTTTGTAATGACTCCTTTGATGTTCCTATATAATTTCTAACAATTCCAAAATAGTATTCATGGTTAACTACTATGAGGATATAACCAAATACATTTATCTATTAGTAATTGAAAACATTTTATAAACCATAAAAAAGTTCTAAATAGTGATAAATGATCTATCAAATATTTATAAAGTTAAATTTATGATTTTTAATAAACCACAAATACATTCTATTCAAACGGATTCTATGTTCATATTTAATGTTTTCAAAAAAATAGAAATCATTTGAGTGGCATGTATAGTTAAAACATTACTTAAGTAAATATTCCTGGATCATTATAGTGATATTATTATTATATATAAGTTGTAAGTAATTCATATACACAAAACGATTTATTAAGTTTAATTATATTTATTTATCAAGTAATAAATATATCAGTTTACTTTTTATTTAATTTCAATGATTAACTGTTTAGGACTTAGCTATATTCAAAAGCTCTTTAGATTCTAAACTTTCTTATATATGTTTAATTAATAGAGCTATTGTTCAATCAATTACGTAACTTATTTCTAAATAGTTGATCAAATTTCTAGTACTATACAAAGAAGGATGTATGTATAACATAATTAATATTTAAGATGAATTCAATTCACTTTAACGTTTTTATAGCATATGTGCAAACTTTGTTGAATTGAAAACTTATGGGAGAACCAATGACATATAAGAATAACAGGTTTTGGATTTTGTTGTAAAGTTCACTCATCCATTTAACTAAATGAAGGTTTAACATTATAGCTAATATCAGTTCGTGATGAAAACCATAAATCTAATTCCTAACCTTAACTATCAACTGTTAATCATAATTCTAATTCTTCACATTGATTTATAACACTCATTTGGTCCTAGTTATTAGGTGGACACAATCTAAATCACTTTAGCATCATTCGAAGGTCGTCCATAAATTAGTCTCACCGAATATTCTTTTATCAAAAAGATGATCTAATTATTATTGTCGGTAATTAACACATCTTCAGCATAAATTATTCATTCTTTTGTATTACTTTGTACTGTCACAAAACCATCTCTAAACAGATCACTATGATGCTTTTCTACTGAAAAATTTAGAAGTTAACACAATAAAGACAACAATACATATCGTTTATTTTAAAATTTATAACAGAAGTGAACAATCACTAAAATTCTATACCACATTTGAAAGAGTGATGTACCTGTAGAAATACTCTTTCTTATTGAATGATCCCTATAATCTGTTTTCTTTAAATAAGCATAAGACATATACTCAATATAAGACTAGTTGATCATCTTATAATATTATAATGTTTATTGGAAATATTTATTGATACTACAAATAATCAATCATACAGATTTCTTTTAACATACAAATTTTTTTTTTGGAAAAAAATTATGCTCAAATATCCAGAAGTTATATTTCAAGTAACATCGACGAGACTAATAAAAATAATCAAATTAGTTTGTTTTTTTTTGTTTTGTTTTTTTGTTTTTTTTTAATACTTAAAATATGTTTCTACCGCACTAACCTTAATTAAGAAATGATTGGTCAGTTTTGATTCAGTATACTCTTTGGTCAAAATTGTCTTACTAGCGAATAGCTATGTAAGAATAAAAACTTATACTGAATAAAAACTTAGCATTTTATCATTATACTAATAAAATATTTAATAATGAAACATGTTACATTATTCATAAATTATTTATAGTGTAGACTATTCTATTCTATTAAATTCCTATATTCTATATAAAGTAATTATTTATAAAAAATATACAAATAAAAGTTTATCATTATCATATTCAATAATTGTGATATAATAACCTTCTTTAAAATTAATATCTTAATATTATTGATAATTAAAATAGATCATTTTAATTCAACTATTTCATGAATCATAATACACCGATAACTTGTTCTAGTATTATTCATCAATTAGATCAACAAATTTATTATATAAATGATCATCGATTAAGAACACAATCTCAATATTGTTTACCATCATCTGAAATTCATCAAAATAAATTAGAAACAAAAATTGTAATTGATGAAATTCATCATAATCAACCTAATAATTTATTATCTTCAGAATATCAAGAACCTATAGAACATAATTTCAATGTGTTTACTCAACATAATAATGATTTAATGAGTAATTCAAGTGAAAAATTAGATATACCATTAAAAAATCAACAAAGTATGAAAAAAAATCATATAACAATGAATAAATTAAATACAAATTTATCAAATGATTTGATATATGATAATGAAAATAAATGTATAACAGTGAAATGTGAAAATATTGGAAATAAAAATGAAATACAATCGACTAATTCAGATAATGTTATACAAGGAAATAAACGTGAAACATGGGATTCAAAGATTGATTTTTTATTGGCTGTTATTGGTTTCGCTGTAGATCTTGGAAATATTTGGCGATTTCCATTTATATGTTATCGTAACGGTGGAGGTAGGTCTAAGTAAATTTTTAATATATATATATATATATATATATATATATATATATATATATATATATAACTAAGGAATTTAAGGATCTTAATGTTGATTATAATTACATTTCAATTCCATTTTATTCATGAATAATAAAACATTAAAATCCAAACTGATGTTGATCTATGATCAAAAATCCCTTCATACTTTGATACATAAATAATTTTTTTTT
Organism: Schistosoma spindalis; assembly: GCA_946903255.1. NCBI lineage: Eukaryota > Metazoa > Platyhelminthes > Trematoda > Strigeidida > Schistosomatidae > Schistosoma > Schistosoma spindalis. The sequence goes on from OX336424.1 coordinate 15,515,600, forward strand.
CAGAATAAAAATGCTGATATATATATATATATATATATACAGTGATTTATGACGTAAAATTCTGTAAAATGTACTAAAATCAACATGATCTCGTTCAAATCAGTCGACATAATTAATTACATTTGTTGCTTAGTGTATTTGTGCATTTAAAAAAAAACCCAATAAAAACATGTATATTATTGTAAAAATTACGAATTAAGGCTAAATGTCACCAAAATGATACATAATTTTAAAATATTTAAGTACAAAGATGAATTAAACTTCAATCTGTTGTATAAACTAGTGGCTATCTGAACTCAGTTGTTAAGTGGATAACGCGATTGCGTTTGAAGTGAACGGTACTGGGTTCGAGCCCTAGAGTGAAGATTAACTGTGGAATGCACGTATATCCAGCCGACCAGTCTCAAATAGGGCGTCCTGAATTCCACTGCCAGCTACTATCCATCTTTGTCTAGAATGTTTATGAATTAAGACAATATCAAAGCAATCCGCATAGAATGCACATTTGTCAATAAGAGGCTGACCAATTGTAGTCCTAGATATTAATCAGAAGATTCAAACAACCAATACAAAAATGAATATCTATATAACTTTGTTTAAAATTACGAAACATAAAATCATGCTAGTTCAATATGGTCGAAATAACCCTAAAAATAACTATTCAACTTCTTTTTCTAAATATCTTCCATCAAATTATGAATTATAGAATATAAATAATATTTTCATTTTAGTGTAATTATAAGGTGGTCTAACTTCAATTAACTCAAAATTCTCAACTATTAAAATTAATATAATATCCACAAAACCCCTTCTAATATAAAATGGTAGGTGACATTTTCGTAACTAAATTTTTATTCAATCAAATCAATTAATGTACTAAATGAAATAAGCAACAACAAAAAACTAACCCAAATACTTTTATTGAATTCAATAAATTACTTTAGTATCAGAAGTGGTTTTTGTGGATATTATATTAATTTCAATAGTTGAGATCGTGAGTCAATTGAAGCTAGACTATTATGGAAAACTTAAAAGCACTGAACGGCCGTTTCGTTCTGTTGTGAGACTCCTCAGCCATGAGCATCCACAACCCCACCTTGCGAGATTCGAACCCGGGACCTATCAGTCTCGCGCTTTCAGGTTTTCCATATTGGTCTAGTTTTAATTGACTTATGTTCTCAACTATTGAAATGACTTTAGATAAAATCATTTAGAACATTGATACGATCTTGAATTGATGAAATCATCTAAAGCTACAAATCTATTCCTTATTATTTCGTATAATAATGATCTTAATCAATTGCATAATTTTTCAAATATATATGTATCACAATTATAAATTTTCTTTTTACAACTGATGTGATAATGTGAATTATATGCATCAGAATGATCTGATATTTTGAAAGTGATCATTAAACTAACATTTAATGATCTAAAGTTTTTAAGTAATCATGTATATTTAAAGCAATTAGTCCTTTTGATAAATTTCGATAGTGTAATAAGAAGACGTTGGTTATCAGAACTATGTGATATATTAGCGTAATACATTTCGAACAATCTGATTATACATATACCTATTAAGAGCACTTATATATAAAAATAAAAGGTCAACTAGACTAGAAATGTAGGATATAAGGAGGCAAGGATAATATAGAAATAATATGGTGTTGTCCATAAGTGCAAAAAGGCGTATACTAAGGTTTATTGAAGCCTTAGTCATACGAAAATTCAAACCCCCTCTGTGTGTTGAAAAACAGATTGTTCTTACCTTAAACCTACCCTGATAATATTAGCTTATTATCCAGAGTGATATGGTTTCAAATTGTTTTCACATTATTTGCTTGATTATCATTATCTCCCCTTACCCTCCATTTCTAGTCTAGTTGACCTTTTATGTAAGATAATTAATCCAATTAAAAATAATTTATACTCTATGATTAGAAACTATCCAAAAATTAATATTCCATTATAGGTACATAGACAAAAATAAATAAACTTACATTTTACCAAATAAGTTGCACTGAAACACCTAAAAATCAAAGTTTATCAATCAAATTAGTATATCTATGAATAAAACTAAAATTAACTATCTTCTATTCTTATGATGTAAGTCTTTTCATCGGATAATCTGAAGGGAGGTTATATTCTGAAAGATATGGATTATTTGATAAATTAATAGAAACTTACTTCTAACCTGTTACAACTGATTTCGTCAGTTTCAAAGGATTTATCATTCTGGGAAATGACTTATAGATTATGGATCATTAGACGTAGTATTTAACTAACTTTATTAATTACTTAATCTAATTGCCATTCACTATTGAACAATCAATTAAACTTTGTCAATTTGTTAGTTGGATTCATCCACAGAAAGATTATGACATGTTATTTTAGAAGACGAAAACTAATCAATAAAGTCAAAATACATTTCAGATAATCAGTCTATTAGTAAAAAAGTTATGCTTTTAACGAGAACAATAATATTGCTAAGCTATGCATGAGATGTAAGATGGTGGTTGAAGGTAGACAACAGGAAACTCTCGACTTAGATTTCGAGCTATTTAGTACGCGTCAGCAAGGTGCACCTATAAGCTTAAAGGGACTGATGCTTCCTGTAGACTACCTCCAACCATCATCTTACATCTCAACATAATGCATGCGATGTAGAGCCACTAAGACTAGTGACCACATTTAAACTTGATTGATATAATTCCATCTGCACTAAGAACGACTAGACACATATTATTATTGGTTAATACCTACTGATTAATAAATTGCTCATTTATTCATGGTCATGAAATCAATTGTACCAACGTGGATAAAAGGTATTTTAATTAATATCATGATAAATTTGTTATAATCTATTAAAGTTTAATTAAAAACTGATAAAAATTGCTTACCTTAAACTGATCAATAGGTAGTTATAGATAAATTGTGTTTTTATATACTAATGTACGATTGGTTGTGATTGTTAAATTGGTTATCTCATTAGGATTTGATAGTTTACAATGTATAAATTCATACCTTTGTATTGAATTACATTAAGATATTTTTACATTACCATTTTAGTCAAGAATAAATCAGTATGTATGTCAATCATGTGACATCTGTTACTTTAGAAACATTGTACACAGGATTATTTGTAACATTTCTAAAGTTTTAGTTCAATCTATAGCATTAGATTTTATGTTCAACATTGATTGAACAGAGAACTAATAGTGTAAGTAAAGAATACACTAAAATAAATGGATAAAATATTTGCAAATGTCCCAATGAGTAGAGAAATTAAATTTTCTGGCGTTTCGTGACTTAGTATAAGCTACTTCTTCAGGGAATAAGTAACCAAGTCACTAAAATGTTTCACTACACATCTATTCACTGTTTTACTTTCTAAATGATTATGTGTGTAGAGGCGTTTACTAACTAAATATATATGTATATGATTAATAGTAATAATATAGACAGTTCACCAGTAATCATCAACCATTATTAGTTTGATCATACAGGAACTATTAAAGAAAATAATTCAATAAATAATGTGTTTAACGATTTTCAAATCCATTTATTTAAGATTTCAGCAGCCATGTTTCCTTTAAATTCCATATTCATAAACAAGGTTTTTTTCTGTACTGTCGATGCTTTTTCATGATGAATCTGTTCCAATGACACAATAGATGAGGAACTATTTCAACTTCGACAAACTCTCATTAGAAATGGTTATCCACCTAGATTCGTTCATAGTAATTTAACACCTAGGCTTTATCATGTATAAGTATCGACAGTACAGAAGAAAACCTTGTTTATGAATATGGAATTGAAAGGAGAAACGGCTTATGAGATCTTAAATAAATAATATGTTTCATTAATAAGATGTGAAATAATCATCTGAAAGTAGAATATATTGATGAAACATGAATAATGCACAGATAGTAATTAAACTATGTTACTCAATAGACGATTGGATTATTCTAAGAAAAATGACCATAACACTCTGAAGAGACTGGAGAAAAAAATTAACCGGATGATGTAATAAAATAAGGTAATAAATAATGAAACAAATGAATATTCTTTAAGCAAATTAAAATAAAAATGTTCAGTTTGATGGAAATTAAATCAAAATAATCAACTACAAGTTGATCATATTTTTTTTGGATAATCAATAATCAAACGCAAATTATTGATTATCCAAAAAAATAATGTGATCAAATTGTGTATCAGTTATTGCTTCAAAAGAACCCCTAAATGCCCTGGTACGACCGATAGTGGGGAGAGTCTGCTCACCCTCTCGAAATGCTCTCACATGACCACGCGTATACAGCTTGTGCCAGGGAAGTTCTACTCACTGCCTTCTCCCACATCGGGTGTTGTTTACGAAATTGAGGGGACGAAAAGCGAATGTCTAGCGCTTTAACCGGGTTGATGGACATGGAGAGTTCATCTAGGGGAGTTGGAAAACCCTGATTCCAAACCAATGGTGCACATAGGCTCCAGTATACTGAAGGAACAAATGGCGTATGAACCAATTGTTGGTCACCGGCAACCATGGGACTGCGTCTCCTTACGATGCTCCACTGCCTTGTGGATCAGATTTTTAGGTCAAAGGCTTGGGGAGTGGCCCCCTAAGAAAACCACATATTTTGGTTTGGGCACCCGGGTAGTATCCCAGCCTTCACATAAATCGAATGATTTGTGTGGCTTATATCTATTTGGTGCCTTCTTGTACTAATGTTTATGTGTTTAAAAAAATAACAAATGAATAATAACGTTTCGAAAGGATAATAGATTAAAACAGTTACGACATATTTTTCAGCTAGTCTTCAATTAGTTAACTTGGTAAATAAACAGGTCATAGAAAAGAAAACGATAATACCACTAAGAGTAAACTGTTTTTACATACCTAGTGAATCTATAGAGGTATTCTATACGTTACGTTTGATGAAAAAACGACTTTCAAATTCATTCTCGTGGTAGTAGATCACGTTTCTTATGAAAATAAGTTTAAAGGATCTTCATATATGATGTTAGGGTAAAGGATTTAAAGTAAAGATCAGAGTGTTTACTGTTTTCCTCACAAACTAACATTAGCCATAACACAAAAATGCTCTACAACCATGCAGTTAAATGAAATGTACGAAAAATGCATAGATTGCCGTTTGATTTTTCACTAGAAAATAGTGCACTAGGTTAAGTTTTGTTTCAAGATCAGAGCTTTAGGGTTATAAACTAGGAATACTGTCTATAGAGAAAGAATCGAGCATTTGATACACTTAAATCTATCATTCTTACTTAATCTTGGCAAAAATCATTTCCGCTATCATTTTAAACATTTTTAGCAATAAACAAATGTAATCCTACTTCTTGTTATATGTAATATTCAGATTTCCTATGCTATACGTTCACCAATTCTCTTTTCTAAAACTTTAGAACTTCCTATCGCTTGCAAGCGAATATATGCATCGAAATTTCAGAACATTATAATGGACATTTATACTCAATAATTGTTTATATTTTACGAGAAACTCCAGTTCTTTTAGTGACATCAATAGTTCATAGTTGATTATTTAAAAATATAGATGAATTCTTGAATGAAACATTATTTTTAAAATCCAATGTTATCAAAACTTCCACAAATACCAAAGAAATGAGACTGTAAAAAATTTGCCCAGATACAAACGTTTATTTTGTTTTCTAAATTGTATTTGAAACCATAATTTATCACAAACTGCATTCAAGAGAGCAAGGACACATTACAGTGCGGAAGAATGAAGAAAAATACCTAAAGACTATCTTTCAAAAGAACGACTATCCAATCAACTTCAAAAAATATCAGCCAAACGCATCAGTAGAAATTTATTCAAGTACAGAAACCAACATATGGATCATCCCACCATATATAAAAGACATATCAGAAACTACTGCGAGATTGTTGAAGTCTTTTGGAATAGGTGTAACACACAATCAACAAAATCACTCCAGTCAATCCTATGCAAAGCAAAGGATGAAATTACAAAAAAAGAAAAACCGAACATTGTCTACAAGCTAAATTGTCCCAACTGCAATGCGGACGCTTAATTCATCTTCGCCAGCATGAACGTTAATTAATAGTCAAACGCCATGATATATCCAGAGAATTTTTAGAAGTTCGGCGGTGAGACTATAATTTATGGACGACGTTTGAGCGATGCTAAAGTGACCTTGATAGTGTCCATCTAATAACTAGGACCAAATCAGTGTTATAAACCAGTATAAGTAGTTAGAATTATGATTTACAGTTGATAGTTCAAGTTAGGAATTAGATTTATGGTTTTCATCACGAACTGGTATCAGCTATAATGTTAAAACTGTTTACTCAAATGGATGAGTGAACTTCGCACAAAAATCCAAGATCTGTTATTCTAATGTTTGTCCATAAATTATAGTCCCGCCAGCTTGCCACTCAGGTCAATTAACATTCAACAAACAAATTGTAATCGATCCAATTTATCAACCAATCAGGAAAACTATGGGCAAATATGGGATTAAAAATCAAATCAATCGGAGATACAATCAAAATAATGGAGTAAATAATGTTAGGTTGAAGGTCGGCGATGATCAATCAAGATCGATGTCGACAGCACAAGCTGCGAGCCATATGTGGAAAAATTAGAGCACTTCAATTCTATTTGAAGTTTATGCTGATGCTGTCGTTCAGAATAACATTCACCTAATCATTATTACTATATGACGCATACAAAAATAAGTAGAATGTTTAGGTAACTAATTAGTCTATGATATAGTTCATCTGCTCATTAATGAGTAGATAGTAATCAGGTCAAACAAAATATTAAGTTTCATTTATATTTCTAATTCCACAACAGATAGTATGTTTAATGTAAACTGGAAAATTAATCTCACAAATTAATTATACATAGTAATTTAATTAAAACTACCTAAGTACTAGATATTTATTATGAAATTGTTTAAAAGACTATTTACGGATGATTTTAATGGAAAGTTACCAGATTTTCTCTGGTTAACAAGGGATAAGTGATATTGGTTTAATGTTTGGTTCGATTTTAATGTTCCATAATGGGTTAACATTGTGATGAATAACTGATTACGTGTCATGTTGTTATTGGTAATTAAAAAGAGGAGTCCCATACTAGGACGAAACGGCCATCCAGTGCTTCCAGATTTTCCATGGTGGTCTAGCTTCAATTGACTCATGATTTCAACTATTGAAATATAAAGATGTTGAAAAATAACAATCTGATGAACAGAATAAACATCTTTGATAATAGGTTAAACACGAATCTCATAACAACGTATTTATAACTTGAGAGCTTGAATGCTGTCAAAGTAGATCACAAAGCAGGATATAAACATACTACATTTTACGATAAAGAAAGATAAAATTTTAAAAAATTGAATAATGCCCTATGTTGTCTTATTCATTTGAACTTGTTTTAGTTTAAAAATAGTTCCATCTGATGAATATGTATAAATTTTGCGTGAAAATTAGTTGAACGTCAGTTGAACTCAAAAAAGGTAACGGAATAATGTGACCATTTATTCTCGCTTGAATTTCGAAATTCTGGTCCATGTATTTGGTGGAATGGAATAACTAAAAAACACTTTATTTGATTCATATGTTATACCATATCTATGAAGTAGACAATATATACAATAGAGAGTATATAAATTATGGTTTCACCGGTCGAAATGTTCTTTTTATCTGTATCAAAGTCACGTATTCTGAAAATTACCAAGATTGGTCACCATTTCCTTAGGCCATTAATGAATAATTCCTATTGAAATTTACAAGCAGTATGTTAAAATTTATTACTTGTACAGTGAGCAAGAGTAAACTGAAACTTAGCAATTCGTTGATAATCTGAAGGATTGAATTTGATGAACTTCTAGTTTTTTCAACTTGTACATGATCTCTAAATTTTCTCAATCAATAAAGTTAATATATCAATTAGGAAAATACCATTTACAATTCTAGGAATAAATTTGACTAGTCTATTAGTTATTCATTGTTCTGAATAGTTTCTGTCTTAGATATTTCTTGTATAATTGTTTGATTTAGGCTGTAAAATTATTGTTTAATAGTTGTGCAAACTTCGATCTTTTTTTTACTATTCAAAGTTGTTTTTCATATCATCATAAACCAGTTCATTCGTTGTAAACTAGGGGAAAATCTTATTACAGAAAATAAGTACCATAAAAACTTAAAGAATATATTTATAATATCGTATTGAGTAAACCAACTGAAGTTTGGATATATGAGTTGCTCCATAAGACAGATAATTTACATAAGTTTAAGTAGTATCAAGAACAAATAGATTTAAATATTTGATACATCTAGACAAGTTTAATTATGTTAGTTTCAGATTATTCAACACTTTGTATCAAACATGCTATTATGTGAGTGGTAAGAACGCCATATTTCTTATGCAAATAACTAATCTGATTTGTGTTTTTTTGCAGTGTGAAATTTGCATATGTTATTGGAATTACCATAAATGATAGTTTACGTTGGTTGGATAGGTAGATCTGCCAGCTGTGAAATATGTCAGATGCATTCCCACAGTATACTAAATGAAATGTACTGTATTTCTCTAAATCTTATCTATAAAGGAATAAAGGATTTACTTTGTTACTAATCACTTACAAATTAAGAATAACAACAATCATATTTTATCCAAAATAAACTGTCTATAGTTCATTACTCAGAGATAGTAATACTGAGTGTCAAATAGAAAAAAATATAGTTGAACGACTGGTCAAAAACTACAAACATCCACTGCCAGAATAATGTATTATGAAGTATAAATTACTGGCTGTCCCGAGTTAGGAATTACCAGTTTAACGAATAATGAAAGTTAATTGCACAAGATGAATTCTCATCCATGAATGGTAAAATATATCTATTATGAAAAAGTTTTGTGACTATGTAGAAAGACAAGTGTGTCACTTAACTGAAATTTCTTTTACTTCATATTATCTTTTTTTTTAATAACTGCACCAAGTGAATCAAAGCAGTTTTGAAATAACGAATAGTTTTAGGAAGGAAAGTTAATAATACTAATAATGTTTTCCCTTTTATATATACTGGACATTTAACAATTAGTTCAAAACATGATAATCACAGCAGGCAATTCTCATATGCTGATTAGCAGTGAATGATTTGATCATTCAGTTTTAATACAGATTCACTGCTACTTAAGTTGATTTAGGGAATAAATTCTAAGAAACTGTAACTATGAAACTTAATCCAAATGTAAAGTTACAGCATTCGTTAATCAATTCAAATGATGAACAAAATGGGAATGTTTTTAATGAACATTACCATATTGAATTAATCTTAACATCACCAATGACATAAATTGCTAATTTTCCAAATATACACATAATATAATGTACTGTTAACCGATTAATGAATACACAGAATGAAACTCACAAATTAGTTTTACTAATCTATCAACTTATCAATAACCCATAGGATAGATCCTGGTTCCGAATCTCAAGAGGTGGGATCATGGATGTACACTACTGAGGACTCCCACAATAGGACGAAAAGGCCGTCCAGTGATTCCAGATTTACAACAATGGTCTGGCTATAAATGACTTATGATTTTAACCATTAGAATTACTATAATATTCACAAAACCCCTTCTGATACATAAAAGTACTTAAAGGTTCAGTTAAAAAGAAAAAATAGGTCATGTTTCCATCTCTCAACACGAATCTTTTTTCTTTGTTTTTAATTCCCACATTTATTTTAATCTGATCTACTAAGAAAAGTGTATTAAACTCCAAAGATCTCAATTATGAATTAAATGCTGACCATTGAATTCCAATAGATTTTCTTAAAACTATGCCTATTATTTCTGTCTTTTAGGATATTTCATTTCAACAATATATATATATATATATATATATATATATATATATATATATATATAATGTTTAAAATAATGAAACATTACAGCAAATGATTGACAATTCTTTTTCAATATATCTTCAATATAACAAATTATTAACGAGAACTGTTATGTTTAATGTAGGATAGATATAAATGAAATAGTTTGACGAAGTGACATAAGTATAACTGACTTAAAACTAAAGAAAACTTGTTCAATGTTTCAAGAATATCATTACGTCATAAAAAATTATTCAAATATTACTGAAATAGCAATTAATATAGATAGAATAAATCAAATCTTTATTAAGGATACTTCATTGTTTATAACATACAAGATATGATTCTTCATTTCATACAACATGACATGTACTAGTCTCATTATCAAACAGCTTAAAGTAGTTATTCTTTTATCTATACAGTTTGTATTGTGATTTTAATTACCTTCTAGCCTTATATAATGTTACTTGATTTTATAGATAGATCATAATAGTGGTGGAGAAAATTTGGAGTTTTGTTCCCTAAGCTGTATGGTTTGGTTGTGGAGCTTTCATTGTTCTTATGAACGACATTATCAGAACAAACTTCAGATAGAAGTCATTCAGTTGTAATACAGACTCATTGTTAGTTAAATTGATTTAGTGAATAAATTCTAAGAAACTGTAACTATGAAACTTAACTCAAATGTAAAGTTACAGCATTCGCTAATGAATTCTATCTGAAGTTTGTGCTGATGATTTCGTTCAAAAGAACAATGAAAGCTCCACGACCAAACCATCCAGCTCAGAGAACAAAACTCCATAGAAATAATAGTAGTATTATTAATTAAAAGAAAAAGATATCAGATTTTCCATTCCGATCTCTAAAAAAATGCCATGGGAACACCAGAGAATTTTAATTCTTTTAACTCTATGAAGGCTAATGATGTATAGAAAGATATTATTCAACATTATCTGCTACAACACAGTACCTACACAATAAATAAGATCAAATAAATGAGTGAATAACCGTGTATTATGGTTAAGATTAAGTCTATCTGATAGGACTCTTTCGTTTAATAAAGTATATTTATGTTAAATTCAAAATGAATATCATACTTCAGTGTTACGTTTAAAGTGTATATCTGATACCATTGAAGCTGATTAATTTCCTAAAATGTTTGATATATATGTATAATCATATATCAACTCACAATTTCAATGTGATATCCTTTATTTAAAAGTTATGATAAATGCACTACATTTGATAGCTAAAATAGTTATTCATATAGCATTTAAAGAGAAATGAAGTAATTAAATGTAAACAATGAATTGCTCATAGAGATTCGACTAAACAAACTAATGAAAAAATAACTAAACATGACCCAAAACAGTTACACAAAATAAATCAATACAAATAACAAGTAGATAGTATACAAAAACATTTTATTTTGAATTATTGTAACCGACCAAGTTTTAAATGAATGAAAATTTGTTACTAAAATACTTAAATTTTCCTTTGTTTGATAAACAATGGATTATTAACTAGTTGGTCAGGGTAGAATGAGCGATTGAACATATTTCTTCTGGATGCATAGCTCTGACTTTTTGATCCGAATAGCAATTGCTTCAACCATTTGCAGAATTCTCAGTCTGATGGAATAAGGGTAGACTGTTGTTAACACGATATATTAATGAGAAAAATTGGTCTATGTTGGCTGTATATCCTGTCTGAATTAAATGGGTTAAAATGGAGTTGTTAACCGTTTTGACTATAGCTTTGCTTAATTACACTGGGAGGTGATCATAAGCCCGAAAGTACAAATTCCTAAAACATTTTTATTCCACTATTTTCTCTCTCACCCAATGTTGACCATATTTATTCTGATAAAAAATAAACAAAAACAAAAATAACCAGTATAGTTCATACATTCAGTTTTATTTAAACAAAATTAATAAGTTTCATGTGAATTATACTATGGGAGTGGATAGATGCACACGTTTATATTGCAGTGAAAAAACTATGATATTACACTTCCTACTCCAGTACTCCTGGAATTGAAATATTAAAGACTTTTCATTAATAATTCTTTATATATAAGCCATTTTTATATCAATATAAACCTACTTCAACGTGTTAATAACGAAAATTTAAGATATGCAAGACGAAGCAATGAGATTTACGTTAACAGGTCTTAGATTTTGGAACGAAATTCATTCATACATTTGGTTAAATAAAGTCTTGGCATTATAGTTGATTTTACTTTGTGATGAAAACCCTAAATCTAAATCCTAACCCCAAACATTAACTGTGAATCATAATTCTTATTCTTTAAACTGTTTTATAACCCTCATTTAGTCCTAGTAAGTAGGTAGACACTGTTAAGGTCATTTTAGCATCGCTCAAAAGTCGTCTATAAATTATAGTCTCATTTTAAGATATATTCATTTATTAAATTTAATTGGGTATATTAAACCTTATGAAATCACATCAAGTTCTTTGAATTTTTATTAGTTTACCAAGAGACATTGTTTCATGATTAAACAATGTGCACTTTACAAGTTTCATGGAAAAAAAGAACTTTTATGACCTTCCATATCAGTATTTACAGTTTCTAAAGTAACTAGATAAATGTAAAATGCTTTCTTAAATTTTATTTCTAAGATATCTTATTATATATTTATATTTCATTAGTATTGTTTACTCTTTATTTTTATGATATATATTGATGGTGTTTAGTATACTCTTTGACTATTTCACTTATAATAAAAGTCTCAATATTGTCGGTGAATTGGTTACTGATAAAATCTCAGTACATGTTCAAAAGTTCGTTAGACTTGGTCAATATAAGTCATCTATGCCGTTAGTAATATTTCTATCTCCAAACTGAACTATCGCTGTGCTGCAACATAATTCACCTTCCATAATTTTATGATTGTGAAACGCTCCTTTTAAAAAATGACATTTATAAGTTATTATTACTTGGTTATAAAAATACTCAAGACATTGATAGATCAGTAAGATGAACAATGTTAATTTGAAAGTTGATGGATCTGTCAGGCTTCACAAACTGAGGTGACTTAAACATATATTAAGCATCTCAAAGCACTACCTAACTTGACGTGGGTTGTTAACTAATGTATGAGTTGGTTGACGGAAAGCTAATGGTGGTCGAATTAATATATGGTTCCAATTCATGAAGTCAACGAATATTGGTCTGAGTTATATCGGTGAGTGTAGATTACCTGTTTGAAAGACTATTCTGATCGATATTAGAAGTTTGGTTATATTGTCTTGAGATCGACTGCATTAAAGTAAACATATTAACTTATTGTCTACTCTTAGATCCTGAGTTTTAAAATTATTTTAAATCTTTCACCCTGGAAATCCATTTTTATTTGAAGCATATTCCTTATGTCTAATTTTGTTACCGTCAAAGATATTAAAACTACTTTGTTATTCATCTTAATAAAGTAATTTAGGCACTCAGATGTGGTGTTGCAAATCACGTCTGTGCATTTTTGTTCTATACTCTAAGCTCTTTTTAATTGAATGATTAATATTCAAAGTAGCCATTCCTAATCAATGGAGGATGAATAAAATGGAAGCCTCACAGAAGCCTATTTAATTCTAAACATTCATGAACTCATGTCTAGCTTATAATAGAATAAACACACAAACATTTCACTTAATAAATTTATTTCAGAATTAAAAGTCTAACAGATACACTACTCTTGTTTACAGAATTAATTTCATTAGATGAAGCTTAAGCAACAGAAAAAAATCAACCTTCGTCTATATTTGATGTGCTAGACAATAATTAAGCTTCATATTCAGTGCTTAATTTTATGAGCTCATGAGTGACTGATAAAACCGCTTTCATGCAATCATTTGTCTCCAATAATGTTAAATTATCTTTATTCACAAATTTTCTGGTATATTCCTCATGAAATTCAAAAGTTTAAGCACTTCTGTTTATTTTTTTAGATTCTTCTTTTTTGTTAGAGTACATAATTCTGATGAATACTTTTTTATATCAACTGCTAAGGAATCTCATACTAAAATGAAACAGTCATCCAGTGCTTTCAGGTTTTCTATGGTGGTCTAGCATAAATTGACTCATGAATTCAACTATTCAGTTACTATAATATCCACAAAACCCCTCACTGATTTTTGAATTGTTATAGATTTGTGATCTTACATAATTAATCTCGATGATCTATTCGTTTTTTAAACTTTGAAACTAAGAAACCCTGATGGGATATTCATATACTTAGAAATGAAATAGAGATATTCTGTGAAGTGTTAACTCATGTTCAATAGCTTTACTTTTCTGAATATTTCAAATGATCACTTGTAATATGATGATTCAACGTTACTATACTTGATGGTTGATAGTTTGGAGTATAAGATAACATTGATTATTATCATATAACTTTTTACAATAATGTTTTTTTATGTATTTGATCGTAACAAAACTGTATTTGTTTAAATGACCTGAGTTTTTAAATTCATTATTTACAGTATAATCACAATAAAATTAAGTTCAGTCGGTCATTTGTCATTTATACGTTTTAAAACTAGAGATATTGTTGTACACCAATTTGAAATAGTAATTTTATTTCAACATTTACATATTATAATCAGGGAAGGGTTTTTGTGGATATTAAAGTAATTTCAATAGTTGAGATCATGAGTCAGTTGAATCTAGACCGCCATGAAAAACCTGGAAGCATTGAACGGCATTTCCTGCAGTTCTAGTGAGAAGCAGTGACCAGTGGAGTTCAACCAGGTCTGTTGTGAAATAGCAACTCACGGATGAAATGGTGTATGTCGCTCGATTTCGTGGATTAGTTGAAGTTAGACATTAACACCGTTGGATGCCGGCCAGCTCAGTGGTTTAGTGGTTAAGCGCTCGCGCGCAAAATTGATAGATCCTGGGTTAGAATCCAGAGAGGCGGGGTCGTGGATGTGCACTTCAGAGGAGTCCCACAATAGGACGAAATGGCCGTCCATTGCTTCCAGGTTTTCGATGGTTGTCTAGCTTCAACTGACTCATGATCTCAACCATTGAAATTTACATATTGGTCCACAGTTTAGAGCCCACTTGGTGCAATTAAGTACTTTCCAATGTTATAAGAGATTACATTTGAGAATAAAGTTCCAAGAAAGTAAAAGAAAATGAAATGACAAAATATAAGGCAAACAAACAGAAACTGGTTAAACATCTCATAAATCAGTCAACATTGTCATATGACATACATGAACCGACTGACAATTAGATTAATTTCATTATTCAGGATAAGTTCTAAGAAAAAATTATATCAAGAAGTTAAAATAATCCTAGATACTATGTATAACTACTGTTTTTCTAAGGGGACAACAATTTTATTTCCCAAAGATTTAAAAGGTATAGACAATGTAAACATTCATTATTTATGTAAAGAAAAAACAACATAAAAAATGATACGTCATTTGTATCCTACTCCAGATAATGTTACCATCAAGACCATAGAAAACAATTTTATGTTTTCCGTCTTGTCAATTTGAAATCCTTAAAAAAGGTTATATAATAAGAAATAGATTATGATAATAATACTTAAGGATAGATTATTTAGTTATCTTTTGAATTCAACTACTTGTATGAACATTTTCTATAGAATAATTCTCAATCAAGTCAAAATCTGTTGGTTATATTTACTTAATTTAAATCATTTGACTATAGCCAATATGTTATCTAATAGCATTTATGTTATCTACATTAATTGTCTGAAAGAACAATAACAAGTTACTGATTCAGTTAAAACTTTCTAAATAAAACAATATACTATTGATCATGATCATACTATCGTGTTATGAGTTCTAAATAATCATAACTATGTGATAACTTGTATGATGTTAATTTACTCCTAGTTTGTTTGCTTGTTTGTTTTTAATAGTAAATAGTTTCTTTGTAATAATCTGATTTTCTTTATTTAGACAACAAAATACATAACAATTTAAGTTTTTTTTTTAAAAAAAACAGGACTTGACAACAGTGATATATATTCAATAAATTCAAGTTTCTATGTAACATGTAAATTATTATGAATATGTAACAGGCTGATCAATAATAGTTACATTTCATATTCATAAGACATTCATATGAAATTTAATATTTAAAACCATTTAATATGATAATACTACTACTAGTACTACTGTGATGTGGTTCAGTAGAAGGTCTGTTATATGTTGTGACCGCTGGTTAGAGTGCTGTGAATTATCGATTGGACCAAGGACGCGTAAAACACGTGCGAGCAGCCTAGAGTTCTGATTGGCCCTGCTTCCTGCCTAGCCTAGCCAGTTAAGTCCAGAACACCAATCCGAGCCTCTGTGATATGAATCATGTTTTTCAAACATACTCGGTTTATATACCAAACAAGCAGACCATAACGTACCATAAAATAGAAAATAACATTTGTACAAAATCTGGCCAAATGAGGCTGTGAATGTGGAAGGTAGTGATTAATAAACAGGGAATAATTCAAGAATGGAAAATCGTATAATAACAGTTAATACGGTAAAATATAGCTTATGATAAGAAAGACATGAATATGAATAGTTTAGTTAATTAACAATTATACGATGAAATTATACGTATAGTGTTGGTCGACAAACGGATCCTAAAATTACCATTCATTATTCTTATCGGAGCATAACAAGGTCGACGAGGAAAGAAAGGGGACGGAACAATGAAATCTGAGACAATGGATTGATGTTTGCATCAGGAACAGTCAAGCTTGATATGATGGACTGATATATTGCAAATTAACGATTTACTATATGGTTCTCAGATTTTATTGAGATGCTCTGTAATTTCGTGTCAAATACATTCGATTGTTTCCACTCGTGTTCTTTTCACTACATTACTACTATCACTATTACTACTCCCAACTATATCTATAAACTATTCATGAATAATAAACAGTTGTTATTTGTTGTACTATATAAATAACGAACATTCTATAAGCTTTTGTATACCTCATGAATGAATAGTTTGATTGTATTTAATAAGAAATAAGTGAATAATTACAAGTTATACAAGTTTGAATCATTTCCATTAGTAATAATATTTACGCTAGTTATTTGTTTTGTTTTTTTTTTTTTTTAAATAAAAAGAAAACAATTTTGAAATCCCAGACTGAAATAAACAAATATATATAGTCAACAAATTAATATGTCAACTTCATATTGAAATATCACGTGACATTCCATTAACTCATTAACATAAATGATTGACTTTAATGACAGTTTAATTATACCGTACTAATAAATATGCAACAACAAAAAAGAAACAAACAAAACAAAACGATAATCATTTCAATAACAAATTTGACAATTTGTCTAAATGTCTTCAAAATTATTTACTTTCAAGTTATTATGTTACTAAGGTATTGTATAATGTCTGGTTTAGATACTTTTACTAGACTCAAAATTATAAATTACAAAATCATGGAAGATTTTGTACCATCTTATATGTTTAAATATCTTCATTAATAAATGTCTATGGTATTCAAGATCTATTCGTCTTGAAAAATTAAAATTTATAATTTCAAAGTTTTTAGTTTTTTTTTAAAAAAATATTGTTATTCCCGAATCGATATCAGACATAATACCATAATTCCCCACCCCCTTAAAGAATTCATAAGAAAAAATTGTTTTCTAATTAAAATTATCATTTTTAAACTCGGGGAAAACCTAGCTGACTTTTAGTTTTGGAAAGAATAATAAACCATAAAATCATTAATCAAGTAAGAATAAACTAATTTAGTATATTTGTTTTAGTATTTTTAAAACTTGTCAACTGATTTCATTCTACAATGAAGGTAATTAAAACGTGGCATGAAATTCAATTTTCTTAAACTATTTACATGATGTTTTTATTTCTTCAATAGTATGATTAGAATGATAGAAAACACTAACAGTTGATAGAGGAAGTAACAAATATCTATGTGGTGAAATGATAATCAAAATAGATTAATGCAACGTAATGAGTTTATAGGTATTATTATTAAGGTTTGACTTGATAATTTTGAATAAACTGAACATTATGTAGATTGTTATAAATAAATAAAATAATATATATTTGCAATATCCTAATGAGTAGAAAAATTAGATGTTTCGTAACTTAATGTAAGCTACTTCTTCAGAGAATGTCATTTAAACTGTCCGTAAATTTATTTTTTTAGTATAAATTCATAAATTGCATTTATACTCTAATAAGTATCATTGAATGTAATTTCTCATGTAATTAATAACTATTTTCCTAGAAAAAATTTAAATATTATTGAATTTGATCATGTTATATGTTAGAAATGGTGAACTTTTGTATTTGTCAAGACATAAATACTTTAAAGTTGTGTTATTTTTACATTAGAAAGGTCATTTAATAAAGGTCAGAATGATTTGGACTAAAGTGTCCATTCATAATCAGTAAAATAATTTTAATAGTTGATCTCATGAGTCAATTGAAGCTAGACCACCATCAAAAACGTGGAAGCACTGGAGGGCCGTTTCGTTCTAGTATGGGATTCCTTAGCAGTGTGCATCCACGATCCCGCCCCTCACGAGATTCGAACACAGGACTCATGATTCCAACTATTGAAATTGCTCAAATCTACACAAAACCCCTTCTAATAAAATAAATTAATTATTCAAATTCCCTATATATTCCATTTGTCAAAAAGTTATTAGTAATCATGTAGAAATTAAAAGTATGATAAACATGAAATTGTTCCAAAGGTTATTCCTTAAAATAGCTATTTCCATGTTTATTTTATTATTTTCATTATTACATCAGGAAATGCTAGATAACGTTTTCAGATTATATATGTGTCCTTTATATTATATATAGTATTTGAACATGTTCCCAGTATTTGGCAGCTTTATCAATATCTCCTGAATTTGCTCCTAATTAAGTGGGATATGTATGCTCGTAGAGGTTGTAGATGACTGGGTATGTCATGGATGTGAATTGTTTATGCATATTTTGCCTGAAATTCATTTACGAACTTGTTTTCAAAATAAAAAACTTTGCCACACAATTAAACATTTTTATTTATCCTATATATCAAAAAATAGTCCAACTTTATCGTTATACTATGATTAGTTTTAATGTTAAAGATATCGTCTGCAATATTTGAACGTACCATTTATTTTTCTTATAAGAAATTGAATGTAATATTAATCTCACCATGATAAAAAGCTTTATAATTGGACTTTATCTTCCGCTGTGTTCTATTCTCACTTTTTTTGAAATGATATAAAGGTATGTGAAATGCTAAACAAATACAATATATGAGCATACGGCGATGCTACGATTTATGAACGAACTAATCAGATTTAAAATAACAGGTCTTGGATGGAATTTCGGTATTATAACTGATGTTAATTCGTGATGAAAAATCATGATTCTGATTCCTAACCCTAACCATGAACTGTGAATCATAATCCTTATTCTTCAAACTGTTTTATAACCCTCATTTAGCTCTAGGAAGTAGGTAGACACTCTCAAAGTCACTTTAGTTTCGCTCAAAGGTCGTCCATAAGTTATAGTCTCTCTGAGCATATCATAAAACCAATAACCTACATGAAATTTAATTTTTAAAATATATTCGATTATCTCAATGTTTAATCAAGTCTAATTAGGGTTTCTTCTTAACTCAGAAATGTAATGTACCATGAAAACATTTTAATTCTATGAATAAAAGAAGCATAAGAACAACTACAATGAAAACGGTCATTTGCAAATAACATAATAAGTCGTTAAAATAATTAATATTTAGATACAAACGTCATTCATATTAAGAATATGTACAGTTGCAACAAAAATTAGTACAAACTTAAATGTAATATATCTTACAGAATTTTCTTTTTTGCAATTATAAACTTTAGAGAGTAGATAAATAGATGCTGGCTCATTGGTTTAATGATTAAGCGCTTGAGCGCGAGACTGATAAGTTCTAGGTTCGAATCTCGCGAGGCGGGTTTGTGGATGCGCACTGCTGAGAGGTCCCATACTAGGACGAAACGGTCGTCCAGTGTTTCCAGGATTTTCATGGTGTTCTAGCTTCAAATGACTCATGATATTCAAAGTCTTTATTATATTAGCTGTAGAAAACCTCACAATGGTTAATTTGACCACACGTCTCAATGTTTTGTCAACAAATAATTTACTACTTTTCTAAATTTAAAAGTAGTAATATATTTAAATCTATTTATTTTTTTCTGGAAAATTTTGCTTCAATGACAACTAGTTTTAAAGAGAACAAACAGAACAAAATTAGTGTAATAAAATGAACTGATCTCATCCTAAAGCTCATCATTAGCTGTAATCAGCTTAAAATTACATGTATATCTAGTGAACTTTGTCTATTTTCATTGGTTATAAATGTTTAGGTTAATTTAGCTTCAAAGATCCTTTCATTTCTTCATAAGCATGATACAAAAGATTTCTATATACTAAAATTGGAAATCAGCATTACTAATGTGACAATATTAATTACTGATCACTATCCAATGCTAAAATATGTTAGTTGATTTATTGATAGAAATGAATATTATATATTTTTTTAATATTTTAAAGTGAGTAAATAATCTGTTCATAATACATCGATAGTACTTTAGTTATATGGATCGATAATAGGCGTTCATCAACGGTGACGATTATATACCAATATTGTGCAACATATAATATATCGTCTATTTGTGTATAAATCTTTTTTCATTACATGTTATTTTTCTCGATAATCATATTGTACAACCGGAAACTGTCATACACCATTATTGTTAATTATACTGACGAAACTATTTCTAATAACTTTATCAAGCTTTCTAATGAAAATATTAACTAGACTATTGGCATTGATTACGATGCAACTATGACAAATATAGTAGCGATGTTTATAGTAAAGTATTCAGGTGTTTATTCCTGTTACATATTGTGGTTTTTTTTAAAGTAACCATTATTAAAAATGTGATGAATTATTATGAAATGATTATTAATTATTATGTAAAAATGTGTCGAATTGGCACCTTTGTTTATTAATACGCTGAAATTAAAATTTATGATGCAAAGTCAAACAGTAGGATGTAATATAAAATGACAAATTATATTGTAATGCTGACGTTCAATGTAACATACCCAATGAAAACAAAAGGATGAATAATTAAGATACATATATGATCATCTAAACTAATATTGATAAAGATTATCGTAAATAGTTTATCACTATGCATAATTACCTATGTATAACATAGAATCTTATACAGATGAACAATATTTTGAAATATATTAATTCAAGAACGCAATGTCTATGTGACATATCATTATTAGCAGTGATGTTAAACAAATGATTTTTGGTATTTGGAAACATTAAATATTAAAAACGGTTAACATGAACATAAATTGTCTATTGATATATCTTGTAATATTGTAGTGGCTTTTCTTCGTTAATGAATCACTCTACTAACCTTTATTATATAAACCTCAACGATGTTTGAAATCAGAAGATAATGAGAAGCGGCGATTGCAATTTACTAGCGGATAATGCAGATCACGAAGCTATGAGTATATCAACCGAATTTGAAGCAGAGAAGCGAATATATTTATGCGGGTAAATACAGAGACAAATTTATAGTCAAGTTGGATGTGAATACAGCAAGGCAAAGCGAAGTCTGATAATAGGATTTGAGTACATGCATACATGGGGAGGAGGATGAATCATCGAGCATCACTTAAGATAATAACATTTTAGCTAGAGTCTATCATGTGTTTTACTGATCACAACGGTACAAAGAGATATGCGAATCGTTACTGTTCAAATAACATTGTCTGTTAAGTAAGTTAATAAAAGAGCTTGACGAAAATTAACCATAATTTAAATTGATTTTAGGATAGTTGCTATAATATAAAGATAAATTTGAAAAAGTAATTTCAGTAAATAAATAAATAAAACGTCCTAAGTTATAAACCTAAAATATTTGAACTTATGAAATAATGAATAAGCATCTCATTGTATTTTTCAGCTCTTTATATTCCATATTCATCAACAATTTAGAAATGGAATTTATTATTTCTCAAACGAGTAACATAATCATTACTTATTGAAGTACAGAAGTAAATAGATTTAATATAAGATGTACTTGAATGTGTTCGATGTCTAGATTTAGTTTACTGACGAGAGTCAATTCTTATAAGATCTATACTGTTCATAGTTGTAGAAATTTTTGTTGCTAACATAAATCAATGTTCGACATAAACTTACCAGTGATAAACAGTACAATTTCTTGAAAATTTCATGTAAAAAATTGTTTTTCAGTTTTGTTTAACCTAATTTTTTAAAGAATATCCAGCTTAACATGGGAATTAGAATGTAAAATTTTATAATCCCTTTCAAAAACAGCCTGTCGCTTACGAATTAAATGAATGTTTTACAATTTGTAATCATTTACAATAAGCCTATTATGCGATATTTACCATGAATTTATTTGGCTTACACATCTTAACCATCTGAATTCTTAGACGTAATTTTTCATGATCAAGCTTTTGAAGCTTGATAGTTTTTTAAAGGACGGCCTTTTCGTCCTAGTATGGGACTCCTCAGTAGTGCACATCCACGATCATACCACGAGAGACTTGAACCCAGGAGCCATCGGTCTCAAATGCGGACGCTTAAACTCTAGACCACTGAACTGGTCAGCAACCAATAGTGTTAATGTTTAACTTCAACAAATCCATGAAGTTGAAACACCGCTGGGCGGGATCGTGCTGACGAGTCCCATACTGAGACAAAATGTCGTCCAGCGCCTTCATGTTTTTCATGATCGTCCAGCTCCAATTGACACATGAATTCAACTATAAAATTACTAAAATCTCCAAAAACCCCACATCTGACATATAGACTTGTATATGTACTAATTTTTCATTATGAGAATTCTGTCATATATATACAAATACTGGCTTAAATGATTGACTGTAAATCTTTTGTATGAATTTTATTATTGCTGTTCAAATAAAAAGTATTCTAATTTAATATGATTAGAAATTGGTTTAAATAAGAATTGCATTCGAAGTTTTATTGGATTCATTAGTTATACCAAGTTTTTTGTTTACATATACATGAAAGAATATTTTTGTCACAATTACATCTTAAGCAATTAGTCACTGATAAATTTCCTTAGTGTAATAAGAAGACGAAGATTGTCAGAAATATGTGATATATTAGCTTAATACATTTCGAACAATCTGATCACACATAATATTCTTGTTAAGAACATTTATATATAAAATAAAACGTCAACTAGACTAGAAATGGAAGGTAAGAGGAGATAAGGAGAATAAAAAGAAACCAATTTGAAACCCCATCACTTTGGATAATAAGCTAACACAGTATAGTTTTGATTTCATTGTTAAACACGCTATATATTTCTTTGATGATTTTGATTATTACCCTGAAGTAGTCTAGACAAGTTAACTTTGAGTTTATTTAAATTTCAATCGCTGACATCACTTCAAATATAATTTTCATATATAATGAATTACCAGGGTAGGTTTTAGGTAAGAACAAACTGTTTTTGAATACACAAAGATGGTTTGAATTTTCGTATAGTTAAGGCTTCAATAAACCTTAGTATACGCCCTTTTACACTTTATACAATAACACAAAAGCCGAGTTTAGATTAATCTTATGCTCTGTTTCAATTACATGTGTTAGCAATAGAGGATGATGGATGTTTATCCTCTGCTCTTATTGTGTCACTTGATTGTATTTGTTTCTGCAGCCATTCGGGTACATGCTCACTCACCCTAATGTTGAGATCACGATTTCTCCTCCCTATGTATGTGTAAGCACACACACATTTAAATTGGTAAACACAGTGAGATGTGACACAATCGTTTTTCTGTGTGATCAGACTGTTCGAAATGTATTTCGCTAATATATCATATAGTTCTGATAATCTTCGTCTTCTTATTACATTATAGAAACAAATCAGATATGATTATGACAATAATTTGGGATTGTTTTCAAAATAAACCCCCCACCCTATCATTTTTGTAATGACTCCTTTGATGTTCCTATATAATTTCTAACAATTCCAAAATAGTATTCATGGTTAACTACTATGAGGATATAACCAAACACGTTAATCTATCAGTACAACATCACATTATTTCACTATTATCCTTGTCTCCTCTTACCTTCCATTTCTAGTCTAGTTGACCTTTTGTTTTATATATAGATGTTCTTAACAAGAATATTATGTGTGATCAGATTGTTCGAAATGTATTAAGCTAATATATCACATATTTCTGATAATCTTCGTCTTCTTAATACACAATTACATCATAGGAAAATTATATAAATGTTTCATTCATTAAAATAATTAGTTACAGTAAGGATCTAAACAGATTTTTCTATACGTGTATTATTTAATAAACATAGAAACAGGCTTTGTATCAGTATTAAAATTGAAACAAAATTCATTCTTGACTATTTATTTCGAAGATCACCTTAATAAAACGGTATACTTATTGTCAGAAGGGGTTTTGTAGACATTGTAGTAATTTCAATAGTTGAGAACATTAATCAATTGAAGCCTTCTGATACTAATCAACATATGCTCATTAGTGACGGGCTTCAATAGGTACGTCCTGGAGTTCTTGTGAGAAGCAGTGACCAGTGGAGTTCAACCACGTCTGTTGTGAGATAGCAACTCACGAATGACAATGGTATGTGTCGCTCAATTTCGTGGATTAGTTGAAGTTAGACATTAACACCGTTGGATGCCGGCCAGCTCAGTGGTTTAGTGGTTAAGCGCTCACGAGCGAAACTGACAGTTCCTGGGTTCGAATCTAGAGAGGCGGGGTCGTGGATGTGCACTTCAGAGGAGTCCCACAATAGGACGAAATGGCCGTCCATTGATTCCAGGTTTTCCATGGTAATCTAACTTCAATTGACTCATGATCTCAAATATTGAAATATAGCTAGTCTATCTTACAACATATTCAGTTTTTAGTATTAATGAAACATACATTATTTCATTAGAAGTATACCCGTTATATGAATGATACATTTATATATTTAATATAACTACGCAACACTGTAAACGGTAACTAAAGTTCAATTCATTTCTATTAATATTCGTATTAAAGTAAAGCTATAGACAAGAATAAATGATTCATTAAACTGTGATAGAATCCTACTTGTCTACTATTCCCAATCAATGAAAACATTGAATGCATATTTAATCATTATTCCATATTTTGTACAAACGGTAACTTTTACGTTAGTTTTTTTAACTGATGAGATCATTTCTGTATTCTAAAAACATGGACTATTAAACAAACTACTCATCATCGGGCATCAAAATAAAAAAGTAATTTCCTTTTCTTCAAATCAATCAATCTTACAGACTCTTAATAAAATGATCCAAGTATTACAAGATCAACTGACAATTAAATTTAGGCAATCGATTCTGATCGAGAGTAAAAAAGATATGTTTCACAGCTGATTTTTAAATAATTAAAATAACATATAAATTCTTTAAGATCCTGAAAAATCTTCAAGTCCTAATGACAGTAAACAATGAAGATAACAACTGTGAAACTTCTAATTTTTGTATCTAACAGCAAATAATACCACCATGGAAAACCTGGAAACACTAGACGGCTGTTTCGTTTTACTATGGGACTCGCCAACAGTGCGCATCCACGATCACACCTCGCGAGATTTGAACTCAGGTCCTATCAGTCTCAAACGCGAACGCTTAAATTCTAGACCACTGGACTGGCCGGCATCCAACGGTGTTAATATTTAACTTCAACCAATCCATGAAATTGATCGACACATACACCATTGTCATCAGTGAGTTACTATCTTACAACAGACTTGGTTCAACTCCACTGGTCATTGTATAATTACAGTGATTTTCATCAAACAACGAATGCTCTGCTCTATATTCTGCTTACTAGATTAGTACTATTTTGACTATTCCATCTATTTCATTAACATTACGAAATATTACTAAAGTCAACAAATGAAAAAAAGTACATTAAATTTACTCATAGGTATTGTGTTTGTCCGGAAATCATTTACTTTACTTTTCTTATAATTACAATTTTTATTTTAATTATTTAAATGATAAAATTCACTTTTTTCTTGTTTATCTAATGTTGTACTTTCTTTTCTATGTAAACAACATCAACTTGTTAGACAAATATTGTAACTAAACGTTTTAAATAATTTGACATTAATTATTATCAAGATTATTCAATCAGTTATCATCTAAGTATGATTTTACATTGTACAACATATGTAATTAAAAATTGGTTACTATACTACAGAAACTTTGGTAATTCTCTTTTACACTATCGTATACTTAAATTGTTACAACCATTTAAGATCTGTACGATTACGTTACATCCATTGTTGTGCAATACACATTAAACAAAAAAAAAATAAAATAATCAAAGTTAATTAGAATTTATTTATGAATTACTAATTTATTATAAGACAGAATTGTTTATAAAATAGTTCTTACCTGTGATCTCCTTTACATAATGAAGAATATCTGAATTAAATTTATCAACTAATCAAAGAAATAGTTATCAATACTAAGGTTAGATTTGATAGTTTCAAATAAATTGATTATCAGGTAGATAGTTAATAATAAATAGATACTTTGTTATATCTAAATAAGTAGAAAAATTATATTTCTGACGTTTTGTAACTTAATGTAAACCACTTCTTCAGAATAAATAAATAACCGACATTAAAGTAACACAAGTTTAAATAAGACTATTTATTATTAATCAAAGAAATGTATTCATCTCATTCTCATTGAAACTTTCTTCATCCGAAAACAGAAATAATATTTTACAGTAAACCGAATAGTATTTGAACAAACAATAACAAATCATTCACAAAAAGTTCTAATTTTATTCTACAATTTCACATGATATTGTTTACTTGAATCATTCGATTGATATTTAGGATTGTAATTGATCAGTCACTTATTGGCATATATGCATACTTTGCTTGTTGCCTCGATATTACCTTAATTCACAAGTATTATAAACAAATATAGATAGTGGATTGTAGTGAAATCTAGGATGTACGTTTCTTCCTATTTGAGACTTAGTTATCATTACTTGTAATCAACAAAACAGAAATGAAAAACAATAAATATTTTCAAACTAAACATCCTGATACTAAGATATTTTGTTAGCCTAATATACCCTATTATTCTATCAATTAATTGAAAAGAAATTATCGCTTATTCTTAGAACGTCTCTCAACCTATTGTTAATCGACTATAAGTGAGTTAAAGAAGATCCTTTAATTTATGTATTTATGGAACAGATTCTTTTATATTATTATGATTAGTTATATGTCGTACTTGAATTATACCAGTCATTATTAAACCATATTTAATTAGAAAATAAAAACAAAATGTGTCTAGTATTTTTTAAGAAAATCTATTTATTATTTTTTTGAAAATATAATCATTTTTAATAGTTGGATTCGTGAGTCAATTGAAGCTAAACCGCCATGAAGTACGTGGAAGCACTGGACGGTAGTTTCGTCCAAGTATGGAACTTATCAGCAGTGCACATCCACGACCCTGTTCGTGGGATTCGAATACAGAACCTATCGGTCTCGCACGCGCAAACGCTTAACCTCTAGACCACTGAGTTCACATCAAATGTTATTAATATCTAACTTTAACCAATCCACAATATTGCATCACTGTCAACCATTGTCATCAGTGAGTTACTATCTCACAACTGACCTGGTTGAACTCCACTGATCAAAGCTTCTCATAAGAACACCGTGGAAACCATCACTAGTGAGCATATAATGATTATAGTCAGATACTGGGTTTTATAGGATACTATAGTGATTTAATAGTTGAATTGATGAGTCATTTGGATGCTCACTTTTGAGGAGTCTCATACTAGGATGAAACGGTTTTCCATGGTGATCTAGCTTCAGTTAACTCATGAATTCATTTATTAAATTACTATAATACCAATAAAACTCCTCTCTGTCTATAATCTTTTTTTGTTAAGAAAGCTAAAAGAATTCATTTTCAAAAATGATTATTATATGAATATCATTTATTATCTGTGTTGAAAATATTTTATTTGATTATGAAAACTATAAAATTAACAAAAAATTAAATCAATATTGTTTTTTATTTTGAAAAAAAATTAAAAACAATTAAACAAATCGGAATGCTTAGAAACAATAATCGATTGCTTTACAATCACCTTTGAAAGAAGTACACTTTCATTTGATAGAACTAAAATAGTTTTCATGAATTTAGAAGACTCCAAATGAAGGCAGTCATTATGAATGTGTTTTTATTTATTTGGAGAAAACTTAACAATAGAAAGAAATTATATCAAAGCATTCACATCAAGTAAAAGATTTAAGCCTATTTGGACGTCTGTTACTTGATTCCGCTGTTGTATATAAAATTTTTTGTTGTTGACATGTGATTAACCTTCAAAAAAGAGATGTCAGTAAATAAGAAATTCTTTGTATATAAATGCCTACTATCTCCCAGTTAGCATTTCATGTCGTTAATAAAGCTGTTTTTCAATTATTTTTTGCAATTAATTGTGACAACCCAACTTATACGTAGTGAAAGAATTGTACTGTAAGTCATTTTCAGACAAATGTATTATCCACAACTGAGTGTATAAGATTCACAGATGAGCATTAAATCAACCAAATGAGAAGAGTAATGTTAAACAATCCTGTACCAGTTACAGTTAGGGTTTTTTAACATAACCATTTTATCATTCTTTTTTGGAATTAATAAACCCATGAATGGCTATAAATGAATGTAATTCGTAAGTTATGCGAATTTTATTAGTTTTTTTTATCAGATAGAAAGATTCACATACCAACGAATCCACAAAACCCTTTCTGATACTAATCAATATATGCTCATTAATGACTGGCTTCATCAGGTATTTCCTGAAGCTCTAGTTAGAAGCAGGTCTGTCGTGAGATAGTATCTCACTGATGAAAATGGTTGATGTGTCACTCAATTTCGTGGATTAGTTGAAGTCAGACAATAAAGCCACTAGATGCCGGCCAGTTCAATGGTCTATAGTTTAAGCGTGTATACACGCGTGCGAGACCGATCATTTCCGGGTTCGAATTTCGTGAGGTCAAATCGTGGATACTCGTTTCTGAGGAGTCCCATAGTAAAACGAAACGACCGTCCAATGCTTCCAGGTTTTCCATGGTGGTTTAGCTTCAATTAACTCATATTATTATTATTAAAAAAAACTTAACAATCAATTTTTTTCCGATTCATTAAAATGTATAATTATAATCCATGTTGTTTATGAATGATTGGGTAAAATTCATCAAATATGTATGAAGTTGTTTTGATAAAAAATGTATTACAATATCATTTGTATTTTTTTGTGTTTTTCCTTACAGGTGCATTTCTAATTCCTTATTTAGTTATGTACATTTTTGGTGGACTACCTTTATTTTATCTTGAATTGGCATTAGGACAATATCAACGTAGTGGTTGTTTAACCGTATGGAAAAGAATATGCCCTTTGTTTAGCGGTATGTTAAACTTGTTGTTTTGAAATTGATTATTTATTTTATTTAATAAAACTTATTACAAGATCAACAGAAGGTATGAAATCATTCTACTTTAACTACTATAAATAAGATTTATATTCGGTTATAATTAAACTCAATATAAAATATAATTAACATTGAAAATGTCTGAATATAACTGTTATGAATCGATAGAGTAAAGTCAATCACTAGTTTTACCATTTTATTCATCCAGTGACCATGATAGAATTCTAAAGTTGTCTAAATTGTTCTTCGACGGCATTATACTTTTTATTTTTATGCATAATTATAAACATGTATATGGGAACAATTAATGATTTCAGATAGAAGTTATTATTTCAATTTATATCTGAACTACTAAAATTTAAAACTTTCGAAAATGATCAATAATTTATTTTACAGAATAATATATCATAATCTAATGGTAAGTATTAACTATAAAAGCTCAGTGACTTCAAGAATGAAACATTGGAACTGTTTAAAGAACAACAAAATTATATGGAGTTAACTAATATAAATTTTACTTATAAAACTAAGTGTAATTTCATAAGACAGCTAAAATCTTCAGGAATATTATTTGGTAAACTTGTAAAAGAAAATACTAGACATTAATACCGTTGGATACCGGCCAGTTCTGTGGTTTAAAAGTCGAGTGTTCGCGCGCAAGAACGAATGCCCTAAGGTTTGAATCTGGCGAGCGGGATCATGGGTGCACACGACTGAGGTGTCCCACAATAGAAGGAAACGGCAGTTTAATATTTTCAGGTTTTCAATAGTGGTTTTACATCA
Organism: Schistosoma spindalis; assembly: GCA_946903255.1. NCBI lineage: Eukaryota > Metazoa > Platyhelminthes > Trematoda > Strigeidida > Schistosomatidae > Schistosoma > Schistosoma spindalis. The sequence continues at coordinate 15,545,930 of OX336424.1, forward strand.
ATCGGTTCATGATTTCTACAACCCTATACTGATACTCATTGATTGTTGATTATTTGATGAGTAAATTCAAACAATGATAAATTGTCACTAGTTTATTTCATCAAAAACTAAATCATTTTGAAAATATTCATTTCTCAATAGTCTTATTAGCTATTTTTAAAAAGAAATAGCTAAGTCAAATCTCACAGCTTATTTTCATAACAGTAATAAACATTGATTTAATGTAGAAATAGACTGTATATGATTGTTTATTTCAAGTAAAATTTAATTCTAACACTTCTAACTTCATCAGACTGAATATAAAATTAGGTATTACATAAATAATAAATATAAGTAAATAAAGACAATCGGTTGAGTCATATCTTAGTCCAAATATTAGTTTATTACAACTATTAGTCTAATATCACTGCTTAAAACTAAACATTAACCGCCAGTACTTTAAATCACAAGATATTCCATCAAACAAAATGAATTGATGACGAGACTCTAATTTATGGACGACCTTTGTACGAATCGTAATTAACCTTAATAATGTTAGCCATTCAGCAAACAACAAGTATAGAGTAAAATATATTATACAAAACCAAGGAAATAAAGTGGATACACTTCTTATACATGGTTCAAAAACTTGTCAAGGTATGAAAAAGGTTCAGAGGTTCTAAAATCGTAATTCATGCAGTAGAGGAAACCATCCATACGGCTACAGAATAGTCGGCCTCTGGAGCCATAATAAAGTCTCAAAAACTCTTTCAGCCTCGACCACATAGTTTCAATATTGTTTATGTGCACTTCAGTTATTGAGTACACAAAATCCTACTTGTGGATAATGACACGATGCACATAACCAAGCCTATGTAGGAGTCTGTACGCTCTCCAATCACCCTTATATACTGTAGTACCTGACTGCAGCCAGTGTTACTGGTGCCTTTATTATCCAGTTCCCAATAATCATCATAATTCGCCTTAGTAATTATATATGGGGTTTTCATCATGAACTCACATCAGCTATAATGCCAGAAACTTATTTAGCCAAATGGATGAAAGACTTTCGCGCCAAAATCGAAGATCTGTTATGTTATACCTGATTGGTTTGTCCACAAATTATAGTCTAGTCGTTTTATTTGCCATAGCCTCCAATTTATCACGTTTTGTACAAAATTCCCTGTATGTTAGTACTAAGCACTGAAGTTAGCGCCGTAACCTTGAAATCTCTAATACACTTCCGATTGGCTCGTCCATAAATTAGAGTCTCGCCGAATTGATTTCAATCTTTATTTCTTGTATAATATTTGACATTAGTTTGTTGGCTTAACATCGATCATTCATATATTGTTTAACTTTTTTTAGTATGATTTTATCAGTATTTAGTTACAGAATTTAAATCAAATAAGCTGTTACGTAATTTAAATTCAATAAATTATTGAAACCATACTTTGTCAAAATTTAAATCTTTGATTTGAAAAAATTTGATTACTAAGGTTTATCTGTAACCTACATGATTGATTTTTTTTCCAAATTTTCCAAATCACTAATTGGATACTAATCTAAAAGTGAATTGTTACACTATTATGTTACACTAGGAGTCTGATTATCAGTAATCAATTTTTATCGATGAGTTAATTAAGTAACATAGTGTCATAGTGAACTTTTAATAATGTTAAATAGTTTCAGGTACCATTATATATAATAAGTAAATTCTCTGTTTGAATAATATGGTAGATATCAAATGCTTGTATACTTACTTCGAGTTTAGTTAGTTTAAACGATTGTTGCTAGTTAGTTAACAAAGTAAACAAGGTTGTTTTTTTCAAAATAACATTTTGTACATAAATAGATCATGATAACAATAAGTAAAATTTGTGAACTCTTACGGTAGTTTGCAAATTTATTGAATTAGCATAATTTCTTATATATTTTAATTATTAAAACCATTTTATTTAATGTATTGACTGTTTGAAACCTGATTACCCAAACAAAACATGTTTGTAAAGACTCTCTACAAATTTTAATGATAACAACATAACATAATAAAACACATATTTAAGACTTTGATTGAGATCATGAATCGACTGATGTTAGACTACCGTTAGAAACCTGGAAGCACTAGACAGCCGTTTCGTCCTAGTATGGGACTCCTCAGCAGTGCGCATCTTTAAGACTCTTGTCGAATAACATTTTGAAAGATAGGATTAGTTGAACTTGAAAATGTTATATATGTATGTTTAGAAAGCATTTATTATCAGACTATTGGAGCATAAATAATAAAAAATAAAAATTAGTACAACCATCTGTAACTACTAAATACCGAGTAAATGATCTAAATGCTATAAATTTCATCTATTATACGTAGAAGAATAGAGAAAACCCAATTATAAAACAATGAATGTATTCTGTAGATTAATATAAATTATTTAATTTCATTTATTACATGATCTCTGTCGACTGAGTATGACAAAATGAATCATTATTTGACCCCTTGCAAAGCACTCAAACAGATGTTCACTTAATCAATGACTAAATCATAAGAACAACAAAATCAGATAACTTACTCTTTGGTTGAATAGAAACGTCTGATCAATTGGAAAATGACAAAATGAAATTTACTATATAAAAATTTCTTTAAACAGCTCTCATCAGTCTATCATTTGGGAGATAGCTAGCTTCATTTTCAATCCTATTACTTCAAAAAAATGAGACCACTTCACCAAACAAGGATTTGTTAGTAGTGATTTGAATAGACAACCAACTTGACTTTAGTTCAAAAACAATATTGATAGTAAAAAGGTAATATGAAGTGGAACATGATCATTCAACACTTTAACTACAAATAATTACTCTGAATTCATATAAACCTGTTTTTCATCACTTAAAGTAATGTGTTTTGTAGACAATGTTTGTAGGTATAAGATAGATAAGATACAAAAGTAACGATTTGAAATTTATGTGGTCATTTAAATGTGATTATAGTATTATAAATATAAATTAGTTTGGTGGTTTTGCTCAAGTCATTTTCAAAAAAACTACAAATCGTTTGCTGATGATTATTATTACTGCATTATACCTAATGGATCATGGATAATTTATAGCAAATATCCTAAAACCAATTTAGATTATAGTTAATTTTCGTCAAGCTCTTTTATTAACTTACTTAACAGACAATGTTATTTGAACAGTAACGATTCGCATATCTCTTTGTACCGTTGTGATCAGTAAAACACATGATAGACTCTAGCTAAAATGTTATTATCTTAAGTGATGCTCGATGATTCATCCTCCTCCCCATGTATGCATGTACTCAAATCCTATTATCAGACTTCGCTTTGCCTTGCTGTGTTCACATCCAACTTGACTATAAATTTGTCTCTGTATTTACCCGCATAAATATATTCGCTTCTCTGCTTCAAATTCGGTTGATATACTCATAGCTTCGTGATCTGCGTTATCCGCTAGTAAATTGCAATCGCCGCTTCTCATTATCTTCTGATTTCAAACATCGTTGAGGTTTATATAATAAAGGTTAGTAGAGTGATTGATTAACGAAGAAAAGCCACTACAATATTACAAGATATATCAATAGACAATTTATGTTCATGTTAACCGTTTTTAATATTTAATGTTTCCAAATACCAAAAATCATTTGTTTAACATCACTGCTAATAATGATATGTCACATAGACATTGCGTTCTTGAATTAATATATTTCAAAATATTGTTCATCTGTATAAGATTCTATGTTATACATAGGTAATTATGCATAGTGATAAACTATTTACGATAATCTTTATCAATATTAGTTTAGATGATCATATATGTATCTAAATTATTCATCCTTTTGTTTTCATTGGGTATGTTACATTGAACGTCAGCATTACAATATAATTTGTCATTTTATATTACATCCTACTGTTTGACTCGTGTTTTCAAACATTATTGAGATTTATATTATAACAGTAATCGAGGTGATCGATTAAGCCGATCAAAGCCAATATACACTGTCTTTAAGTTATAAATCTTATTTTATTTTTAATAAAAGTCAAGGCAACAAATAATTGTCATATATATATATATATATATATATATATATATATTGTTACCGATAATTTATTCATAGTAACCAGTCTTTTTCAGGGAGGGATTTAAGATACACATTTGTTTCATATAATTCTACATAAGGTTATCAAAACTTCATTTATTATATATGTTTTATATGAAATTATTATTATTTTTTTCATCTCAATATCAAGAATTTTATTAAAAAATACATGTATTACATAACAATAATAATATGTAATCATGAAACCTATCCGGTTACAAACATTTCTGTCATTTATTGAGTTTAATTTATTCAAAATATTTCAGACTTATTAAAAATATAAAAAAAGACTAATAATAATAACAACAAAATAACAGATTTTAACCTGAATACATAGTAAATAATAAATAAATAAGAAAAAAAAGAGTTTATTTTAAGGATAGAAATGTAACAACGAAATGTTTGTAAAATATTTACATTGGATTGTAATTAATCTCAGGTTTCTTTGATTAATAATGTTAATCAAATTTTACAACAGAATGATAAATATGAATTTTATTTATTTAGAACAAATAGATTATGTCTAGTAATAGAATCAAGGATGTATATTTTGTTTTAAATGGAACTTGTCACCTGGATATATTAGGATTTCAGTATTGACGTACACATTACAATTGTAACACAGTACCATACAATTCAAACATTGAAGCCTTATTCCGTAAACTACTGAGTTCATATAGTCTTTAACTTGTTGCATGATTATCAAGCTTATATCATTATAACTGGATTTGAGATCTAATTGGCAAAGCAAGGACCATATTCCTACAATTAAAGAACATATGGAACTCAAAACAACTTTCAACCAATATCAAAGTCAGAATCTTCAATACGAACGTCAAGGCAGCTCTACTGTATGGAGCTGAAATGTGGAGAACTACAACAACCATCATCAAGAATGTACAAGCATTTATAAATAGCTGTCTACGCAAGATACTTAACGTTCATTGGCCGGATACCATCAGTAACAGCCATCTGTGGAAGAGAACAAACCAGCTTCCAGCTCAAGAGGAAATTAAGGAAAGACGGTGGAAATGGATACGACATGCATTACGCAAATCACCAAACTGCATTACGAGGCAAGCCCTTACTTGGAATCCTGAAGGGAAGCGGAAAAGTGGAAGGTCAAAGAACACATTACGTCGGGAAATATAAGCGGATATGAAAAGGATGAATAACAACGGGAAAGAGCTGGAAAGGATTGTTCAGGAAAGGGTTGGATGGAGAATGCTGGTGGGCAGCTTATACTTCACCATGTGGAGTAACAGGCGTAAGTAATTAAGGATTCGAGATCTAATATGAATATCAACATTGGGATGCAAGTAATTTAGTGGCCCTATATCTAACTCCAAGTAGGATTGCATGAACGATTGTTGTCAAAATATACATCCTGGCTATCCTCGTGTATTTCATCGACTTGAACCACGTTAGTGAATAACGGAATTAAATAAACCAAATCCGAGAATGGATTTCGAATTGGATAAAAAGTGTACACACACATACGCTCATATAAAAACAGTCAGGGTTGATAAATGAATAATTAACAAGGTCAAAACGTGACTGCAGAAGAATGCATAAATTTGCCTTTCCAGAAGCTAGAATAAGGTATACAGGCTTTACATAGCAGCCGACACTACAGTAATTTAACAGTTGAATTCATGAGTTAATTAAAGCTAGACAAGCATAAGAAACCTAGAAGACTTGGGCGGCCGTTTCGTCCTAGTATGGCACTCAGCAGTGCTCATCCACGATCCCGTTCGGCCGTCCAGTGCTTCCAGGTTTTCCATAGTGGTCTACCTTTAATTGACTCAAAAATTCAACCATTAAATATACTTTTAATTTGGTAAGAATTGTAAAATAATTAATGTACATTACTTACGCAATGATATGTTTTTGTTAACTCCTCGAATAAACTTAGGCGAAATTACTCAATTGAAAATCTTTCATCATCTTTACGTTTCCTTAAAATTTAGGCATTGGTTTTGGAATTTGTATAATTGCAAGTTATACAGCATGGTATTACAATACAATTATTGCGTGGGCACTATTCTATATGATTGACGCTATGAAACCACATATACCATGGGATGGATGTAATAACTGGTGGAATACAAATTCTTGTGTTACCGTTTATGAAAGGTTGATCAATCATTCTATACTAAATGCTTCACATAAATATGAATTAAATGAATTGGTCAATTTATCAATAGTTAATCTAAAAATTAATGGAAGTGGTGAAGTGTTTTCTTCGACAGAAGAATATTTCTAGTAAGTTTATAAGTAATCTATTACAAGTAATATCTTTATTATGAACAAAATTATGCATGTAAAGGTTAAATAATGTTTGTCAGAACGTAGTAAATCTTAATTATCCTATCATTCGAAATAAGTTATAGTCCTTATTATTTGGCATTTAATTTAGTATCTATGTATGTCATTTATTTGTCATCTATCAATACAAATGCTTGAAATTATTCAAATGTCAATCATTGGATTGTAGACAATTAAAGAATAACAAAGTTGAAAAGTTTGAAAATCATCACTGAGACTTTTCAGGTGTGGTATTTAAACAAAAATTATTAATATAACAGTGAAATAACTTGGATACCCTTTAAAATTATCTACAAAATTAGACACTCTAACATATAGACCAGAAATCTATCCCCCCCCAAAAAACAGAACTTCTTTTGTTTTGTCACTTCAACCATGAAATTTTTATTCACTAAATGTCATCTGTATCCCTTTTATTTTATTTTGGTGCAGAAATAAATCCATCATAATTTACTACATTTCACTCATTCTTTATTCACTTTCTCATAATATCCACAAGGGTAGATAACTATAGTTCAATTGTTAAGTCTATTTCCGCCTCACAACCCTCCACTTAATTCTAAACAATTGCGTAACTTATGTTCTACACTTAGTAAAATTTTCAATCGTTTTTCAATTGATCCAGTATCTATGTAATTTGTTGTAGAATTATTAGCGCTAATTAATTATAAATATAATTCTGTAGCTTCAGTAAAAGAAAATTTTCTGAGTTGAATTAATTGTAATAGTAGACATTCAAGATCAAAACTATGAAATGTACAGCATGCGAATTAATATACTTTATCAGTATTACATTATGAAGATTGTTGAATTTTCTTAAAATTATGAACTGACAAATTTAGGACTACCATTGAAAACCTGGATGCACTAGAAGAACGTGAGACTCTTCGGAAGTGTACATTCACGACTTTGAATCCAGGATATTTGATTCCGCATGTGAACGCCTAACCTCTAAACCACTGAGCTGAAATTCAACTGTGTTAGTGTGTTACTTCAATTAGCACACGATATTGTCTTCGGTAGAAAACTACCTCAAACCCGATACAGTTAAACTTAACTAGTCACTGTTTCTCACTAGAACACTGAGATAGTCACGTAACATTGTGGATTGGTTGAATGGTGATCTAACATTTGCCGGGTTCACGACTTCGATATAATCTACTTTGTGCTGAACAACAACATAGCATTTATGATCCATTTAGAATAGCTATAAAACTTGTGATTAGTTTCTAACGAACATTGATTTTGAAAATGGTGGGAATGTTAAATCCCCAGAACTCACTTAGTAAATGCCTAATTTTTGTAATTCTATTTCAAAAATGTGAATTCCTTGTTTTCGCGCTAAAAACGCCCATTTTTACCTTCATATCGTATTTCCCACATGAAAGCGTTTTAAAGGCTATTAGTTCGTTGTCTCTTTTAATAAGCAATTTTTTACCATTTCCCAAGGACATTTTTATGTTGTATATATACTCTTGCGTTGTGCTTATTGTTGTTACTCGTGCTTATGGCTGCTAGTGGAGTATATTTCCCTCTTCTGAACTTGAACTTCTCTCTCTTTAGTTAGCGGGATTGGAACGCATCGAAATAGCTAACTAATTGGTCATTTTATCACTGAATCTTTGTTCCGTTCTCAGATTAGGTGAACTTGTAATCTCTTTAAACATAGCAGAGACAGACTAGAATTATCTCTATATTTCCTCTAATTAAATTATTAGTTTTGTTTACAATTACAGACACAAATTAAATGTTTAGGGATTATCGTAAAATGAGATTTTAGATAAATAAAATCAAGTTCTTTATGTTTAAATAAGTGACCATTCTATATTATTTTAAAACAAAAACATATTCCAAGATTGAAAAAGCTTTATATCAAGCTGTTGTAATAGAGTTAATACAATGAAATCAGCAAATGTTTATGACAATGGAATATTTAAATCAGATAAATTCTAATTTCAACTAAACTAAAAAATCATTTTAAAACTATGGATTTTCAGAATATTACGAATACCGTATTCAGAAGGGTTTCTGTGGAGATTCTAGTAATTTCAATAGTTGAGATCATGGTTAAGCGCTCACGCGTGAGACTGACAGGTTCTGGGTTCGAATCTAGTGGGGGGCGGGATCGTGGATGCGCACTTTTGAGAAGTCTCACAATAGGACGAAACGACCATCCAGTGCTTCCAGGTTTTCCATGGTGGTCTAGCTTTAATTGACTCATAGTCTCAAATATTGAAATTATTACAATCTCCACAAAACCTCTTTTAATACTAATTAACATATGCTCACTAGTGAGTGGCTTTAAGAGGTGTTTCCTGGAGTTCTAGTAAGAAGTAGTGACCAGTAGAGTTCATTCGATTTAGTTGAGAGATAATAACTCACTGAAGACAATGGTTGATGTGTCTCTCAATTTCATGGATTGATTGAAGTTAGACATTAACACCATTGGATGTGTTCCGGCTCAGTGGTCTAGCAGTTAAGCGTTCGCGTATGAGAATGGTAGGTCCTGGGTTCGAATCTCGAGAGGCGTGATCGTGAATGCGCTTTACTGACGAGTCTCCCAACAGGACGAAACGGCTTTCCAGTGCCTCCAGGTATACCGCATTCATTTACAAAGACAACATGGCCATAATAAAAATACAGTAGTCACATGTACAGAATAATGTGTAAAAATGGATTTTACTCCGATCAGTTAATTATCATTTTTAGATAATAAATTATGTGAATAGTTTTATTGTTACGTAAAAATGAATGAGTTTCATAAATTATGCATGTACAAATTAATAAATTTAGTCATATAGTCAAAGTTTGAATCTGAAGTTAGAAGACGGTTAATTACTTCGATAATAATTGTATATAACTTACAAATCAGAAGGGAATAGGTTTCTCATGAAAATGAGATGTAATTTTCTGTTTAAAATTTATACTACTCAAAATTTTAATGAAGCTTTTATGTTTCAAAATGAAACAGAACACTCAGCTTGAAGAATACATCTTAATTGTTCTCAAGGTATAATACCTCCTTTATTATGTTTTGTCGTTTCAATAATTAACATAGTCAGTCGTATTGTCTTTCACCTCAGATTTATCAACTGTATTAAGTTTAAGGAATATTTTTTCTTTCCTCTGAAACTACATATATCATCCAATTTTTCTAGTTGACCATAATTACACAATCCACATTATAAATCAGCCAACTAGTTCATTTATCACTCTGGAAATATGTTTTTGAGTATTAAGAAAACAGCTATTCAACTAGTGAGTATAACTCTTTAGAACATATACATTACGTACTAGATAATACCCATATTTGTTGTCAGTTGTTATTATGCAAATATCAGTGTAATATTAGACATTAAAAGTATCAACAGTTGATTTTGATGGATTTAATCAAAGTCTAAAAGTGACGTAACTTATGAAATGAACAAAGAAATATCAGATTTAACAGAACTACAGTAAAATAGAGAGGAATGGAGATAAGAATAAAATAAACAAACTTAAATCTCTGGTACATAAGTGTAATACAAATGTTAGCTTATATATCACAGAGAAAACAAGCATTAAAAGCTAACATTTTGTTTATATAACAACCTGTAACTTGCTTACCGATTAATTACCCATAAAATTATATCGAAATTCTTAAGAAAAACATTTTGTCTGTTTAATTTACATGTTTTATTTCAACTACAAAAGTCGTCGAGTTTTACAAATTCAATATGCAGAAGGATACAATAATGTTGGTCCAATACGTTGGGAGATTTGTCTTTGCCTAGTTGCAGTATTCACAATAGTTTATTTTTCACTTTGGAAAGGAGTTAAAAGTAGTGGAAAAGTAAGTGTGACTGAATGTAGTTTTTCTTTTATATTGTATATACATATACTTTTTTTAAGGGGTTTTTGTAGATATTATAGTCTTTTATCAGATAGTAACTCATCGAAAACAACGGTGAACGGTGGCGCAGTTTCGTGGATTGGTTGAAGTTAGACATTAACACCGTTGGATGTCAGCCGGTTCAGTGGACTAAAAGATAAGCCTTCGCACGCGAAACTGAAGACTTTGTTGAGCGGGATCGTGGATGCACACTGCTGAGTAGTCCCATAATAGGACGAAAAGGCCATTCAATGCTTCCAGGTTTTCAATGGTGGTCAAACATCAATCAGTCCATGATTTCAATTAAACTTACTGTTTTCGAAAAACATACATTATTTGTGTTTGGAGCATAACTGTATTTACATAATTGTATATAGATCTAACTGAAAATGTGTAATCCTAGCATTATTTCTTACTGAAACTGTTTCAGAACTTTATGCTTCAACTAAACTTTATATTCATTTTTAATGAGTTTTTTTTATAGACCATGTGTTTTGGCTTTTCATTCATTCTTAAAGTGTAGATAAATAAGGATATCACAGGTGTTATTCTTTTAACTGTTTTTATTTTAACATAAAAGATACATATCAGAATTAAAATATAGTTTGGTTATTCCTTTAAGTCATTCGATTAATTCATTCAGTCCTATTTAACATATTCTTTCGTTTAGTAATTAAGGATCTTCTAAAATACTTAAAATATAAAGATATTTAGCGTAATACCCATAGAGTTACACATCGTAATCACCTGAAATGAAACTTTTTAAAAATATTCACCCATTTACACTTCAGTCAGTAAAACTATTTAGCGAATTGTTCCATTTATTAAACTTAAAGTGAGAAAAAACGAAGATTGGTGCAGAATAACATGAATTCATTTTATTTCGTTAAGTCTTCATCAGCCGCTTACAACCGATAATATTTTAGAATCAATGTTATTACAGATATTGACATACTTATAAATACGAGGGTGATAGAACAGAAAGGAAAGCCTACGTACGATTCAAAGAACAGATTACGAAGAGTTTAAGTTCGAACGGATTAAAAGCATTCAGCGGTGCCATCTCAAGACATCTCCTTGATACAGGACATGAAGTCGATACACTGAGGTCCTTTAGTGTGATTAACAAACAATCAATCCCCCTTTATAAGCAAAGATGGATAGTGGTTAGCAGTGGAATCTAGGACGCGTGTTTCGTCCTATTTGGGACTTGTCAGCTGGATGTACCTGCATCTCAGAGTTGATGTTCACTCTGGGACTTGAACCTAGTACCGTTCGCTTCAAACGCCATCGCGTTATCCACTTAGCTACTGAGTCCTGATAGCCACTTGCTTGTGTAATGCGTTTGAGTCCCGGAGTGAACATCAACTCTGAGATGCAGGTACATCCAGCTGACAAGTCCCAAATAGGAAGAAACGCACGTGCTGGATTCCACTGCTAGCCACTATCCATCTTTGCTTATAATGCTTGTAAATTAAGGCAATATCGAGGCAGTACGCACAGTATGCACATATGCCAATAAGAGACTGATCAATTGCAGTCCTAAACATCAATGGGAAGATTCAAGTAAAACAACATCAAGCGAATCAAACCTCAGTTTTTGAAAAATTTGCCGAATCGATAGAAATCAAACGTCTCAAACCAGATCTATGTATCCAAAAAGAGGCAGTAATTAATCTTTTCTTGCCCTGATATTATTAAACCCTTTTTTATTTATTACGTTATTCATTATTTGAACTCTTTCTAAAGTTTGATTACATCATGGTCATTTTTCTTCAATTCATGTCTTTATTTATTACCATTAATCAACTTTCAGTTGCTTCATTACACAATCAGTATTTAAATGTTCTGGAACTTTCCATCTCGAAAAATTATTTATCTGAAACAAAATACTTTATTCTTTTGAAGATCCCCATCATATTAAAAGACTAACTTTTTCTGACCTTATTAACTCTATCGGAATCTTCGTTAGATCATGGTATACATATTCATATCTAATCACCCTCTCATGTATAAGTATGTCAATATCTGTAATAACATTGATTCTAAAATATTATAGGTTGTAAGCAGCTGATGAAATCCTGATGAAATAAAATGAATTCCTATTATTCTACACCCATTTTTGTTCTTGTTCTCTTCATTAAATTGTATTATCCATTCCTGAATATTTCTCATCAATATTGATGACACTTATTATTGATAACTTATTTCTGTCAGTGATGTAAATTTTATTTTATTTTCACAGGCTGTATGGATAACTGCTACTATGCCTTACGTTATTTTAACTATCCTCTTGATTCGTGGTTTAACATTAGAAGGTTCGTTAACTGGTATCAAGTACTATCTTACACCAAATTTTTCAAGTCTGTTAAGTACTTCTGTAAGTTAAAATATTTTCAATTTTTGATTTGTTAATCCCAGTGTATCCATAGTACATTTAAACATATACTATGCTCAACAGTATATCCATACGATACCAAACACTTTTTGAATTGACTTTCTTATTAAAAGGGTCAACACTGTAGGGGTTAGTACTATCTCAAGCCCACTTAGTTTTTTCTAGACTCTGAAGAGATCAATTTATTCATTCTTCTCAAGCCATATTTTACCCTGTCACTTATTCGTTTATCAACCTTGACTTTTTTATGTAAGCGTTTGTGTGTGCATTTCTTATTTTACTCATCACACGTCTGTAACTTATTTTTGTTCGACTGTAAATATCGATTCATGCTTGGCTAATCGGAGTTGGCTTGTAAAGGTACGATAAGTTGTTAATGTACAAATGACTTTTTCCGTTTAATAGGTTAACAAAAGGACTTAACCGAATTAGATGAGAGCAAACTCAATTGAACGTGAGTTGCTATAGCCTCACTCACCTTTTTCACTGCACGTCATTTCGCTTCGCTCTCTTCTCTTTGCTTCTCCGATCGTTTGTCTGGATCAATGATTGTATGAAATACACGTATTGGAAATCCATTCTCCTATTTGACTTATTTAATTTCGTTATCCACTAACGCGATTTAAGTCGATGATTATTTACAAGGATTAGTGGCATGTATATTTCAATAACAATCATTCATACGATCGACCTGGAGTCAGATACCGGGCCCATAAAACAACATGACAATACCACTTTCTCTTTCAACGATAATCTGTATTTTTAGACCAAAAACAGTGGTACATATAAGGCTAATAAATACCATGCCATGTTTCATAAAATATTATTATTAAATTGTTGATATGAAGTTAAAACGTTTATATTAGAGAATCATTCATGAAACAGTCTCCACTGCTGACCAAGTTACCGATGGATATAATTATTTAGTTTATCGAATTCGGTCAGTTGATTCATAATATTCTCCATGAAAAACAGATCCATTCAGCTAGTACTTTTATGTTATCATGTTCAAAATTTCCTCCACAGAGCTTTATTTCCTGTTACTGATCATAGTAATTTTGAAGCAGACAATTCACAAAACATTTTTACTTTATTTAATGTTATAGTGGTTGGATTCCAGATAACTAACAAAGATATCTCTATAGGCCTTATTCTTGATTAATGTTTGGTCTGAAAATTTAAAACTAATTTTGTCTTGTCCTCTATTAATATGCCAATAACAATATTTCTGTACAATGAAATCAGACAACCAATAAAATTAAAAGTGATAAGAGTAGTAAGAGTGATAGTAGTACCAATGTCTCATTCAAACAAGTAATCCTCTTCATAACATAACAGGCAACTAATTTTAAAATATGTATTCAGTAACTATATGTATTTCTCATAATCGCTAAATAACCATCTGGAAAATCTGATTATATATATCGTCCATGTATCAATAACATAATTTGTTATGTCAACTGACTTTTCAATACAAATTCTTGTTTCTTTATATTTTCCTTTTAGGTTTGGAGTGATGCTGCATCTCAAATATTCTTTTCACTTGGACCAGGCTTTGGTGTTCTATTGGCATTATCCAGTTATAATAAATTTCATAATAACTGTTATAAGTTAGTAAAATAGTATTCCCAGCTATTTTTCAGTTACATAATATTTTTGAAGAAGAACAACGTGAATTCTTAAGGAATAAACGCTTGGTATATTATAATTCCAAACTATAAAAAACCAATATGCTGTTTACAATAAATACTTGCTTAAAACTGAAAATAATGTCTCACATTCTAAAGTTAGGCCATTGAATTGTAAACTAATTAAACACAGTTGAATTCATAAGTTGATTAAAGCTAGACTGCCATTGGAAACCTGTAAGCACTAGTCGGCCATTTCGTTCTACCATGGGATTCATCACTAGTGCACATCCACGACCCTGAAGGCGGGATCTTTTAAAAAGTTCAAACATTTGTCATGTTCAACTTCTTAATAAAATAGTAGTAAAAAATATAACTCATTATTTCAATATATCTGATCATAATGAATGATTCTGCACTCAAAAAATATACTAAAATACAAACTATCTATGTCAATCTGTTGATAAAATTAGATTTTTCAGAATTAATGATAAAATTTATTACATTTAAGAGTATTTTTCTATTTTATTTTTCATTATATATAAACAGAGATGCAATGATTACCAGTTTTATTAACTGTGCAACAAGTTTTGTGTCAGGATTTGTTGTCTTCTCTGTTTTGGGATATATGTGTTTCCGTATGGGAAAAACAATGGAAGATGTTGCAAATGAAGGTATGAGTGATACTTTGTGAAAACATTTTACGGTTTGTATTTTATAATCTTAAGTTTTTTTTATGTCGGTTAGGTTTTTATGTTGAGAAAGCTTCGTTCAAGACTGTTTTGTAGGTATTCAGTATCTATTATAGGTGACTATATTGTTAATCAAACGTTTAGTCTACATAGAATCTTGCATACTTTCAACATTACCAGTAAGTGTTATTCAAAATATATGAAAAATGTCATAGTACTACTATGAATGTTTATATATGTTTGATGTTTCTTTATGGTTAAAATGTTGCACTCACTAGCATTCGATTTTCCCTTAGAAATTATTAAAATTATATGGCCCGTCGATGTTAAAATTACTTATGTTGTTACATATTCGTTTATTCCTTCCGGTTTTTGACATGAATTCTCTTAGTTAATTAATTCCATACTTATGATTTCTAAAATGTATTAACGTCTTTACTATTTTTAGTAGTTTGTCTTATTTTTGGAACGTTTTGGAATATAGTTGTATTTGTTTTTGGAACAGACTGTAATGACTAATGCCCATCAACAATCTAGTATGATCCATTTGGTCAGAAAAACAGTAGATTGTTCCTGATCGGAAAAAGTTTTTAAAAAATACTATTTCTCAAGATGTCCTCGTTAATTTGTTTTAATTTCTTGTAGATATTAAATAAACGTTGCCACTGAACGAAGACTATGAAATGTTTAAACATCTGAATGTATTATCTAGTGTTTCATCTACGATTATACCTCATTTATAACTAAACATTTTTGAATGCTTTTCAAGCTGTACTACATTTATAAAAAAACTGTTTAGAAAACTGTCATTCGCCGTTAGTTAAATGAGTAACAGTCTTTAGTTAACTCCCTTAATGATATTTGAGAACCTGTGACATGTTCTGAAAAGGGTTTTTGCGAACTTTTAGCGTAACAAAGTTACCATGGTGATAATGAAATATTAACTCTAAAAATATGCTATAGGCTTAAGAGTTAGGTAAAAAAAATTATTAAACATAAATTTCTGAATCGGTGAATTTCCTCATAGTGATTTAATGATATTGTGTTTTCTGCTATACCTAATAATCATATTAATTTTACTATTATACAGTAAATGTATTTATTCTCACATATGTATGTTATCACGGGTTGTATCAAAGAATATCTTAACGTCCAAGTATAGAACATCTGAATAAATGAGATCTATATATAATCTAAAGATTTCCTGAACACAGCAATATTAATAACCAAAATAACCTTGAAATTAGCGATAGTGAAATTTGACGTAAATTTAGTCAACTGAAACAAAACAGTTGATGATATTTGAAATATTTGTAGTCTTAGCCGATTAAACATTTAGAGCATAGATACTCAGTCATTTGTAAAGTTTATTGAAGTAAAAAGAACTCTGTGATTGTTAGTCAATAGTTTTTAGATCCTTTTGTTCTACTTAGACTATATAACTTTGAAAGTGATTTACATTTATATACGTGTTTTATACATGGTCGATAAATTAATTATGTGTACTAAACGATAATTAATTTTTCCAAAACTGTCAAGAGGTTTAAATTTTGAGGGCTTTTTAAAACGATACATCACTGAAAAGAACAGCTTTTTGAAGTACATTGAAACTTTCAGTAAAGGTCACCAGGATCTCTTTGATGATAAAAGTTTCTGATAATTGTCAACTTATATCTGAAATTACTTCCACTCTCTGATAATCAAATGAACATCCAAGGGATTAGTTATGAGTTGAATTCGAACATATCATCTGTGTACTCGATAGAAGTAATCCATTTTAGAGCTAAGAAAATTGTGTAAAGTGATGAAATATATGAAAAGACAAACCAATAAAAACTATCCAAAATATTCTAAACAACAAAAGTGAATGCAGGATAAGTACATTATCATCAATGGAAGTACTTTGAAAAGAAATAAATGTACGAACCTTAACATTTTTAAGAATACATTATGATCACTTCGGGTAGTATCTCATATTATGAAACATTAGGTACCAGGGATTACTTAATATATATGCTTAAATAAGTTAAAACATTTGAAGAATAACAATATATTTTTCAGTCACAATTACTTGATCTAACTTTATTTACTTATATTAGGAGATAATATTATAAAATATATAATTTTCTCTATTCAATAATAACTATTTTACATTACCGTCGTAACTCAAATACTTGAGTTAATGATCAGTAATGGAGATTTTCGTTCTGTCTAAATTAATGTTATTGTAAGCTGTAAAAAAAGATTAGAAAAGACCTCTAATACACCTGACGTCTACAGAACAAACTGAAATTCATATATAGAGAGATTCGAACATTTCACTTCTACTTCAAGTTTATGTTGATGATGTCATTCAAAAGAACGATGAATGCTACACAATCAAATCATCCAGTTCAAAGAATAAAACTTCATCAAGAGAAAAATAATGCATAACTTTTAAAATCTGAATATCAGGCATCCCATCCAAAAATTTTTCTTATCTGTCCTTATTTAAACAATAAATGGGGTTATCTATTTTGAGTACATAAAATAACAAAAGACTAATTATAAACGTTTATTATTTTTAACTTGTGGAATACCGTACGATTTGGTTATTGATCCATATTTTATAATTACGTATAAATTATGCAATATATATATGCTATGATAATCATTTGTTTATTGTTTATAGGACCTGGTTTAGTATTTATTGCTTATCCTGAAGCAATCGCAACATTAGCTGGTTCAACATTCTGGGCAATTATATTTATGTTAATGTTAATAACATTAGGTCTTGACAGTACAGTAAGTATATCTGTTATTAATTTAACATTAATTTTAACCAATATTCATTGATTAAAGAAAAATTAAAGTTTATGATAACAATCAAAACAGATTGGAAATTATATTTCTAGTATTGGAAATACAATATGTTCTGTAGAATAAGTTAAAAACTGGTATTTTGAGGACGATTATCGCTTCATGATGTTATTCAACCAAATATTAGGATGGAAAATCTTCATTAATATTCAATTACTTGAAGTTACTTCAATTAGGAAGTCTCCTTTAAAGCTAATATTTATCATCGAACATTTTCTATACATAAGTGAACATATTATTTACCTTAACATACGTAATATGTAAAGGCCAAAATGGTACGTTTATTATAATTTCAACAACATGACAAAGGGAATGTTTAAAAAATATTGGTAATATGATTCAATTGTGAGATAGGAACTCACTGATGACAATGGTGGATTTGTCGCTCAATTTCGTGGATTAGTTGAAGTTAGACATTAACACCGTTGGATGTGTGCCGGCTCAGTGGTCTAGTGGTTAAGCGCTAGCATGCGAGACTGACATGTCCTGGGTTCGAATCCGGCGAGCGGGATCGTGAATTCGCACAGCTGAGGAGTCACACAATAGGACGAAACGACCGTCCAGTGCTTCCAGGTTTTCCATGGTGGTCTAGCTTTAATTTACTCATGATATCAACTATTGAAATCATTACATTCTGCACAAAACCCCTTCTTATACTAATATGATTCAGTTTTTGAAGACTAAAAATCAATTAATAGAACAATAGAGGTTACATTTGAAAATCGAACTATGAATGTTTTCAATCGTTTTGAAAAAAATCGTGATTTTTAAGAAAAGAAATGATTGATAGGCTTATAAGGTCGAAATCTCATCTTAAATCTCATCAAAAGATACTAAACTTGGGACTTTCACAAAATTCGCATCATTCATAACAAGTTTGTCTTTTATATGAAAAGTGTCTCTAAATTCTAATAGTTGAATTCATGATCTAATTTAAGCTATACCACCACTGAAAACTTGGAAGCATTGGACTATCATTCCATATTTGTTCGGGACCCATCAACAGCACACATCCACGATCCCTCACGCAGGATCCCAACCCAGGATATTCAGTTTCATGCGCGAACGCTTAACCTCTAGACCATTGAATCGGCCGGCATCCAACGGTGTTATTGTCTAACTTCAACCAATTGACGAGATTACGCCATTGTCAATCATTCTCTTCAGTCAGTAACTACCTCACAACAGACCTTATTGAACTCCATTGGTCACTGCTTCTCACAAGAACTTCGGGAAATCCATCTTGAAGCCACTTACTAGTGAGCAGATGATGATTACTATCAAAATGGGGGTTTGTGGAGACTGTAGCAAAATTAGTAGTTGAATTCATGAATTGATTTAAGCTAATCCATGAATAAAAAGATAATAGTATCATTTTCATTATTGTAGTTACACTAAACGTTTCTGAGTCGAATAACTTGCTATTATTCTCTACTTGTTCATTATTTAACGTAAATGTACAAATGTGGGAATCTTTGTTTTTCAAACTAAAAACTAATTTCAAATAATTATTTATTTGGTTGCTTTGTTAACAAGAAATAATCATTTAACATTTTTTATGTACATCATAATTTATGTGAATTTTGGTTTCGGATAAACGTAATTCGAAAAACCTTTTTATTAAAATAATGAGACTATAATCTATGGACGAACGAATCAGATTTAGTATGACAGGTCTGGGATTTTGGCGCGAAATTCATTCACCCAATTGTCTAATTTGCATCCTTGCATTTTAGTCGATGTCAGTTCGTGATGAAAACTGTGAATTTAATTGTTATCTCTAACCATCAACTTTAAATCATAATTCTTATGACCATCATTTAGCCCTAGTAAGTAGGTGGACATTCCCAAGGTCACTGTAGCTTCGCTCAAAGGTCGTTCATAAATTATAGTCTCATCAAAATAGTTACCAGTGCAAAATATTATCCATCATTCTTTATATAAAAACTGTTTTGTTTTTCAATGTATTCGACGTTTATAAATTAAAACATTAATGACAAAAAATACAAAAAAAAAAAACGGAAATTATTTGAATTTGTAAATTTGTCTAAAAAAAATAAAAACACATTTGTGAGTAGTAAACACAATAGGGACACTGAAATAATATATAAATTTCAATAATATTGTAGGTCATGATTTAATACTTCCCTCCTTTTAATAAGCTTAGTAATCAAATAAATGATTTATTTGTTTAAATAAGAAATGAAAGTTCACTAGTGACAGATTAGTTAAAAAGGAAGGTGAAAATTGAGAAGCACTATCTTTAAGAAGTATTACTTTTAATTTAAACTTTTAACATCAGTTTAATATTTATGATAATTCTTTTTGGTAAATATATGTATTTTGTTTACATATATTGTTTTTAGTTTGGTGGTCTTGAAGCAATTATAACAGCAATCATGGACAGTGTTCCTGCTTTATCTGGTAGACGTGAGCTGTTTGTACTCGCTGTGGTTGTTTATTGTTTTATTGGAGCTTTAGCATCTACTACATGTGTAAGAATATTAACCTATAAAATTTTATAAATTTATGAAACAGATATTTATTATAGGTGTACGATCTGTGGGGGTTTTTTTGTCCAAGTATCTTATGAACTCAGATGTTTATGTTTAGCGCGATATTTCTCACTAGTATGTGTTTACAATAAGTCTTTTAAATGTAAGTTTATCTGAAACGGTTGATAAAGATCCTTCAATCATATTTTTGTTTTAACTTATAAATAAGGTAAACTTAAATCATTTATCTGAATGTGCTTACACTAAAATATATAGATCATTCTATTTGACATCAAATTAAATTTTATAACCTAGACCACCAAGGAAAACCTGGAAGCACTGGAAGGCCGTTTCGTCCTATTGTGAGACTCCTCAGAGGTGCGCATTCACGATCTCATGATCTCAACCATTAAAAATTACTATAATATCCACAAAACCTCTTCTGATGTTACTTATTTACGTCTAAATATATCAGCATATTAATAAATTGTGAAGATTCCCCATTTGATATTTAGCGAAGGAATTTCTCTTCAATGAGTTTTTCATCATGGCTCTACACAAATATATATATATATATATGATTTACAATAATGAATACGTTACGTAATAATTATATAATGATATATCGATTAGAAATTGGTAGAAAGAGGGTTTATCATAATCTTATTGTCGCTATGTAGATGATACTTCCATAGTATTAGAACAAGAACATGAAAAGGAGAAGTTTACTTAATACATTTAATAACATTTTTTCACCAATTAATTCTGCACTGAAAGAAGAACAGAAAAATAGCATAGTGCTTCTAGATGTCCAACTAAATAGACGAACAGATGGAACACAGAAATTGTACGGCTGAACAATACACTCGTTTCTATTACTTACTTACGCCTGTTACTCCTCGTGAAGGAGCATAGGCCGCTCACCAGCATTCTCCATCCAACCCTGTCCTGGGCAATCCTTTCTAGCTCTTTCCAGTTCTTATTCATCTTTTTCATATCTGCTTCTATTTCCCGACTTAATGTGTTCTTTGGCCTTCCTCTTTTCCGCTTCCCTTCAGGATTCCAAGTTAGCGCTGGTCTCGTAATGCAGTTTGATGATTTCCTCAATGTATGTCCTATCCATTTCCATCGTCTTTTCCTAATTTCCTCTTCAGCTGGAAGCTGGTTGGTTCTCTCCCACAAAAGGCTGTTGCTCATGGTATCCGGCCAATGGATGTTGAGTATCATGCGTAGACAGCTATTAATAAATACCTGTACCTTCTTGATGGTGGTTGTTGTAGTTCTCCAAGTTTCAGCTCCGTACAGTAGAACTGCCTTGACGTTCGTATTGAGGATTCTGACTTTGATATTGGTTGAAAGTTGTTTTGAGTTCCATATGTTCTTTAATTGAAGGAATGCCGCTCTAGCTTTGCCAATCCTCGCCTTGACGTCTGCATCTGAACCTCCTTGTTTATCGACGATGCTTCCCAGGTATGTGAAGGATTCCACGTCTTCCAGAGTTTCGCCATCAAGAGTGATTGGATTGCTGTTCTCCGTGTTGTGTTTGAGGACCTTGGTTTTCCCTTTGTGTATGTTGAGGCCTACTGATGCAGAGACTGCTGCTATTCTGGCTGTCTTTATCTGCATTTGTTCGTGTGTATGTGATAGGAGGGCTAGGTCATCTGCGAAGTCCAAGTCGTCTAATTGGTTCTGAGCTGTCCATCGTATGCCGTGGTTTCCCTCAGATGTCGAGGTCTTCATAATCCAGTCGACCACCAGAAGAAACAGGAAGGGAGAGAGTAGACAGCCTTGTCTTACTCCGGTCCTTACTTGGAATGCCTCTGTCAGCTGTCCTCCATGCACTACTTTGCACTGTAGTCCGTCGTATGAGTTCCGGATAATGTTGACAATCTTCTTAGGAACTCCATAGTGTCGAAGAAGTTTCCATAACGTCCTCCTATCTACACTGTCAAATGCCTTCTCATAATCAATGAAGTTGATGTACAGTGACGAGTTCCACTCAATTGATTGTTCGACGATGATCCGTAGTGTCGCAATCTGGTCTGTGCACGACCGGTCCTTACGGAATCCAGCTTGTTGATCTCGAAGTTGAGCGTCAACTGCGTCTTTCATCCTGTTCAGTAACACTCTGTTGAAGACTTTACCCGGTATTGACAGTAGTGTAATGCCTCTGTAGTTTTCACACTTGCTCAGATCTCCTTTCTTTGGAATCTTGATGAGGTGTCCTTCTTTCCAATCCATCGGCACTTGTTCCTCCTCCCAAATCTTCTTGAATAGAAAATGAAGCATGCTTGTAGTTACTTCGATGTCTGACTTCAACGCTTCAGCTGGTATATTGTCAGGTCCTGCTGCTTTCCCACTCTTGATTTGTCTGACGGCCATTCTGATTTCTTCTGTCGTTGGTGGATTGACATTTATAGGAAGATCTGTGTGTGCTGCTTCGATGTCCGGTGGATTCATTGGAGCCGGCCTGTTCAGGAGTTCCTCGAATTACTCTGCCCATCTGTTGCGCTGTTGTTGAATCTCAGTGATTGGTCTTCCTTCTTTGTCTTTGACTGGTCTCTCTGGTTTACTGTATTTCCCTGCAAGCTTCTTCGTCGTATCGTAAAGCTGTCTTATATTTCCTTCTCTTGCAGCTTTTTCCGCCGTCGTTGCTAGTTCTTCCACGTATTTTTGCTTATCAGCTCTAATGCTCTTCTTCACTTTCTTGTTTGCTTCTATGTACTCTGCTTGTGCTTGGACTTTCTCTGCTCTTGTTCGACTGTTGTTAATTGCTGTCTTCTTGTTCTTTCTTTCTTTGATCCTGTCCAATGTTTCTGTAGAGATCCATTTCTTGTGATGACGCTTCTTGGGGCCCAGAACCTCTTGACACGTTGAAGTTAATGTTTCTTTGATACCTTTCCAGCTATCCTCCATAGTAGTTTTTTCTTCCTTCAGTAGATCCTGTAAGGCTTGGAACCTGTTGTTGAGAGCTACCTTGAATTCATTGAGTTTATCAGTATCTCGAAGGAAGGCTGTATTGAACCTTTGTGATGCTGTTTGTCCAGTTGTCCAGTTCTTCTTTAGCTTCAGTTTCAATTTGGCCACAACCAGGTGATGATCTGAAGCTATGTCCGCTCCTCTCCTGGTTTTCACATCTTCCATTGTCCTTCGGAACATTTTATTGATGCAAATGTGATCTATCTAGTTCTCTGTGGTGTGGTCCGGTGAGATCCACGTAGCTTTGTGTATACGTTTGTGTGGAAATGTTGTACCGCCTATGACCAATTTATTGAATGCACACAGATTTGCAAATCTTTCCCCGTTTTCGTTTCTCTCTCCCAGTCCATGTAGTCCCATGATGTCTTCATATCCGGTATTGTCCATTCCGACTTTGGCGTTTAGATCTCCCATCAGAATGGTGAGGTCCTTTCTTGGGCACTTCTCTATGATTGATTGCAGCCTCTCATAGAATTGATCCTTAACGTCGTCGTTGCTATCATTGGTGGGTGCATAACATTGGATAACATTCATTGTGATCCCCTCCTTCTTTGTTTTGAATGATGCTTTGATGATTCTGGATCCGTGAGATTCCCATCCTACAAGTGCATTTCGTGCTACTTTGGATAGCATTAGAGCAACTCCCTGAGTGTGTGGAGCATTTTCCTTTTTGTGACCGGAGTATAGCAGCATCTCTCCCGTATTTAGCCTTTGTTGTCCAGCTTGGGTCCAATGGGTTTCACTGATTCCCAGTACTGCCAAGTTGTATCTCCTCACTTCCGTTGCTATTTGAATGGCTTTCCCGGTCTCCCACATTGTCCGGACGTTCCATGTACCTATAAAAATTGTTGCTCTGGTTGTTAGGAGGGGCATCGGCCTCGTGGCTTCCGAAAGAACTCGGCTTTTACCATGAAGCGTCATATTACCTCTAACTCCCAGGGCAGAGTTTAAATAGTTTGAGTTATTTTTTCTGGTTAGCGTTTTTTAGCGAGTTAGTTTTCTACGGGATGGGGACGCTAACCTCATGCCCAACCCTCCTCCTTTACCCGGGCTTGGGACCGGCAGTAACTCTAGAAGAGCTACAGGCGGAGTTACTCGTTTCTATAGTACAGTACAAATCAGATACAAAAGACTCATTCGTTGTATGAAATGTTAAAATTTAAAAAAAACTCTCGCTAGAACATAATTTAACTAAATTCACTTAGTCATTTCATCTAGTCATTCTGGAGTAGATATTATAAATGCGTACTGCTGAGTAGTTCCATACTAGGACGAAACGGCCTTCCAGTGTTTCCATGTTGTCCATGGTGATCTAGCTTCAATTGACTCATGAATTCAACTATTACATTTCCACAAAACCCACTTTCTGATAAATATTTTCTTTTAAATTTACATTAAAGCATTTTTACTGTTGTTTTGATTGTATATACTCGTTTATAACATATATATTCACTTTTGAATGCAGGGTGGATATCTTGTTCTGACTATGCTTGACCGTCATGGTGCTCCAATCTCAATTTTGTTCATTGTGTTTTGTGAATGTGTAGCATTGTGTTGGTTTTATGGTAAGTGTTTATAATAACAACATGCACAATGGTACTCAAATTAAATGTCTGTAAACATGTTCGTTTTAATTGTTAAAATCTATATAATCATATCTTTCTTTCTACACACTAATTTTTTCTTCCTCTATTATGTCCTTATATGTATTCTTTCTTTTATATAATACCACCACTAAATTAACTACTTCTATGAATCCGGCGTTCATCTTGTTTTGCTAATGAGGTATGGCAACTTGGACCGACCCACATATGTACCTAGTCCTACGTTGTAGCTGACTGACTGACTAATGTAACCGAATCTATTACTAAAAACAGGCCAATAAAAATTTAACACCATTGAAAAGCAAAAAAATATCTACTTATTGTTTTTCAAATTTTTAAATACATTTTCAATTCAGTAGTTGAGATGTTATTTCATTGATTGACAATTCATCACTAGTTATATTGTAGTGAACGTGAACACTTATGGGCACGATCGAACCAATGTGATTACCAAATTACAAAACATCTTAGTAAAATCAATTATCTCAGACTTCACTGTTCCTTCATTTCTACAGTAATCATTCACTGTTCTCATTGTATCTTCTTCGATCTTCTTAACCTTCTACTTCCAGATATTTCACTTTTAATTGAGGATACATACTACTTGTGTTTACCAATATAAGTAGCACACATCACAATATTATGTTAAAATATAGATTATCAATACAATACATTGAGTTTGAATAACTACTAGGTATTCGATGAAAAAAAAAAATTTTTATTTCATATCAGTAAGAAAACATTCATAATTGATAAGATCAACATACAGTGTATTTAATTTTTCACATCAGCATGTAGATCGAATAAATTTGAATAAAATTATTTTTAAAGTGAACTTCCAATGTGAAACAAATAAATCACAACCAATTGGATTCGCCTTGGATAGTATAGTTTTTAAGTTGTTCTGAAGTTAGAGATCTTAATTCCTAAACATAATTTTCTGTATTATCTAGTTTTTAATAACGTTACCTGACAACATCGCTACCAGTCATATATCTATATGGTAAAACGTACGAATAAACGGTTTCATAGAAAGAATTGACTACTTTATCAGTCAGAATGAAACTTTTCCATCCATTAACAGTTGTCCTCATGAACACAACTCGTTTGCAAATATATATTTTAAGGTTACATACCTAGTTGGTAACTAACACATATGGTTTCCTGCTTCGCATAATGTCCCATGATCGATAAATTTCATTAAAGGTGTCAAATCCATTTTACTCCCACTTACGTGTTGATGTAAAACAAGTTTAACACAACTCATTGCAAACAACTGTGTGTATTTTGAAGCATGTTTACAAGCGTTTCTGCATTTTGTTCAGGTACCAAACGATTTTGTCAAGACGTACAAATGATGCTTGGATTTAAACCTGGTATATTTTGGCAAATCTGCTGGGCTTATATAAGTCCAATTTTCTTGCTGGCAAGTCAAAATAAATTTCATTTATATTTCTTATTTAAAAAATATATAAAAACTGGTTGACAAGGACATTAAATTTCCTACTTTTTAAACTTATTTTCAAACATTTTTAGTTCCTCTTAGTACATAATTCAAATTAATTTGATTTATTATAACTTCATACAGAATGAATAAAAGAGAATGAAACAAGTTAGTCTGTGATGAAAAAGACTTAGGTTCATTTGTATTTCAATTTGATAATAACTTGTGAGCGTTATAATACAGTTGACTGATAACAACTCTTCCTTTAATGTTTTAAATTCATACTGTAAGTGTTCTATTATTTTCTGTCCACAGAAATTCATCCGTTCATGTACTCATTGATACATATGGTTACTGGGCTAACATAGTTGACGTTCAGTTTAGATCTTGTTGAAATTTGTCGATTGCGTTTGAATAAAAGTAATCATATATAGTCCATTGATTATACACATTGGAATAACATTCATAATTTAAAATCATCCAATTCAAAGAACTTAACATAACTATAGTAGTTTATCCTGATTGTTAACTGAACACATCTACTGATTATTCATAAAGAATTTTTTTACATCTTTAAATGATGGATCTCAAAACATATCATTTATTTAATGACCTTCATATTTGAATAATTCTTGTTTGTTTACTTCATTGAAAAGATTTATCTTCGATTGAAATTGAAATTATTTTATGATATAATCAGTTAATAGATGAATAGGATATTATTTTGAATATGAATTTGAAGTCAAAAATATAACTACATCAATGAACTATTGAATCTAGGTCAAATTCAATAGCTCAATTTAGAATTTTCAGTTTACATTTATAGGCGAACTTTAAAAACCTTATAATATAGTTTACTGCTTTAGATTGAATGTAACAACTAATTTTCCATGGTATAATTTAACTAGAACAATTTATGCGATATATATAAACATTATATAATAATACTTCATGTTGTTAAATTAGGAGTTAGTAAACCATTCTCATTTGAATTTTATTTAAATATATCCTTATCTTTTCAGTATTTAACTAAAACCATTAAAAGTGCCAACTAGTTTAAGAGTAGGAACAGAAGGATCACAAATTTCTTTGAACTTTTACTGATTGTATTATACAAATCCTATCGACAACCACCTTATCTGTTCATGTTTTGATCAAAAATGATATATATATATATATATATATATATATATATATATATATATAACCATAGTATAAAATAGCCTGATGTTTACAAAAATTTGCATATAAATGAATTATTAATCGTTAATCATCTATCGTTATTTTACATCGAATCCCTCCCTCACCACAAACACTCACACGCACACACATACACATACAACTCAAATTTTTTTTATAAATTTCTTTTCTTTTTCTCAAACTACTTGTTCATTCACTATCGCTTACATTATTTTTTTTTCTCCGTCATCTCTATTTTTCTTAGTGTTTTTTGTCTCACTAATGACTTTATACTGTTTTTTTTTCTTTTACACGTTAGAAAATCAAACATCTTAGATGACTTTTTTTCTCTGTCATCCATTAGTTCTTTTTGGGCTAAAAAAACAACATAGATTAAAAGGTACCATTTCTTGGTGTATTTTTTCCGTTATCCTCTTGTTATATTAGGCTATTCCAATAAAAGTAACTGACATAAATCATAGAGACAAAATTTACATCAACATTTCAACATTCTTCAATTCTTATCATTATACTTACGCTTAGACATTATTTGATGATTTTATCATGCAAAGAATAGGGAAGAGAGAGAGAGAGAGGAAGCGAGAGCAAGAGCGGGAAAGATAAATTTTCCTCTGTGAAGAAAAAAAATGCAACTAAACAAAATAATCATTTGTTTTCGTTGTTTCTATATGAAAATTATCATTACTACTATTATTGTAAATAAATCAGAAAAAGAAAAAAAATTTTTTTTGTTTACATCATTTAAAATATCTTATGAAACTAACAATAGTTTAATTAATGACCATGATCGATTCAGTTAAGTTAACAATAAAATTTGAATAACAAACCTAGTCCAACACTTAGCAGTTAAACAAACTCTATTTATAGTATAATGAATAACTGAGTATTCAATATACACACTAACTGATATTTGAAATGTACACATTATAATATAGATATCATTGATGAAATATTGTTTATCAGTATTTAAACAATATTTCTCTATTTTAATCAAAGAGGAATTTTGTTGGATATGATAGTCATTTTATAGTGGAATCCGTAAGTTAATTGAAGCTAGACGATCATGGAAAACTAGGAAGAAGGAATCCCATACTAGATTAAAACAGCTATCCAATGTTTCCAAGTTTTTCATGATGATCTAGCTTCAATTGACTCATGAATTCAACTATTAAATTTCTCTATTTGATTATCATTTAAATATACACATCTTAAACAAGTCTATGGTTTGTCATGATTTGTCAAAATATATTTGGTTAGATCTTTTGTTAATTACTAACTCATGCCTGCTAAATTTGTGAAACTAATTTTTACCTGCACCATACAATCTCATAATTAAAGTTGATCTCATGCAGAAGTAACATATTTATTGTTGAATAATGTAGAAGTAAGAATATTAACCTCATCTATGGTTCATGTACAGCTAAGTGAAAAGTAGAATCATTCTATGCATAATATCTAAACGACTATAATTCAATACTTATTAGAAATCTTAGACTTTTAGACTTGTAAAATTCAAGAATAATGTTGCATCATTGATGTCAACTTTAAAGACTTTTTTGTTACATTCACCACTACTCAAGCAAAAAAGAATATTAGATGACATTTTCATTTTTATATGAAATGACTTATAGTTATAAAGATACCAGAACTAATATTGATCAAATAAGTTTTATAAGATCCTATGACCTAAGAAATTGTAATTGTAAAGCTAGGCTTATTGATAATGTTCAAACTTACAAATTGAAGAATATTGTGCAACTGATAAATTAAAGGATCAAGTTACTTTACGGGAAGGCAAAAAGGTTTGCTTAAGTGATTTCAAATTTAACTAGTTTCACTGACATTTATTCTAAGATTTAATTATTTGAATAAATTTACAGTTGATTAGTTGTTACTGAGCAGGCAGTTCACTCATTAGTCTTATATACCATTATACAATAATGACTAATATAACAGAATCATATATATTTTTTTGTTAATCATGAAAAACTACTGATCGAAAATGACTTTATGTTTGCATAGTTTGAGTCTTGAAACTTTATCGTATTTCTTATTAAATTTCATCATCCCTATTTATACATATTAAGAAGTAATTAAGGCATGTTAAAGGATTTTACTTTTTATGAAGGAATTTCAGTTTTTTCCCAATAATACTAACGTCTCTTACCCTCATGAAGGAGTATAGGCCATTAACCTGCACTCTCTATACAACTCTGTCCTAGGTAATCCTTTCCAGTTCTTTACAGTTGATATTCATCCTTTTCATGTCTGCTTGCAGTAATCGACACAGTGTGTGGTTTGGACTTTCTTTGTCTTTGTTTTTCTTCAGGATTACAAGTTAACACTTGTCTCGTGATGTAGTTTGATGGTTTCCTAAATGTGTGTCCAATCCACTTCCAATATCCTTTTCTAATTTTCTCTTCACTTGGAAGCTAGTTTGTTCTGTCCCACAGTAGGCTGTTGCTGATGGTACTCAACTAAAGGACATTGAGTATCTTAAGTAGACAACTGGTTTTAAATACTTGTACCTTTTTGATGCTGGTTGTGGTAGTTCTCCAAATTTCAGCTCCATGCAGTAGAACTGTCTCAACGTTTATATTGAAGATTGTGACTTTGATATTGGTTGACAGTTGTTTTGACTTCCGGATGTTTAAATGTAACAGTGTTGTACTTTGCCGATTCTTGCCTTTACATTTGCATCAGATCCTTTTTGTTTACCGATGATGCTGTTCGAGTGCGTGAAAGATTCCACATCTTCTAGAGCTTCGCCGTCAAGTGTGTTTGGGTTGATGATCTCTGCATTGTATTTGAGGATCTTGTTTTTCTTCCATGTTTTTATACAATATGTATCACTAATTCATTGATTTTTTCACATACTTACGTCTATTCTCTTTCTTATCAAGGGTATTTTTATAGCAAATATAGTTTCTTATGAAACACAACCTGTTTCTGTTTTGGGCGTTGTCTATGAACCTACAACCTGGGTTATTGCACTATCATGGGCTATAGTGTTCTCATCTCCAATATTCATTCCAATCTTAATGATATATCAATTAATAAAGGCTAAAGGATCTTTTCTTGAAGTAAGTAACAGATTTCGAATTTTGAAGCATTGTTCGCAATTTAATTAAATTTAAATATTTTTTTTTATTTCATAGGGAAATAAATGAATGTAGTTAGTTGGATAGCTAACTCCGAATTTTTACTATTGACCACATATCTCCTACTAATCTCTTTTCCTAGACTGACTTCAACATTACCAGTTAGATGTGATATTGCCAAAATTTCTGTTGAGAAGTACTTATTTAAGTTAAGCTGTTAAGTCTAGATAATATATGATAAGTATGTATCTAATTAAAGGTAGACAACTACTGGAAATCTAGAAGCACTGTGAAGCCTTTTCGTCCCTGTAAAGGACACCTCCGCGATGTACATAAACGACTCCACAACCGGGAATCTAACCCACAACCTTTGGTCTCGTGCGCGAGTTCCCAACATTGGAACCTCTGAACCGGGACATCAAGCTATACAAACTTAACTTTAGTCTTCGATAAGTACCTTCCTCACAACTAACATAAATGAACTCGACTGGTTACAGCTTCTCACTAGAACTCTAGAAATTTCCACTCAAAGCTAGCCACTAGTAGTTACATGGTAACCGTCAGAATATTTTTGTGAAGATTTTTGAGTTTCACTGGGAAAATGGACTCATCAAATCTGAATACCTCTGAGAAGACCCACACTGGGACGAAACAGCAGTCCAGTGCTCTAAGACATTCAGTAGTTGTTTAACTATTATCGGTCCTTGACTTTAACGTTAATCAGTGAACATCCATATATTTACCATAATAGCAGTACATGAAGACAGAAACCTCAATGTTGTGTAACGTTATAAATGTAAATTGTTGGTGAATTTCAAACTACTATGAGATATTTAGAACAACATATATAAGCGAACAATATTGTTCTCGATTAGATCACCATCAGGCTTTACTCTAATATACAGTAATATTTATATGCATATACGAAATTATTAAACCAATCAAGGTAGTTTATGAGATTGACTAGAGCAGTCAAGAAAACGTTTAATGCTGCCAACGTCTGTTTATCGTATTCGACCCGATCTATGGTGATTCCCCAACTGAAGGACAAGTTACCTGGTTACGCCACTTCTATGTGTATCTATGAATTCAGCTGCTCATGCGGAGAAAGTTATATTGGGGGCACTACCAGGCAACTGAACCAAAGAGTTAGTGAACACCTCCCATCGTGGTTAGGAAAAGGTTCAATTATCTGAACACTTCTTATTACGTCATCTTATTATAATTTTTATGAATATTATTTCAGTGTCTATATTTTTTTAAGCATTGATCTATTTCCGATTGTGTAACATTGTTTTGAGCCTTTAGTATTCTTATCAAAATCTAGTACACCTGTCATCACACTATTAATTTGTACTTTTCATATATTATGTAATCGTTTCATTCATCGTTATCATTGACTCATAAACTACCGTGATTTGTTTAATAATTTCGTATATGCATATAAATATTACTGTATGTTAGAATAAAACCTGATGAGGATCTAATGTAAACAATATTGTTTGCTTATATATGTTATTCTAAATTTATTATGAGATAAGCATCTACTCTACATTGATATCAATTTATGGTGAGTATATAAATTAAAATATTCAATGTTTATCAGTATAAACATCTAATCACAAGGATTTTTGTCATAGTAAGTTATAGACCATGAGGTATCTTTCTACAAATCATGTACGACAGGTTTCGGCAACATTTTAGCAAACTCTACTGATTAAGCATTCTAACAAGGAAACATTCAAGCTAAACTATTGATTTAACAAGGTTTCGTAAATATTTATAGTTGATCGACTTTGATTTTTTCTTGATACTTAAAATCAAAACCTTTACTCTTTTAATTGAAATGTATTTCTATAACTTCTTACCTACACTATTAATTTTCTATTATTTTTAGAGATTACGTTTTCTTACAACACCTGAAGATCGACCAGCATACGGGGATCAACAAATTACACTAAATGCTATTGGTGAATATGTACCAAAGAAAATGTCCAAAACAAATAAGTTATACGGAAATCCCCAATGATATCACATGCAATATTGATGCAATTATAATGTTCACCTCAATCTTTTAACTGCTAATTTACTATAATATAAATATGCGTTTTTACTTTCAAGATTTATTATGTCACACATGTTCAGAAAGAACATATATATATATATATATACATATGTATTTGTCTTAAATATACCAACTCTCTCCTTTTTTTGGTTATACCAATACCAAGTATACACTTATAATAAAAACGTCTACAATTACTCATATATTTACAAAATATCTTTATTCTAGATATTCATACCCGATATTTTGAATTTCAGATAATATGAAACTGCTCATAACTAAGAGTTTGACAGGTTAATGAAAACTAAAGCTTTATTTTATCATTAGTTACCTTAAAGATCTGTTGTGTGTTTTTTCTGCTATCTCAACGATAGAAGCATATTTGACTATCATGTATAAGTTCATTTATCATTTCATACTTTTTAAATTATAACCTCTATACCTTCCACATTTTTCTCAAGAAATATCATGGACAAGTGACTACCAAATATTAGGATTATTCTCGATGACAACGAAGATTAACATCTATGAATGTGAAGATGGTTAAAAATTCATATTAACAGTTTAACGTCATACAAATTACGCTTATTTAAGTGTCTATATATTCTCTGAAAAATAATTTTTAACTATGAATTCCATATTCTTTAACTTATACTCCACTATACACTGCAATTTACATGGTATATATTTATAAAAGTATATTGTTAACTAATTATTCTGAATAAATTTACACCAAAAAATAACTAGATAATGTTCAAGACCTTTGTGTTTTACAAATTTTCATACTACTTATTTTTGTTTAAGTAGCTAAATGATAACAGCTTCAGTGCTTTTGGCCCTTATTTACATGCTTATTGGATTTACTTAGGTTAAAATACGGTGAGCTAACAAAATATAAGTGATTTTTCTCGATTTCAACTTTGGTACAGCTATTAGTAGACAGAAATTCCCATCATATTCCAAGTAAAATCATTATGAAAAGATGTTGATTTCTCTGATTAACTAGAATGCTTAATCCTAGAGTCTAATTGATTACACAGTTTCAATTATATTATAATTAATTTGCCCTCTCGTGGCGTGGGTGTTGTCCACCTAGGGGAGTTGAAAACCCTGAATCCAAACCAATGGTGCACATGGGCTCCAGTATCCTGAAGGAACAAATGGCGTATGAACCGATCGTTGGTCACTGGCTACCCTAGGACTGCATCTCCTTATGATGCTCCACTGCCTTGTGGATCAAATCTTCAGGTCGAAGGCCCCGGGTGTGACCCCCTAAGAAAACCACCTGCTTCGGTTTAGGCACCCAAGCAGTATTACAGCCCTCACACACATCAAATGAGATTTGTGTGGCTTATATCTATTTGGTGCCTCCTTGTACCAATATCTATGTGTTTAAATAAAATAATAATAATAAATAATTTGCAAATATTTTGATTAATTATGTTATTTACTCCATAGTACTAATTGCTTTATGGCGGGCAATTTGATCATTTTAACGCTTAGCTGTTGATATCTTGTAGTAGATAATTTTATTCAAGCTACTAATTATTTTGAAGCATTCTGCTCAGAATACAAGTTGTTCTTAAAACTCTCAGATAAGCTTGATGTCAAACTCGATTATTTTTGCGTCGTCACCAGTTCCTTTGATTTCGCTTGTTACAAAGAACTGTTAATTCCAGCCACTATCAAATACAACGGCCTCTTTGACCTTGATAGAGTGTTTCTGATGCCACGTATCGAATTCCGCACATGAGCGCTTTGAAACAACACGTGTTCAGTTCTTCTAATACTACTTCACTCACAATCTACAAAAACGTTCAACGATCTCTAATGGTTAACAAGTTTTGATTCATTAACATTGAGATTTTTCAGGGGCAAACATAATCAGAATGGTCAATTCATCTCTAAGAGAATGTTTGGTTATTTTTCAATGGAAAAATAATTGGTGTCTGAAGTTTTGCTCAGCAGTTTTATAAACGTTTTGATTGAAGTGAAATGAGTATGTTCACTATGATTCCATAACTACGTCTGATTAACAAAAATCAAATATCTAATCATTACAAATGAACAACTTCAGAGAAAATTATACTTGACTGATTAACTTAATTAAGGAATACATTATACTGTATAGCAAATGTTTCAAGAAGGTAGGATTTCCATATACAGTCTAGTTTTTGTTTCACAATATGTTAAATGCTTAGAGGAATATGTATACCATCATAGGACTAATTTTATTTGAACATTTGAAAGAATCCTAGATCTTACTAAGTTAGATTTCTTTACTATATTGATTTGTTCTGTGAAACGTTATCAATATATTTATGGATTATCAAATAAACAAATATATCTATCATAGATTTGATTACAAACAGAGATTTTTATAACCATTTACTATGAGTTATGATTGAAGTCAAAAGTCGACTCAAATTGTTAAAAACAAATTTCACGGATAACGTACTTAAAATCAAACTTTTCCCCTAGGTTTTCCATGATGATCTAGTTTTAATTGACTAAAATCTCCACAAAACCCCCTTCTGATCGTAATCATCATGTGCTCACTAGTTACTGACTTCAAGAGATATTTCCTGGAGTTCTACTGAGAAGCCGTGGCCAGTAAAGTTCAATAAGGTCTGTTGTGAGATAGTAACTCAATAAAGACAATGGTGGACGGTGACGCAACTTCGTGGGTTGGCTAAAGTTAGACATTAACACCACTGCATGCTGACTCAGTGGTCTAGTGGTTAAACGTTCGCGCGACAGACCGACCGCTTCTGTGTTCGAATCTCTTGGAAACTCACTGCTAATGCTTCCAGGTTTTCTATGGTGGTCTCCCTTTATCTGACCCATGAATTCAACTATCGAATTTCTAAAATCTCCACAAAATCCCCTTCTGCAAATAAATAAGACTTTAATTTTTTTGTTATTGTTATACGACATTTTCTTCTTTTCCCTTATTTCTTCATTTCCCTAAAATTTAAAACTGTACGCTACATATATCAATTAGTAGGCATATTGTAAAAATAAAATAAGAATTTAAAAGTTGATTGCGGAAAAAAGCGAAAGAAAAAAATTGTTTCTTATATAACAGAAATAATAACAAGAAATAAAAGAAAATAAAAAGAGAGAAAAGAAACTAGAGGAGATATATACCTACATATATATATATATATATATATATATATATATATATATATATATATATTCGAAATGAGGTAAAATGTAATTAATTAATAGTTCCTTCGTTTACATTTAATTCCATAACTGATGACACGTCCATCATCATTGATTTGTGGAATACGTTTATCTCGTATAAAATAAATTGGACAATGATATTGTTTTGGACAAATGCATGGTACTCGACCACCATAAATATAACCATCTGTACTTGGTGTTTCAATATAACAAAAATCATCCACTTTACATTGAGGCTGAAAAAAAATGCAATAAAAGCAGTTGATAAATACCTAAGAAGAAATAACTTTAATGTTATGTTTCTATTAAATGAATACGCAGATGACATAGTCTTGTTTGATAAAGACGCTGATAAAATGCAGAGTCTTTTGGTAGCACTGAGCAACAATGCCAGAATGTTTGAGATACGCTTCTTTCCCCCTAAATGCAAGTTGTTGCTTCAGAACTGGCCTGCATCAACATCTGGACTAAGAATAGGGAGTGAAGTAGTCGAACGCGTTGACAACTTCACTTATCTTGGAAGTCTGATCAGCCCTAATGGGTTGGTGTCTGACGAAATCACAGCACGAATTCGAAAGGCTCGTCTGACTTTCGCCAACTTACGTCACCTATGGTGCAGGCGAGATATCCGTCTATCAATTAAGGGACGAGTATACTGCGCGGCAGTTCGTTTCGTTCTACTATACGGCTGCGAAACATGGCCATTAAGAGTTGAAAATATTCGTAAGTTATTAGTATTTGACCACAGACGCCTTGGTAATATTGCTGGGATCTACTGGGATCACAGAGTATTAGGGAATGATCGTAAATCAGATGATGAAGTTGTGAATCTTCATCGACTGAGATGGTTTGGCCACGTGTTGCGTATGCCTGAACACCGATTACCACGACGCGCAATGCTAACCGGTGTTAGGGATAATTGGAAGAAAGTTAGGGGCGGCCAAACCAAAACGTGGCATCAGTGCTTGAAGTCACCAACTTCTGGTCCGAACCATGTTGGTAGATGCAGATTGCCTGGTTGACTATCGTAACCAATGGTTGGAGACTCTTGGTGACACGGTTCAGAATCGATCACATTGGCGTCAGTGTATACCCAATTTGTCTTCCCTTAAACTATGAGATTAAACTCGCTTCATATCTCTCTTTCTGTGAATTAATTCTTTATTCTTCTACTATCTCCTTATATGCAATCTTTCTTTTATATATTGCCACCACTACTTCTATGAATCCGGTGTTCATCCTGTTGTGTTAATGAGGTATGGCAACTTGGACCGATGCACATATGTACCTAGTCCTACGTTGTAGCTGATTGACTGAATGATTCAATGAACTAAAAGTATAAACTTGACACTTCGTAAAGGTCAATAAACGTCATAAAATGATGAAGTGTGGATTAAGAGAGTTCAAACTTTACGAAGAATATCAATTCTCATAAAACTCTAGATGAACCATCTAGCAAAGTATTTACTAGTAAAATGAAACTATTGTTCATAACATTCTTTTAATTGTGCCGAACCAACTAGTATTAAAAAGTGGTACAGGAAATGTTGAGGTACCTTTTTCTACCAAAAGAACAAAGGACTAAATATATAAAATTAGACAATTAGACAACATTAGAAACATTTGAATTTAGTTTCGCAACCCAAAGAGATTCCGTAAAATTTAAATTTTGTGATTTGAATCCTGTTAGATGTTTAGAACTATTCTGTAGTCGATTATATTATCTAATACCTGGAATAAAAACTTACATCTTGAACTGGACAAGTTATATCTATCGAATATCTATAAATCCTAGCATTATAGAATATAGTGTTTAAAAACAGTAACAATTATTTCTCAATGTGTCTGATCATTTTGTCAGAGCAAGACAATCCTTAACAGTTTATATGTTCGACATTTGTATATTACAGCATATCAGATTCCTTGAGAAGTCTGGTAAAAAAAACTTATCAGTGTTTCGATTCCGAGAACATCCTAATCCCTTGTTCTTTCAAGCTGTCTATAGAATACGGTTCATCGATAACAGACAGTAGTGTCTAAAACTAAACATGAATTATCCTATCTCTTTGGAATACACTTCTAAGGGATTTACAAAACTCATGATTAATTTTCAGGCAAAAATGATATAAGTGATTTACAGGAGAAACGTTTCATGCTATGATTTTGACAATTACGAACTCTAAACAACAGAACACATACACCAAGTAAAAGTGACTGTGAATTTCGAAATCGACAATTAATAGATCCTGAATACAATACTTTAAAACTAAGTTGCCAAGAATCAACTTACTAGAACAGTTTCAAACTACATTTTTTTAGTCTGTTTATATATTTCTCTAGGTAATATTTCAGTTATCCTTTGTCATAATCACAACTGTACCACTCCTGAGTTATTCATTGAATTCATCAGTTGCATAACACCACTGGAAACTGTTAAAACCAAATAATTTGTTCAGATTTATAATATTATGTATGTTATGCTTTAGTTCTACGTATAAATCAGTGAGTATCTATCATTAGGTTTTAGTTTTATCTTGAACACCTAACATAAAGCTCAGTTCTTCTTTACTTCCATAATATTTTAGCTTAACAGACATAATGGTGCATCCTCCAAAATAGGTTGACACTGATTTATGAGTAAAAATCTATCGAATTATTCCATATTCTACGAACAAGTAGGAAAAAATCTTTAAATATTTTGACTGACATAAAAATCGCAAAGTCCACTTACCTTTATTGCACATGTCATATGTATGTAATTACCGCGAAAAACGCGATCTCCAAATTGAACACCTTTACTGTATCCATAACGTTCAACATCAGCAATACCTAAACATCGACAATTAATGCGGTCTACCATTAACCATGTCCCTATCTGTCTCAACTCAAATGCGATTTCTCCCTCTTCCATAGTACAATAACGATGCCGTGCTTCATAGATTCTGTTACAAAAATGAGCTTGAAATTCGTAATCACGCATGTCTAAAAAATAAGTTTTTAAAAAAATGACAAAGTCAGACATTAAAAACTTATTTAAATTATTTTCACTAAAAAGTAGTCAACTCATTATTAGGGCTACAAGAATTGGATGTGTAACAGTGTATTTCGAATTATTCTACTAAGTATCTATCTTATTTGTCTTATATAAATGGTATAAGTAAGTTAAATAGAAATGATATGATGACATTTGAAACAAAGTTGATTAAATTTCATGTGAAATACGTCCAATTAACTAGTATACTTTCCTCTAATACCAAGTTTCAAAACTTTTTAAATATAATACAATAACCTAGAAAGCCTTTTATAAAGAATCATATGACAGTTTTCTTAGTTAATACCAATTTTGTATAGGTATATTTGATATGTGTAACAGTGTAATGTTGTGTTTCCTGATAACTATTAATCAAAAAGATTTATATTTAAGAGCCCGCAATTTAATTTATCATTGAATTATCTCAAAAAACTATAATCTTATGAGTTTACTGTTACCTGGTCAACTATTTTGTAAGTAGAAAATTAATTGGAAGCAGCATTTTGAAATCATGATTAAAACAATAGAATAACATTTCTTACAGCTTCATTGAAAATGTGATAAAAACACAACAGGATACTGAAAAAAAACACTACATTTATTGACAAAAACTAGCTGAACTGCATTTTTGAATTGAGCTAAGACAAGTCAATATCTCATAAGTTAAATATCATACTATATATTAGTGTCACAACGATATTTACACAGGAAGATTCGTTGAATGAATTACTTTATAAAGGAATTTCACAGAGAAGTTCTAGTATTTCAGTCATTATACCTCATACCTATTATATCTTAGTTTTAAAACCTAATCAATAATAGTCTCTAAAATATTAATATAACCCATTGTATCATTGAATAAAAATGAAAAGAATTCAACGATGAAATTTTTAAGGTCTGTAAGAAACTATGATTGATATCCACTTGGTATTGTTTTACTTGTATCTTCCTATTGATGTTTAGGACTGCAATTGATCAATCTCTTATTGGCATATGTGCATACTGTGCGTATTGCCTTGATATTCTCTTAATTTACAAGCATTGTAAGCAAAGATGGATAGTGGCTAGCAGTGGAATCTAGGACGCGCGTTTCGTCCTATTTGGGACTTGTCGGCTGGATGTGCCTGCATCTCGGAGTTGATGTTCACTCTGGGACTTGAACCTAGTACCGTTCGCTTCAAACGCCATCGCGTTATCCACTTAGCTACTGAGTCCTGATAGCCACTTGCTTGTGCAATGGGGTGAAGTTTAATTCACTTGTTATTATTTTACTTGCATCTTCCCATTGATCAATCTCTTATTGGCATATGTGCATACTGTGAGTATTGCCTCTATATTGCCTTAATTTACAAGCATTATAAACAAAGGTGGATAGTGGACGAGTCCCAAATAGCACGAAACGCGCGTCCTGGATTCCACTGCTAGCCACTATCCATCTTTGCTTATATAATTGATATCTTTAACTTTCTTGAATTCATAAAATAGTGTAATTGTTCGACAATATAATAGGTTAACGTTATCACAATCTTGCTACCTTTTAACCATATATATATATATATATATATATATATATATATATATATATATATATATATATATATTAGCTTTAAGTTAAAACTTAAAAGACTGTATTTCCGTATTAGTATACTTTTGTAGTAGTATTTCTATAAACTATAAATCTATGTTTTCCTATTGTAGTAAACAGTTAATTATCATATTTTCTGTATAATGGTAAGATAATTAAAGAAAGGTCAGATCTTATCATTTTTTTCTGAATAGTGTTGTACTTCGAATCAGTCATTGATCTGAACTGATCATATTAATCTGTCTCCATTTAACTGAATATGTAAAGAAAATCAGTTACCTGCTTATATCTAATTACTAATTTTATCAAATTGATCATTTAATCATATTTATCATCATATATTTACAGTATTCATATACCAGAAGGAGTTTTGTGAAGATTTTAATAACTTCTATAGTTGAAATCATGAGTCAATTGAAGCTAGACCACCATCGAAAACCTGGAAGCACTGGGCGGCCATTTCGTCCTAGTATGGGACTCCTCAGCAGTGCTCATCCACGATCCCCGTCCAGTGCTTCCAGGTTTTCCATGGTGGTCTAGCTTCAATTGACTCATGATTTCAACCATTGAAGTATTCATATACAACAAAATATATACAATCTTATGAAACTATAATATAAATACTAAACATTATTTAACTACTTAAATATAAAATTTTACTTACCATCAGTACCTATAAGTTTAAATGTTAATGATTTAACATCATTTGTTGGAAGCCATGTAAGTGGACAACTTGAATAACTTGAACAAATATGACGACGTTGTGCAAATGGAGATAATGAATTATAATATTTAGGCATATTAAAAAAGCCACCACGTTCAAGCCATGCACAAGGAGTTAATGATCGTCTCTGCTTAACATATAAATAAAATTAAAGCATATTATTCAAAACTTGAAATAAAGTTAAATATCAAGTAATTTTCTAGTTTAATTGAAAATTCATATTCAAACTAGAAGTTTTTTACACAAATTACATTGATATTTACTTGACAATGTTTTAAGGATTGTCTAATAGTCACTTTGTACATAACTAATATTATAAATATCAAACATATGACTAAAATACTGTTTACCTAAGATTGCCTAGTAACTGATTGATGATTGAATCACCAAGATCGATGAATACCTTTGGTTTATTTAGAACCAAATTTTTGTATCACTCGTGAAACTGGTTTAATATATAATGAACAATAAAGCCATTTAACTCAGTGTAAGCGTATGGATAAATGATTATTTAGAATATGGTAACATCCAAACATTCTTCCATTGATATAACTTGGAGATAATAATTAGTTTTGAAATTATCGGTTAAACCTGTACATTAGTCTATCAGTTACTTTCCTGAAAAGATTTTAACGCCTCAAACTCATCGTCAAGCAATTATATGCTTCCTAACTTATTTCACACTAGTAAAAATGTGTGGCAGATTTCATCACTATCAATTTAAAGATTACTGATGTTAATTATCAGAATAATTTCTGACAAATGATATCAATCGGTAGGTGAATGGTATTCATGAATAACCCTATGGCTGATTTGTTTCCGTTTGGGTTCTTCGGATTTAAGGAGCATTACTTGCCTGTTCCACAACAAAAATCAGTTTTTCAAGTTTGATGATTTATGTTTAGCAAACAGAATAAGTTCTCAATCCAGAATTCTGAAATCTTCTCCTCGAAAGTGGTCAATCATCAGTCTTATTGATTCTATTTAGAGTTGAATGGATTTCCAATAAGTGACGACTTTATTGAAACTTCAGGAACTCGATGTCTTCAAAGAACACTATTAAAATGTATTAATCACGTCTTGAGCTTCATTAACTTCATGTAGCAGAGAATTTGAAAATGTTTTTAGAATCGAAACAAACCAGATAAACAATGAGATGGTTATTGCTCACTCAATCTATTTATGTTTCCTACTGAAACATGAAAACAACTGCGGTTATCTTGGATTCATATTAAGAACAACATAAGTTTGAATACACTGACGATAGTAATCATAATACTAATAAATCATGTATGCGTTTTTAGCTTTAAAGATATGGATATGTGCGGTATAGATTAGCGATATTTTCATACACCTATTTACACAGTAAGTTAATCATCAACACATTCAATGCACTTATTTCCCTTGATGAACTTTTGTTAAGCAAAACAAAAAAAAACAATGTGTGATGAAATGAATTCAGCTCATTTTGTTTATTCCAAATCTTCTATGTACACGAACCGATTTGTATAAATAAATAAAGCGTTTCTTTATGGTTTAATAAAATAAAAATTCTAGTCTCCACAAAACCTCATAATGAAAACTTAAAATATTTTGAAAACAAGCGAATAGAAAGGAGAAGAAAGAAAAGAAGTGAAATCTATCATTATGGCAAAGCAAGGTGAATCACAATTTCCTTTTCTATACATAAATGAAGGGTAACTTAAGGAATAGTGGCTATTTCTGCTTAACCTAAAAGTTCGACGTTATTCTGTTTATTTATTGCTCGAAATACAATAACAGTACCGAACGAATCCTTCATACTCATTATGTTTTCCCGTTGTATGCTTAGGTACTTTGGGGACATTCAACTTTTTTGGCATATGTCCCGATACTTTGCTAGGCAATCCCATTTTCGTTCTCACAATATACGTCCTACTACAGTTACAGGTAAATACATACGGTATTAATATGTATAAACATGGTAATTACCATTATCATCACTATTACTCCATAAATGACGATAATATCTACCTCAAACTTTATCAAAATCCTTTATTTTGTTAATGCAGTATATTTAGAACAAT
Organism: Schistosoma spindalis; assembly: GCA_946903255.1. NCBI lineage: Eukaryota > Metazoa > Platyhelminthes > Trematoda > Strigeidida > Schistosomatidae > Schistosoma > Schistosoma spindalis. Next base: position 15,589,285 of record OX336424.1, read on the forward strand.
CTCATCACCTATTAACTTGCAATTTTTGGCAATGAAAGTAGAAGGATATGAGACTGAAAACTGTCTTTCTAAACAAACATATGATATTAAAATTTAATAGATAATGCCTCTCGTATACCTAGTAACTAGAAACATAGAAGCCTAAACATTTAACTAATGCATTCATTATAATAATAAAGCTTAAGATCATATCAAAATGATAATAGATATATATGGAATATTTTAGAATTTTAATTTCACCCTTTTCTAACCACTTTCATAGTAATCAAGAAATTCATAGTTTCTATTTAACCAACTATCAGAATAAATTTTATTTGTGGAAAAGCAGGTGTATCTAAGATGGATGATCTACTAGCGTTGCTTTGAAGCTTTCATCGAAGTTCTGAATAACATTAGCAGCCGCTGGTCTATGAAAAAAAAACAAAAAGGAACGCTTAAAATGCACATTGTATTGAATACCAACAATTTTATTCAGAACCATAACAATATGTTCCCAAATAAACCATACCATATAATGGGATAATATAAAATTTCAGCAATGACCAGTGATATTCAATATATGTGGGGAAAATCTTCTTTATAAACATATTTTTTCATGAATGCTACTGATTTACTCAAAAATTGGATAAAACATTTCCCATAATATAAAGTTATACATTATGAATGTACGCATAACATAGTTTCAAAACTAGATCTAAGTAATCTTTAAGTGCATTTTAAAATATAGACCAAATGTTTAGTTAAATGTCTTTAGGCCTAAGGAAAATTCATTATTCACGTGGATCATATAATAGAAATCATAAGGACAAGTATCCAACATTCTGACTGAAATAGAAACTTCAACTTTCTTTAGGAACTATTAAGTTCACTTAACAATCTTTTATTAGTTGTGAAAATATAATTGATTAGGAATGATTTCTGTCAATTAAATAGAATTCATAACATAGATTGGTGTATAACTGACTAAGCCTAAGTCACATAATCATTTATGAGTTCAGGTATACGTATTTATGTTCATTTCTATATTAAAGATTTCGTTTATAATACTATAAATATAGTCATTGACTACTCAATTGTTTTATTCACTATTCAATAAGGATTTTACGACAGCGATTTCGCCTTTATTATGGATCTTGATTAAGTTACCTTCTTCACACCAATTCGGTCATTGTCCACATACAATACAAACAGTTTACAATTATAGTAACAATAATCCAAAGCTAGAGTCCTCAGTTTAAATTCAATCCGTATTTTATTGAAAAATTTCGTCAAATCAATAGTTTAGATCAATATGGTTTCGTAATTAGATCACTGTTCATCAATAATATTTTTCTGATTTATTCATCGGTACAATATAAGAACCTTTGTCTAGTATGAGTAATATTAAATTGTCACCTTTATGTAGGACATTATAATGTGTTTCTGTCATGAGGATAGATTGAAAAAATAATTTAACATGAAATGAATAAGTTAAATACAACAACATTGATATAAACTAGTCACATTTGTTTCCATTCCAAAAATTCAGGTCACATAACTGACTGTTATACATTTTACAGTAAAACCATGTGAATCAATTCTATGAGTAGGTATGCAAGAGATCTTCAACTTCTCTTTGAAGGTTACAATACTTTTGTACTAGATTACAATAAGCAAGTGAAATGTAAAAACAAAAGAAAATTATTACCAACTAATTATTTGAGTATACTTTAGAAGATCCCAAACATGAAATGACACAGTCAAAAGTACAAATATTTGGATATGCAAGTTCAAAAGTAATCTTACAAAACTTAAACTTTAAAACAAAAGAAATCTTAATTAAGTATAATTTATTTATACCGTCTTACTAATCAGTTGTACGATATAAATGATACTATCTGTTACGGTTAACATGGTCTATATTTAAGTAAATATAGACAGATGATTTGTGTCACATTCAGAAAAAACTGAATTGCTAAAATCAACCCTATCTATTTCAGTAATTTAATATTTGAATTCATGAGCCAGTTAAAGCTAGACCATCATGGAAAACCTGGTGGATTGATGGATTGGTTGAAGTTAGACATTAACACTGTTGGATGCCGGCCCGCTCAACAGTCTAGAGTCTAAGTGTTCGCGTGCGTGACCGCTACGTCCTGGGTTCGAATCTCACGAGGCGGGATAGTGGATGCGCACTGCTGAGGAGTTCCATATTAAGAAGAAACGGCCGTCTAGTGCCTCCAGATTTTTCACGATGGTCTAGATTCAATTCACTCATACATTTAACTGTTAAAATTATCTTTCATATTCAGATCAACTGGGTATTATGTTGTAAACTGGAATCAAGAAATCGATTAATTAAATGTAAATGAATTAAGGTAAATTAAATAGTTACATCAACAAACTCTATCCATATGGATAACCCGATAGCTTGACGAATATATTCCAATCCAATCAATATGGCATAAGATAGAATGACTTTACTCATAAAATCATCTACGTGGATATTTATATTATATTTTGAACAAGATAGCTGTTGGAAGAAAAAGATTATTTAAGTATTCAAATCTTAAGCTAAAACTGTTTCATTGCTCATTTGAATAGATTATTAATGGAGAGTGCTGGTGGGCGGTCTATACTCCTCCACGAGGGGTAACAGGCGAAAATAAGTAAGTATTGATTCCACTATCCTACAGTTTGGTGTAAAATCAATTCAGTTACAATATGAAACGTCATTTATTAGTCAAGCATATCATTTATGTACTGAATTAGCACCTATTGACCTGATTCAGTTAATTATAGGTTAGATAATGAGGAATGACAGGATGTTTTAATTGTTTTTCAGTTTCAATATTTAAGTAACAATGATCGATCATTTTATACTTTTGACATATTTGAATCACTAATATTAATACTGTTGAGTACATAGAAATTATTTAACATTTGATTCAGAAAAATATAAGACAGTTAATAAGCATTATTTAACTGAATTAATTGATTGTTTGTAAGGTTTAGTGATAAGACTTAGCAGTAAAAATATATTCTCATCATCATAAGCTAGGTTTAATATAACACTGTCGTAATATATTAATGGCTCTATATCTGGCTCCAATTGGATTGTGTGCTGATTGTCATCGAAATAAACATGTCGACTATCCTTGTATATTTTATCGACTTAATCAGCTTTAGTGTATAACAGAATTAAATAAGTCAAATACGAGCATGGATTTTTGAATACGTATATTTTGCAAAATCATTGATTTGAACGGACAATCAGCATACAATCCAATTGAAGTCAGATATAGGGTCACTAAAGTGGTGAGCCCAACATGATTCAAACACGCAGACTTCTGATCTGGAGTCAGACATACAGCCACAAAATTACTACAGTTCAGAAAAGAGACATTTTCAATGAACAAGTCTTTTGCTTTATATGTCAGTGAGTATTTAGAGTTTATTTTAATATTATCCAGTTAAAAGTTATTTAAGTATGTAGCTGACGTAGTTAAATTAGTAAAAATCTGTATAACTATCGCATAGGATTGGCATTAGTTCATTCCCGATACATCTAGACTGATATCAACTAATGTCTGTACTCGTCATTTTTAGCAACAGGGTTAATAACAGTTTTTTACTCAGCTATAAAGAGATATACTGGTCACATATCAGTAAACACAGTCAAAATGATTAGGTCAAGAAGATTGTTTTGAACTAAGATTAGTGTTCCAAATTTCAGTCTATTGATCCCATAAAATATTAAACCGCCTTAACAGTATATCACGTACCTTTGTTAACACCCAACTCATGCATACTGAAAAAACTATGAATTTAGCACATTCGTATATAAATTTATTGATTAAAGCATTTTTAATGACCTTTTTGGAGAATAAACCTTTTTAGTGTTTTCATACGATGGAGTGTGCTATCGATAGATATAAGTAGTATGTGTCAACAATGAAAAGTGGAATGTCTAGAGGCAGAAGATTTAAAAAATTGAAGAGAAACGCACGGAAACAGAACGTGATTAGTATGGAAACAAAGAGACAACGAAGTCTGAGACAACTGATGGATATTTCGCAAATGAAGCATTACTGTATGGTTCTCAGATTTTACCAAGATATTCTGTAGTTTCGTAGACATATATGTGGTTATCTCTACTTGTGTTCTCGTTCACGACAATACAACTCCACTATTACTTAGAATAAAGCAAGAAAACACAACTAATTGAATGCTCTGTCCTGAAAATTACACAGATTTATGGTGAATGGCGCCAAATGTTTAAATAAATCTCAACTGACTCCTTTTGGGATATTTGCAAATTGTTTGGCGTAAAATCCAGGAAGTGTTTTTCACACATTAAGCAAATATAAACTTAAATATCAACAACCGGATGGTAAAAGTCACATACAATTAGTTAACTATATTGCGAAAATTAAACTAATGTAAACACTGAATTCAATAGCTCATTGGAAGCCCTTGAATCATTCAATTTCTTTAATTTAAAGAATTTTAAAAAAAAAGAATTATTTTTACAAACTTTCATTGATAAAATTAGATAAAAGGTATATTCTTCTCCTCTAACAATTAACCATTTACTTGAACAACTTGATGAGTAGTATCAAGTTACTTCAGGAAGATATATAAGATATTCTATACTGAAATAATTTAAGATTTACATCTTCATTAATCATATGAACTCATCGGTTACTCTGTTTCTTATTTACATTTTAAGTACTTCATTGTATTTTAAAAATAATCACCTATAAACGTGAATCAAGTTATTTTATCAAGTTTAAATAAATGGTATCAGAAGGGATGTTTGTGGATATTATAGTTTTAATGAGTTCTAGTGAGAAACAGTGACCAGTGGAGTTCAACAGGATCTTTTGTGAGATAGTAACTCATTGAAGACAATGGTCGATGTGTTGATCAATTTCGTTGATTAGTTGAAGTTAGACACTAACAACGTTACATGCCTGCCAGTTCAGTGGTCCAGAGGTTAGGCGTTCTGCGCAAAATCGATAGGTCCTAGGTTCGAATCGTGGATGCTCACTGCTGAAGAGTCCCACAAAAGAACAAAAAGGCCATCCACTGCTTCCAGGTTTTTCATGATGGTCTAGCTTCAACTGACTCATGGTCTCAACCAGTGAAATTCATAATTGATTTATATCCCTATAACATCACTACAAGTCAATAAAAGAAAAAAATCAATGAAAATAATTTAAAGCTTGATTTTAATTTATTAATTTAAATATAACGGAGTTATGATAATTGAGATTTAACTAAGAAATCGGAATTTTAAATGATAAACTTAAAATGTGACAACTTGAGAAATAATCCAATCAGTTACAATTGAATAGATGAGAAATCAAAAAATGAAATAATCACTGAGATTGTTATCAATTATCATTTTGAAGAATAAGCACATAATTATTAATGGAAATGTTTCTTTTTTGATAAATATTCATCAACCTCATTAGTTATCAGTTTACATTAATGATTAAAATCAATAACCACGTATTTGTAATAATGACAGTAATAATAATGATAATAATCTTTTCAGTTAATACTAGATGACTGATACAATATGAACCTTGAAAAATTTACAGGATATGTGTTTCAGTTAGTCAGTCAGTAACAACATGGAACTTCGTACGTACGTACATCAGTTCGAGTTGCTATACCACATTAGCACAGAGATTCAGTTATCGATTCAAATCCCATAATGGTAGAGGTAGTAAAAGTATAAACAGTAATCGGAAACCTTAGGGTTCGAAGATGTTATTCAAGGAGTATAATCCAGTGAAATAAATTTGGAAAGAGAAACAAAACGACATGAAGAATTCAGAAGATTAGAATTTGGGAGAACATAAAGAGTGGATGGACCTGCACTATTGCAAACGATTTTGAGCCATGTCATTCAAGGTCTCTAACCATCGGTTGCTATCATCTCGTGGTCCCCAACCAGGTAGTCTACACCTACCAACACGGCTCAGTCCACTTGTCAGTGACTTCATGGATTTGTGCCATGTTTTGGTCTGGCCGCCCCTAGCTTTCTTCCAACCTACTCCTACACCAGAAAATATCGCAAGTCGTGGCAGTCGGTGGTCGGGCATGCGTAACACATATCCCAGCCATCTCAACTGATTAAGTTTCACTACTTCATCAATTGATTTGCCATCCTTACCTAGTACCCGTTTCCTAACAACTGAGTTACTTACTCGGTGGTACCAGGATATGCGAGCAATGTTTCGAAGACATCTATGATCGAATACTAGTAACCTACGAATATCCTCTACTCTTACCGGCCATGTTTCACTACCATAAAGTAGGATGGAACGAACTATTGCGCAGTAAACCCGTCCTTTGGTTGATAGACGGATATCTCGCATACGCCGTGAATGACGTGTTGGCAAAAGCTAGTCGAACCTTCTTTATACGTGCTGAGGTTTCGTTACACACCAGACCGCAAGGGTTGATGAGACTCTCAAGATAAGTGAAGCGGTTGACACGCTCAACTACTTTACTCCCTATCATTAGTTCGGATGTCGATGCGACCCGATCCTAGAGCAACATTTTGCGTTTCGACGCAGAGTATCGCATGCCGAACATGCTTGTATTTTTGCTTATAGTGGTCAGAAGAATCTGCATTTTGTCAGCGTCCTCACCTAACAGATCTATGTTATCGGCATATTCTAAGTCAACAAGTGAATATCCTCGTAGAAGTCCAACCTCTGGAAATTTAGATGAGAAAAGTGTTATCTCTAAAAGCACGTCAACGATAAAGTTAAACAAGAATGAAGAGAGTGGAGAGCCCTGACGAACACCACTTTAGGTAATCAATTCTGCTGATAGTATTATTTATAAAAATGCTTTATGTATACTGAGATCTGGTTATAAGTTGAATAAAACTGATAGAAACGTTACTCAGAACTTGATATTCGGAATCAGTATTCAAAAGGTAGAGTGAGTAAAAAATAATAATTTATATTTGATCGACGAATACGTAATATATGAAATAATATTCAATAATAAGTAGTAAGACGGAGAGTTCCCTGTATGAGTTATTCAAAAGAATAAGAAGATCATGAGAATCATGATAATAATAATTCAATCAAACATACTGATATGATAAACGTGTTAAGGGAGTTAAGGAATATATACATCAAATTTATTCTTATCACCACGTTTTCTGTGTGTGTGTTGAAATAATTCAAACTCAGAAAACTTTAATTCTCGTTGGAATATAAGACATACTGTAGTAAACGTGGGGACAATCGAATGTATTTTAATACAACATTACAAAATATCTTAATAAAATCTGAGAACCATACAGTAAATACTTCATTTGCAAAATACCAGTCAATTGTTTCAGACTTGATTATTTCTTTTTTCCATGCTAATCATTCCCTTCTATTTGATCTTCCCAACCTTCTACCACCAAGCATTCCACTTTTGATTGGCAATACATACTACTTATATCTGTCGATATCAGTAGTACACATCATAATACAAGTGAAACTGAATTTATATATAAAACGAAATATTTCATATTTACTTAAGGTTGTTAAATACGACAATATAATTTTCTGTATTCATCCGAAAAAAAAACAATGAAAATCTGTATCGTTAATTTATGAGAAGTACAGTTAAGTAAAAAGATACATTTGATTTTATAAGTTCGTAAATTATTTTAATTCACTATTAAAATCCTTTCTAAAAACTAATATGATTTTTCGATAAATCGTAGAAAAAAATTACTCTCAACCAAGTAATATCAGTTTATGAAGATGCTTGACTACTACTACTACTACTACTACTACTACTACTACTACCACTACCGCTACCATTACTAATACTAATGCTACTACTACTGTATTCGGAAAAATGTAATCTATGGACATCAAGATAAATAACAAACAATTTAACTGTAAAATTGTGTGATAGTTAATTTAAATTCTTTCTGTATTGTTTGCTTGAATCTTCCCACTGATATTTCGGACTGCAACTGATCAGTTTCTTATTGGTATCTACGTATTCTGTGAGGATTGCCTCAATATTGCTTTAAGTCACAAGGATTATAAGCAAAGATAGATGGTGGATAGTTGTGGAATACAGGATGCGCATTTCGTTTTATTTGGGACTGGTCAGCTGGATGTACCTATATCTCAGAGTTCATGTTCACTTCATGAATCGAACTCAGAACTGTTCGCTTCAAACACCATCACGTTATCCATTTAGCTACTGAGTCCTGATAGCCACTTGTTCATGCAGTGAAGTGAAGTTTCGATTCATTTGGTATTACTTGTAATGTAGATACATTCAGCTGACGAGTCCCAAATAAGACGAAACATACATTCTAGATTCCACTACTAGCCACTATCCATCTTTTCTTATGATGATAGTTAATGTATTCACATTTGACATTGAAAATTATTCTGATACTTTAATTTATATTGTCTAGGCTAGCGGCATTTCGCTAAGTGTAATTCAATAGAAGTTTGTCCAATTGTTAGTGTAATATTTTTAAATTTCGACTAAATATTATAGTAACATGTAACTGAATTTACATGAAATTATATTCCAACTTTATACAATTGAAATATAAAATTGTATTAATCATTTTATTAGCCTATTTGCTACAATTATAAATATATACATCCTGTTTATATGTATATTTGCCTGTTATGAATTTTTATCAATTCCTGAATACATTTATTTACATAGAAATATTCAATTTACAAACCGATAGATAATATATAGAAATTAAAGGTTAAATTTTAATATAAATTAGGTCTAAGTTAAGTGTATAGAAAGTTTTTCATTCATATACTGATGGAATACAGAAATTTATTTAATGAGCAGAACATTTCAGTCATTGCATGTAAATGTTTACAAATGATTTGATAAACAATAACAACATCGACTAATCGATAAAAATTGAGCAATTCTAATATTATCATTATATATTGATGTGTTTATCGTCCTGTCATAATATTACATAATATATTTTATATCTAACATTTGATGAGATCTACTCAAGCAATAAAACACAATGCATTCAACTAAACAAAATCGCATAAATATATAAGTATAACTGAATGGTGGCTAGCAGTTGAATGCAGGACGCGCGTTTTGTAGTATTTAAGAATGGTCAAATGGGTAACTTTGCATTCCAGAGTTGTTGTTTACTGCGGAAGTCAAATCCAGTACAGTTCGCTCCAAATATCATCGTGTTATCTACATATCTCCTGGGTTCAGATAACTACTAGTTCATTCAATCGCCTGAAGTTTAATTCAAGTTGTATTGGTTTGTATTCCACTGCTAGCTATGATCCATCTCTGCATATAATACTGATGACTTAAGGCAATATTAATTGAATTTGCACAGGTTGTACATGCGTCAGTAAGAGACTGATCAATTGCAGTGCTAAATGTCAATGGAAAGATTCAAATAGCAAATGCAATATGAATTAAAATCACATATATTTTTCAAACTATGGAGTATTTTAGGAAGAGTTGTACATTGACTAGCAGTAAAATTCATAACGTTAGTTTGTTTTTATTCAGGATGCCTGTTCAATAAGTCCTAGATAGGACGAAACGTGCGTCTTGAAAGTCATTGCTAGCTACTATTCAACTGTGCTAAATGTCCTTTGTGAACCAGTGGTAATATCCACGCAATCCATTGAGGATATACATACGAAAAAAAGTGGACGATCAGTTCTGATCCTTAACATCAACGGGAAGATTCAAACAATCACTAAAAATGAACTGCAAAGCATTTTATTCCGAAAAATATTTCTTCTAGATAATGAACCTTAACCCTACCACAATTCATGTTGGTTTATTCAACAGAAATGGCTATACTTTTAATATAAAAAAATTTGTACTGATATTTTGCTCTTGTTACCTGGTTATAACATAAACAATGTATTATTATTGTTATTATTTACACTTCTCGACAGAAAATAGACAGTTAACAAAGGGAATGTAGTTTTTATAGGCAATATATGAACATGATATTATGATTGCTTACAATATCATGCTGTCTACTCATTTAATTTACTTTATTTTCATTATTCTCTACACTACCTACTTGTTATCATTAGTAGCCTGTGTAAGTAGTTGTTTAATAATACACCATAAACTTACTGATCACTGGTATAAATGCTAAAAAAATTATAGTGACTATATTTAGTACCTTGAGAACAATACATATATTAACAAATAAATGTGCACATGCATATAAGCACACACCATTTATAAATATACATACAAATTGTACAATCATGTTAACAAAGATTAACTATTTCTTTCATTTGCCATTCACTATTGATTTATCTACTTTTATTGTTGTTATTATTATTATGATGATTTATGGATTATCTAGAATTTTTAGGTCAACAACAAATAAAATACAATAATTAGTATTGATTAATTATGATTTTGAGAAAAACAATTGAATAAATGATTTGCCTACTACTACTACTACTTACTAGGCATACCAATGCACAATTTCTTCAATGTATATCTGCTGGTGTAATGTTGACTATCATTTGTTTCTCTATTTATCTTTCTTTCTTTCTCTCTCTCTCTCACTCTTTCATACACACAAATACATACACTAAGTGATCCAATGGTTTCATAAATGAATTACAACAAAAGAATACAATAGTAAAACTTAAATTTGCTTAAACTATACTCATGTAAAAAGAGTAAGGATTTCTTCATGTTGAACATTATTAAATAAGTTTTAACATAAATTATCATATTGAGAACATAAAACTAGAGTGTTTTGTATAAGCATGTTTGTACTTCATTTTAAAATTAAATCTATACTTGGGTTTATTATAAGAGTTTTGGAGTAGAAATTTAGTTTTCTTTCCTTACATTTTAAAATTTGGTTGGTAGATTATCAGATAATTGTCATCTTTTTTTAGATGTTTGTCTGAACATACTCAACTAATAGCGAAATGTCAACGTTTTTTAGGATGTATATTTTTGATAATTTATTATAACTCCTATATTTCGGTTTCTAGCTTCATAACATTGAGTACTATGTTTCAATTTTAATTAATTACTTACTTACGCCAGTTGCTCCTGATGGAGCATAGGCCGCCGACTAGCATTCACCAACTCACTCTGTCCTGGGCCTTCTTTTCTAGTTCCATCCAATTCTTGTTCATTTTTCTCATGTCTATCTCCATTTCCCGGCATAATGTGTTCTTTTTAGTCTTCATCCTCACTTATGGTCTTGAGGATTCCATGTGACGACTTGCCTTGTAACACAATCGGGTGCTTTTCTTAATGTGTATCCTACCCACTTCCAGCGCTTCTTCCTGATTTCTTCCTCCATTAGGATCTGCTTTGTTCTCTCCCATAGTAGGTTGTTGCTAACAGAGTTCGGCCAACGGATTCGAAGTATTTCGCGTAGACAACTGTTAATAAACACATATCTTCTGGATGATGGCTTTCGTAGTTCTTCAAGTTTCCGCCCCATACAGTAGAACTGTCTTGATATTCGTATTGAAAATCCTGACCTTGGTGTTAGTTAACAGACGGTTGTTTTGAGTTCCAGATGTTCTTCAGTTGTGAATATGTTGCTCTTGCTTTACCGACTCGCGCCCTCACATCTGCATCAAATCCACCGTGTTAATCAATGATGCTGCCCAAATATGTAAAGGATTTTAGATCTTCCAAATCTTCTCCCTCAATTGTGATTGGACTGAAGACCTACTGGAGTCCCTCCGGGGGTAACTGCTGGTCCCAAACTCGGATAAAGGAGGAGGGTTGGGCATGGGGTTAGCAACCCCATCCCCTAGAAAACTAACTCGCTAAAAAGCGCTTCAATTTTAATACCCGAACAAAAACTATGAGTTATGTTAGCCAATGAGTCACGTTTCAAATACTGATCTAAGAATTGTTTATATTACACCAGTTAGTGACTTATAAACAATGTAATGCATGGTAAAAATATCACATCATTACTATAGCTGCGACATTGACCACTTGGTCAAGATTGCTAGTAATAGCTAAAAAAAACTTGTTCATTGAGATTTTATAATTTCAGCAAAACTATACCGCCTTTCCATAAACTGAAGAGGGAAGAAAATAGCACACACCTCAAAGGTTTCTAGTGCATGAAATAATATTTGAGAAAGCATAAAGGTGAAAATATAAAAATTACCATTCATAAATCGATTGTTAAATCAAAAAAACAAAATCCCACAATTTCAAATGTCATCACTATTTAATGTCTCTAGATGACACAGGTAAAAGTTCACTGTAACAGGAAATATTCACTCTCTCTTGTCACATACATCTTGAACACATTACTGTAAGTTATTATATTCAATTTTCATAATCTTTTAATTTCAAAATTTCCAAAGATTTTATCGATCCCTAAATGTTGATCAGAACAAGAATTAGCTAGAAATTTCTTCAAAAAAATGTATCTATAACATGTTTACTGTTTTCCTAAAATTAGCTCTATTTTATACTACATTTGTAAAGCAACCAGAGTTTCCTCAATATTAGACATAATAGAGTTAAGTTATATGTGATTTTAATAAATCGATCACACTATGATATATATATATAAATACAATTATTATTAATCAACTATTTGAGCATATCACATCGTCCATAATTATATAGAAGGAATGTGTTATAACTTGTGTGATCCGCCAATTGTTATATGTTGAGACGTGCGGATTAGAGGACAGTTATATATTGAGGGCCGCTGAGTAGAGGACAGCGATGGCAGAGAATTATCGATCGGACCAAAGACGCGTAAATACGTAAGAACAGCCTAGATTTCTGATTGGCCCTGCTTCCCTGTCTAACCCAGCCAGTTGAGTCCAGAACGCAAGTCTCAGCCTCTGTGATATGAATCATTATATTTCAAACATACTCTGTTTATATACCAAACAAACAGACTACATCGTACCATAAAATAGAAAGTAACATTTGTACATGATTTGACCTCCAGGAAATGACACAAATAAATATTGACCAACGGGATAATGACAAGTTGGAAGAATATTGACTAATGGGGAAATGAAACGTTGGATGAATATTGACCAATGGGGAAATGACACCATTTCTCATTCAGGAATAGCATTAGATAATTTCTGGGGTATTTTCTGAATACTCCAACAGAATGTCAGCTTCAAAACCTTGTTTTTACGATCATATTATTACTTAATTTTGATTTTATTATCAGTAGAATTCTTAAGATTTACCCATCCAATATTTAATGAATGAAAAATAAAGAATTCGGCAATTGTATGGTTCAATTCAATGAAAAAGAAGCTCTTTACCTATAGTCTGCTGAAACGTTGAATTAATGAAGTTTTTTTAAAAATTACCATTACGAACGAATTTATAGCTGTATAAAGTTCGAATCTCCCTACCTTTTTCTGCATCACATAAATGATTATAAATTCTTCCTATTATTAAACATAATAGTTAGCATATATATTAGAACAATTTTATAATTTAGTCTATCTTTCTAGGTCTATTTCAAAATAGTAATGGTGGATTAGAATTTTTTTAAAAATCCATCCAGTTCACAAATATCTGGAAAAAAATGATCACCAGTACTAATAGTTATGTTTACCCTGATGTCTAAGAATAATAATAATCAGATGTTGATATTACAGAGATTCTACTTCAAACAAGTGGTTTACGATTATTATTTATTTAAAAACTATTACATACTGATTCGGTAGCGCTTGTTGAATGATTCAGTCTACTGAATTAAGATAAATTATGATGTAAGATGTTTATTAAAACCCAGTTTTTAAGTACCTAGGGAAGAAAAACGTAAATAGATCAAAATAAATTTTTTAGAATAAAAAGTTAACATTAACAAAACAGTTGCCAAGTAATTATTTTAAAACATTGAATTATCAAAAAGTTGAGGGTAAATCAAATATTTGAATAAGAAAACTTTGAAAAGAATAAACAAAGGAATTTTGTTACTTTAAATGGGAAAATTTGAAAGAAGCATGTATTATTTTGAGGGCTACTGAAAAAAGTTTGTTCACTAACTTAGTCATAGATCAAAGTAACAAGCTGATATTTAGAATTTTCAGGTCTTGAGAAGAATGTTATAATCTTTTAGGATTGTCTCAAAATCATAATTGTTCTATCAAATGTTAACTTTCCTAATAATAACTTATGTACCAATGGTTTTTGTCACTGAAACTAGGATATCTTAAATAACTGTGGTGAATTATACATGTCAGTTTGTTACTTGATACGATGGATACTACTATGAGTGGAACACAACCTTTGTAAGCAGAAAATACGAATATTCTTTTAACGTATCACAAAAAAAAATTAAAAAACTGATCTGAAACAAGTCAATTATTTGCAATAAGTTAGTATGATAAGTAACTTAAATGTTGACCAAATCGTAAAAGGGTTTCAAATGTCGAATACGATCTTATGAAACTGTCTACTTATTCTAGACTGATAATCAGTATTAGTCTGATAATAAGTTATATTTTAAACTTCTTTAAAATTTACTCAATATATATTCCAATGATTCATTCAAAGTTTTCATGACACTGAGATATTATGAAAAATTAGCTACATTTCTGATTGTTTAATACTGTTATCTGATCAGTTTACCGGTTCAATCCTATTCAATTGAAAGTTTTTTTTGTATTGACCATCCTTATTGTTATTATAGAATTAATTTTTAAAATTACCTAAACTTTTCTGAATACTCTAAATAGTATATAATGTTGATTGTGAATAAATTAAGAACAATGAAAGTACCCAACATATTTATTCCAAATACATTTGACCTGAAATTTTATACATTTGTATTTTTGAATAAATTTAAACAATGCTACGATATTACTGATTCAAGAATGTGTCAAATTCAGATAATAAATCTAAGTACTAAGCTGAAATAGAGGTGTTTAACTGCTAAAACTTATAGGCAACATTATACTCAATAGGTTAAACATAGCCTTATTACTTATTATGAACTACGAATTAATTATACAAGTAAAGACAAGCAAGTAACAGTTATGTATAATTTGTAAATTCATTAAGTAACTAATATGTACATGTCAAGCAACTTTTTTAAAAAAGGCAAAAAAAGACACCTTAAGGTTTGTTCGAATACATCTCAAAGATTCTACAAATACATGAATATAGCAATAGTGATTTGTATTGCACATTAATTACAAAATGTATAGCATTACATTTATGCAACATATAAAATCACTGATCAGTTTATAATTGACATAATAACTAACGAGGATAAACTTGGCCTTTGTGTTGAAAAATAATTCTGCTTTTTTTTCAGATATATTTTTAAAGTAATGCTAACCAATAAGTCTAACTTCGTATGGAATACTTTTAGATAGGATTAGACTTCGCTTAAATAATCTCAAATTTTATACTTCTCAATACTAAACTTTGACTAGCAAACATTTTCTTATCATACCGTGTAGCAGAAATATATTTTACATATTTCCTAGTTACCATACCGCTTACATATATATAAATGGTTTGCTAAACTTTCATAATTTACCAAATGTTTCAGGCTCTGGTTATGAATGCTAAATTTGAAGGTATCACGATTTCATTTAATCTGCGAACGAGAGCAAAGACTCGGTGACAAAAGACCAATAAACTAACTACTCGATGCGTCCCAGGCCCGCTAACTAGAAGAAGTCCAAAATTGGAATGGGGAAGTATATTCTGCAGACAGCCAGAGACGAGCGATCACAACAAACACAAATCAAAACGTATATATACAACACAAAACCGTCCTTGGAGAGAGCTACCAAATAGCATAATAAAAGCCGCAACGGACCAATAGCATTTAAGATATTTCTCAAGTGGAAAATAGTGACAAGTGCGGTTTTGGCGCGAAAACAAAGAAATTTAAATTTTCTAAATAAAATTACAAAGTTAGAACCTTTTCCAAGTGAGTTCTGGAAATCTAACGTCCCCAACACATCTCCATTTTTTAATAGAGTACTTTCCTGAGGTCGACTTGCATTTTGACTGTTGTTCGCCGTTTACATACAAGTTAATACTGTGTAATACTTACCAATCATTTTATAATTAATTATTTGTAAATAGCTATATATATACTATTACTACTTCTACTTCGGAGTAAAAACATATACGATAAATTAAAAATTACGATAAGTTAAAAACAGGAATGAATTTTACTGAAGTAACAAAGAATTCGGCTATCCAGCATCATTTGATATTCAAACATTTTTTTAGTTTATATCATTCTATAATAGAAATTAATTTCAAATTGAATTGAATATCAAAAAACATTAAATTAAATCAAAAAAATAAACATCATAACATACAAAACTAGTATTCTTTATAATTCAGAAAGTATCTAAACAATTAAATATTTTTAATAGTTGAATTCATGAGTCAATTGAAGTTAGATCACCATAGAAAACCTAAAATACCTAATTTCAATTGATTTATGAATTCAACCATTACAAAAACTACTATAATATTTATAAAACATTCACTCTGAAATAAATATTCTATAATATTAATTCATTACTATTTATAATTGAATATTATGTTTTTGTTTTCTTTATTATAAAATGGGTTTTGTTGTTTTGTATTGTGTTTTCTTTTTGGATTTAAAACTGCTTCAATGAGGAAAAGTAAAATTAAACAAATCTATAAATTATTATAACGGATATAGAAAAGGGAAAAAAAAGATTTTCTTGCCAAAAATCCTCAATAAAATAAAGGAAAGAAAATACCATAAGCTGGATGGAAAACAACAACGACAACAACAACAGCAACAAAATTTGAAGATAGTTTTCATTACAAATATATATATCTATTATATAGAAAAATAAAGAGGTAAATTGCATCAGTGAACAAATGTTTTATTCTAGTTTATTTTTTTAATTTCTCAAATGAATTTTAACACCTACTCATTTAAATTATACAAATCTTGAAAACAAAGAAAAAATATTATTGAAAAATTATTTTCATAAAAAAATTAATTGATGAGACTATAATTTATGGACGACTTTTGAGCAATGCTAAACTGACCTTGACAGTGCCCACCTAGTAACTAAGATCAAATGAGAAGTATAAACTAGTGTGAGAAATTAGAATTATGATTTACAATTAATGGTTAAGATTAACAATTAGATTTAGAATTTTCATCACAAACTGACATCACCTATGATTCCATGAATCTATTTAGCTAAATGGATGAATGAATTTCACTCAGAAAATTTAAAACCTATCCTCTCATACCTGATTGATTTGTCCACAAATTATAGTCTCACTGATTTATTCACTTAGAAATAAAATAACTACATTTATTCTTAAAGAAAAACAACAACAATAACGACAACAAAATACATATTATAATGATAAGAACACTTATAACTTACCCATCTAGAATATGGATGATAATATTTCAATGATATATTATATCCTGATCCTAAAATCTCTTCATGATTAAATAAAATTAAATTGATTATTAGAAAAATAATTTTTCTCAATTTAAATAAACTCCAAAATGAATTAAATAATTCAATGAATTGCATGAAACTGAATTATTGATAACTATTGTTTGTTTTTTTTTGTTTGCTACATGAAAATATCTAAATACATTTTATTATTAATTATGATAAATAATAATAGTTAGAATGATAGTAGGATTAACTTTTTATTTGTTCGTTTTTTCTTGTTTTTCTTTTTTCTTTTTTCTTTCTTTGAAAACTGAAACTATGTCAAGTTTTATATTGACTATATTACTTGATAATCACTATACGAAAAAATAATGTAAAATTCATTATATCTACAGTATAAACTGACTTCATTTTGTTTAAAACAAAACATATATATGTATGTATGTGTATATTTATTTATATGATAAAGTTAACACTTATGTCAGTTAATTGAATTTCAATTGTACTATACTACTCGTATATTCAGTGTTATTAAATCTAAAATGAAATTTTAATAGTGATGAAAAGTTAATTAATAATTAACCAGTTATGAACCAATCATTTATGAATAATAATAATAATACTAAGACGGATTACGGTACATTGCATATATACAATCCTATAATGTTTTACGTTTGACAATCATATATATATATATATATATATATATATATATATATATATAAGGGTAAGGATGGAAAATGATTAGAAAAATATACATACATTAAATTCACTGGATAGGTAAATAGATAGATAAATATAAACAAAATAAATTTATTATAGGTAATTTAGATTTTACTAGAAATTGACCTGTTTAATGACAAAATGTATCACGTGATTGTTATATATGTACAATGTAAAAGGATAAATATAACTTAGACGAATTTGTAATAATGTTATCATTATGAAATTAATTGTAGTTTCTTCCCTCTCTTTTTCAAAGAAGCATTCCAAATACGACTAATCAATGGAAGATTAGTGGTTTAAGATTGTATAACTGAAAGTTTTATGAAATTATTTTATTTTCAATATTTGTAACTATCAGAATGTTCTTAGTGATATTTTTTGATCAATTCAAGAATAATAATATTCGCAAAATACGGTGAATACACTATATTTGAGATGATGGAGAAGATTTGTGGCTCAGGTGGATGATTTTGATGAAGTTTTGTTCTATGAGCTGAATGGTTTGGTCGTGGAGCTTTCATTGTTCTTCTGAACGACATCATCAGCACAAACTTCAGATAGAAATTCGAACACTTCACTTCTATCTGAAGTTTGTGCTAATGATGTCGGTCAGAAGAACGATAAAAGCTCCACGACCAAACCTTCCAGCTCAGAGAACGAGACTCTATCAAAATACACTATATTTCATTACATTATCTTTAACCATACCCAAGCTGAAAAATTTCTCTCCGATTTGAAAATTGATAATAACAAATAGATTGTTTGGAATTAGTTATTTTTAACAGGTTTTTGGTAATTCTATAGAGTAATAATTCTAAATTATTTTAGACTATATTATTAAGTAATATAACAAATATTCTATAAAGATAAACAGGTCGTATATGCTAAACTCACTAAACTTGAACTACTATTAATTTGAAAAATAGTGGAAGAAGAAGAAAAGGTCAAAATGCTTAACTTCTCTCTGTTACCAAGAAAGTTATGGATTAACCACAGACTCTTTTTGAATACAACAATAAGGTTTATAACAGTTCTCTGCAGTGATAACAATGTGCATGACATTAAAATGTATACTGAAGTATATCACAGCAAAAATGTAAATGGTACTTTTTGTAAAGTAAATTCAGATAGTTTAATAAACAATAATTGCATTATAAAACCTGAGGATTTTATACTTTTATATTAAATTGGTCATTATGTTCATGTAATTAAAAATTCGAATCCCACTTGAAGGATTGTGGATGCGCACTGTTGAGGAGTATCATACTAGAACAAAACAGCCTACCTTAGATCGACTCATGGATTTAACTATTAAAATAAGTCATTAGTCACTAGTTTTATGTAGAAACGTGTTCAAATAACTTTAAAAGTATTAATCATAAATTATTTTAATTTTAAATATTATCAGCTTTAATTTATTATTGCCTATTCTTACAGTCTATTTTCTACTTCTCCAGTAAAATAATGAAAAATATTAATAGCTAAAGCATTATTGCACCACCACCCCTTAAGCTGATGGTGAACATCTAGACTGCCTTAAAACCATGGTACATGCATTGATATAAGGTTAAAAACTAATGAGAATAGGATGTGTGTTCATGAATTTGTAGTGCATGTGCCTCACATTGTTCACTAAGTGTTCAACTTCTAACATTTTCCTGTTCAATTAATTAGTGGACACTGTATATGAAAACGTAATTCTCAATGAAGATATAATTTCAAGCTCGAAATTTCACTTTTTTTGCTTTTCATCGTTTGGCAAGTTGCTATGCCCCACTTTAGTTTGCTTATAGAAGACAAATATAGATGACATTAAATTAATAAAATAAAGTATCTAGCAAAAAACTAAACTGATATTAGCATCTATGACGTACTGAATATGTCAGATATCACACTTCTATCAAATATTTGAAAAAATGGTTATCTTCAAAAAACCAATGTTAGGAGTTAGGGTAAGTAGCTATGGTTAGAACTTTCATCAGGAACTAACATCAGCTATGATGCATTTACCCTAAACTTCATATTTCTGTTTGAAGTCTTAATACAGTAAATCACATATCTATGTTCCCTTCCTCCTAATTGGTTAAAGAGGTCAAGATCTGAAGGTCGTTAGGCAATAAAGCACGGCCTAACTGAAAAAATAACATAGATGTGTTTAAAAATAAACTGATTTTATTTACATGGTCGATGACTTGTCCAATAATTTTAATTATTACATAAGAATCCTGTATAGTTCATGGTGTATAATGAACATGAAATTATTAAATAAACAAATATGTAGTGAGAAGCTCGTTTTCGTTAATCTTGATTATAAAGTTGTATAATTATAATTTTATCCATGTTTTTCTACCTAGAAAGACTAAAGTCTATTTTAGTAGACTGTTGCTATAAATACATCAACTGTAAACAGAGTACATAGAATATTCTGACTTAAAGGTACAAATAATCTCCGAATAAATTAATAAAAATTAAAAACCTAGTAATTACTAAACCTGATAAAGGATCAGGATAAAGCAGTCTACATAAGTAAGATGAATACAATACTCAGTGATTATAGCAGATTTAAGAAATCGTCTTCTAAGAACAACCCCAAAGAAAAGACTGAACGACAGTTATCTTAATCATTAAATGGTCTGAAACAAACTTATACACAACATTTAAACACACGAGTACGGCGACATCTAGATTTTATGGCCAACTGATAGTACGAGAAAAAGGTTTAGCTCCTCACTGAGTCGTATATATGATCAACTCACCTTACTATGCAACCACAAAATGGCTAGTTGAACTTCTAAAGCCTCTACACGAAGTAGTAAAACATAGTGAAAAAGGTAGTTTTGAATTTGTTGGTAGAATAAGAGATTTGAAGGTGAACAAGAAATTCATCATATCGCTTGATGTATCACCTTCATTTGCAAACGTGCCTATCATAGAAACAGTTGATTTCATATGCAGTGAGTTACAAAATCGAGAAGTGGAAATCAGCATTCCGGTCTCCTCTTTAAAAGAATTAATACTCAGATGTAATATCAATAAACAATTGTTATTCACTAAATAACTTGCTATGGGATTAACATCCGGCCCAGTCCTAGCTCATTTCATTCTGGAAAAATTATAAAACGATCCTCTAAAAAAAGCTATAGGTGAACTGGAATTTTACTGTTGCTATGTGAATGATACATTTGTATTTACAAAAAACAACAGCAAAGCTCACAGCTTTCCAGAAACATTTAAATGAGTCTACCAAGCAATTACAACAATGGAAGAGCAAAAGTAAGACACCACCTCCTTTCTAGACGTCCTATTGACGGGAAAACCAATGGGCCCATAAGAAGAGGTGTTCATTGTAAACCAACCACATAAATCTAATGTACACATTTTTCTAGCTGTGTCCTATTGCAATCTAAAAAACTTAGTCAAATGTTCGGCCCACAGAGCTAAAATTATTTGTTTTGAGATTTTTCTTAGAGAAGAACCAAAAACTATTCAGGATTTATTACGTAAGCAAAAATACCCATCAAAGTTCTCAACGATACGTATGTCTGTAAATAAACCTAAAGTAAAATCATTGACAGTACGAAAAAAGCCTATATTCTTGAAATAATAGTTCAAAGGTGATATATCCAGCAAAATAATAACTCAACTCATACAAAAGGCCAGCTAATAGTGATTTCATGAAATAAAGATGAAGTGCCTAGTTCTTTTGCTTCTATGTATATTTACAATTCCAACTTCTCCCGTAAAGTACACCTAGACAAATGCATCATCGTATGCCTCAACATTGCCCTTTATGGTTGACCAGAGGACGAATGAATGTAATAAGAAGCTCTATCTTGGTACATCGAGTCAATACTCGTCACCAAATAGATAGAACTTCAGCATTCAAAAATACTTACAAAATCTCACCAAATTTACTCTATAGTTTTAGAATCTGACTGTTACATGTAACAGAAACTATAGGTATACATATCAAAAACCTAACCTTTGTATATGGAAAAAGCTTAAACAACCTTTGAATCTACCCTTGCCTTCTACTAAGATACCATTACATGTTTCAAAACTTTTCTTTTCCTTCTCTTAAAACATTTCCCGAGCTCCGACTTCAACATTATAATTTATAATTCTAATCTTACATAACGTTTTTATTAATCATATTATCTGATTTTCACCGAACCCATCCTAACAATTACTTTTCAGCAATTTCGCAGATAACCAAATACATTTTAATTATGTAACTATCTGTAATGAATAAGTGATTATGAAAATTCACTTTGGTTTTAATCTTAATTTTAATTTTCAAAACTCCATGTAACTGATGATTATTCTGTTAAACTGACTCACCAGCATCTAATTGGTATCGACTTTTTACTCACTTATAAAACATAAATTTTAGTGTAAAGACTTGTTGAAGAATTAATGGAAAAAAAATATTCCGTCGCTCGACTTATCCTTTTTTTAATATTTTTAATAACTAATAAAATTGAGTAACAAAGTACAGAAAGATAATTTTGTCCTGAACGAGAAGTTTCACTATTTCTTTTATGAGAAGATAAAGAAAAATGACATCAATTCAGGTCAGTTGTTTTTTGAATCAATTCAATTTGAATTTTGTTCAGCGTGACAGGTGTAAATTTTTCGTTCAGTTTTTCATTTCAGGTGAACCACATTCAATGCGCTTTTGTAGTAACTCTATCTATTTTCCCTTTCAAATGATGTTATCAAATGTGTGTAAAATTCAGTATATAAATGTTAGTGTATTTTGGCCAAATGTGTTATTCTGAGGATGTGCTTTAACAACATGCTTAGAGATATATTTTTGTAGAATTAAGAGAATTTCATTTGCATCAGGACATCAGACATAACAGTTTTCCAGTAAATCTGAATAAAGTACAATAAAAGTACATCGCTACAAAAAATATATTTTTTTTATTAATTTATTTACCAGATACAAATCCATGTATTTGGTTTTAGCTCACACTCTAATTGTTAGGTCTAGTAATACTAGTTTTTCCCTTTACCGAAGTATGTAAAGTAACTTACTGGATGAAATTTGAATGTTGGAACCATTGCTTCAACACTTCATATAATTATTTCTACACTTTGTAAATTAATAAACTTGAAAATTGTTATTACTACAATTCACTGTTGTGTCTATATTCCAGAATATGAGATGATGTAAGTAGAACATTTAAGTTTAGCTAACAACTCAAAATATACAGCCAGTAAGCACATATAAATAAAAAATAAATGAATATAGCTAGAAAATTTTTATGTATACACTTATGAATCATCAAGAGTTTAAGAAACCAATATTTAAACAAAAAATAAGCGCGTTGGTTAATACATCTATTCAATCACATAAAATAATTTATAAATAACCATACGAAATATAGGCAAACTAGGATGGAATAAAAATAGCACTATCTACCAAATAAGTCAATTCATAGGGTTAACTAATTTATACATACATACAAGTTTATGCAAAGTAAAGGTATAATACATGTTTTTCCCATTTATTCTTATATATTTTTCTCTTTCATATAACATTGAATATTTTTGTAAGCATTGAATATCATTATTATTAGTCTCATAATTTATTAACAATTCAATTCAATACATATTTCTTTTTTATTCTTAAATCTATTACAGTCTTAAATAAAAGAATTACATTCATAAAGAAATAGTTGCCTGTTGCTTCATTACGTCATTGATAAAAGTTTTTGTTTGTTTTTTTTTTGTAAAAAGAGAAATATGAAGAATTTTTAATTAGCCAAAATGTAATGTTCTGTTAATAATTAGAAATCTAAACATTAATGTAACATTAGTTAATAGTCATATCGTTTTCCAGATGAATAGTAATTGATTTAAAAACATAGTCGTTGAGATTTTATCAGCAGGTAGTAGATAAACTTTCTGAACTGACTATGATGATGGTGATGATAACATTTGACCATTCATATGACACATTCCTTAGAAATATATGAAGGTAAATAAAAATAAATATCGTTTCTTGTTTCGTATGGTTTTTTTTCTCGCTTTAAGTAAACTTTCAAGTCTTAACTCAAAAATATAACGGTTTCATGTGGGATTATCAGGACAACATCGTTATCAGTAAATATTTATGTTCATTTATTATAAGCTTCATTTCGACCTATGAACTATTATTATGCGATTTACCATTCTTGAGCTGTGCCCAGTCTATTAATTACAATTTCCCACATTTACAGCCACTTTTAGCTAGATCTTGTACAAATGTTATCTTCTATTTTATGATACGTTATGGTCTGTTTGGTTTGTATATAAACCTAGTATGTTTGAAATACATGATTCATATTGCAGAAGCTGAGAGTGGTGTTCTAAACTTAATAGGCAGAGCTAAACAAGAAGAAAGATTGATTATAAATCTAGACTACTCGTACAGGTTTTATGCGTCATTGGTTTGGTTGATAAATCACTGTTCTCTAATTGGCAGTATCATTACGTTACATATTGATAAGGATACAAGGCTACAACTTATAACAAAATGTAAAGAAGATTTTCTATGAAAACATTTTAATCACATGATTTTTTTAAGGGAAGGGGAATAATTAAAAATGCAGTTTATTTCTTTTTTAATTATTATTCTACTGTTATAATTTTATTTTGATTTCATCAAATAAATTAACCTTAAAAAATGTACTTCATGTTTAAATTTAGTACTTCTTATGCAATGGACAAAATGAATAGTTCAATTACACAATTATGAATATATAATTAATTGTATTATATTAATTAATTAGTCTGAATAATAGACATTTCTGTGAAATTATCAACTTTTCTTGTATAGTTTATTATTTATAGTATAATACTTTATATTCATATATGCATATATATATAATACTAATTAATGACAGTTAGTATTACAATTGTACAATTTCTATTGAAATTATATTTTTTTAAATGAAGAAACGTGTAAAATGCCAATAAAAGTATAATCCATTTAAAAAAAAAGCGAAAGATTGTACTATTAGAAAAGTATCCTACAACTAGATTTTATAATATTTTTCTTTTCAGGTAAAAATATTAAGAGT
This sequence comes from Schistosoma spindalis, assembly GCA_946903255.1. Lineage (NCBI taxonomy): Eukaryota > Metazoa > Platyhelminthes > Trematoda > Strigeidida > Schistosomatidae > Schistosoma > Schistosoma spindalis. Next base: position 15,614,504 of record OX336424.1, read on the forward strand.
AACAATACAGTAATAATAATAATAATAATACATATTACATAATAAACAAAATAAATTCACTCCCTTAAATAGAAGTTCATAAATGTATTATTTACATGTGAAAACATTATAGTGGATAATAATGTTTTGAAGTAACAATTATAAAATCAAAGATGATTAAGATAGAGATAATAATTCCCTTACTATAGATTGTTAATTGTACTTTTCAAGTACATTATTAGTTTATTTTTCAAGAAATTAGGTTGATTTACATAAAGAGACAAGTTGAATGTTTTTTTATATTAAACTAATATATACCTGATTATTATTTATTTATTTGAACATATAAATATTGGTACAAAGGGGCATCGAATACATATGCGTTACATATGTCACTTCATTTGTGTGTGGTTTGTGATATTGCCTAGGTGCCCAGATCGAAGCAGGTGGTTTTCTTAGGGGGTCACACTCGAAGCCTTCTACCTGAAGGTCTAGTCTACAAAGCAGTGGAGCGACGTAAAGAGATTCAATCGCATGACAGCCGGTGACAAATAACTGGTTGATACACTATTTATTCCCTCAGGATCCTAGAGCCCATGTGCATCAATGGTTTGGAATCAGGGTTTTCCAACTCCCCTAAGTAAACTCACGTGTTCAACGACCTGGTTAAAGCGCCAGACATTCGCTTTTCGATCTCTCAATTTCGTAAACAACAGTAATGCCGCGAGAAGGCAGTGAGTAGGACTTCCCTGGCAGTGGCTGTATATGCGTGACCATATGAGAGCATTTAAAGATGGAGAGCTGACTCTCGTCACCCTCGGCCGTACCAGGGCATTCGGAGGCTATATATACTGATAATGACTGATAGTTCTCAAAAATGTATCGAATATTTCATTATAATATTTTGTTAAGACTAAAATGGTTATACAATTGCTAGATTACAGTTTTATTTTAAACAATCAATGAGAATACAATTAATGTTATTAACAAAACATGAATTCAATTCTAAGATCCTTTCAAAAATGTTACATAGGTATTTCTGTGAGAAAATAAAACAAAAACCTAGATAAAAAAACACTAATCCATGTCTTTATACTATAAATCACTCAAGAATGCGTGTACTTTTAAATAATTCTTAGATCTGAATTAATGTAAATGATTTCCAGATAAGCTGACTACTTTTACTGGTGTTGTGTACTATGAACTAGATCGGCTAAACAATATCATTAATATCTAATAGTGAAATTTACAATTATTCTGCAAACATTAAATCAGTTCATTGACATATATTCAGTGTATTGATTTATGCGGAAAATTTCAATGATTCATATGATCCGAGATCGAATGAACAATACAGTTAACAATAATCCATGTACAAATAAAGACGGTAAAACCTGTGGAAATAAGCAACACCATTAGAACGAATAAAATTAAATCTTGTGTAATACTAACAAAATCCTTTTTCATCTAGTGCACTTCAACAGAAGATAGCTATATTGCAAAACAAATTATGATTTCATTAATTGCTCATTCTTTAGCTAGTCTAAAATAAACTAGTCATCAAAAGTGTTCATAATTATTTCAATCGATTAAAGTATGTTGAATATCATGGTGACAACTACAAAAAATTGTTGCTTATATTCAAACTGGTCATCTTGAGAATAGGTTAAATACAGTATGGTTTTATGCCAAATCAGTAGTCTAGAGGTTAAACGTTAATGTGTGACATGGAACGTCCTGAGTTCGATCCCCAGTGATGAGGAAATGAATGAACACTCCTGAGGAGTTTCATACCATGACGAAACAGCTGTTCAATGCATTTCTTTCTTTGATAATAGTCTAACTGAGTTCGGTACGCAACGTAATCTATGGAAGTATATTACTGATTATTATTTTCTTAAAACACTTTTAAAAGAAATCCCAGTGGCTGAACACAGAATAGTAATTACGGGTATGTGCTAGACATTTTTTATAGTCTCCCTTACATTTCCTTCGAATACAATAACACCATCGTTGAATGTAGTCAACTTGTTATTTTTGGTTAGCCATATCGTTCCTATCACTATTCAAAAAATTAGTTGATTCCTTGTCAACTTAAACGCCCTAGCATATATGCCATATACAAATTTTCAAACACTAGCTTGAAGTATTATTATTATCATTATGATCATGAATAAATCCAAGTTTTTGATTGTGGTGTGGCTAAGATCAGTGCGTGAATTAAGACTAGTAAGTCATTAATGTTTCTGATATAACGATAAATTACAGGTACATCCACCTAATGAATCACAAATAGGATGTAACGCACGTCCTGGATTTCAGTTTTAGCTACCACCCATCTCCGTTTAAAATGCTTGTGGCTCAACGGTCATTTCGAGACAATCCGGTCAGAGTGCACATATACCAAAAGAAAGAAATATTTACATTTCAACAAAATTAAAACTAGCAATTTGATCAAGATAATGTTAATTATCAGTTCATTAGATCAATTCAACTTAAATGTCTCTCAAAATATAAAACTTTATACAGAGAATCAATTATGTATCTGTATATTAACACAACAAATTAGTATACTACACACTAAAAAAGCCCTAATAATAATGTGAACATACATACTCAAACTTTACTCATATATTTCAATGCCTAATTCGAAAGCTAGTTTAATATTCCCGGTATTTCATTTCTTTAAATCCATGTCAATGAACATTAAATAACTACTTTTATTTCCATACACCGATTGATAGATCTAGTTAAATGTGATTGACTTACAATAGAGCATGTGATAAAATCAATTCAACAGTTTTCTTATTCATATCAATATACTTCTATTCAAAAAACAATAGATATTTTTGTATTTAATCATTAGGTGATAAGAATTATTCAGAAAGAATTCACAATAAATAATGACTTAAGAAAGTCAAAAGAACTAACTAAATGAGTGTATTCATATTCCATGAAGTTGTTCAATTGAAAATTTCAGTAATCTATTAAGTACAGAAAAGAAAGTTTTCAACTCATATTAAACTTATACTTAGTTAGTTACGCCTGTTGCTCCTCGTGGAGTAGTATAGACCGCCCACCAGCACACTCCATCCAACCCTGTCCTGGACAATTCTTTTCCAGTTGTTATTACTCCTTTTCATATCTGCTTCTATTTCCCGACGTAATGTGTTCTTTGACGTTCATCCTTTCCGCTTCCCTTCAGGATTCCGACTTGGAACTTATCGATTAAATCTATATGCATTCAAGTGTTAATGCTCAAACTAAGATAAGAGCCAAACTAAGCTATTCGATAAACTTCTAACTACAGCTAGTATTGTGGCATCAAATTCAGTTTTAAATATCAATGAGAAAAAAAAAAGCATTACATTTTATGAATAATAAATAAATTTAAAATCGGAGTCTTCACTAAATTGTTAGTTTATGTGTTATCAACCACTTGGAGTTGCACAGTTTTGAAGATAAAAATTGCAGGTTGTAAGAAAAAGAACCAGCAGAATAGGGGAAACTCGGTCAATACAGTAAAGATATATGGTTATGATCATGCTTTTACGGCACATAAATAATAATCTCGGATTAAACTAAATAAGAATATTTTAGCGAAAATTTTCTTTTCGACGACAGCACGTAAGAAAGCTGTACAATTTTTATATACTACATACAGTTATATACAACAAAAATAGAAGATTGTCGTGTCATTAATTGAAGTACTTTCATTGTCTATGGTAAAACTACTGATTCGAATGAAATATCACACGAAAATAACATGTACCACTGATCGAGTACACTATCACCGTGGTCAACTTAAAATGAGAATTTCACTTCCTCGATGTTTCCCTCAGAAGACTGAATAGTTCTCTACAAATATCGATCTAAAGAAAGTCAACATTGAATGGAGAATATACGAAATTTCAAACTTCGGCTGCACTGAGTAAGATAAATCTGACGCGCTGCTTGTCTTTGTGAGCTAGAAGAATCTATACCGAAGATAGGATCGTCGTACGACTAGACGAGATCCGGCAGATGCTTATGGAATATGGATCTAATTCTGGGTCCATTGACGGTAGTCTGAAGCCTAAGCGCTCAAGTTGAAGGACCCCTACAGTACCAAAAATGTCGTCCGTGAAAATTGAGGTACACTACTAAAGATTTCGAAAAACCGATTATCTGTATCTTCAAAGAGGGCCTTTCATTCAAGTTAATTGCTAGTACCTACTAGATTATCTGCTCCGATTAAGTTTATTATGTTAACCGCACAAAGCGTGCCTTTTCCAAATACATATCTGAGCACTATCCAGCATGGTTATCAGTTAATACCAAGATCTTTGAACATAGAGTCAATCCTGGTCATCTATCTCTACCGAAATCCTCATTTAGAATTATTCACAAAGTTGGACGAAGTGGTTGGAAGAGAAGCTGGAAAAGAAACATATAAAGAGGGCTTTAACGTTTCATCAATTCTAGCCTTAACTTTGTGTTTATAAGCAGTATATCAAATCCCCTAGTTTAGCATTGTCCCAACAGCTCCTCATATTTTACTTGTCATTTATTGACATGCTTTGGTTTTTTTCTTCTTCATCTTCTATATTCTTTAAGTGAGCAGTTATCTTTGAAATCGCTATTCCGTTTCTTACTGTGACACATGTTTGTTCAGTCAGTTAGTCACAACGTAGGACCTGTACGCATGTATATCGATCCAAATTATCATACCAATTAAGTTCTCAGGCCAAATCCAAAGAAGAGCAGAGGTAATAACAGTATCAACGGGAATAGGGAAGATTATGAACTGAAGATACTACTCGAAAAGAAAAGTTAGCGAACTATAAACAAAATCAGTTATGAGGAATTCGGAATATCAGGATTTGGGTGAAAACAAAGAATGGATGCACCTGTACAATTGCAAGTGATTTTAAGCCATGTCATTTAAAATCTCTAAACAGTGGTTGCGATAATCACGTGGACCTTAACCAGCTATTCTACACCCATGGATATGGTCAAAACCATTTGTCAGAGACTTGACGGACTGATGTCATGTTTTGATTTGGCCGCCCCCAACTCTCTTAACTCCCACTACAGAAAACACAGGCGGTCGAGGTAAGCGGTGATTGAGCATACGGAACACATATCCTCACCACTCGATTTCCCACCTTTACCTTATACTTCATTCCCAACCCATTCATTGCTCACTCCACGGTCACAAAATATATGAGCATTGTTTCGCAAACACTTATGATCGAGTACCAGTAACTCATGAATATCTCCTACTCTTAAAAGCCACGTTCCATATCCATAAATTAGAGCGGAGTGAACTGCTGCACAATACTTTTCCTGTACATCCACGTCCAGGTCTGAGACCAGCACGGTTTACTCGGGTTCCCTCTTTACGAGCTCTAGTTAGACGTCTATGTATTGTTGAAGCTAATAATCTAGACACTGCATTAGTTAAACTGATTACTCTGTGATTGTCACTGAGAGGTGACCATAAACAAAGATCGTTAAGCAATCAAATTGTGCAGAGCTTACTTAAAGACGAAGTCTGATGGTCAAAGCATGCTAATGAGTTAGATACAGCTGCTGCTGCTCTTTCAACTCATCCGATTTACTGGCATCAAGAAGTCTGGTATGAGTGAAACAATCTGTAAAGATGATAGGATGCCAATCAATAACATCTACTGATGTCATGAACGATGGACAGAGTTTGTCGAGGAGCAGTTCAACTGGTCTGCTGCCCAGGAGACATCAATCAAACTGTCCTACCCTCCATGGCCAGCGATGACTGATCCACCTAACGAGAGGGAAGCCCTCAAGGAACTCCAACTTTTGAAGCGACACGAATCACCAGGGCCAAATGACTTACTTCCGACCCTTTTTAAAGATGGTGGAGACCTCCTGGTTGAGAAACTGACTGTCAATTAAAGTGTTCCAACATCATAGAATGAGTCGACAGTTGTCCCTATCTCTGAAAACGTTTCATGTCGCCTCTATAACAATATTGAGGGGTAAGTCTACTTCCGATTGCGTCCAAACTATTGGCTTCCGTCATACTTCGTAGATAGTTCAAAACTCGAGAAAGATTGACTCGTGAGGAGCAGGCTAGTTTCTTGACAACCTTCTCCATAAAAGTGAATGTAGCTTCCTTAACTGAAATGGTTTCTGGTTATATTTTTCCTAACTGAACTGCTTCTCCCATTACTATTATTAGTAATTCATTCTCATACATTAACATCTGTTCATTGTTATTCTTTTTTATTATACTGACTTGACATTTTCTATCTTTTCAAAACCTGATTGTTATTGAGTGGCACATATGTATTTGGTGCCCCTTTGTACCAATGTTTATGTGATCAAATAAATAAACTCCTTTTGCTATTTCTTGAATATACTCTCATGACCATGTAGCAAACCAGAAAATGTTAAAATACATTTTAAAAAATCAAGCATTAATACCGATATGATAGAATTAAATTCTTTTACTCATTGTGATTTTTGGTTAATATTACTACAGTTGTTAATTCGATGTGATGAATATTCAGTGTAATATTTGTTTCTGTTTCCTAGTGTGATATTTTATTCGGTGTAGCACACAACATTCTTCTATTAAAAATTAACATGAACTATGCTCAACATAACACGCAGCAAGTTATTTATTATAACTCTGGACATTTTTCATATATATGATCCTACAGCAATTATTATTATAGAACCCATTGTACAAAATGGGTGTACAGTTAATATAGAAATGAATGTATTTTCGACTAGGGTCGTCGTCGTGTTTGGAGTTAATGAATATTCACTTGTACTAGTCTTGGCGTTCTTACTTCGCGTCAAAAGAATTGAAGTGGTTCTTGATTTTACAGGTAAATAAGCGACTTCGACAAAACAACTAGCGACCACCAGATATAACAATTGGTGATGCAGTCATAACAGTCGACCACCAGTCATAACAATTACCTAGTCTGATAATCGAAGTCTCCAATGTAAATGTTTAACATAATTATCACTTTACTGTAAAAACATATATCTCAGTTTATCTTTTTCTTTAGGTCTGGGTTGCTAGTATTTTCAGAAGTCACCTATGTAGTTTTTTTTTAGATAAACACTGTTACTCAATTATCGATTACATGTTTATACATTCAGTTTTCCACCTAAATTTCGTATTTTTACATTCTTCTATGCGCTACAACCTTTGCATACCATTAAGAATTTCGGTTACCATACAGAATACAGATCTACAAAAAATCTTTGAATAAATGAACTACAATGGGACAAGAAGCATGAACACTGACTAGAACTAACTTTGTGAAATCTATTTCTTTTATTGTAACCATGCAGTCAATAGCGAAGTGTATATGAAGCACCTGGGAAATTTATGCTTCACCTAACATTGAATTATGGCGTTAAGGAACTCAAGCCGCACATGGAACCTAAAACATTATGGAGACTGTCTTGTGATTATTGATAGGAAATAGTTAATGACGGAGCTACAGTGAATAGCATGATTGAATGAATGGTCTAAGTACCACAGAATAGTCATAATTACTATTTAGCGAGATTCCGATAACAAATTCAGACATACATCACTTACAACAAAAAGTTATTAAAATTAACCTTGATAATACTGGATATTAAATGAACAGGAATAGGTGTTATATGTATATATAAAAGGATAGAGATCCAAAAGAAGTAAGTACAAGACAGCGACCTGACCACCAAAATAGTAACAAGTAGAAGGTGAAACAGGTAATTAATAATAATAATAATAAAAAAACGCCTAAAAACAGAATGATGCATAAATGTTACTGTCCTTTGTAAGTCATAGAAAATAAAAGAGGAAATATTGTTATAAACTAGACAAAACACAGAAAAGAGATCATAACAACCCCCCTTGAATAAATAAACTCATGGCAATTAGAATGAAACAATCTAGTGTAGCAGAATAGTGACCGGTAAACCATTGATAGATATGTAGAAAGTCAAATCATTAGACAAACAGGCAGACAAGTGTTGAGAGAAAAAAAGTTTGAAAGGAACAGAAACTCATAAAATACTAAAAAATAGTAGGATAATTCAACAACATAAAACAATCTGATCATTTTATCAAATGATCTACATCTTTTTTAATAATGAATACATTGGCGCAAAATAATGATAAAGTACTGGTTCTCTTTTAATATTTTATTCGTAACAGTAAACGCCAATAATAGTTGGAAAATGAAAAATCATACTTTTTGCCGTTCCCTTATTTTACTATGAGATTATACAATTCAGGCAAGAGATGATGCAAGAAAAGCAACACCACGTTCGTAGAAACGATTAGATGATTCAGAGGACATCATTTGTAAGGTGAATAGTACAACATTACGTGAACCGTTCATGTAAACAGGTAATCGTACATTACCTTCTTTCTCTAAGAATCGTTCAACTCGTTCGTCATTAGATAATCTGTAAAATATTCGGAAAATAAAGTATACATCAAGTTATATTCATTCATCAATCATTTCGTAAAAAACTATAACCATCATTCCTACTATATTCATAAGACGGTAACATGAAGCCATACACAAATGTTTTTCTAGGCTATAATGTGTCTGATTCTGAAGGTGATAAACGAAATTGCTATATCCAAGCACAGACGAAAACTTGAATGAGAAGGAAGCCTTATATATATATATATATATCCCTTAGAAAGTAAAGCCACGGTTCTCAAACAACGATGTGTGCGGCATTCCTTTTAAAAAAGACATACCTTGGCTAATCCAATGTGATTAACAGTGACCCGATGTTTGATTGGCTCAGTACATTAGATTATTTTGATCTGAAAATATTAAACCGAAACATAGATGGATATAATAGAATATGTAACGGCTCATCGATTCTGCGGTAATAGACTCCAAATTCATAGAATCCCTCTGTTAGTTCCCTTGAACAAAAATTAACTTACATAGACCATATTTAAATTATGTAGAATCATTTCAAATATGTTATAAGGTATTGCAAAGTTTTCGTTTCATTTAGAGGAGGGAAATTTGTACCAGAAATTCAATAATCTTTTCATGAAATATCACATTATGAATGTAACAAGGAATCATACAATCAAAAACATATACTGATCGGAAACACTAGTAATTCCGTAAACATTAGAACCGTTTAATTTTCTAATGTTTAACTTTAATACAAAGATGCTCGACTGTTCCAGTTACGAATATAACGAACACACCGATAACCGTAAAACACGTACTAGTGTTTCACGAACGGGGTAAATTGATGAAATAATTATCATTTAATTAAACAACTTACTTGATCCACTTTAATACAGTAACTGGGAGTTCAACTGAAATGGAACTTGATAATTGAATTGTAGTTGCATTTAACGGTTCTGCACCCATTAACAATAAATCTCGAACAACAAACGCTCCAGAATTTGATGAAGGAAGATGAGGTGGTTTCTTACCTTTTTCTATGATTACAAGTTCTACATCTAAATATAATTCTTCAAGAGCCCAGCCATTAGATTGAGCAACAAATTGTCTAGTAGCTGTAATGTAAGCTTCAGGCATAAAAAGTCCACCTAACCAAACCTGAAAAATATCGGAAAAAGTTAAATAACTCATATCTGAAATGTTAGATAATTTCAATATATGAACACCAATAAAAAAATATTCTATACAACATATTACGGAATTAAATGGGATAGAGTAAATTCTAAAATAAAATACTTTTTTACTAATCTTTTTGAGATTTTTGTTATAACAAAATGAAATTCAGCAGATATTGTTGTATTGTACTGTTAGTTAAAAATTCGGTTCAAGTACTTTTGAGTTTAGAAAAACATCTATTCATTATTTTTATCTGCTTTGAATTTTATGCGTTAAAACGTGTTAACGAAACGTGAAAGAATCTAGAATCCTACAAATGATCTAATCATTAACAAATGAATCAGTAATAAAACTATTGATTTACAAATTTGAGATACCCTTCTCACTGAAATCGTCTTGAAAAGCCAAGTAGTTTGAACTAGCATTCGCAAAATATTTGGCGCAAAAAACGTGTTTCAACCTATAAGACACTGCTTCAATAAAACCTGATTAACTGAGTATGAAAACGTTACTTGAAAAATGTATTTCAAAGAAAAATCCGAATCATAACCTGTACACGAAAAGTGATAAAACATGGAAATTATTTGTAAATAACTGATTAAACTAGAATTATAGTGACTATGAATGTGTAGCCTTGCATATAAACGCATACGTCTAATTCACTAACTAGTGTGCAACATCACAGAAAAAACCAACGAAATACAAAAGGCAAACAGTAAACACATTCATGTTATTGAAGCTAAGGTCAATGAATTAACAAAAACTGTAACCCTTAAGATTAATTTTAACTAAATAATTTACCAATAATCTGTTAAGAGCATGTGAAACAAACCTGAATATCTCTCAGACCAGTGACCCCATTCGAAGATGTTTCAGTTACTAATAGTAATTGTCTTAAACGCGAAACAAAGTCATTTATCCATTGTATGACAGTTAGACCTTCAGGGAAAGTGTAACGGCGCCAATCTTTTGGAATAATTCCTTTTGTTAAGTCAGACATCAGTAGACGATGATGATTTGTTGGTTTTCGTTCACCAGCACATACCTGTATGGTGTGCACGAAATCGAATTATTATCAAACATAGTAATCATAATTTCAAAGAATTTCATTTGAACTAAAGTTTATTGGAGGTAAAATTTAATTTATTTTATTCGAGTGTTAAAATCCATTCGCTTAATTTTACTTTCTAACATATGTGATTTTATCAAAACTACTACCTAAGTTATAGCAAAAAATACTAAGTAAATCATTTTCATTCAATAAACGTTAAGGATCAAATACTGAGTCATAGAATACACAATTTTAATTAATTTACAAATTCTTAGAATTTTTACAATTGATGAAACGAGAACAGATTTTTGCTGAATCTAAGCATCAAGGTAGTATGGTGTGTTGAACATATCTTTACAGCCACAGATTTACAAGACCAGGACTGATGCATACTATATTGATAAATATCACAATGGCACATATGTTCTGAACGACAAGCAAAAAGGATAACAAGATTAAAATTCCATCTCAACACTTCGATATTGGAAACTCTAATGCATCAAATGATAAGAACCGTGAACGTATTACGAAATTTCAAAACATTTATAACGTGCTGAAGTAGAAATATCCAGAAAAATCTGTACGTTAATTAGGAAACGCCGGAACTCTGTAGATTTAAGTTGATAGTCGCTTATATGTTGGCCACTTGAATCCCACATAGATACCTCGAAACTTAGAATATCAGGATAAAAACATTTATACATTTACTAAATTATTTTACTGCCCCCCCCCAAAAAAAAGTGAATAGATAAATAAAAACAACTCATATGAGAGCGTTTCTAGTGAGCAATACACTTAAAAACACAAAAAGAGGCCAAAAACAAAGCAATTCACTCAAAACTTACAGCAATAACAACACTAAGATCTCCTCGAACTGTTGTTAAAAGATTACAACCAGTATTAACTTCCCTTTCGAAAAATCGATAAAGTGGATCACGTAAATTTTCAGGTGTACGCATCAACGGTTTTAAAGCATTCGGTAGAAGCGAAAGCCAAGTTGTAGCACTGGTTAAAAGTTGACGCATCCATAAAGGTCGAGTGTCAGTATCTACTACAGATTTTTTACGATCTAATCCAGTGCTTACAACAATTGAGTCATCGTCACTGATAGCTTCCTGTAACTTCAAAAGATTACTGATCATTTCACTTCCTAAAAATAGGAAAACAAGTTTTCTAATTTCTAACTAAAACTGGGAAGATGCACATTGTATGTTTTTAAAAAAAAGTATTTTGTCATTAAAACAGGCTAACATAACAACATAGAATTGTATTCAACTGTTATTGAAATCAAACAAACAAGACCAAAATGTGGAAATTCATCCCAAACTTGGTCAAGTTCAATAAATTCTTCAAGAGTGATTAAATGAAAATCAACAACAAAGAAGAACTCTGAAGACTTCGTTTAATTTTGAAGAAAATCAAGAAAAAAATCTACTAAGGAAGCGAAATTGAGGTGATTTTTTTCTCTAAATTATGTTCAATCTGATGACAAGTATATTCATGAATTATATCAACAAAATTGATTATCTTCACACATTACCCAAAACTAATTCTGGTAAATTCAACCTATAAAGAATATTCAAAATGTACTGGTTCTCTTTAAATATTTGCAAAAACTGCATACTATATAAAAATTAATGCTTATATTTATGACTGCATAGCAAAATCCAAGGTTTGTTGATTTATACAGTTTTAAAAATTAAATAATGACAAAAATTTTAGTCGTTCTGTTTAAAATAATATATATTTTATGCTGTATTTAAATTAAGCCAGAGATACAAGTACATAAGCCAAATTATCAGAAAAAATGTGAATCCCAACTGATTACAAGAGCTTTTTTTTATTTTAATCTTATGAGAAATAAAAGTAAAATTAATAATTTTAGTCCTTTCAACAAACGATGTCAGATTTTCTAAAAACTGTATACTAACTTACCTAAATTAGTTAAAAGTACTTTCTCTGCATTGTTCGGTAAACCAAGCCAAGAAGGAGTTTGAACATCAGGTAACTTTGAAATCCATGATAAGAGCTCATCGCGTGAACTGCCATCTGGTGTCACGATATTTTTACCTACTTGTCCATCGACATTCCGAACGAGAGGGAAATCGTGCTACAAAACATAAATAAATTATATAATATAGAAACAGAATCCAGTTAATACCGTAGCATAAAATCCACTGAAATGTAGAACATTGTTTCATATGTATGTATGTATAAAGGCATAAAAAATAATCGATAAAATTAAGGGTAACATTAAGAAAATATATAAATGGTGACTTACTTCAAAACTAGATTCCGTAAACAAAACACTGAGGAAGGTTTCCAATAAACGCTGATCGAAGAGATTATCAATCTTACCACCATAAATACATTGTCCTAATAACGTGCGTAATGCAGACCATGGTACTTTATCAGGTGATAAATTCGAACGTCCTAATGCTGCCATGTCAACCCAAGTATCAATGGTATCACAAGCAACTTTGAGATCCGATTCATTGAATTCGTATCGTTTAGACCAACCTAAAGGAACATAACGTAATCGTTCTTGTACCACAGCATTAAACCAAGCGAGTAGGAAGTAAAGGCGAGCTCTTTCAGCGGGTGCACGAGAAATCCGACTGGCAGGAACATTAGCAAATGTCCGTAAAAGACTTGCCTGGAGTATTGAATAAAACACAATTATTATTACATTCCAATGTGCCAATATAACCGATAATACATAAAACAGAACAAATATATCCCTATAAATATACGGAATAAATGAATCAACAACCATAAATAACAAGAAAAGATATAACTGACCTTAATACCAGGTGGCGGTTCAAACACTAATACACGGCCAGAACGTAGTACATTTACGGGTAGCTTGGGATTTATTTCCATTGTAAGGAATAGTCGGAAGTTTGGATGAGGTTGTACACTATGAAGCTTCTTCTCCATTTGTACCAACCATCCAGAGGCCAAATGAACATTTTTCAGCATAACCCATTTTCCACTTTTTGCTGCAGAATTGATTGCTTTATCAGCCTGTGAGAAACCTTCAGCAGACCCAATAGCTATACTTGTTAGTTGTTTGTTGTGTTCATTTGCTAGATCTTCCACTCGACCACTTGGATCGAAACCCTTAAAAACAAAAATAAGATAAAAAATATAAGTCTGAACAATTGATAAGTCGACAAATACCACGTGTGTAAGAATAATAAACAACCATGTATCAATTAATCAGATAGTAGTATCTTATGGACATTTAGATGTTCTCATGTAAAACTAAAATCCACTGTAGCGTGAAATTTATCAAGTTCAACTAAATATTAGAAGATAAGAGGTTATGAAACAAATTCTTTAAATTACAGTTTAAGAACAAAGATGGTTAACTGACAATGAGTCTCATCAAAGAGTAGTTATAGGTTAGGATGAAACCAATATCAATTAATTTTCAAACTGACGTTATTCTAGCATAAACAGCTATCGTCAAACCAACAAGTATAATCAAACTGAAAGCTACATCGCATGTCCCAATTATCTAGGTTTTTGAAAGGATGTTAGCAACTACGCTTTCATCTGTGATACCGTAAGTTTGAGTAATGAATTAACGGGAATGATTCACCCAATTTTTTCATATAAAATCAATAACTCACTTGTGCAGCACACAATAAAACTGGTATATTAGCTCGGATTTCATGCTCCACAATTGACATTAATTCTAAATGACCACGAGCCGACTCCATAAAGTTTTGTCCAAAACATGTAATGACAAAAAGATGGGCAGCAGCAAGAATGCGATCAGGACGGAAAGCTTGAATAAGAAGTAGACTATACAGCTGGTTACGTACAACTCCAAACCAATCATTTGGTGAGTTAGGTGCTTCCCACAATTCAGGAACATCTGCCTGTAGAAGACAGTATAATTTAATTATCTTTAGAACATGTTTTATTTTAATAAAATACTAATTAAACTTATATAAATCATATGATAAATAATCTGCAAATATGAATTATTAAAGTGTACTTACTTCTGGTGAAACACTTTCCAACCAAGATTTAAATAGATCACTTTTTTGGGAAATCAATTTATCTAGATTTTTAAAGGCATTAAGCTTTGCTTTCAAGCATTGACCTTTGTTCCCTAAATATGAAGTACCATTATCACTAATCGAATCATCACCTCCCTTCTTAAGTGTTTCTTGTCCATGAAGGAAACATGTGAATTCAGATTCTAGTCCATTTTGTTGAATATTAGGTATACCACTGACTTGTCCTTTAATAAATATACGTGCCAATAAGACAGATAAGGTAATTTGATCTTTATATAGCATTCCCCTTGCAATACGATTATAAGTTACCTATAATTAGAGAAATGAATAAGTAATTGATGATATGATTTGTTTGAAATTTCCCAACAAAGTGAAGATTATAAAATTTTAAATAGATCGCAACAATTATCGTACGATTTGAAAAGAATTCACATCATATCTATTATATTTACCTTCACTGAAAGCTAATGATATATTAGTTCAAGTTGTATAAATAATCGAAAGAAACTAACAAAATGAAAAGTAATATAGAGTTAAATTCCTAACATAAATAACAATTAAAAACCAAACATGGAACTAACTGATGAAGTCAATGACAATTAATCAAATCAACTTCAGAAGATTTAGGATTAACTGTTTGAAGATTTGAGAAATCATTTACCGTGATTTATGAACTTTAGATGAAGTTTAAAATATATGGAAGTGATGGAGCTGTATTTTTTTCACCCTATTCTAAATGTTGAACTGGATCTCTGGTATAGTACTTCGACTTTCGGCTCCAGGTTCGAACCCTGCTCCACCTACTCCAGTTTGGGAAACCGAAGAGTATTATTAGCCTTGAAATTTTGTTCATACTCGAATAACTGGTTAAATGGGTTAATTAATTAAATTGTTAAGTAGATTAATGCACAATGCCTTTATACTGTTATATTTAGTTTCCCACTACTACTGGTGTAATTATTTTGATTCTTTTACTTCTTATATTGTTAATTATTTGTCTAAATATTGATGAGAATTTATCCCAGATCCCAGGATATCTACGTCTAAAAGATAAGCCGATGTTATGAGGAGATATATAGAGACTAAATAATATAGCGATATGAACTTCGATCAGTACAGTTCAAAGATTTAGAACGTAGACAAACAAAATGTAAATCTCATGGAAAATAAAATACAAACCTGGAATAAATCTTTTGTTATAATTTGTAAACGTTGAGCACAATCTTTTACATCTTTCAATCGAACATTCTGAGTTAATACACAATTGAATATATCCAATAGAAATTGTAATGAGTACTGATAAAGGAAATGTACTTGATTCATTGCTTGTAGAGTGAAATAAATACTGGAACATGATTGTGCAAGAGCTACATATTGCTGGGATACAGATTCAACTTCCTTCATGATTACATCAGTTTCTTCAACTTTTTTAGCTACTTCACCAGCTTCTTGCTTAAGTGTCTCCAAATGTGTAATAATTTTGTCATCATCTAACAAATTGCCCTGAAAAAAACACATTATGTAAAGTGATATTAGTAGATAGAATAGTAGCATTTCGTTGGACAAAAAAGTTCTGACATACACATTGAAAATTCTTCACTTAAAAAGGTTTGACTTGAAAATTGCTTACTAGATTACATACTTAAGAATAAACTTCACTTTAGAATTTTTCGCTAAGCATTATTCATGTCATATTGAAAAGTTTTTCAATGAACAGAAAAATAAATCAGAAGAAAACAAACATTACAAGTAGTCAAATATCGATTCATATGATCAATTCTCATTTTGTGGATGATCGTAGACGGCAATCCAAACAGAAAAACACAAGCAGTAAGGATTGATTATTAGAAATTAACTGGAAAGCCAGTACCCATACCTTTCTTCACAGTTTTATATCTATATAGCATACAAGACAGAAATTCATCTTTATATTGGATTTTCAATAATTTAGACACCGTCTAGACTGTTTTAGAACTTGTCTAACACAGCTACATAATTTGGTCGAACTACACAGGCACCAAAAGCCTTGGTAGATGATAGGTCTTAATATTTATTTCTTAAACTGGGATATATTTTCAATAAATTTCAATAGCTAATTAAAGTAACCAAAAAACAATGCAATAGGATATCAAATACATGAATCTGTTAGACAAGCATGATACGTATGAGTGAAATAAAGGATAAAAAAAGGGTAATTTAAAAAGAAGGATATGAACGCTAGTAAGCTAGAAGTAAAGGAATTACAGTTGATTAAATTAATAACATTATGAAACAGTGACTGATCATAAAAGAGAAAAGCATATTACGTAGTAGTTTTGGCATGAAACTAAGTATACGGTCTTAGATTAGTTTAAGTAATTGTAATTATTTATTTATCTGTGAACAATGGAGTAACAAAGTGAAAGTGTAAAAAGATGATGTATAGTTTATATCTCTCAATCGTTAGTACTTATATACATAAAGAAAAGTAATTCAAGTCTTTAAAAAAATAACAATGAAAAGTACCTTTGCTTCATTTAACGACTGTAATAGATCTTTCTCTAAATGACGTAATTTAAGTTGAAATTCTCCTTGCATTTTTAATAAATCTGATCTTTTCGCATCCACATCAGGACGCTCAGCTTTAAGAGCTGCATTAAGACATTGGCTTTGTAAACTTCCACGTGTGACGGTGAAATTCACGAAGGTTACACGAGAACAAACATCAGCAGGGAAATCGACCTGTATTAAGAAAAAAAAGTCAAATTTAACATTGTAGCGGCATAATAATTAACCAACATATTAATAGTATTGTATCGAGTTGTAAGAAAACTTAAAACATTTTTGGTAATGACTTACAGAGGGATCTCTTGTAGATAAGAAAATACGAAACGTTGGTGATAGATCAATGTCTTGATCTCCAATGGTGATTAGAGTTCGGCCACCGGTTCTACGAACTTCTCGATTGAGCACCGGATTTAAAATAGAGTCGTATGATTCTACATCTTGAACGAGAAGCGGTGTACCGAATCTTAAGGCAGATTCCAAAGTTTTACGGAAAGCGTCATCAAGGAAGGATGTTTTCATAATCTTCTTAGATTTATATTCATTTACCAAAAACTCAGTCGCCTGACCACTCGGATCGATTATCAATGGATATCTATTAAAGCGTCGTAGTATTATAGCATTCTCGACACACAATTCATCATCAGGAAGAGCATTGGCCTGCCATCTGAGTCGTTCATCTGGATTGGATAGGTACTGAGAAAAGCAACAGAAATTTGGTTATAGAACAGTGGTGAATTCACTAAATCTTAAAAGTAATAAATACTTATACAAAGCATATTTGGAATGTAATTTTTTATCAAATATAAGGAACTAACCTCTACTAAAGCCAGATCATTACGGAAATGGATACCAACAGATTGTAAATGCTGACACCACGTGGCAAATAAGCGTGAACGAAAATGTTGATCAAAATAGCCAGCATAAGCCATAAATGCTGCAGAAAGTAAACAATCACCAAATATAGTGGACATTTGAGATTTAAAAGTTTCAGAACTACTTTCCCAACGAGCTCGTTCGTTACTCAATGACTTAATCAATGCAACAGAACGTGCAACCTAAAATTACGGAGATTTTTTATTAAAAAACATACATCATAAATTGGTCAGAAATGAATATTAAGGAAATAAAATTTAAGAACAGGAAACGCAATTTAATGACATTTACTATCACGAAAGATCGGTAAAAACAAATGGTATGTTTTTACAATACCTAAACGTCTCTGAGAATAGTAATTGCTTTATTTCCCGACAATCCTATGGCAAACTAGTGAGTCTTCGTGCAAAGAAACAACTTCAAAAGGTTTGTCCTACTTTTTAGAAGTTTACACTTGGCGTAATGCCTTAATACGTAAGATTGTATGTAAACATATCAGATTTATGAAGTGTATAAATAAAACTGCAAAGTGGGACAAAATCACTAATTTTGAATTCACTTTTCAATATACAATAAGAATGTGTTTGATTTAATTCAGTATAAACAAATACTGATTTCATACACTATGATAAAACATTTTGATTTTTCATCAGTGTTATCTACAACTAATAATGTATTGTTTATATTTTTGCCCACGATGCGTGTGAATTAAATTTAAAATTCGAAATCTACTGCTAACCACTACCCATCTCTGTTTATAACGCTTGTGACATAATGGAAGTACAGAGGCAATCCGCATAGCATCCACATATGCCAAAACATCCAGTACAATTAGTCAATAAGAAGATTCAAACAACCAATCCAAATGAATTAAACTTGTTTTCGAAATGGAAGAAAAATACATTTGAGCCCACTTCAATCCCTACATTTGAATCCAAAAAGCCAAACATTTTCAAAATGGTAAAGTGATACAGTGACATCTATCAAATGACAACTGCAAACGGTTGACCAAGATATGGCTACCTTCTCAAAAAAATGAGACACTACTGGTCTGAATATATATATATATATATATATATATATCCGAACATATCCTCGACTCGGTTTTAATCAGTAAAGCTTTCTTCTTATTCTTGACCTCGTTAATCAAGTAGCCGATTGGGCTTATGTAAACGAAACCTGAGTACCAACAACAGAATCGGACGCCTCATAACATAATAGCATCAAAACTACAAACTAAGAAAAGAAGAATGAGGGTAAAGATAGAAATAATAAAATGTACCAATTCAAACAAAATCCCAGTCATATATATATATATATATATATATATATATATATATATATATATATATATATATATATATGTATATATATATATACCTTTGCTTCCACAGTAGCCAAATCTGACTTAATCGCTTGAGCTTGGCTGATTAGAACTGCATATTCCTCTTTGTATTTAGCAATGCTTTTTTCTAACGCCGCAATTGTAACTTCATTATTTTTCGCCTCCTCTTTATTTGTAGTTGCAGCAGCCTCTAACGTCTTCAATTCATTTCGAAGTGGTTCAACTTTCTTCAAAATATCCGCATAGTTTATCTTGAAAGGAGAGAAATAAATAAGTTATTTCAGAACACCACAGAGTAACATTATACACAAATGGTGGGATCTTCTTATCCACTTTTGATCAAACTTATATCGCCTGAAATTGGAGAGTAGAACGAGACATCCACATTGACTACATTTTCCAAGATAACAAATCGTTTTACAAAAATTCTGGCAACTTGAACCGCAAAATTATGATTAAATCCTTAAACATATTAATAATTATCTTTGATTTTCCGTTCTCGACCAATAATCTTCTTATTTATTTAATAGCTTCCCATTTTATTGAATTTTTCTTTATATATTATTAAAGAGAGAAATAAGTCGAAGCTGAGTACTTTTATGTAACTTGGTTGAAACGCTTGTTTTTATCTAACAAGGAATTTACACATATATCTGCAATTAATATCCCCAAACACACGAAGATCTTTTTGCTAGTAGTTTTATTTCTAGGCTAGCCTCTTAACTAATTAAACATCTGTTATGTCTCCCAATTTGTTTTGATACGGCCTATGATAGTTTATGTACTACGAACTCAATGAAGCAGCAATTAACACACACACACACCAATAATAATCCCAAATGATGGAATCAAGAAAGAAAGCAGCAGTGCAAATGAAGGCTTGGTACGGAACGGAGACAAATAAACATAGAACAACTCTACAAAAGACGCAGAAAAATTAGCAAATTAAAAGTACTAACAAGCAATCAAAAGACGCCAAAAGTTATTCGGAAATATGGATTATGAGATACGCACTCGTTGTTATATTTATCAGGAAAAAAGCATCTGTTCACAAATCTAGATAATCTATAATCTTAAAAATATCAAACAACCTATACCACTATTTTTCTTAAAAATATAAAATCGATAACCATATCTAAGCGTCACAAAAACTACTAACCTGAGCTATAGCCCATTTCACCATTGGTCCACAAGCACTACTAGCTCGGTTAACTTTCTCAAAATTATAATCAGGATTGCTGATATACTTCTTTTTCATTGTTTCTCTGATACTATCACTAAAAAATATATGCATATAGATAGATAGATAGATATGGCTAGTAGTATAATTAATTTATAAATAAAATCAACCATATCATCGACCATATGCTGAAAAAATTCATGGCAGTAAATTTGTAACATTGTGGAAGCACACAAATGAGCACACATATACATACTACTAAAAAGACAATTTCAAAGTTGAACAAAAAATGCTGAAACATTTAACATTGAAAAACAGTACGTCATACACATAGAAATTAGGTAGCAGGAACAATAACAAAAACACAATGAAAATTTAGATAATCCAATTATGTCGTATTGAGTTATAGCAGTAATGCGAATCCATACGATCAATAATTCATGTAATCTTGTACAATAATATAAAATGTTGAAATAAAAAACAATCTGTAAGTAAGGAAATACAGATATGAATATCAATTGAATTCATAGTAGAAGTACTATTAATTTACAAAGATTGAACATGCATTTGATAAACAATGTGTCAATTTTAAGGGAAAGAGACTATACTTCTATATCAGACCTCTAAAAAGGTAGTCAACATAAAAACTTACGTTACATCATCAGTGTTAAAATTGATAATGCTGGGAACGAATGAATCTTTAACAAGAATTTTCAAAATTTGATTCCAATCAGTGGATGCTTCGCCCAGCAATAAGCATATAGATTCCACTGCCATTTTGACAACGGGAGGAGGATTTTTCATAGCTCTTATCTCTTGGATATCTCTTTTGCGTATTCCCTCGACAGCTGGGACGAATAATAACAAGTAACAAATAACTGAAAGCACATGCAACACTTATAAACATTTAAGAACGAACAATTAAATGGTTGAAATGTACAAAAAAACATCAACGAACACATAATACTTGGCAAGCAAATAACGAATAGTAAATTTACACATAAACGCAACAAGTATAAAATTGCAGACGTTGTGATAGCGGCAGAAATGATTCAACACGGCAAGAAGCCTTATTACTCACGTAATATCCTCAGCGTTAAAATTCACAATAGATGAGATAAAGTTGTCACGAATTAAGTAAGAACGTAATTCCTTCCAGTCCAAATCAGTTTCACCCAACATTGTACAAATGGATTCAATCGCTAATTTGACTGGCTGGGGTGGATTACCCAGCGCACGGACCTCAACCAACTGTGCACGTTTTATTGCATTGACGGCTAGGATGAGAAATATTAGTCATTTCTGTAATAATAAACTATTTTTTATTATGATGGAGCATGAAAATCAACTCAAGTGTTATAGGTAACAATAACCTTTAGGGAACTTGAAACACTCATCTGCAACAGATACATTTATTCCTCTGATGTTTCAAAATTATAAATAGAAGTATTATATCTATAAAACTCAATATCTCCTGACAACAAAAAATTAACGAACTCCATTATTTGATATTTAACGACTAAATTCTACAGGTGTTAATCAAATACTTATCACCAAAACTCATGGTAACGGCTACGAAACTTCATCAATATAGAAAGTAATGTTAATTAAAAAATCTCAGTCATTACACAGTGATTCAATAATAGAAATAACCTGATATAGTAAATTTTCGAAAAAATTTTTCAAAAAGCAAAATAGTTTTTCCCTATTTGTCATTTATAAACATACCTTGTTTAGCTTCTGCAACAGCCGGTTCAACTTGGCTAAGTTCATTCATAACTAAAGTACGTTTCTCATTAATGTATAATTCTTGATTCGTCAATTCTTCTTGTAATCTTTGACTCATAGTTTTCTTTTTCTCTGCTTCTTGTTGATCTTGAACCATTTGTTTTAATTTATCATTTGCTGCATTATTCATTTGTTCTAATTCCAAACTTTTTTGTGTTAACGATTTTTGCATGACTTCAACCTGAAAGATATACATTAACGTGAAAAAAATAGAGGCTATGACGAACGGCAGCCATTTTTAAGGACGTTTCTTCAATTAATTCCGACTTTGTGGAATACTAACATTTAGTTTGGTCACTAATTTATTTCTTAAACCATGAGCTTTCGTTTAATGCATGACTCTTTGTCAGACAATTTTCTACTCCAAAATTATTGTAAATTTAACGTAACCTTTTGTACTTCATTTTGGACATAATTGTATTTTTCTAGTTGTTTGTGCTCTTTGACCGTGTTCGTTAACTATTTATTTATTTATCTTTTTGTGTTAATCTGAATCAGGAATAGGTCGGGCAGTAATTCAGCCGACTAGTCTTCCTTTTCACGCTTATCAAGCAATCAGGTGATAGAATAGTTTCTGTCTCTGCCCCAAGGTCGTTTATTCTCAGTTTGGATCCATGCATTACGAGCCTCAAAGTTGAACTAGATAGTCTGTCAGGTCAAAGCCTTAAACTAGATCGAGACAATTCCTGTCCAGTATATTATTATGCATACGGATCAGAAATGTAACAAATACACATAAGAAGTCAATGAGTACAAGATAACCAGAAACAAATAAGAGAACTTTGGTTAATTTAGAAGGTTGAAAAAATTATTTAGCTGGTGAATAAAAACAAAAACAAACATTCCAACCTGTTCAACAGTTTCCTTGATTTTTTGCAATCCAATATGTAAATGTAACTGTTGTTCTTCCAAATCTGAACGTTTTTCATGCATTAAATTAACAAAATGTGCAATAAAATCAAGGAAATGTCTTGGTGTAATCCACATAGTACGAGCACCTCGTTTTTGTAGACGGAGATTAGCTTCGTGCAGTGTTTGATGGACAAAAACAAAGGCGTTTGAAACCATTTCACGGAATGAAGGACATTCAGGAAGAAGCCCTTCAACAACAGAGGGTATGATATCAGGAACTTGATAGTCTGGGCGTTCCATGTCCATTTTAATAGTGAATTCTTTCCCAACCTGAAAATGAAGAATAAGTTTACAGTTCACCTCACAATAAATAAACAATACATTATGTAATAAAAATAGAAAAACAATGTCAAAATGGTGCCTTGTCTTTCACAGATTCGGTTAAACTTCGAGACAATGTTGAACAAATGAGCAAACATGCTTAGTGTAAAAACAATCGAGATACAAAAATTTACCTGATAATAAGCTTCTAAAGACCAATCACCAAACCAATTGAGAACACAACGATTAAACAGTGCAGGAGATGTGGAGGCACGATCTTTCAGACCATCAGCTGATGGATTCATTGTGAAAACAACATGTAAATTAGTGCATATTTGAGATGTAAACCATTTATATAACTCTTCATGACTGTCGATCATGAGTCCTTCGCGTATAGCTCCTTCTTTACATTGTGTCATTAAAGCTGAGAATTCATCTCCTTCGAAAAGACCAGGAACTTCTCCATTTGCCAGAAGTGTATTAATACGTTCGAGGAAACTGGAGTCCAAAACATTCGATTCATCCATTATGAATGTAATCTTTTCACCTTTACAACCAGCTCTGCGTAAAACATTTCTTAAATCATCATCAAAATCTTCTGCTGTATATTTATTATGCACTTTAACTTGGAATACGCTTAATCCATTTATCCATGAAACAAACCTCGATAGAGTAGTTTTGCCAGCACCGCTGACTCCTATGAGCAATAAATGGCCCTGTGGTTGACGAAAAACTCTGTCAATACGAAGGACGTGATCTAAAACTTGATTAAATAATACTAGAGGTACATCTAATTCTTCTTCATAAAATACTTTTAGACGTGCTTTTATATAATCACGCAATGGTCCTTGCTCCACTGATGAATAATCCTTGGATAACCAGTTACTAAATAGAATTGGTCGTTGGAGGGCTACCGCACGGTCTATTGTAGGGAAATATTTTATCGCTACTTCATCTATGTTCATATCAGTCCACTGACGCTCAGATTCTTCGATCAAACGATCTTGGAACAATCGTAACGCTTCGTGAGCCCATATCCGCACCAAACCTTCTAATGGGAGACTATCTAAAGGTTTTAAAGCTTCATGTATACCTCTAACCCATCGTGATAATTCACGAGGGCTGTAAACATAGTGAGGTTGCATATCTTGTGTGAAGCGTTTTTGAGACATCAAGAAAAATTCAACCATAGCATTTGTAAGTGCATCAGCTTGTGGACGAAGAGAAGGAAGAAGGCGTAACATAGCACGGTTGAATGTCCCATATATTTGCTTAAGTGATGTTTCACCAGGATAGTCAACATATACAACGGGAACATGACGTAAGAAGCGATGAGAAAGTGGTTTCCTACCGGGATCAGTAGGTGGATTACATGCACCGACAAATTGAATACGTTCAAATTTTACCCACTGCATATCTGTAGTTTGATAAAAACCACCATGTTCAACCATTTGTCGGAGAAAACTAATAACACGTTGAGTACCATATTTATCTTCATTGGGCAAGTTAATTTCATCACAAAAGAATACCAGCCATTTATTTAACTGAACAGGTGCCAATACTAAACCATTTGGTGTTTTACGATATTCACAATATTGATCAAATGTTTTTAACATCAATTCTGGAGTAGTAGCACTGGAGAAATTAAGGCCCACTACCTCCATATCTGGTAGGCTACGTAATGCACTGAGAAGTAAGAACAACAAAAAGTGAAGATATATAAGACTAAAAACTTTTGAAGTGAATAAAAATGAATTATTTATTAACATTGAGTCTATACATTGTAGTTTCTAGTATAATAAAAATACGCTGAAAGTAATTACTTAGGAATCATTGTACATTTCAAGATACAAATGAATGCGTAATGAATGTGTAATATTATTTAGTGCGATAAGTTTAAATAGATAACCTCAACTAACGTTAAAGTATGAATAAACAAAAGACAATATTCGAGATAAGTTTATGGGGAACTATTAAAGCATGAAACATAAACTAAAAAACTGCAGATTTTCATTTATTTCAGTTGGAAAATTTTGAATTACGGGACAAATCAACTGAGACATACTCTGTGAGAATTGTTTGTCATTATATTAGTTGCGTCTGTTTTACACAACTGCTTTTACAGCATAACTTCAAATTAAAGCTCAGTTTATAAAGTTGTCTATTAAAATAACTTTATAAGCATTTTAGCTATCAAAATAATTAGTTGCGACGTGTCTTGCGCTATTGTCACTTCGAATTAAATAACCAAATGTTACACTATTTAGTGAAAAATGTACATCTTTTAATCATAAATGCTTAGTTCAAATGATCTCAAAGGCCATTGTACATTTGTCGGACATTTAATTCGTAGTGAAATTATCAAATATATAACTTAAGCATAACATGGAAACCTGTAAATATGAGTGCAGTGACATAAACACTTTTTTCCAATTTGTAGAATCATAATTTCAATTAAAAAAATCGACAGGAACTAAGAATTAATTATGTAAAAAGGCTACCTGAAAAGTGTCATGGTTTTTCCAGATCCTGGAGGACCACAGAGAATCATCGGACGATGCTCCGCTAACCACATGTACAACAAAGCTTCGTGTCTAACAGTATCCAGCGTCGGTACCACAACGTCCATTGATGTTATTTTATGTGTTTCAATCTCGATTACTGGAACTTTTTGAGCCCAAGGCTGCCATTCACCAGACAAAGCAACTTCATAATCGATTACAGGTGTACCGGACGGAGGCATCGGAACGGTAGTAATTTCACGAATATATGAGCCAAGTTGTTCGCGAACATGTAATTTTCCATCCCCGCAAAGCGACCAAATTATACCTGTAATAAGGCATTTTGTAACATACGATTCAACTTTATCCAATGACATTGGGAAATCTGGGTGAGTGATATTGTAGGCTAAAATGCTTCGTGTACATTGTTTAAGAATAGAAAAGAGACTTGTTAATGATCTCAAAGGCATAAAATCCATTATGTGTTCAAGATCCTTAGCATATTCCAAACATCTTGCAACTAAGCCACCTTCAGCAAAGAATGGAGTTAATATCGAAGCAATATCTCGTTGAAGCTGCATCGAAGCACTAACAGCTACATTTGTTGGTGGTGTATCATCAATAAGACTAGGATGTCTGCTAGATGAAGGGCTACTGGGAACAGTAGTGGTAGTAGCAGCGCCGAAACCAAGAGCCTCTTCTTCGCCTTCGTCGATACGGACGTTTTGTAACTGAAGCAAGAAATGTTGCATAACGAGCTCAGGAGAGACGACATCATCGCTAAACCATACCATTCCGCAGCGCGAAACGGTAGCCAGTGTTGCATAACGTAAATCTTGCACTTCAAACATTATACGAACATTTGGTGGAATGCTAAGACGTTCACCATTAGGTAGTGTTAAAAGTTTATTGTCATCCAGAACTGAATTGAGATTTTCTACCCATTCTGGATCAACATCACCATCAAAAATAATCCATTGTCTTTTGAAAGACTCGCCACGAATACTGTCAATAATTCTAAAAATGGAAAGAGTATGAAGTATAAATTACTGCCAATGAAAACAGATCAAACAAGGCGATCAAATGATGGGACTTTTTATGAAGTGTAATTCACGCAGAACATGATTACTAAATTAAAATGTTTTCCTGGAAATCTAGGTGTGTATGTACATACATCTGTGAAATATCATGAAACTCAACATTTTGTAATTATAATTATCGAGATTTGAAGCCTACTTATGCATTTTTATATAATGGTTTGAAGTAGACTTCGTGAAATAATGTTGAGAATCGAACAAATGATAATGATACGATAAGCTAACCAATTACATTCCTATCTAATCGGCTTTGAGTCACGATACATATCTTAAGACTAGTGACACTCTATACGACTGTGTGGAACATATACATTACTGAAATGTTCTAACAACTAAATCATCACTACA
The DNA here is from genome assembly GCA_946903255.1 of Schistosoma spindalis. NCBI lineage: Eukaryota > Metazoa > Platyhelminthes > Trematoda > Strigeidida > Schistosomatidae > Schistosoma > Schistosoma spindalis. The sequence continues at coordinate 15,642,016 of OX336424.1, forward strand.
CGCCTAAAACTGGAACACCTCACCAATTGGTTGGTATTTAACAAAACTAAATAGTTAAGTGCTACATGAAACCTCATAAGCGTGGAAATTTTGTTCAAAACACCAGGGAAATTATATTGAATAAAAATAGATAACATTTGAATCGACACAATAAGATGAATGAAATGATCAGAGTAGAAATATCACAGTTCTTTTGATAGTGTTTTTACTCTCAATCAAAGACTGACATGACCATTTAAATACTTCCTTCCTATATATAAAACAAGAATTAAAGAGTGCAAAATTATTAGTACGTCTAAATTAGAAATGAGCCTGAATATTGCACATTCGAGGAGGAAATCTTACTTTCTCAGAATGTGAGTAAATAGACCATCTGACCATTCGCGTGTATTGGGATCAAGACAGCCGTAAAGTGATTCTTTGCTGATCGATTTTGGATCAATTACATGAGCAACTCCTTCCACACCTTCTACACGTTCCAAAGCTTTCAGTAGTACACGCCAAGCTGTAGATTTTCCACTACCTGACGGTCCTACCATCATGAGTCCATGATGTATGCATGTGATCTGATAAAGCTGTAAAACTTTCTGTACCCATAGGCTAGCACCTGGATTACCTCCAGCTAATGGTACAACACTATCACTACCATTCTGATTATCGAGACCAGATTCATCATAGACGAGATACATTTCCTCACAAACACGACGTAATTCACAGCGTAATTTCTCCATAGCGGATTGGGAGTAGTGAACTCCAGGGAAGACATCATTAAGTAGGCTATAAAGTAAAGGAATATCTTCAGCGACCAATTTTGGTACCATTGTTTCCATTACTGATTGAATAAGTATTTCTTGTTCAGGCAAAGACTCTGCGATTGATGTTTCATTGACCTATATGAGCATAGAGTAAAAGTATAGTGAGGAAAAATAAAAGTAGGATAGAAGTATGTTAGAAATGACAAATAATAAAATAATATGTCATTTTATTGTTTAATTTCAAGACATAAAGATAGAAAACTGCGATTGTCTTTATGAATCTGGTAAAAATAATTAAGTCAATATGTCCAAATCAGGAGTAGAAAGTAAAATTAATGCTACTGTTATTATTCAAAATTGCTTTTGGCCAACTTTTTCCGAAATTTGGGCAAGATTTATGTATTTGATAGCGCACAAACGTGTTTAAAATCTAAACAGGATGAAAATTTGAGCACATACGAGTTGTACCTTGAGTACGAAGTAAATTCAATTATAACAATGTAGATATTACTAACTAAATCGAATAAACAATAAGTTTAAAAACCGCTAAAGACTATCATATACTTATAATCTGATTAGTCCCAATCAATATACACAAAATAGGTAAACCTTAAATATGTTAGCCAACATCAAATTGTTAAAGGTCCATGTAAGGTAAAAACTTCCTATTTATAGCGCAGACATAAAAAAACCTCCGGTCAAGGAAACGATGTGCATTTCCATCAATTCATCACAGAAAATAGATTTACTCTGTAACGCACAAAATATGTAACATGCCATTAATGCAATATATAAATGCTAACCGTTTCTCCACGTGACAATATATCTTCCTTTAATTTTCGAATACGTTCTCGTTTTACATGACCTGCTGAAACCAATACTGATTTTAGAGCTCTTAAACCAAAATCATAATGTGATTGTGCAGATAACTGTTCATCACAAAGCTGGAAAAAAGGGACAATTTTGCTAGCTAATTTTTCAGCTGTTCGAAAGCCCTGCAAAAAAAAATCAGAATTAAACGTGGTAAAAATATAAGTAGATTGAGTAAAAATAAAAGTAACAAATAATCCTTGAAATCCTTTAATACACAAGAAACTGTTTTATTAAATCAGTAACTGAAAGAACTATAATTTTAAACTTAGCATTTTCAATTTGTCAAAATTCGAGAAAAAAATTATCCTATAGAAAAATTTGTAATAAGTTCACTGTTGTTGGTTATTTGAAGTAAATATATCAATGATAAATATCCTTGGTACTGATACTAATAAATGTATAGTTTCTATCAATGAACAAGGTGATTTGTCAGGAGACTAAAACCCAGAAAACGATTTATGATGCGTAAGCATGTGATAAACTGGAGACAATAAAGCAACAGATGTCTATTAGAATCATATAAAACTGAACGATAAAAAATATAGCCTTAAATATTCTGATGTCCAATACAACTTTATCATAATAAAAAGATGCTATTGAAAATCTAACTAACAAATTGAAACTAAGTATTACCTGAGAGTACAGCATAACTTGTGCAATCAACTGTCTATCCGGTTGGGTCATAGCTAATGAACGGAAAAGTTTCTTCAAATTGTCTGGTAGATTAGAACGTCCGGCGTATCCAGGATTCATAGTGATAAATATAGCCATATCAGGATGAACACTAACCTATCATAACACAATTTAAAAGAATTGGTTTACGAATATTTAAGTAAATAAATTTAAAAACAAACAAATACTAAATAATTAGTGGTTAATGAAATATGAAAACTTACTTGTTTTCCAAGAAGCTCAACAGTAACAGATTCTTTGGTAGAGTTCTTTTGTGAGCATGCCATATCTCGAAGAGTCTCTTGAATACCTTGTACCTGTTGCGAAACAGCTGAAAGCATTCGCTCTTCCAAACGATTGAATTCATCAAAACAACCCCAAGCCCCAACTTGGCACAATCCAACAAAAATTCGACCCATTGCCTACAGAAATTGTAAACAAGTTTTATTAACATTAGGTTATTACGAAGCTTGATCATACGACAAAAATGACAAGATGAAGTTTGAAAACTTACGTGGAAATCAAATGTTTCGTCACAATTAAAAACAAGAACAAATCGGCCTAACTGAGTTCCCAAAGCTTTTACTGACTCAGTTTTCCCTGTTCCCGCTGGACCGAAAGGCGATCCCCCAAGGCGAGCTTCAAGAGCTTGCGTCATAGTTAAGTAACAACGATCAGTAAGTGGTGTTTGAACAAGGCGATCATTCAAACCCAGATATTCAAAACCGTACTGGAATTTTGCATTAGCCATTTGGATTGAAACCTGTCGTAAAGGATCAGATTGTTTTGGATCAAAGTAGAAGCGCATTTGACTGAGCCAATCAAAAGCACGAGGTGAATTAACATCGCTTCTTATCAGATTACGAATAACATCTCGTTGATGAACATGCTCAATGATAAGATGTTCCAATTTTTGTCGACGAACAGGTGGTTGTTCATACAAGACACAATCGGCAAGTACAGTTAACATCCCTTCAACAGATGTCAGACACTTTTGAAGGGGACTATCTTGGGCTGAACTAATCTGACCTTTCATAGCATTTAAAGCGTTGTCAACAGCTTCAGACCAGATGACTTGAGAAGCCAAAACAACTAACTGCGCTTGATATTTGTCTAACCATGCCAGAAAACCAGATTTTTCTATATCTTGTGCAGTCTTCAACTTCTAAAACAATAAAATCAGTAATATAAAAACTAATAATGTTTAACATAACAAATAGTTAACATATTTCTAAAAAGTTCACAAGAAGCTGCATTGGATACAACATAAACTAGCATATATAAGCATGCGCATAATAACCACAGAAATACTGTACAATAAACAGTAAATATAATAAATTTGTCGAAATAGCAAAAACGATAAGGCAAGAGCAGGAGAGAGCAGAAGATAACATTCAAAATGATGCAGGGGAAAATGGTTGAGAATCGAATGGACAAACAGAACAAACAATATAAAGTAAACTGTAGAAATTCCTGGATTTAACTTACATGAGCATTGGATCCATAAAGGTAACCAGATGTCTGTACATACATGTATATACATACACAAATACAATGAAGTGATACGATATAATAAAAATTAAATACATATTAATTGGTGAGGAAGACAGATTTGCAAGACAAGAAATCTTTACACAAAATGGTATACTATCGTCTCTTATGTTAGTGTAAGTTATTCTGAATGAGTATAACATCATACTATCATATATATACAAATAATTCACAAGTTCATCTTGCTAGTAAGTAATTTTTAAAACTTATGATTAGATTAACAAAGAAAACATAAATTTATTATCTTGTTTATCTATGAAATTTCACGATTTGCAGAATTTGAAATTAAGATAATAGATGTGTGTTGCATCGATAAAATGACATATGGTACCAACTATAACCAGCAGCACGAAGTTAGAAGCTTAATTAACTTTTAGACAGCAGGATGCAAAACCACATTAGTGTTGGTAGAAAATAAACACTAGATTTACCGAGTAAACGCTCCAGAAATAGGTCTAGTATCTACGACTCATATGTCAAAAGCTATGTTCTAAACATTTAGGTCTGTTTTTTTCACTCTGAGGATCAAAAACCTTACTGATGAACTATACAAATTATGATAGGACACTCAAATATGAGCAACTTAGTTTAATTGGGGTCAGAACTGAAAATATGATAACGAATGTAAAATAATAAAAAACTAGTGAATTAACAGCTGAGGAACTACAAATCAGAAAATAGCAACGAATATAATGCCTGAAACACGTACTTGTAATTCCTGTATAGCGTGACCTAGATATGTAGCCAAAGAAAATCGCATCTCACGCTCAAGCATAGTGAGCCAATCATTAATAATTGGATTATCTTTTATGGAAATCGGTTTAACCAAAGTTACTTCTTCGCCTTCCTTCGAGCATAAACCTAGAATTTCCGTATTATCTTCATTTAATTTGATAGAATTAACACCGGCAAACATTTTCTTGAAATGCTTCTGTAATCGTGGAACATTTTTACTGTTACCGATAATCTCCAGTAAATCTTCATCACCAACGAAATAAAATCTAAATTTAATATAGTACAAACAAAAGACAGATGTTATTCATAAACTGATTATATCAGATCATTGATAATACCTAAAATAGTTGGATAATAACAAAGATAACATTATTACATTGCTACTGCTAACACGGAAAAGTGGCAAACCATACCGTGGAAAAGATGATCTTTGTCTTTCCAGATATTCTCCAAGAGAGCGTTGTATTTTTGACAGAAGATCTGCTAATCGCTCCAGTTGTCGCTGAACATTTGAAGTGTTTAGTACGTCCATAACCAGAGGTGACTTTGAAACTTTCTTCATTAAACCAAGAAATTCTGTGCTCACACTCTGGAATCTTTGTGATTCTTGAGGTAACAAAACTTTGATATCGGCAGAACCGGCGAAAATACCATCAAGGTATACCCAACGACGTTGTACATCTATCCAAACATCAAACAGAGCGTTAATCCTGTTTAAACGATCTTCCCAGGCCAATGCTTCCTCCTCAAATTGCTAAATACATATAAAGCAGAGATTTTCAGTGACAGAAACGATTAAGAGATTTTAATTCGAAAATTTGAATATAAGAGTAATCTACAAAATGCAGAAAAGGAATTTATATTCCATGAGTATTTTAATCCTAGTTCATCAAAGCGTGAGTAATGTGCTAGCACTTAACACTACAGTTTATTTCTTTGTAACGAAGTGTACAAACACTAAATATATGATCAGTGATGATCAATAATATTTAAAACCAAACTTACTTTAAAATAAGGTGATAACTTCATGGCACTCAAACTGTTTATATGTTCTTTGATACGGTTAAACAAATCATCCCAACCGCGAATTAGTCGACATTTATCCTGATAAGGAATAAGTTCAAGTGTATAGTTCTTCCATACTTCAGTAACCTAATATGAAAAAATTATTAGAAACATTTAAGCATTAAGTTACTTGTTTGAGAAATTCTTCTAAGGCTTTCTCACCCTGAGCAACCAGTAAGATGTCTTTGATCACTGCCTCATTTTGTTGGAGATCTAATTCCCACATATGACCAAGGGTTAATTCAGACATAGTCCAATTGACGTTAAGTTTTTTCATTAAAGACTTCCAATGACGATCTTTTAATGCTTCTGACTTCAATTCCACTATCATAACATTGGACTTAGCATAATTTTGAAGAGTACGTTTGACGTGTTCATACGATGAATATTGTCGAAGTCTCGCTGGAAGTTCCTTTAATTGCCCTGCAAGTGCATCTAATTGTTGTCTTAACTTGCGCGGTTGGACAGTTTGCCAAGGAGTCTCTTTCATTAACTCGATTTGTTCCCAAACATGGGACAATTCAAGCCAAACATTTTTGAGATCCTAAAATAACGAATACGGTCAAGTGTTACTTTGATAGAACCGTTAGTTATACACAAATTGACATCTTAATACAGAAAAGCCTACATATGTAAATTAATATACTGTTAAAGCTCCAAATTCACTATATCGTTTTTCACAAATGGTTAATGAACCTACATCATTCAGATGGCCTTTAATTAAATACTCATTATTAAACATTTAAATCGTACATCATCAATACTTTTGAATAGTTTCAGGGAAAGTTGGGCATATTGGACAAATCAAAAACAAACTTGGATCATGTTATTCAACTTATAAAAGAAACTCCATCGCAGTAATCGATGTAAATAACAATTAAATGATTGTTAGTGCCTTACAAACTGATAGATCTATTGACCAGAGTAGATTTCAGTGGTCCGACATAAATGAGGTTTTGATATCAACAGCACAAAATGTTTATATCTACGCTGTAATTTAGAGTATAAGCACCCGCAATAACACAAACGATGTTCAGCCATAAGTTTTGGGTGTCTTACGGATTTTACATGACCGATGGATCGGTGTTATTTCATTTGACTAAACTGGAGCTTATTTCAGTGCTAACCCTACTACGTTTGTTATGGCACGCAGCGTGACATAATTCTCATGACGAAAGCTACTATGCTCAAGCACGTTACCGAACAACGGCATTAATTACATAATTTTACAACCAAATACAAGTAATCCTTTGAAGACAATGGTGGACGAAGACAGTTATAAAAGCTAAGTTTCAGGGTTGTAGAGTATAGTTGCTTATATCAACGAGTAGCATCATTAGCCCTTACACAAATAATGTAACATAGACCTAAGTAAATTAACCTGATTTACACAATAAATCATTCAGATGATCGATTTTGGGTCACATGAAGTTAAAACAATCATTAAGTGTACTTTTTCAAATTTTAGGTAGAACACATATGTCCAAACATAAAGGATGGATATAGAGCCTCTTATTTTAAAAAATGTTATAATCCTACCTGAAGTTCTTCAAAAGCCACTTGTACACGTTGTTCTGTTGGTGACAGTAAACCGGATTCAGTTAATTCTAAAGCTTCTTTAGCACGTTGAATATTATCACGTTCTTCACGTAAACGATTGAACTTCCCTTCTAATATAGTTAGTTGACTGACAGCTTCTTCCGGCTTTAGATTACCGGCAATTGGTTTCTCCTTTTCCCAAGATGATAATAATTCAGAGGTTTTACCCTCAACAATCTTATCCTCAGCTACAACTTTCATTTGAAGACTTGCCACCTAAAATACACAAAGACAGTAAGAGGTAACACCTAAATTCAAAAATCGTATTAGTAAAAAAGAAAGGCTTGTTGCGAATAACTTACTTGAGTACCAATACTATTTTCTTTTCGTCGTAAAATCTCTTGGAATGCACTCCATTCACCTAGAATATTTTCTGAATCCAACCAATTTGAAGGGAACTGGAAACGATCACGATAGAGAATATTTTGACCAGAACGATAGAGTTCCACTTGTTTCTCCCAAACTTTCATTTTTCGTTTAACAGCCTGTGTATACGTGATGGCATTAACGGCTTCACCAGTACTTCCAGCTTCTATGGCCTGTTGCTCTAGGTCGAGGCGGGCCTGAAAAAAAAATAACTAATGCATAAATCTATCTCTCCATTTAATTACGTAAGTAATAAAAAAGATGTTGCAAAATAAATTTGTTTGATGTGTTCTTTATAGTAAGAAGAATTGAGGAGTTAACATTTAAGACTGAAATTACTAACCTTAGATACTTGTGAGAATAGGTCTTGCATTTCAGAACCAAGATGACTTCCAAACTTGCTCAAAATGTCTTTATGCCAATTGTCATATTTCAAGGAGACTTTAGACTGAACTTTGCCAAACATAATAATGATTGGACCAAATTCTTTTTGAGTTTCTGCAACATCGAAATGTTGACGCATACTTTTGATTTCATCCAGAAGGTTCATCCAAACCTATTTAAATTTTTAACAATAAGGTATTTTTGTCAAAGGTACTCGTAAAAAGCTTACCTGTTCGATCAGTCATTTAATTATTTTAGAAAATAAAAGCTGATTATTGAAAACCTAAATTAATGAATATGAAATCCGGTATCAGTACACATAAGTAAATGGACGAAAGAGAAACTATTCTAGATTTCTATGGAAGTTTTGATCAATGGTGAAAGAAGTTTACTTTTAACTACTGAATGGCAAGTTGAAAACTCCCTTTAAGTAGTTCAGTTTGAGAAGACAGGTAGTATTACCAAGCATCACGTGATAAATGCTTCAAAAGCCGAATACAACATTTTTAAACGATTACTAACTTCCACTAGTCTAACAAAATCCATAAAATTTCTACATAAGAATTTGTAAATTCGTGGAGAATGCAGCAATACACATGTAGCCATGAGTCATGAAATTAAGTTGCAATTTGCTCATTGGTCTAAGTGACTGAACATTGTGTGATTAATAATTGATTTGTTCGTTCCATAACCTGAGGATTCGACTATTGATTCAGTAGAAATATAGAATATGTTGAGAACTCATAGGGTAAAAAAATATACATTTAACATTCAATGAGTTTTACAAGATAAGTCAGCTTGTATCGCTATCAAAAGTAAACTCAAAATATTTATCCTTAATTTGTTAGCCTGATGTTCACAATCAAGCCAGGATTAATACTCCAGGATGAGGAAAAACAAAACTTCATGTTAAAAGTGCAGAGTCGTTTAGGTTATTTTTAGTGAATACGACCCCTAGGTCTTTATAATATTAAATATACTATGTTACTAAGGTGAGTAATGGTAGTTGGACTTCTGTCTAAAATACTAATTAATTATCTCACTTGATATTCGGCAACTAATTTCTATGTATAAACTTTGGAAAAAAAACATCAGTTACCGGAAAACATAAAATAAAGAAAACTTATAATGAAAATAAATAGATTTCAAGATAAAACAAACTGAGACCGTATGTTCACAGCACTTGAATGGAAAAGAAACTCACCTGAGTATCAGAACCAAGACGACCGTAAACCTGATCACTTTGCAAATCCCAAAGCGCCTGATAACTTGTCCATGTCTTGACATATTCTTTTGCGTCACCAGTTACCTGAACAATCGCCTCATGAGCTTTGGCCAAAATTTCTCCCCCATTCTCTAGTTTATAGATTAGCTTCTTATAATTTTTCTGTGTATCGGTTTCTGAATCAATTCCAACCTATATCGCCAAACGATAATGATACTCAATATCCTAGTTTTGTGAATTTAAATTATTTTATTTAACTCATTTGAAATTTACATTAAATATTCTAGACTGAGTAGAATGTGTTAGTGCATACTCAATAAACAATAAAAACATACTCAAAAACATATGGTAAAAAGTGATATGAAGTAAAATTACGTTTCTTCAGTGTGAGTTACAATCACCTAAATCAATCTACTGAGACAATAATAACAATAATAATAACCTAATGGGTGACAAAGGAAAGGTATATGAAGCATAATTTGTTTGTTGATTCAACAGTATATTTCTTCACAGCAACCGGATTCGTATTGATGAAATCGCATCTGGTTATCAGAGCAAGGGATATCTAAGAATTAGAGACATATAACTACATTCCTTCGATACAGTCAGTTTCATATCTATAGAATCCTGAACCAATAACATGGGTCATATCTAGCAACACTAATAACAAACTGATAAATCCTTTTACTATTGGCAAAGCAAGGTTCAGATGTTTACATCAGTTTAAAACAAAACTGGTTGTTTTCTAGTGCCTGTTTAAAGTATAATTTATACTTACACGTTTTTGTTGGTTTCTAAATTACTGTTTTATTTATCTTTAAAACTACAACAAACTCAGAAACCTTTTCCTGATTCTTCCTCAACAAGAATGTAAGTTTCAAGATGACTGAAGGAGTTACTTAGTACTAATAACTTTCCAGCATCTTCACATCACAAATTGCAAACTTTTGTAAGAAATATCAAGTCACAAATATTGCATTTTCAACAAGAAGATAAACAAAAATTAAAAAAAACATGATCTACCTGATACCGTGAATGTTGAATTCGTGGTAAACTAAGAACTATGCTTTCCCAAGCGCTTAGATTAACTATAAGTTCATGTCGAGCTACCTCAATGCTAGGATGTAAATGAATCTGTTGGTTGGTTATTCTAAGTTCATGAACAAGGGCTTTTATTTGCGGTTCACCACCTAAACGATTTTTGGACTGTGGTGTTGAATGAGTATCATCTGAATCATTTGCCTAAAAATTGAAAATAGATTGTAGTCATTTTTTGACAAAAAATTACATAAAATGAATAATAGGAAAGTGTTGGCTTTCATTAAGAATAAAACCGAAAATGTTCACCCTACTTTAATACAAGATGAATAGCTTAATATCCCTCAATCCTTCGATGGACTTATGAGGGACATCTAGTTCATACCCCAACATTCCTCAACGAAGGTTTCTGGAAAATATCAGAAACCATTTGCATACAAATGTGTACAAATCTTTCATATGATATTTAACTCCAACTCTTCACTTTACACGTTTGGTGGTAAAAAGAACTTACTATCAGAAAATGGAGCCGTCAATTGATTGGTTAATTAATTTCACAAATATATCACACTAAACCGGAAGTGAATGAATACAAAAGCGATCCTCTGAAATACGATATTTAGCTGTAACATCATATCCAGACTTAGCCCTGTTTCCATTATAATAAACTTTTCTGTACCATCAGAAAACATGTTTACAGTATCTTTTAGATAACACTTTCTACAGAAGCTACTTTTTTATAGTTCTTATATATTATCAAAGTACCGCTAGAAAAGCATCTTATAAAACAAATTCAATTAGTATAAAAGTACGCTTACATCAAACTGGTCTTTCTGACCTAATAAAACACGTGTCCATTCAGAAATACCAGCCTCAAGGCGTGCAACCAGACGATGTTCAACTTCTTCATCTAAACGAGCAACCCATTGGGGAAGATTTGAATATTGATGCAGATTTAATTCGTCCACCGATTTCTGGATTTTACCTGTTTACAAAAAATATTATTTCTAGTGAAATCTTACAAAACCGGTAAACGCTCAGTCTCATCATACTAATTTTATGCTGGACTAAGCATGGTTTATAAAAGGAAGCAAAGACGCCCCAAATAAACTGTTTCATTCACTTATCCTGCATAATGTACACTTAAATTAGACATCAAACACGTCTTAAGAATTACGGCCTTAAATTACGGTACATAAAACAGGATAAAAATGCTGACGATACATCTGCAGATAGAATCTGGAGAAAAAAGAATATGACAAGTTATAAACATGTAAGATTTTAAAAACTAAGCAAGGGAGATTTATTTGTTTTTGGGACTTATTCTGTATATTTTTGTTCACCTAATGATCATTACTCATTTGGTCGTAGATGGTTAAGTGTAGGTTAGAAAAACGTTAAGGGTATGTAGATCAGGAAATAGCATCAGCACATGAAGCCATTCAACCCTTGTCTCAGCCATGTCGATAGATCCAAGCCTGTATTCAGTTCTCGTTTTCTAAACTTTTCGTCCATTTTAGAGATTTAAATTTGTACTATACGATTTGGTGGACAATAACCTTTATTTCTGCGTCTGTTGCACATCTAACATTTATGCTTCTTACAGAATGCTAATCACCTCATGGCGAACAGGCAGTCGTTGGTTCGTTATTAGTTGTTTTTGATGCTCTCGACTTCTGAGGATTTTATCTAGCAATAGTATTGACACTAAAAAAGGTTAAATTCGGATTTACCTGTTCAATTAATTCATTGTCGTGTCGTATTTACATTTCGAATAAATAAGGTCAAATGAAAGTAGAAATCGCAATAAGAAAAACGTCATTATATTTATAATTTTTACGCACGATTCTAGAGTCTTCTCAAAGTATCCACTAGCGCTGATTGTTTAAGAAATGGGCAGTTAAAGTGCTTCGATACAATCTTGCACGGGACATTCTTTAATCTAATATATATCCCGCTAAAAGCTCATAGTTAGGTTGACTAGTAATTTGTCAAATGAAAATCAAATCTCAAGTGTAGGAATTGTATATTGACGATGAAGAAATAATGACTAGATAATAGAGGTCACTCGAAATGATAAACAAGAATATGCACGTAGACCAGACTTCGAAATTACAGAGAAATCAGCATGTCTTTAATATATTACTCCGTAAATTTTAAGTATGCACAATACTGTTGTCTGAGATTAAAATAGGTGTTACACTGAAAAAAAACTCAAGAACACAAAACTCCGCATTAAATTACCTAGAATCTCCTCGAAAACCGACTTTGAAAAAACACAGGTTTCTAATGCTTTGACTTCCCTATCTATTTCTCGAGTAGTAACTAGAAGATCATCGACTTTCTCTTGGAACTGTAATACTGTTTCTGCAAAACGTTGAACAAATAAACCTAAACGATATGATTCCCAAACTAAAGATATTCCCTCAGCTATCAGGAGCTGAACTTCACGTCGCATTCCAGCACACAAAAGACCAAGATTTTGTCGCTGGTTTTCTTCTATTTTACTGCAGGCACTTTCATAAGTTCGCACACTTTCAATAAGTGATATTGCATACGGATAAAGCTGATTGGTCTGATGAGCTCTATTAACTATTCCAAGAGGTACACGAAAGCCAAGCCATTTCATATTTCGTACCTGAATGGAAAACAATTCAGACAATCAAAAGTATGCATAAAAATTATCCAAATGAATTATTAACAACTTATTTGCTTCTTAATAGCAACAACCTATGCTCTTAATTATCAAAACCCCTTTATTTTTGATACCCGGAGGGATATTAGTTATCGATGTGGACCAGTCCCAACTCCTTCAGCCGAGTCCGAAAACTAGGAGTGAAAAGTGACATATTTAGCCAATCAGCGATTGATAAACGATAAACGAACATGATTGGACAAGAAGTGGCTTTCTTTACCAAGGGTTGAAGCAAGCCACTGATATATATATATATATATATATATATATATATATATATATATATATATATATATATATATATATATATATATAAGTATACATACATGGTATTCGGTTTGGCTAAATGGATTTTTTCCCTTACTTCTTGTCCATTCTGTCAAGCACCCGAGCTCACGCACAAAGTGTTTACACCGTGCGCTACAGCAGTTATAACTAACAACTGTGATGTAGCATACAACAGCTCTACTTTTTTCTAACCGCAGCTACTCCGAAAGGCTAATTATGTTAAGATTTGAAGAAAACAAAGAAGATTCACGTCAGGCTAATTTAGTTATGTATCTAATCAATGACATAATTACAGTGCTTTATCAACTGAATAACTAACAGTAAACAAAACCATGGAAAAATAATTAATACAAAGAAAATTAACTGGAAATTAAACACCTAATTACAGCTGAAATAAACTAAAATTTAACAAACAGAATTTACGCCAGTTTAATACAACAAAATGCATCGAAGTTAAATGGGCAGAAATCACCTTAAACCAATATGAAATGAAGACTGAATTTTTTCTCCATACGTTATACTTTGGAACATAGTATCTCGAACTGTTGAAATCTCAGATTACATTATCGACATTAAAAAAATAATTCATACCTCCGTGAAGCATCTGAGATGCTTACACAACTGAAAAAGGTCACACTACTTAACCATACAGAAGCTTCCTTAAGACATCTAGTTGCTTAGTTTCCTGAAATTGATGCTCATTGGATCTGTACTTGATCAAATGTATATTTAAAATGTTAATCAGAATCGGCAACAACACCATACAAGATTACGAAGTGCAGTGGAATGTCTGCATAAAATGCAAAATTATATTCCAACAAAGAAAATTATTCAGAAATCAATGGATATACACGCACGAAATATATATTAAATATATTCAGTATCTATTAGTTTAACTAGTACATCATAACAATAATCGATTGTAACATGATTACACATCTAATTTTTTTTAAATACTTGTGGAAAAATTACTCAATATGCAGACTAACCTCCTTGGCAAGCGTTATTACTTCTAACTGAAAATTGACTTTTAACTTCAGAACAGTTATGGTTTGTGTTTCTCCCTCTTTTGTAGCGACTTTAGCCCGTATAGGCTCAATGTTGAAGATGCGACCAGAAACGGAAATCTGTTTTTGTTGAACCTTTCGTGACCAATCTTCAAAAAGTTCATTAGTGTTTAGTTTAGCCTTAAAACTGTCTCCATCTGCCTTAAGAAGTTGTCCCTCACGATGATGTTCCCATCCTTTACCTAAAAATACAATTAACCCCATGAATTATTTATTTATTTATTTTAAAACATAGATATTGGTACAAGGAGGTACCAAATACATATGCGCCACAGATATCAATTGATATATGTGAGGGCTGTGATACTGCCCGGATGCCCAAACAGAAGCAGGAACCCATGAATATCAATAATCCTATACAATTTACGCAACACAATAAATACACTGTCAGTACAAAATAAAACGTATTGATGAATCAAAAAATCGCTAAGAGAGGACAAATTACAACCCGATTAAAATGATGTTAAACATACCCAAAACATCCTCGACCCTTCTTAAATAGGCATTGAGTTGACGCTCTATTTGACGAGCCCAAATTATAGATCCAGCGACCGGGGGTAGATCACGAAGTTTTGTCATATGATAAGCCTTACTAGATGTATATTGTATTCGGAATTTAGCATGTAAAGCCTCGATATCATCTTTAACGCGCTGTATAAGCTGTGTTTGGTACTCGCGTATAGCACCTCGTATATGTGGACGTACAAATAAGGCATTGAAACGTGAAAAATATCTGAACATTTCATTAGCATTTTTTGCAGTGCCTAGAAGATCTCGAAGACGTGCAGCTATTCGAGTTTCCACACGATCAATCCGTTCATCATACCTACAAGTGCATATGATTTAGTGTGAGAAATATAAATATATTCTCCGAGTATTAGATAAAAACCGAATCTGTTTAAAACTTACCGTTTAACTGCCGCTTCCCACACTTCACTGCCTTCTTTGGTAACGTCCAGACAATCGATCTCCTTCACTATCTCATAAGCTAAGTTTACCTCTTCTATTGCATTAGCATCTGATGCATCTAGAAGTGGTTGTTCTTTCCCAACGACTTTTGGCAGAATCTTGCCACCACTCTCACTTACAACCACTCCATTGATATTTGACAGGTCATTTGATTCAGCCGGCGTATCTTTGGTTTTATCTGCTTGAGCACTACGTGCAGGTCGTAGGACGCGAACTATTACCTGCCTTAACTGTTCATGTTGATGTCGGAACCTTAGATTATATAAAATAAGAAACCCTTATTAGTTAACATCATGAAAGTTACTGCATTTAAAGATTGTATTAGCAAATTACCCAAAAATCCAAACACATCTAAGATACAAAAACTGTTTCGGGTTTCCGACCAAAAATTTCTTAATTTGTGATTGCACTTTTAGTTTTTAGCTCTTTTTAATTTTTATTTAATATTCATACACTCTGGTACAAGTTGGTAGCAAAAGACTACGCACCACAAATAAAGTGGTGACAGTGAGATAAAATAAAACAAGAAAAGGGAGTACAGTTAAACAAACAAAACAATGATACAGTTCACAGAAAAATGTGACCAAGAATCCTTTCAGTTAAGACAGTTCCTTTCATTTTTACAAAGGATGTAAGCGAAAACCACAACAGGATTGCCACTGGTTTATATTCTAAGATATATTGCATAACGTCTCAATCCAATGAGATAATTAATTTATAACTGATTAATAATTATTGAAGTATAAACATGATAGGCATAATCACCTTACGATATGGTTTGAGTGTGTATCACAGGTGATGCGTCTATCAGCTTATCAAATGATTACATTGAACAGGAGACTGATCTGTATTACCTGATGGCTGTGAAACAAGGACTTTAAAAGAAATACATATATGTTGCTAGTATTTGATCATGTATCTGAAGTATTGATCATCCATGGAAAAAACACTGAGCAGGTACATAATAATAGGTAGAAATGATAAACCGGATTATAAGGTTGTGAACCCTTAACAACCAAGGTGATTTGAGAATGAGAAACAAACCCAGTCATTCATTATCTTGATCCATTATGCTGACCAGTGTGGTAGGCTGAAATTAATTAGGGGTGACCAGATCAAAACGTACCATTAATTGATGAAATGATTGTTTATACTTCCTATATCACGAAGGAAGGAGTACATTTTCTGGTTAGTTTTTGAGACGCCGTTCAAAATATGGAGACGTTCAGATCTGAATCTTCAGCTCAGCGCTACTTTATGCTGACCGATTCCACTTAGCTTCTGAACTATATTCCTAAGACTAGATCCAAACTACTGTTGATGTAATTATTGTAATCAATTTACTTTCCATATTAATGATCTTTTCTTCACGTACTGGTATGAAGAACTGTAAATTAAGTCGACAGTGCACTATATAAGATCCTACGTCTTTCATGACTGCATTTATTCGTGATTATTTTACACTACTAAAGCAATAATAAACAAGGATCTGTGACAAAATACGTACAAAGGACAATGCGATTATAGCTTTTTCTAGAAAAAATATGTTTGCTTTTGAGTGGCCAAGATTCTTCCTCAAAACAGAGGGTGAGCAGGTATTGAACGTCTAAGGAAGGTTTTCCGAAGACGGTCGGAAAACCTATAATCCAAGATAGTGGTAGACATAGGATCCAGGACCCTGAAGTAAAGAATAGTGTGCAAAACTGTATTTGTTGACAGCTACTACAGACAATATTTTTGCGCTACCTCATTATATACCCAACTAAACCTTCATACTCGTAAGTTACTAGTATTTGACCACAGATGCCTTAGAAATATTGCTGGGATCTGCTGGGATCATCGGGTAAGTAATAGTGAGGTTAGACGTAGGGTATTATGGAATTGTGGTAAATCAGTTGATGAGGTTATGAATCTTCATCGACTGAGATGGTTTGGCCACGAGTTGCGTATGCCTGAACACCGATTACCACGACGCGCAATGCTCACTGGTGTTAGGGATAATTGGAAGAAAGTTAGGGGCGGCCAAACCAAAGAGTGGCATCAGTGCTTGAAGACACTAACTTCTGGTTTGAGCCATGTTGGTAGATGCAGACTACCTGGTTGGGGTCCGCGTGACTATCGTAACCAATGGTTGGAGACTCTTGGTGATATGGCTCAGAATCGATCACAATGGCGTCGGTGCATACACTCTCTGTCTTCCCTTAAACTAAGTGATTAAAATCGCTTCATGTCTTTCTTTCTACGAACTAATTCTATCTTCCTGTACTATATCCTTATACACACTCTTTCTTCCATATATATTACCACCACTGAATTAACTACTTCTATGAATCCGGTGTTCATCTTGTTGTGCTAATGAAGTATGGCAACTTGGACCGATGCATATATGTGCCTGGTCCTACGTTGCAGCTGACTGACTGACTGACAATTAAACCTTTGGGTCAGAGATCCGACGAAATTGTCTGCTTTGCTCATGTAAACTGATAGTATCTTAACCGCACAAAGGACAATCTACCATATAGTTGACGAGAAACAGTGACAAGATTAGATTGATCAAAGGAAACCGGCATCAACACTTACTTTCTCATTTGATCCAGACGCAGCTGTAGTCGACGGTGGGCTGGATTACTTCGCCATATCATTCGTAGTTGTTCGTCCCGCTTTTTCTTAATGATGTCTCGCATTAAGCTTTGAAGTCGGTCATACTCATCGTCCCATGTTGAAAAGACTTCAAAACAAGCAGCCATTACCCTTTCAAATTCTTCGAAAGGCATATGCATGAGACGGCGTGTACCTAAAACCTAAACGAAGTCAAAAATTGAGACGTTACACATCCAGGCTTAAGTTTATCCTACATTTCTATAACTCACATAGCATTTGAATATGTTACGTGGCATCCCCATAGTATTCTACAAACCTAGACGCAAAATGTTTAGATGCATCTAGCATGAAAATTACCAAACATTAGAACACAAACTTTCCTTTAAAATAAAATATGCAATCAAACAGAACTTACTACTCGCTGAGACACTGAACTATGAAAAACGGACACACCAAATACTGTATTTTCCATTACTTCAGTCGTTATGTGAGTGGTTACATACTTTACAACTAAAGCTTGTTTTAAACCCGGAATAAGTTTGAAGAATTCGTAAGTTGTCTGACTACCAATTGTTGCTAAGCAAACTAATACTACTTTCAAATAATTTATTTAAAACATTAAAAAAACGTAGGGATATAAAAAGATGTATGGAATGGTTTAGTGGTCAAGTTGTGCAATCCCGATATCTAATACACAACAAAGTACCTTTATTTATGTTACGAAACTAAATCGAAATTACCCGTTAATAGATGTTTTCATAAATAACGTGTACAGTCAGTCGCAAAAGCAAAGAAAGTACTTCAATGAACGCAACGTACCTTCAACAATTGTGAAGTGAGATCTCTGGAAATAGCTTCGATTAGACGTAAAGCTCTTTGTAAAGGATACTTCGTATTACGAATTTTGCGTAAATGAGTAAAAATTGATTGTACAGCTAGACGGATTTTATCTAGTTCAGTAGCTGATAAAAGATCATTCAGAGGGAAATCCTTCATTAAAGGGTTGTAGTCATTCACAGTCCCTAAAGCTCTTTGCAACCCTTAAAAGACCGATGAATTATGTAGAAAAATTTACCTGTGTCGGTATCAAAACTGACTAAGGCATGAAATCGTTTAGCGTGTTTCAGAATGTCCAAAGTTAACGTAACCTCCAAGGACTCTCTTTTTTCCTGTATACGAAATAAGCTGCGTTCCAAATTAAGCCAAAACGTAATTTCTTGTAATGCGGTCCCAGATGAAGGATCACGGTCGAGCTTTGTGACCTGAATGATTTTAGCAGTAAGTAAACAAGCAATGAAAAACCTTTTGAATTTCTTTAATCCATCTGTTCACTCCAGATTGAAGAGCATTCAGAAACTGTGCATCATCAAGCTTATCCTCAAAATCTGACGTCTTTGCTCGTTTCCCCTCTTCTGCGCGCTGCTTGATCACCTGTGCGACTAAAGGATGAACTGATAAAGTTATTTCAGGTATATCAATGTTTTGTTGTAGGTGTAGGAGACCCATCTCCAAATCCGTCATTGTTTTTTCCACGCTT
Organism: Schistosoma spindalis; assembly: GCA_946903255.1. Taxonomy (NCBI): domain Eukaryota; kingdom Metazoa; phylum Platyhelminthes; class Trematoda; order Strigeidida; family Schistosomatidae; genus Schistosoma; species Schistosoma spindalis. The sequence continues at coordinate 15,661,436 of OX336424.1, forward strand.
GGGGCCATTTTGTCTCCATCCCTAGAAAACTATAAGAGATATCGATCACCTACCTATCAGCCCTCCCAGATTCCCGAATGTACGATTTGTAGAAGGGACTTATCGCATTGCTGATAGTTGAATGCAACGTTTCATATGGAGAGCCATCAGAAAAGTTCAAGAATCTCAACTGAGAACTAAAGCTCTTATCGGCTTCTAAAACCCCTCCCCGTTTGATGAATACGATGCTGGAAATAATTATTTAGGGAATTATCATTACCTTTGGACTTTGTTATTTGTAAATCTAACTTCGGGAAGGATGGTGTAAGAAACACAGCAGTCTGTTGACTCATCATCATCGTCTAAAGCATAAAACTAAAACCGTCATTATTACCCCTGGTGGAAAGCTTCTGAACAACAAGTGAATGAACTTGAGCATCAGAAATGAACTTTTTGATTAGCTCTTGACAACTCGGATCATTTAAAGTTGACTCTAACACTAACGAACCGTCGTTAGTCTCTTCTAAGAGAGTGCATACGATTTTATGCACATATTTGCTGAAAATTACGGTATCAGCTAGTGAGACAGTTGGTGGTAATGGATTAGCAACGGGATCAACCGACGTATCTGCCATAGATGCAAACGACGGTTAAGTCGGGTAGCTATTTGTGAATCAAGCGCCCAACTCTTTTTGAGAGTGGTACAATTGAAAGTAGGATGGCAAGTTGAGGATAAGTTTAAGAAGTTGACACAATGAATTTTCGTACTGAAACTGTCACTAAAAGTTCAAGTGATGCTTTTCTCATCTCAAAAACAACTCAGCTGAGGGATTAGAATCGTCTTCAATTTGAATACCAAAAACTACCAGAACTCCAATTATGTAAACGCTTAGTTAATCTAAAGGTGCTGTGTACCTCAATCTCTCAGTTAGACACTCCATGAGTGTTCTGAAACTCTCCCGAACCATCTGAATGACTCTATCTGGGAGATGCTTCTGATGTAGCAAAAAGGAAACCCCAAACGGAGGCAGTTGCTGTAATACTTATGGTAAGAATTTCTATAGTCTGCTACAAATTACCCATTTTTCCTGAAGAGAAGGCTTCAAAGCCTGTAAAATAATTTTTTACACCGGGTGGGTTCCGAATTTAGTAGGCCTAAGCAGTTTCCTATCATTCGTCTTTAACGTTGTGGAGGCAAATCCCCAAAATAAACAGTTCTGTAAGTCTTCGATATTTGATGCTAACCTCATTAGTTTTAATGGAAACATCTAGCTGGAGGTGCTCAGTCACTTGTCCGCACGAGATCATAAGTGGGTACGTCGTATTACACATCCTTACAACCGTTAGCCAACTTAGGTCGAACGTTTCCAAATATATCGATAGCCTTTCAAATACATCTTCAAACCTCTTCATTTCTCATTTGACTGGGTTGGCACACTCCAGTTATAAAGGTGCTATGCGTTGTTAGGCTCCGGATACTTGTAGCATTTTTAGTAGTGATCTGGCAAATCAATTCGCAAACTATGGGTCTGTTCCTCGTTGGAACATCATATATCATTTTTTAATTTCTATTTTTACATAATGTGATAGTGTTTCCAGAGTTTCGGGTTTGTTTCTCACCTATTGGCACATTATATCTTCATCATGACGGGACAACATCTAGGTTATTTAAGATTAAACCTCATTCTCCTCCCACCTTTCAGCTCACGCCATTCTGGCCCGACAATATAGAGGTCTGGTTCTGCTACGCAGAAGCTGGCTTCCACGAGCACGGAGTGACAGACCCATGTGCACAATTCCTCGGAGAAGTAACGGAAATAAAACACTCAAATCCCCCTACAGTATTTAATTGGACAGTACTTTCATTTATTTGTTTCTTCTTCCTTTCAATGTAACCTTTATTCAGGTCTTTTATTAATTACACTTTATGTTCTTCAGTTTTCATTGTCGTGGCTTTTGTTATGTGATCTGAGTAAAGATGTATCCTGCACTATTTAATTTATCCTTGCATGCTGCCAAACCATTGACAATAAGGTCGCGTTTGACTAAACTCAGGGTCATGGCGTGATTCAGTGCATAACTGTTAACTTCTAACTGTCTGTTTGGAAAGGTTGTCCGAATCCTTGCAGGTAGATATCTGATCGCATCTTGTCGGGAATATCCTTTTTATTAACCATTCCCTTTGTTGTTTAGCAAGTTAGTGTTGGGAAAATCTTTGATTGTATAGAGCAGGCTGTACCGTTTGGGATATTTTATGATCTTAACATGATCTATTCTTTTTATTAAAATAAAACTATTTAAAATGAACACAGAGTTTGTGCTTAAATATAGTTTGATACAAGTGGCTCAAAACATTTTGCATGTTATGCAGAAGGACATAGTCTGGCCCAATCGAATAAATTTCTGTTCGTTAGTTCCGCGTTCAAACCAAATATTCCATTTCAGTCGTAACAGATTTGAAACAAGCAGTAATCACCAGTTGATAAATATTGGAATTCCTGTTAACCGCAACAAAAGGTCTCTGTAGACTCAGTGTTGGACGAAGTATAAATGATAATAGATGCACTTCCAGGTATATGATAATCCTTCTGATGTGTTTTCATGTCATGGCTCTAATGTTAGTTGAGATAATTGAAGTAGTAAGATCAACACTAGGATCTCCTTAGCTAAGTTGAAAGAAAGAAATCTGGGGGAAAGACAAACGCTACAGATTAGAGAGTTCAAGGAGAGACAGGAGAAATAATTGCTATGGCTTCAAAAGGAGCATAAGTCTTTAAGGCTGAAAGATATCATGAGTGTGAAGCATCTTTTGTCTTTAATTGTGATAGAAGACTCCAGGAGACAAGTCTTCAAAAAAGTCAAAAACTTCAGAATATCCCAAGTGGGACGTGATCCTGCCATCGCTTAGTATGTCTTGGGCTCACGAAGGTATAATTATGTAGTTTTGCTGGTCAACTAGCAAAGTTATATGTCTTATCTAAGGTCGAAGACGATGATCAGCAGCCCTTAGTTTTGTTACATTATTGTAAAGAGAAGGCCAGAAAGGTTATGAAGGAACGCGTAGTGCTGCCACCATCGTCTGATTATCGTAGAGTATGTGGCATGGCGAAACGGTTGTTTGGTAGAGTAAAGGTTCCGGTATAGAACAAGATCACGAAGAAACTCTGTCCAGGCTGACAATGAAAATGGAAAATTATTCTATAGCCTTAAAATAAACGGATCGCTCAGCGGATCATAACTCCCAATGAACTCTAGAAAGCATAGTGAATAAGTTGTCCACGACGTTACAAATGAAATGACCTGAAACAGTCAGAAAAGTAACAGAAAATGGTAGGGAGCCTACATTTTCTGAGTTAACAGAATTTGTATTATCTGATGCAAGGATATCACTCAGTAGATCGGGAAGATTTCAACCAACGGTAAAGGACTTTTAAGCAAGTTAGCCTGTTCCACACAGGAATTGTCATTCCACAAAGTCGGTATCAAGTCATCGTGAGTATTGTACGAAGATGTTCACGTGACTGACAATTGTTCCGATTCTCTACATTACCAATCGACGATAGGTGGGAGGAAGCAAGAGAAAAAGGCCTATGTTTTTCTTATATTAGAAAGGTCCACGGATCAGTGGGTTTTAGGGATTCCGTCGTGTGTATTATCGAAGGTTGTCAGAATCCGCATCACCCACTGTTGTATAAACCCATAAGAGTTCGGGACGCCTCGACTGAGCGATTGAACAAAATCATTGTCGGTACACAGAGTCACCAATAGTGTGGTTCTGGGTCTAACTCCTGTATTCCTCACAGCTGGATAAAAAACGTCCGTGGATATGCTTTTGTGGACAACGGCTCAGATGCTACGCTGGTCTAGTCAGATACGGTATGGCTCTAAAGCGAGAGTGTGACAACCACCATCAAACCGGTAAGCGGAAACAAGTCCGCCAAATCAACAATAAAGTCTTTTGAAGCTTACTCATTAGACGGGATCGAATGAACACACGTTTAACAGGCTGTTATGGTAGATGACTCGCCAGATCATAGACCAAGAAAATCTGTCAAAGACAGTGCAAATAAATGGCTCTATCCTATGGATTTATCCTGAACAGTGTTAGAGGGTGTTCCATTATCTTGGAAGATAAAAGGAAATGTGATTACTTGAAGTTACGTTTTAGCCATACAAAGATAGGAAAGTTTTAATTGTCTAACTGTATGCAGTAAACACCTGCTCGGCTGTTCTGGAATCTCAGCGACTGACTTGCCTTCCTTGTTTTCGACCAGTCTCTCTGGTTTACAATATTTCTCTCCTAGTTTCTTCGTCGTGTCATACAGCTGTCTCATATTTCCTTCTGTTGCAGCTTTTTCCGCTGTCGCTGCTAGCTCTTCCGCGTATTTCTGCTTGTCTAATATAATGCTAGTTTTGGTTCGCTTGTTTGCTTCTGCGTATTCAGCTTGTAACTAGACTTTTGTTCCAGTTCGGCTGTTGTTAATTGCTGTTTTCTTGTTCTTCCTTCCCTGAATCTTGTCCAAGGTTTCGACTGAGATCGATTCCTTGTGATAATGTTTGTTGCATCCCAGAACCTTCTGACATGTTGAGGCCTCCCCGGTAATTTCATCTTTTTGAGTAGATCTTGTAGGGCTCGGAACCTGTTGTTAGGAGCTATCTTGAGCTCGTTAAGCCTGTCAGTATCTCAAAGGAGGATCGTACTGAACACTCTCATTGTTGTTTCCCCAGTTTTCCACTGCCTCTTTAGATTCAGTTTGATCTTGGCGACCAACAGGTGGTGACCTGAAGCTATGTCAGCTTCTCTCCTTGTCTTCACGTCCTCTATTGACCTTCTGGATATCTTACTGATGCAAATGTGATCTATAATGTTCTGTGTATTGTGGTGCGGAAAGACCTATGTAGCTCTGTGCATGTCTCTGTAAGGGAATGTTGTGCTGCCTGCAACCATTTTGTTGAATACTTGCAACTTTGCAAATCTGTCACAATTCTTGTTCTTTTTTCCTAGTCCATGTCATCCCACGATATGTTCATAACCATTGTTGTCCATTCCAACTTTGGCGTTTAGATCTCCCATCAGAATTGTCAGGTCCTTCCTAAGCACTTCTTTATGATCGATTACAGCCCAGAGTAGAACTAATCTTTATCGACGTCATTTCTATCATTGACGGGTGCATGACAGTGAATAACATTCATCGTGGTTCCTCCTTTGTTTTGGAGGATGCGTTGGTGATTCTTGATCCGTCGAATTCCCATACTATAAGTGCATTACGTTCTTTTAACAGCATCAGAACAACTCCCTGAGTGTGTGGGACATTTTCCGTATCGTGATCGAAGTACAGCGGCATCGCTCCCGAATCTAAACTTTTCTGTTCAGATTGGGTTCAGTGGGTTTTGCTTGTTCCGGACACTGCTGTTGTTCTGATTGCTGAGATCAACACTGTCCTCGTGACTTCCGAAAAAATAAGCTTTCATTATCTGGCGTCATAACTTTTCTGAATAAATATCTTTCAACTCTGAGAGTAGAATTTAAACGGTTTGAGTTGTTTATTCTGGTCAGCAGCTTTTAAGCAAGGTTGTTTTCTACGGGACGGGGTTGCTAACTTCATGTCCAACTCTCTTCTTTTACCCAGTTATTGGACTGGCAGTAACAGTAGGCGGTGAGTATATTAAAGCAATAGTTTACGTAGGCTCTGAACTAATTACTCATAAAAGTATATGTCTCGATATTCAGCAGAGACATAGACTAGCTCAGACGTCACAAGTTGACGTTTGGTGCAACAAAATATCGGTCAGTAAGTGAAAAAATTACATTATCCGTTCACATATGCCCCTTTGTCAGCTCTAGTGCTTCTCTTTACTAGCTTGTTCGGATTTGTGAATAGATAAATCTCTTGGGGCTCAAAACTTATTGTTAGGATATACTTTGAATTCCTTGAGTCTGTTAGAGTCTTCAAGAAAAGCTGTATTGGACCTTTGCGACATTGTTTGTCCAATAGTTCAATGCTTTCTTAGCTTCAGTATTGGCTTTGCAACCACAAGATAGTAAATTGAAGTTCTATTAACTCCCTTCTTTGTTCATATTTATTCCATGGACCTTCCGAGTTCTTCGTTCGTGTAAATATGGTTTGTCTTATCCTCCGTAGTGTGATCCAGTAAAACTCGTGAGGCTATGCGTATGCGTTTATAGTGGAAAGTGGTGTCACATATAACCACCTTTCCGAAAGCACACAGATGTACTAGCCTCTTGCCAATTTCGCTTCTTTCTTCTAGTTTATGTCACTCTATGATGCAAGCCTACCTCACGTTGTTGATCCAGACCTTGGCGTATGGGTGCCGCATCAGGGTGGTCAGGTCTTTTCCTGGCCATGGATGAACTACAGCGTTCCGTGAGACTGATGATTATCGTCTTCTTAGTCATCACTGATAGATGCGAAATGTAACGAATGAAGTCCAAATACTTCGTATTAGCCCAGAAGATGATCCAACAAACCTAAGATTTCTTATATTAAGCAGTACATCTGCGTCCTTTTTTATCGGGTACGAAACTTCCTTGAGTTACAACCAACAATTTTATACCAAATAACACAATTTAGTTCGTAGATATCCATGGTACCGCACTTTATGGCACTATACGGAAAAATGTAAGTTTTACGTACCTATCTATGTGGCACTTTAAAACTTTGGTGACAATCTACACCAAAAAGTGCAACTGACCTCGTTAATGCCGCTCACCAACTTTACAGCTAGAAGTTTCTCTGATATACAATGACATACTATGCGGAAAAATGGTTCATGATCAGAAATGATAAGTACCCAAAAATCAGTGAAAATATTTCTAAAACACTGGATCAAGTTTCTGCCCTCAAGAATTAAATCGAGAAACAAAAATTTACATCAAAAAGTCAAAGAGCACTGATAATCAGCTGCTCCATACCTAAGGCTTGTGCTCAGAAAAACAATACTTCACTGCTAACAATCCATCATCAATCCAACGTCAAAGTCAAGCAATAAAGGCATATTTTGACCAGTCAGATAACAAGAGTTTAGTCAAAAACTGAAAAATATAAAAAATTGGCGTCACGAGTTCTAGGTAAAAATTAATTTACTAAATATGCGAGGGGAATTAGGAAATAACAGTAGAGTCAAATACCACACTTTGGCGAGATTTTTTATGTGTGAAGCACTTGTATCTCTGTTACCAGAAAATAATGGCAGTTCTTCGGAAGTTAACCTTTTTGTTATGACTTTGTTCAATGGGCTCCACTCATTCCAGGCGCGGTCGTATTTTACTGATCCCTCTAGTCTCTCACATTGTCTAGAGGTCCCATGTCAGATTGTTCCAAATGTATTTGTGCCTGAGTATGAGAAGAGTAATCCTCTAAACATGATATTCGACAACAACATTTTATTTCTCCTTGATTACTAGGCTTGACGTATCATCCACCTATATCATATTTAACCAATGGCCTGGAACAATGTCAGTTCTGGTGTTTACTTTTACTCGTTTCGTCTACCGTACTGGCTCTGTTTTGGTACTTTCTGGTTGATAGCGATTTTGTTTTACTTGACATTCGAGTATGGTGTTTGGAATGTTGATTCACTACTCTTTGATTGAACCTGCTTCAGCTGAATTATTCGAGTCGCTCCTTCAGCGGCAGAAGTGTGTTTGCTGCTTGAGGTACGAACCTATTATTTACGTACATTCAGTTGTATCTGGTTCGAAAATATAAACAGAACGTACAAAACATTTTGTAAAATTATTCGGTACTAAGCGTCTTTACCGAACCACTGTGGTTTTGCTTATATCAATCAGTAAGCTTTATTGACTGTGAAACTGTGTTGTCCAACTTACAGTTCGAGAAAGTGAGCGTTTCTAGGCATTTAATTCTACACATTCACACAAAATTTCGCTATGGTTATCAGAAGCGGTGTCTGTTTTCTGTCGTCCAAAGAATCTCAGCTTTGATCTTGAGGCTTCACAACACTTATATATGAAGACCCGCCAGACTTATATTCTCTTCATCGTATTAAAGTCAAAAATCTTTAAGAGCCGTTCTTATCTTTTATCACGCAACATTAATAAAGAATGTTCCGTAATTTAAACTTATGAACGTGTGATCACTCATTGGGAAGAAATCAGAAATGTGATCACTACATGAAGCAAGTAGATAAATAAATTATTTCTGTCTATAATATTTTAGTTGTAAGAGCCGGTTGTCGGTTATTCCTGACCATCTAATTTACATTACCGCAACTATTGAGGCAGAGTCTAAATAAGTTATTTAGTTTGCTTGCGTTGTCTCTTTTGGTGAAATTCTCTTCCACGAGGTGAGGTTGGTCACACTATCAGCAATCCTCCCTTACCTTGGGTCTGAGTCTGCAGTAGCCTTAGAAGGGCTCCAGGCACAGTCAAAGTGTTTCATTAGAGGTTAAACACTGATAACAGTTACCTAATAACGAAAGGAATATTAAAATTAATGCGCAAAAACAGTCCATTAAATTTTAAAATAGGACAGAGGAGATGATCGAAAATATAAACACCGCTTAATATGACATTTTTAGCCCACTCAGATGTTGGTTGTGGTAGTTGTTAAGATGAGAAGGGTGGTTATAAAGAATTTATGTGGAAGTCAAGCCTACATTCAGTGAGATAGACACCAAGAGCTTCTGTAATATGTAAAGGACAAATGTATGAACCATGAAACACTCTTGGCAGAACACAATGAATGACTTCAGATTGAATGTTTGTAACTACTTGTTGTCTTCCATCAGTTAAAGGAAATGTTATAGAGCGCTTTACTGATCCATCCTGCCTTTTAATTAGCGAGATAGAACCTCGTTTAGAAATATGGTAACAGATTGTCTAATTGTGCACCTGGCTTAACTAGCTCCACAAGAACAGTTACGTTGTATGATACACACCGAATAGATAAATACGGGATGTCTGTAATTACGCTCGGTTATGACAATCAGATTTTCATAAAATACGGTATGCAACTTCACTCTAGTGAATGACTTTGGCAAAGCTCTTCTCATTCGCTGTGCTATTAATTTTATAAAGATTACTTTCAAAATACTGCAGATTTATGGGTGACCGTCCGATAAACCAATAAGAAAGTATCCATATTGTTAATCCATAAAGCCTCATACTAATCGTGCCTGTGATATTGGCCACCTGATTGTAAACCACTAGTAGTCGGTTACGCTTTTCCCAACCTGTTTACCTTCCACTAAAATCAAGTGATATAGTTTGGGGGAAGGTTAATGTTATTTACCAGGACATTTTGAACTTCCGACATGTTTCGGACGTCAGATATAAGTTCATCTCTTTATAAATAGAAAGAAAGTACCCAGCTAAACCATATTATTATTGAAGTACCGAACAGTTTTTTTTAAATAACACAAAAAGCACTAGCGATTCCATTTGTGCTGTCCTAAGTTGGTTGTCCAGAAATCTCAGTTCATTGGCTTTTCTGAAACCATGTGTATCGACGTTATTAAAGATATTGGCGGAGTAATCAGTTTCGACTGCCAAAGTTATCATCTGTCAAAGACCGTCCTTTATGATTTTAAAGTCAACCTTAGCATCACTTAGCTTCAGTAATATACCTAATTCTAGCCATTTACTTTGCGAAATACAAAGACTTAAGTGACAGTGAGTGAATGAACTTGTAGTCACTGTGATGTAACACCGAACCTTAGCCTGATTAGCCTCCAAGTTGAATTCGTTCCACGTTAGAAGATTAACGACCAGATGATGTAGTGGTGAAGGTTAATGAAGATCAACCAGGGAACATCACACAGGGCTCGTGGCTTGATCTTTCATGCGCGGCTATACGATGTGCATCTCCCAACTTTATACCTCACATGATACATGATCCGTCAGGTTTCATTCGTTCTTTAAAGGCTCTTAATAGGGGGTAACCCTGGCTACAACATAAGGCTAGGCGAGGGCAGAAAATAATGTAATTCCGACGTTAGGTCACAATACCTAGGCAGTCAACTCACGGAAACCGGGTATTTTAGATTGAGATCACTAATCTAGTGCCATAAATTTGTTCATTATTAACTGTCATGGTCTCAAATTCTTTAATGTTTATCTAAACTACATGTATACCCTGTTTGAGTACCCCACTCCTGTCATCAGCGATACGCTGGACCGATTACCTTTCTTGATAAGAAATTCGGAACTACATGGGCTCAAATGTAAGTCATACGGAATTTTCTGCCTTATAAGAAGACTCAAGTTGAATGCACACGGTGCGACTCTCCTAACTAAGCTCTAAAACAGAAATGAGGGACGGAGCAGCCTTGTGTCTACGGCCTTTCTTAAAGCCGCATCAAGTGTACACCCAAGAGTTTATTTATCTTGATGAATATATATGGTCCTCAGTGATATTTTCTAGAACATTGAAATGTCTAGTTAAAGTCTACTGCTGGCACCGAGTACGAAAATCGTATGTTGGAGGGAGTATCCCGCTCTTTTCTTCTAAGATACACTCATCCTGGTTCCAGGAGACTGCATTCTTCCTACAGTCAACTTTGTTGAACACATTAAAGCGACAACTCTATCAAAGCTTGGTTATTCAACTTCATTGAAGAACTGGTATTATTCGAATGTGTTGAGTTAGCGACTTTAAGGAAACAGTAAGACACCGCCACACTTAAACTGCATATTTACAAATGAAGAATTTCTACTTGACAACGTATTAATCCTGGCTCTCCTGTGTAAAGGCAGCCATTCCATCATAGCCTTTAATATCCTAGCAAAACTGAGCTAAAGCATCCTACCAGCAAATGGCTTTGGAAATGCAAACGGTTGGATGTATCAGCTATACAGGTCAATCCACAGTATTTGAACTCGGAAGCCCATTCGCAACTTGACTTCGGCTATCATTGAGATTTCTTGCTGCACATGATCTTACGTGCTACAACCAGTGTGCCGCAAACGGCCCTCAAAAATTTAGAGGAACTTGCAGGCATAAATAACATCACTCTTCACACGTTAAGTCACAAAAAGTACCACTGGGTGGTATACAAACAAACTATTGACAACAATGTACATAACCAGTTCAAATAAGCGAAGAATCAATGCAAAAAAGCGATAAGAGAAGACAAGCTCCAGTATCAGGTAAAGCTAATCGATACATTTGTCTCTAATCCGTGTTTATTCAGTCATGCAGCCCTTATTCTACAAGCCAAAACCGGGGTTTCCCAATTGCTAATAATGACGGTAATGCAGGACAGTATTTTTATAATTTTCAACCGTTTCATACCAACGACATCGACGAGAGATTTACATGCACCCCAACAGGACTCTCGGAAGTGAACCTGAGCTGCCTTAGCTTATAAGAAACTGCGGCACCTAAACAAGGATACTTCTTTTACCCTGGAAATGATCCATTCTGATATACTAAAGGTAGCGGCTTTAATCTTGGTAAGACTGCTTAGCATGGCGTCCTTATATTAACTAAGCCAAGGTATGGTACCGGAAAATTGGAAGCTGGCTTACGTTACGTCAATTTTTAAAGGTTGACGCGGCAAACCTTCAAGCTACCGACCGGTAGCACTTCTCTCCATACATTCAAAAGTAATGTAGTTCCCGAAAAACGATGATCTACGTGGTTAATTCTTATCTTTAAACTCATTTTCATCTCAACAGCACGGTTGTAGGAAGGAACACTTGTACACATAACCTTTTGGCAGGGGTGAACAGATGGACAAACATCCTTCGTCGCAAAAATAAGGTTGGTGTCATTTACCTCGACATCTCAAAAGATTTTGGGGCAGCCAATTATAAATATCTCATCAATAAACTCGAACGAATAGCAGTCACTTCACCGTTAATTGATTGGCTTACTTCATATCTAATTAATCGGCATTTTAATGTCCTGGTAAGTTCCACCTTTTCTCAGGCTACAGAATGTATTAGTAGGATCGCCTAAGGTTCAGTGCTACGACAGTATCTCACTATAATTTACAAAATTTTTTGCTAAAGTACCAGTTCCGTGAGGAAATGCGAAGACGAATAACAAAGATGACGTAATAGAAAGATTGTAATACAAGATTACGCAAAACGAACTAAAACAACAGACTAAGTTAGTTATCAATGAATCTGTGGTGGACCAGACAATAAATTAATTCAAAAAGGTAATAACAGAGTTATTAACAACAAATAATAATGTTTATATATATAAGTTAAATGTCGCAAAATCAATAAAAATAAAGGAACGTTACTTGGTTCGCCAGACTAGTGCGTGTTCTACTTTGATCTGGTACCAAATATCCACAATTATGGACGGTTGATACTTTCAGTAAGTTTGATGAATTTGTAGTGACCTACTTTTGTTAACAGAACGCGATTGGTTCAATGAAAACAATTATTATTATAACCAATTGTACCAGTGACTGTTTTACTGTGCTCGTTTGTTTAACTGTGCTAATGACAGCCATTATACTTACTCTCCCGTTGACTTTGAACTTGTACGAATCCGGTTACGCTCAGTAACCACACTTGTACTCCTTTGGCACGATCTCGGTATTCTTTCGATACCACGAGATCGCCAACAAATACATCTCGACTACAGCCATCATCTGCCTTCTGATTTTTGACCTACCGGAATCTTATTGGTCTATTGGCACGTAGTCTGGTAGCGGTGTTCATAGTCAAGCTCAACTCGACACCACGCTACATTTGGTGAGCCAGATATTGGAACACGCCTCAACCTCGGTCAAATCTTCCAAAGAAGGCAATTCGGTGAGTCTATTGTTTTATCTATCCACGTCTGTCATATATTTTCATATTAATTTTTAATATATAATATATTTGACATGACGGATAACGATAAGAATAGTATTAATATAATAGACTCCGATGTACGCGTACCGAATCCTCGGCACTTTTTATACGCGTGACGATAAATTCCACGCTTTATTCGATAAATTCCCCAGAATAACTAAACCACTCGAGGAGATTTCATCGGTGACCAATCGTGTGGTACACCACATAGTCACCCGCGGACCACCAGTCACGGCAAGACCACACCGACTGGCAACGGACAAATTAGCCTTCGCTAAACGTGAGTTTGACAATTTACTATCTGCTGGTATTATTCGTCCTTCTCACAGTCCTTGGGCCTCTCTTTTACACATGGTGCGCAAAAAGGATGGGGTTAGTTGGAGACCATGCGGCGACTACCGAGCTTTAAACGTAGTTACGCGCTTTGATAGTTACCCCATCCCCCACATACACGACATCACGGCATCGCTCGAGGGCACGACTATCTTTTCTAAAATCGATCTGGTACGAGCATATCACCAGATCCCAGTCGCTCTTGAAGACATCGAAAAAAATGCTATCACGACTCCTTTCGGTCTGTTTGAGTTCCTACGAATGCCATTTGGATTACGGAATGCTGCTCAAACTTTCCAAAGGTTTATCGATAGCATAGTACGAGACTTGGATTTTGTTCACGTCTATATTGATGACCTGCTGATCGCATCATCAAACGTAGATGAACATTATCAACACCTTACGCTATTATTCCAACGTCTTTCGGATAATGGAATAGTAGTCAACCCAGAGAAATGTGAACTGGGTAAATCAGAAATAATATTTCTGGGTCACATCATCAAACAAGAGGGTATTCTGCCTTGCGAGGACAAAGTTCGAGCAATCAAGGAGTACAACGTGTCGTCCTCAATCAAGGAACTGAAGGCTTTTCTCGGTTTGGTTAACTTCTACCGACGTTTCATCCCTCACGCGGCAGAACGGTTACGACCATTAACCGATTTACTACGCGGTAATCCACGCAAATTAGAATTGAACGATACCGCACGTACTGCATTCTCAGAGATCAAAACGGCTCTCGCTGAAGTTACACTCCTCGCTCATCCTGACCCATCAGCCACGCTTAGTATAGCGGTTGATGCATCGGATTTTGCTATAGGAGCCGTTATGCAACAGAATATCTCCGGTAGTTGGCAACCCCTTGAATTTTTCTCACGACGCCTTACTCCCACGGAGACGAGATATAGCGCTTTTGGTCGCGAGCTGCTTGCAGCCTACTGCGCCATCAAACATTTCCGGCACGCAGTAGAAGGACGCCAATTCATTTTATTCACCGACCATAAGCCCTTAACGTATGCCCTGCATACCAAGTCTGACCGCTACTCACCACGAGAGTGCAGACATTTGGACTATATCTCTCAGTTCACGACAGACCTTCGTCACATTAAAGGCGAGTCGAACTATGTTGCCTATGCTCTATCACGTATCCAGACGAATGCAGTTACTTTACCGGTGCTCGATCTTCCTGCTATGGCGGCCGCGCAAGCAAACGATCCTGTCTGTACAGAAGCATCACAATCTTCGTCCCTTCAGTGTCAGGAAGTACCCCTAGCTACTAGCTCAGGTACTATCCTATGTGATATTTCTACCGGTCTTCCTCGACCCATCGTACCCTTTCCCTATCGCCGTCTCGTCTTCGATGCCCTTCATGGATTGTCTCATCCAGGTATCGCAGCCACATTACGTCTCATCGCTGCACGATACGTCTGGCCGTCCATGAATAAAGATGTTCGCATGTGGGTAAAGCAATGCTTACAGTGTCAACGATCAAAAGTGCACAGGCACGTAGCTGCCCGAATTGGCACGTTCGCTACGCCTGATGCTCGCTTTGATCACGTTCATATAGACATTGTAGGACCATTGCCACCATCGCATGGGTATGATCACATACTCACGTGCATTGACCGTTTTACAAGATGGCCCGAAGCTATTCCCATCACGTCTATCACGGCGGAGACAGTTGCTCACCGCTTCGTAGAACGATGGATAGCATTGTACGGTTGTCCCTCAACTGTCACGACTGACCGAGGACAACAATTTGAGTCCGCATTATTCTCCTCACTGACCCGGCTGCTTGGTACGGAACGCATACGCACCACCGCCTACCATCCAGCATCGAATGGTTTAGTCGAAAGTTTTCATCGCCAACTTAAAAGTGCTCTCCGAGCACACGAAAACGACAATTGGTACGAAACCTTACCGCTCGTTCTCTTAGGCATCAGAACGAGTTTGAAGGCAGATATTCGATGTTCCGCCGCTGAACTTGTATACGGCACGACATTGCGTCTGCCTGGGGAATTCTTCACACCACGGAGCAGTAATAATTTCGGTAAATCAGACTACGTCCATCGACTGTCTGCATTTATGCGAACGCTGTCTCCGGTGTCAACTCGAATACAACATCGACAGGTCGCTCTCCCTCGAGAGTTATCTAACTTTTCACATGTTTTCATACGAGTAGATTCGGTACGCAAACCTCTACAACAGCCTTACGAAGGCCCTTTTCACGTGATCTCTCGTCACGAAAAGACCTTCAAGGTTGATCGACACGGCCGCGTCGAGATCGTCAGCATTGATCGTCTCAAACCAGCACACGTCGATGACAGTGCCCTACCCGATAACTTGAGACTCAATGCTAGACCTACCAAACCTTCTAGCGGGATCTCTACGTCTACCTCGGATCCCACGCTAGACATATCAGAGACCTCGTTCTCACGTCCCGGTCAACAGCACGTGTCATCTGCACCATCTACGGACGAGACTTCCGTCTCACGTCCAGATCAGCAGACCACGCTGCCCTTGACCTCGGATGAGATCGTAGGCTCACGAAGTACGAACGAGACTACCGTCTCACGTTCCGGTCGCCGAGTACGATTACCCGTACGCTTTCGCGACTAACCGCACAGTCATTAACGGATACGGTGTAGGATTATTCCTATACTACACGCATGCTACACTTTTCTTTTTTTGATTTTTTTTGTATCCTGAGCCCACGCCTCCGACCATCGTCCGTTTGATAACGTCGACTTCAGTCAACTTTCGCAAAAGCTAGTTTGGCCACCCATGCTCTAGTCAACGCACTCAGTCGATTATCTGGTCTCGAATTCGCCTGGCATACGCTTGGTCGTCATGGTCGCGTCCGGTTTCTTGGCTCAACGTGGTTTCGTCCTACGTCTGCAGCGTTTTCTGGTTCACATCCCTACGAACGCAATCATCAAATCCTGGATACAAACCACTCTGGTGTGGTATGCTAATTCGACCAACAAATACAGCACACTTCTCCTGGTACCGTTCTGCGCAAAAGACCTTCGTTGGCAACTCGAGGATCAACGATCACTTCCTGTTCCGCCAATTTCCTTCGTCCTACAACCGCACTTCTGCCGATCAGTCCCACGAATCAAACCGCAAACTATCGAAAGTGTAAACCCTTTCTAGCAAGGGGCTCCTGTAGTGACCTACTTTTGTTAACAGAACGCGATTGGTTCAATGAAAACAATTATTATTATAACCAATTGTACCAGTGACTGTTTTACTGTGCTCGTTTGTTTAACTGTGCTAATGACAGCCATTATACTTACTCTCCCGTTGACTTTGAACTTGTACGAATCCGGTTACGCTCAGTAACCACACTTGTACTCCTTTGGCACGATCTCGGTATTCTTTCGATACCACGAGATCGCCAACAAATACATCTCGACTACAGCCATCATCTGCCTTCTGATTTTTGACCTACCGGAATCTTATTGGTCTATTGGCACGTAGTCTGGTAGCGGTGTTCATAGTCAAGCTCAACTCGTTAAATTCCCCAGTGATATGATCCGATATAGGATGTGGTATATTCGAATTACAGTCTGTAAAGATAAATAGTATCTGATTTAGACCTCGGTTAGCTCAGTCACAGGCGAATGTAGAGCAAGAAGTATGTGTGCGACGATGTATTTGTTAGCAGTTAACAATGTGTCATTCTATGCGTGTAACACAACGGAAGAAAAAGTGTTTAAGGTCATTTACTAAAACAACAGGTACAATGATTTAATGATAAATGTACATATAGTGGAAGATTGGCAAAATACATACAAATAATATTAAAAACTATTTACAAAATAAGTTTGACAGACCTATCTCCACAAATCATAACGTGAATTTAGTAAGATGAATGAAATGTTTTCGGTACAATAATTAAAGTTCATAGATGTGTAAAAATTAAATAAAATGATATGATGAGCATTTATGTATAAAATAATGAGAATATGAGACAGAAGTAAAGGCAGAATGTAGTGATAATAGCAATTAAAGCCAAGGTAACGATAACGACCAAATATACTTTAGTACACATAGTTCTAGCTTGAGCTCATGGATGGTAAGAGCTTCGGCTATTTTTAGGAGATAAATACGAAGAAATTTGAACTAATTGTATATACAACCTTTAAATCAAACGTCTTGTTACATCAACAGGACTAACTCAAGAAGAGTTGTAAATATACGCCAAAACACACTTTAATACTATTTTATCTAGATGGAGAATTATCATTCTCTTACATAAGTCTGCGTATGACAACGGAAGTTGAAACTATAAGCCAACTGACATCACCCCAGTTGTGTCGGAAATCATGAAGAAGGAAACATAATTTAATCCAAGCTTTGATACAATCTGTTCTCAACTAGTCAGCGAACATTCTTTCTAGGTCTTTGATGCTTGATACCCCATTCAGACTAATTTAAATTCACTAGTCTTTGTCATAGCGATGTTATTTTCGTATTTCCGTCACCAATTCGTTTAACCACGTATATATCTCTCATTGAATGGATACGAAACTGCTTATTTACCCTAACAGTGCTCTTAACAAATTCAAAATTATTTACCCACTATACAGAGATTTTAGGAATTTCGACGTTGCGTGTTTTAATAAACCACAGGTTAAGAACTTCTCATCTCGCGCCCACCACAAAGTATCTCCTACAGTAGTGAGTCACTTTTCTACCATATCATCTCTGGTTATGTTACGCCATCAATCCTACCGTTGTGTAACTTCTAATTGTTGTTAGTTTTTTTATTATTTCGTGCAAGTACACCACATCTACTTACTGATGGACGACTCGAGTAGTCGACTCACTTCATGTTTTACACTCTCACAAGTTAATCCTAATTCACCTAGCATACCTCGTAACTTCAGGGTAATATCGAACTTGTGGAAGGCCCGGAACCCTATTAATTGTGGCGGAAAGTTTCGGATGACGGTAAACTGGAATAAGGATTAATGTCTGCTCTCCCTATTTTGGGGCGCTTTGGGTGAGTTTCGGGGTTTTCCCCAAAGTCCTAAGAAATATGGTGGTTTTTCTCAAAATATTGGGGGGGGGGCGGTTTGTGGTTTCTGTTCCATTTTCCTAAGATCTTCTATCTTGGTTTCCCCAAAACCCATAATTTCCCTCAAAATAGGGAGATTGGGTGATATTATCAGTTCCTCAGTCAGTCAGTCAGTCAGCTGCAACGTAGGACCAGGCACGTATATGCATCGGTCCAAGTTGCCATACCGCATTAGCACAACAAGATGAACACCGGATTCATAGAAGTAGTTAATTCAGTGGTGGTAATATATAGAAGAGTGTGTATAAGGAGATAGTACAGGAAGATAGAATTAGTTCGTAGAAAGAAAGACATGAAGCGATTTTAATCACTTAGTTTAAGGGAAGACAGAGAGTGTATGCACCGACGCCATTGTGATCGATTCTGAGCCATGTCACCAAGAGTCTCCAACCATTGGTTACGATAGTCACGCGGACCCCAACCAGGTAGTCTGCATCTACCAACATGGCTCAGACCAGTAGTTGGTGTCTTCAAGCACTGATGCCACGTTTTGGTTTGGCCGCCCCTAACTTTCTTCCAGTCATCCCTAACACCTGTTACCATTGCGCGTCGCGGTAATCGGTGTTCAGGCATACGCAGCACGTGGCCCAACCATCTCAGTCGATGAAGGTTCATAACCTCATCAACTGATTTACCATCATTCCCTAATACCCTGCGTCTAACCTCACTATTACTTACCCGGTGATCCCAGCAGATCCCAGCAATATTTCTAAGGCACCTGTGGTCAAGTACTAGTAACTTACGAATATCTTCTACTCTTAAAAGCCAAGTTTCGCAGCCATATAGTAGAACGGAATGAACTGTCGCGCAGTATACTCGTCCCTTAATTGATAGACAGATATCTCGCCTACGCCATAGATGACGTAAGTTGGCAAAGGCCAAACGAGCTTTTCGAATCCGTGCTGAGATTTCGTCAGACACCAACCCATTAGGGCTGATCAGACTTCCAAGATAAGTGAAGCTGTCGACGCGTTCGACTACTTCACCCCCTATCCTTAGTTCAGGTGTTGACGCAGACCAGTCCTGAAGCAACAACTTGCATTTAGAGGGAGAGAAGTGCATCCCAAACATTCTGGCATTGTTGCTCAGTGCTACTAAAAGATTCTGCATTTCATCAGCGTCTTCACCAAACAGGACTATGTCATCTGCGTATTCTAAGTCAATAAGTGGACCTCCTGGTAGGAGATCAATACCCGAGAAGTCAGTCGATGAGAGCGTTGTTTCCATCAGTAGATCTATGATGAAGTTGAACAAAAATGGAGAAAGTGGACAGCCTTGGCGGACGCCACTTGAGGTTGCGAAAGCAGATGACAGTTCGCCATAAGCTCTGAGTTGACTAGTAGTGTTCGAGTAAAGAGCCTTCACAAGGTTTATGTACTTCTGAGGTACACTTGTCAATGACAGACACTGCCACAGAACCTCTCGGTCAACAGAGTCAAACGCTGCTTTTAAATCAAGGAAGACCACAATTGTCGGACGCCGATAAGTATGCCTGTGTTCTAGAACCTGACGAATGGTGAATATGTGGTCGATGCAGCCACGACCAGGTCTGAAGCCAGCCTGATTTTCACGTGTTTGCAGTTCACGAGTCTTAGTTAGGCGTCCGAAAATTATCGAAGCTAGTATTTTAGATATTATATTAGTCAAACTAATCCCTCTGTGGTTGTCACAGGATGATTTTGACCCTTTCTTAAATATTGGGACGATAAGTGATTGTGACCAGTTAGATGGGATAACGTCTAACTCCCAGATTTTAGCTAAAATATTAGTCAATCTAATCGCTAAAACTAGACCACCATCCTTAAAGACCTCTGGGGCCAATCCGTCTGGACCAGCTGCCCTTCCTCGTTTCAGATTAGCTATAGCCTTTCGAACTTCAGCTAGAGTTGGGGGACCTACTTCAATGTTCCATTCATACTGTCTGGGAATAGAGGGTAGTTGTAGAGTAGCTGAAGGCCAACTGAACTGCTCCTTAAAATGTTCCGCCCATCGTTCTAAACGTCTGGACTGAGAGCAGATGAGAGTGTCGTCTTTTTCCGAAATAGTCTGACTTACACTTGATTTATTAATTCCAGTTTCTTCTATTAGTCTGTAGAGTTGTCTTGTGTTCCCTATAGTCGCCGCCTTTTCAATCTCTTTTGCTTTCGTTGCCCACCACTGCTCACGATCGTTCTTTAGACTTTTGCTTAACCTAGATCTGATTTCTTTACGCTCTTCATCGTGTTCAGAACCTGATGGGATGAGTTTACGAGAATCTATCAGTGCAATAGACCTTGAAGAAATCCATTGTTTCTTTGTAACCCTGTGGTTTAAATCACAAGTAGATGTCACTGCTGTTTCCACAGCTGCTTGTATGTCTTTCCAATCAACATCGGGGTCAGCCTCGTTTTCAGAACTACTTAAGTGTGACCTCAGTTGTTCCTGGAACCTACTTTTGGTTTTCTCATTACTCAATTCGGTTCTAATGAGTCTTTTTTGTGTGGCTCTTTTGCGTCCAGTGAGGCGCAAGCAGATGCGTGCTCGTACTAGGGCATGGTCGGAGTCCAAGCAGGTACTCCAGAATGAGCGACAATCTTCTATCGACCCTCTCCAACGATGACTGATGGCAATATGGTCTATTTGAGTCCATCGTTGGTTTGGTGCAGGGAGTCGCCATGTTAGACGATGTCTCTCCTTATGCTTAAAATTTGTTTGCTAAAAATAAACGATTGTCTGAGCACAGTTGCAGCAGACGATCACCATTATCTGTTCTCTGTGCCGGAATACTAAAATACCCACCTAAATGTCTTTCTGTTTCGTTTAAGCTACCTACCTGGGCATTAAAGTCACCTCCTACGAGTACTATGTCTGAACGTTTAGCTTTCTGAAGAAGTTCAGAGAGTTTTCTGTAAAATTCATCTTTCACTTCATCCGAACTGCACTCAGTGGGAGTGTAGGCAGAAACGATGAAAAGGCAACGACGTGTGTCCCTATCCTTTCGAGTTCTGACGGAGCCGTTTAGCCGAACGGCGCATAGACGACTATTAACGGGGATCCACTCTAATAGCGCTTGTTCCACCCTCATGCTTAGTGCTATGCCTACACCTGCAAGTCCACGAGAACTAGCCATTGGGTCGCCAGATACACGGAGAGTGTATCTCGTCGGCACTCCGTTTTGCCGAGGTGAGGTCAAGTGAATGACCACACTAGGATCCTGTATGCGTGTTTCGGAGACCCAGCATACATCAATCGTACGAGATTCTAAGGTTTTAGCCAAGGAAGCCTGCTGACCGATTTGGCATAGTGTGCGTACGTTGAAGGCTCCAATGTGTAGTTTGGAGCGGGGTTTCAGTAGACCTGGGACAGTGTTTTGCGCACTAGAATCGTTGGCTGTGGTGACACTTGAGGAGGAAGCTAAAAGAGGGAGTTTAGATTTGAAAGTCGATGTAAGAGGAATAATAGGAATTGAAGAGGTAGGTTGATTATGAATACAGTGGTCTTGAGTGCTGTTAGAGGTATGAGGGCGGTTATCACTTCCCGGTTGCCCACACCGTGGAAGGGTTCTTCTGGAGGTACCTGAAAAGGAAATTGGATTAGAGGTGGTCATAGTGACCTGAGAGCGTGACCGCAGTGCCCAAGGGACAGCTGCTTGAGGTCGGTTACATACGACCTTTTTATGAGTAATTTTTGTGTTAGCTCCGTACTTGTTGAGATCTTACCGCCGGAGACGGATATCCGTGGGATAAGGCGAGGTGTGCATTTTTAGGGTCGACCTTTTCTAACCCCTCCCCTCCTTTTGGGAAGGCAGCATCGCTGTTATGCTGGTTGTCTGAAGGAAACACCTTACTGCTGTCACACCTCTGTACAGTCAGCAGTACGACTTCGCCTTCGGACCTAGGTTTTGTTGCTTTTAGTCTTACCGCTCTTCAACCGACCTGTCTAGCATGGTAGGACCTTGAGGAATGGTTGTTCCAGCCAGTATAGCTCAGTTGCTTCATCACGATAGGAAAGCCCGACCACCACGTCAAGGTAGCAACAACGGTCAGGATTATCAGTTCCTGGTGTTATACGATATCCTGCATGTGGTAAGATATTTATAACATCATTAAAAGTATTTGAGGGGGGCTTTTTGAAGCTAGCTGAAATGTTTCACGTTTTGCTTTACCTTAGAGACGAATATTTTCTATAAGCAGATAGTTCATCATAGTTTTAGTGTGTGGGCTGAGATACTGCCCGGGTGCCCAAACCGAAGCAGGTGGTTTTCTTAGGGGGCCACACCCCGAGCCTTTGACCTAAAGGTCTAGTCCACAAGGCAGTGGAGCATCGTGAGGAGATGCAGTCCCATGGAAGCCGGTGACCAAAAGTTGGTTCATACGCCATTTGTTCCTTCAGGATACTGGAGCCCATGTGCACCATAGAATTGGGATCCGGTTAAAGCGCCAGATATTCGCTTTTCGTCCTCTCATTTTCGTAAACAACACCCCCGCCACGAGAAGGCAGTGAGTAGGACTTCCCTGGCAGAGGCTGTATACGCGTGGCCGTGTGAGAGTATTTCGAGAGGGAGGGCGAACCCTCCCCGCTCACGGCCATACCAGGGCATTTGGGGGCTAAAAGCCGACTCCTCGACCGGGAATCGAACCCGGGCCTTCCACGTGACAGGCGGAGATACTCACCACGTCGTGGTATGAAAGAAAGCTGCAAAGGGCTAGCTTCTGTTGGTCCTTCACGACTCCCAGGTTGGGGTCCGAAAGACGGTGTAACGCAGTGGCTAGAGACGTTATCAGATATGGCTCAGAATAGAAGCCAATGGCGATCCTGCTGTAACCTCCTTTTACTTTCTTCATAAAAAGTGTTTGTATCTTCCTTAACTGAAAGATCTCTTCTGATTGTACCTTTCCGTTTCCCCCACCATTGTTCTCTCTCTCTCCCTTTTTTTTTATAATTCCCCACGTCCATTACTTTTTTTTCTCTTTTCTCCTCTTCAAATTATCATTGTTTTGTGTGGCGCATATATATTTGGTGCCCCCCTGTACCAATATTTATGTGTTCAAATAAATAAATAAATAAATTACCTTAGGGACATGCCACTCGTTAGTTGCCAAGATCCATGTTCACTAAATCTAATGTGCCAGTTGTCAGTCCCATTTTTTTTAACTCTTCGCATTTTGTGGAAAGATTCACTTTGGCTAGTTATTGTCGTGCGGTCACACCAAAAATTTTAGTGGTAGCAGACATCTTAAGGAGTTTAAAATATGACAATCTGTAGTCCCGAGACAACTCGCTACTCCAACTTTTAAATTTCACACTACATACTAATTTGTGTAAACTTTTCATTACAGAAATCATATGGAAATCGCTAGATCAATTTCATTAATTATAAAAAGGACTGTTGATCCAACCATGTTGTTTGATAAAGGTAATTCGAATATATATGATTAAATTTGATATATAAAGGTGAGTATATGGATGAAGTACTATGGCAGCTTCTTTGTACTATTTATGATATACCATCATCAAACTTCACGAAAGTCTACTTTTTGAAACTATTCATGATGACCGCCACGAACCTAGGATATGCTGGAAATTTCACTTTGAGTAACTTTTCCCGAGATAAAAGAGACCGGCGTAAATGGATACCTTTTCTTTCATGCTTAGTTTCTTGGTTTGAATGTGCTGACACTGAGATTCTAGAGGTAATCAATGTTTTTACACGTATTTATTTTTTAAGATGGTTGACGAAGCAAGAGAAAGAAAAAGCAACCATTCAAAGCTCTTAAGTCTGGTGGAATCTCGGGAACGTGAATTGCAAACACTTCGAGAGGCTGAAGCCAAAAGGCGTAACATTGTTAAAGACCTTGAAAAGGAAGTTTACGACATTAAACATCGTTTCAATGAAAAGAATAAAAAAATGTCGTCTGCAGAAGATTTATTACTGTCCCTGGTTTCTTCAACAGAACAGAAAAAAGAACAGGTAGATTCTCATCATAGCATATTTAGGAATTTATACTTCAGCAATTAGCATATAGTAGGTTAATAACAAAATGTAGTAATATATTCGTTGTATATCAATCAGCATAAAACAAACATTCATTTGAATATTGCTGATATATCATTACTTTTATCGTCAGCAGTCTACATAACGCTCAATTTATTTGACATCAAGTCAAACCTTGGTAATAATATCTACAAAATCACTACTATGCCAGGTTGTTTGGTTGTCAACTTCGTTTAAGAAGGTCCACCTTCAAGTTATCACGATAGTCATCAAATCCAACTGTATGGCTCATTATAACTTGTCTCAAGGATAACAGCAATGCACTTTGTAAATAGTCACTGCGAAATTCTATTTTGTCGATTTATGAATCTCAAAAATATCCACCTTTGTTTATTGTTCATAGTATTGCTATCTTAACCTGACTCTTACAGTTGACACGAATACATTCCTAAGTTTTGGAAAGTGATCTTAGTATTTTAGGAAGATTTTGAATCTTTGTGCTAACTTAAAATAACTTTAAGAGTTTTCTTATAAGTTTATGTTTGTTGGTACTTATTTACGTCTCACTCGTTTGTCTAATAAGTAAGTCATCATTGACGTATAACCTGACACATGTGTATCAGCCGGTTTTTCACACTTTATATCACAACTGAATAGGAATTTACTAAGCTTCAGAGCAAAGGAGAGATCTAAACATTAAGGTTTAAAACGAAGAAAATAGATACCTATCACAATTTATTGAGTAGTATCAATACTAGACTATGCTTGGGTTGTTTCCATTCTGTAAAACAATAACTCCTACCTTAACGCGGTGTTTTAACCTACTGTTTTGCTTAAAAGACTTATATACACCAGGTTCTGCGTTGCGGTTGACTTACTGACTCCTCAGAGTCCCATCGTCCCTAGTAGGTAAGCTGGATAACGGTTAAATTAGAAGCAGCAAGTCTAAAGTTTAAGGTCTAAGCCATACTGTCGACCGTCTGGTCACTCCGAAGTCAAATGGCCGTCATTACTAATTCATTTTCTCCCACAATCTGTACAACCGAGAAAGGTCAATCACCAGCATAACATAACATTGACTTATTTTGATTGCATGAAATATTTTGCGCTATTCCTTTATACTATTTTAATTCGATTTATTCTGTGGCAAAGCAACTCACACTAAACTGCGAAACCCCGGAAAGTATCTACTCAATAAAAATATCGCTTTTTATCATAATCAACCTAATCCTCAATTTCTTTGAAATTATCAAATCAAACCTTGGTAATGACACTGATATCATAATTACTAGTTATCGATTCTACATCACTTTAGATAGAGTCTTCTCGCAAACGACTTCAAATTTTACTTGAAGAATATGAAAATGCTCGATCCCATCAACTTGAAAATTGTGAAATGTTACCTGAATCAATTTCAAGAGTAAAGTGTCAACTTGATTCAATTGAATCAGACATGCATAGATTATTTGAAGCCTTTAATCACATTGTGGATCGTAATATAACATTTCAAAGCTATGAGTGTTTACTGGAGTCAGAACTGAAACCAGCAATGGATCAGGGCTATGTGATAATGGATAAACTAGAATCATGTGAAAAACAAGAGAAGGTAAGGCTTTATTAAGAGAAAGGTATTGATTGTCTTTTTTTACATTTAAAGCCTTTATATTGTAGAGAAGATTATACTCCGAATTCTGCGCAATTTGATCGATGGAATAAGTCAGAACGTGTAATCAGTAGTTGATTACACAATATTTTTAACTCCATAACATTTATTTGACTTTATTTCTCCTTGTCGGATCATAAGTAAAATGATCCAAGTAAGGAAAATGTTTATCTATGCTCAAATGTAACAGAATTCCCAAATATCTACATATTAAGAACTCAGTAACATTTACTATGATTTCACTGAATCATTTAAAACATCTATTTTGTTTCCGGACTAACTATTTATTCACATGTGTTTATGAACTTAGTCAGCGTTTTAATGAAATGAGATACTCAAATTTTGGAGAAATTTTTTCGGCACAAGCTGTAACTTCTGATAATGGTTATCTTGTTATTTAACTTGTTTCTGGTGTCATTTTTTATTAGTCATCAGGTATAATGTCACGTAGTGTAGTATAACGGGATTAAAAGAGTAAATATTGACAGTTTTTCTATTTCATGTCACATTATAAATCGTAATTACACAATGATGATAAGGCTACAAGTACCATACTAGTATTTATATGAAGCAACTAAATTTAAATAATTTTCCAACCCATTATTTTATCTTCATGGTCATTTACCACAAATGCGTAAATTTACTAATAATTTCCAATATCAATTAGGAAATGAATACAAATACATTATTTTCATATTCACCTTATTATGAATTCAAAATGGTTTGAGATTTTAATACTGATTGTTATTTTTACCCTAACATTGTTTTGTCACTAATGAACTTTTTGATAATTGTTGTACTGTATTTCTAAGCACAATTTTCAACTGCTTTTTATTCTAGAGTACTCAAGGTAAAATCGATGTTCTAACTACAGATTTGAGAAATATGGATATTTCGTTAAATGAAGCTAAACAACACTTAGTGGAATATCGATCACAACTAGTACGAAAAAAAGTATTGTTGAATACTAAGAAAAAGGTAATCCGTAACTGATGTGTCTGTATAAGTATGTTGCTTGTCTTTCTCCAAAGTACTGTACTATAATATTTTTGCTAAGATGGCACAGTATATGTCTACTGCTCAGTTGTTTAATTATCAGCCTTTTAACTGTCGTGTTGTATATTCGAAATTTACCCCATCTATTTCTTTTTAGTCTGACCAGTTAGTGTCTTTGGACACTAAAATATAAGCAGTATTGAAAATCTTACTACATGAAACCTGTGATTAGTTTGTACTGAATATTTTCCATTAAAATACAAAACTCAAAACATTTGTACCTTGGTAGTTCAACACTGTAACCATCTTTTAATAGAAGTATTTACCGGTATATGAGGGATTAAAGATTTCGATGAAATGGTTATGATAAAGAATTGTACATGTTTATTATCTCTTTTCTTCCCAGTATAATCTATGATTATCAATACAGTTTTAGTATCGTGTATGTGAAAATTGTAATAATTTTTTATTACTATAGTATTTTGACTACACATCTCTAACAGCACTCGAGGTCGCCTTGTTTACGTTCAAATCCCTTCATCGCCTAAAATTTTTCTATCTCTACTAACAACTGTCTCCCCACCCTCCATAAATGCCAACAGTTGGAGTCCACAAAAAGTTATTCATAGTCTCCTGAAACCTCTCTCTGAACTGCATATCAAAACGTTCAATTTCCGAATTTTATTTCAAATCCAATAATAAATTTCGCTAGCTTGAACCCTAGGGCTCGTGCCGTTTTCATATGCTTCGTATGCAAAACTCACACAGGATCCAGATGTGGTCGGTCATTCACTTGATCTCACCCACTGAATATAGAGGACCAAAACGATTTATTCTTCGTACACATAAAGACTACCATTTCTTACATCCTCACTAGCGTTGGTGTAGAACTAAGTTCGAAAGCAGAAGAGGCTCTTCTACATTGGGCTTCGGCAGACAGCCACTTGTTCACTGTTCTACTGAAAGGGACCCTAAGTACTCTGAAAGATAGGGACACGAGACGCCTCTTCGTCGTCACTGCCTGAGCTCATACTAACTGCAATTCAAGTGAAAAAAGTGGGTTTTACAGAAAACTTTCCGACTTTCAGAAAACTAAGCGCTCATGCGTAGCTGACTGACTGACCGTGTAACAACAGCAGATGATTTTAATTCTCAATTAAGTAACCAAACAAAAATACATTTAGATATGGGTCTTGCGGTGTTCTACCTCATTAAGTAGTAACCATTGTCCGGTGCAACTGCGTAACATTTCGTATTTGAAGGGGAAGAGCGCATCACAGACATGCTTTCATCGTTGTTCAAAAAGACTAGGATACTATGCATCGAATAAAAGAAACTATATTATCAGCGTATTGTGAGTCAACAGATGAACATCGTGGTAAATAGTCAATCATCAAATGTTACATCCGGTAGAGCCCAGGTTTCACAAGAGTTGTGTGGAACTGATCGTACCTAAGGACTCTTACTTTCGACTTCTTGTGTTTAGACCTACGCTTTAATGGTATCAGAGGTAACTCAGACATGTGCTCTTTGACTCTTAACATTTTAAATACTGGTTACATACCCTACACTGTCACTAACATAAAAATACTCGAATGTCTCTACTTTTGAACATGTCATTATTTAGCAGTGTACAGATACGATCTTGCTAAAGTACTTTACACTCCAGCGACACAGTCCATATTTAATAACTCTCATCACCAACCGATTGAGTGCGATTCGCGGAGCTTTCAGAATATTAAGCAGCAAGATAGTTATATCCATTTTTTCAATATAAAAGACATTTTGGAGTAATAAATCTAATTTATTATAGTCAGTTTAAAATGAAGCTTATCTTTGTACTTAAAGAAATTCAGAAAGACCTGATAAGTTTATATCATGCGTTATGTGTATCATGTATGTTTTCTGTATAATCCTATCTATCACGCTTTACTCATTTTAGACACGTGAAGCTGATATCGCCAACAAAACAAAGGAGAACGATTCATTTATATCTGAACGACAACATTTGAGAACCCGATTATCCGAAATTGCCCAAGAAAATTCCTCTATTGTTGAACAAATCAATTTAGAAGAACAAAGGCTTCATACAGTAAGAAAAATTATTAAAACTTGTAAAAATTCTACTTTTTTCAATTCAGTGATGAAGTTCAATTCAAGTTTTTCCCTAATATCTGATTCGACCTCTGTGGTTTACAAAATTTTATGAATCAAGTGCCATCTGTTTCCGTCAATTCCTATTGCCACTTTGACACTATTTTGATTAAATGGGAGAACTTAAGATATATATTTTGTAGTTTAACTATGAAGCATATCCTTTATACGGTTTTCAGTGAATTTATTTATCCGATAGATAAATAGCTAATAATCTGATTGAATTAATGTGACTGGTATTGAGTAAAATTTGCTTAGTAATGAGAGTTGGGACGCTTGAGCGAAATTAAATTCTTTGTATGCACCGTATAGAATAATCTATCTTGAATTAAATGTTAGCTGGAAACTAAGAATCCCATTAGCGTTCGTGTTTATCCGCATGGGCTCTTAAATCAGTCAAAATCGACAATTGTTAGACTATTCAGTGAATCGAAAACAACAGCACATCCTTTGAAGTTAAAAGTTTATGCAGTGATTTGTGATCTAATTATAAATTATATTAATAACTGTATGATAGTGATAGAGTTTGTTAATTGTCCCTAACGCATTTTCTCTGATTCGAGAGATGTTAAAGAATGTATGACACTTGCTAAAGTTATTTATGTAATACACTATGCTACTTACTAATATTCGGTAGTTTATGTTACTGTGAATCATTTTGGTCGCGTAGCCTGCAATTTCTGTTGTAATGCATTGATATAATTGAGCAATTACACGTATCCGTGACGTTTAATCCACTTTATTATTATTATTCCATTTTCTTTTTATTCTTAGTTGTCTTTCTTCATTATGTTAGTTGTTTGAACTCACCTCTTGTCCGGGCATCTGTACCATTAGGTGCTTTTTCTAGTCCGCAACTTATTTTTTTTTAATGTATTAGTATATAATAGAATCAAATAAGCACTAGTTATTGCCACCCAGTTAGATCACGACACTAGAAGGGCTCACACGCTTATCTAACCTAGTCTAAAAGTGAACGTCATTATTCATGAACCAGTTTACTGTCAATAACGGATTTTATTTTTTAATCTGAGTTCAACAGAGAATGAACTCTTTATGATTTAAGTACCTAGAACCCACCCACATCTCTCTTCTAATCTATCATAACTAACACCTTGTCAATGTCCCTTATTTACTCTAAAGAAGTGGCTTACATTAAGTCACGAAACGTTAGAAATACAATTTTTCTACTCATTAGGATATAACAAAAGTATACTTATTATTGTTCTTTATTTGATAGAATGCTTGTTAGAGACCTGATATTACGCCGGAACTCATTTATTATTTTTTTCAATTAGTTCCCTTGATACAATTTAAGATAGAAGTGTCATGTGCATTCTAAAGTATTATTTAAGCCAACGTTCTATAGGTCTCAAGCTTCGAATTTAAAGATCACATTACTTAGATCCTAAATAAAGAAAAGATTTTATTGCATTTGTTTCTTTTATTGTTTACACAATATCTTGTGGAATATAACTTTGACGTTTGAAAACAATTTTCATATTTTTGGGAACAGCTATTGTTTATCATAGTTGGTAAATCTCTGGTTTTCAAATTAATAATTGCCATAATTTGAAGTGGTTTATTTTATTCTTGTAGATCTCGAAAAATCATGTCCACGTTGAAGAGCTTAACAAATCGCTATTGGAAATAAGCCAAATGGTTACTAAGGCACCCTTTCCTACATGAAAACTGTTATTTCTGATACAAGTTACGTACTTGGTTTAAGTACATTTTAACATTGAAAACTAAGTCATCAAGACTTAAAGTACATGTATATCTATATATCCTTTTATTAATTTTTTATATTTTCATTTACAATTTTCAAAATATACAAGATAATATTTTCAGTGACTAATTATACACCTAACACCTCTCTCAGATAAAATCTCATTTATATGTGACGAAACAACTCATAATGAAAATTTACTGTACTATCCCCTCAACACTTGTATACTGGTAAGTTTCATTTACACTCATGTCTCCAGTCATAGGGTATTTCTCACTACAAAATGAATTAATAGGTCTTTAAGTAATTCTTCCTTGCTTGATAAATAAGAGTAAAAAGCCTTATATGAGTTCTTAACAAAATTATTGAATGCTATGATTGAGTAAAACATCAGCTTTCTTTTCTGCTCCATTTAGTTTTTAGAGGGAACCCGGTAATGTAGCCATATTTAGTATGAGAGTGATAGGTTTCTGCACCATTTGTCATGGGCTGGATATCTGTACGTCTGTAGAATGAATCACACTAACCAAAAGATGTGTGACGGAAATAGCATGCATAAACCACCCAGGATATCTGGATTTCCGTCATAGATCTCTTAAGCACCTTTCAGACGTTGAAAGCTCTATTCTGCAGTTAATTACATGGTTTCTATGAGTCAGGCATGACATTCCTTAGACTCGAGTCTCACATACCATTTTCTGAGAAGTTATATTGTTTATGATTATTCCCAAATAGGGTCTGATTATAACGGAAGAAAAAGGAGAAAGGGACCTTCAATAAGTATTAGTTTTGTTTTGCTTAAAAAGTGTTGCATACAAAACCTAGTTATTTGCGTATTCTCAAACACACTTGTCCGACAAACTAATATGTACGAGTGACACTACTAGCCCAAGTAACAGGCTGAGAATACAAGTCATATAAATGACACGATTAGTTATTTTTATAGTTTTCACTGTATTTGGCCACTCAATGAATAAAGCGCGAATAAGATAGTAAACATTTGCGTTCGTAAAACCAGCATACGTTTTAAGCTATATCACATCCCGTTTGTACAAATCATACAATCAGAAGATTAGCGAATGCACGATCATCTGGTATTTTATAATTTAAGGAATTGTTATTTGCATTATCACCTTGACTCTAAATCGAATTGTATCACATCCTTTGACTTAAATCCCAGACATAATCTTGTTTTTCACTTATGATAAACAATAAGAAGATATTAGTCTTATTGAATAATAACGACGATTCTACATAAAGAGGTGGATATTTTGTTATCAACGAACTTTGTACTTTAAAAACACTAGATTTACACAATGACTGCCCCTTTTTTAACAAATGATTTTAATCCTATTATAGATGTCACTAAATTATTATTTAGTGTGTATGATGTATTTATTAGAGTTGAGTCACCGTTTAATTTCTTAAACAATTATGTTCTTTCCAGGAACTCAATGTATATAATTAGTTCTGTCACTGTTGTACCATTATTTTACATTTTGATCCTACTGAAAACTAGATTCTAAAGAATGGTAAGCATCACATGTAACACTCATGAATTGTAAATTATTATTTGTGCACCATTTGGTGATTTACGTTCATATATGTGAACAAACGATTAAAACGTGATAAATTATTTTTAATTTTAAATATTGGTTAAACCTTTTCCCGTCGCAAACTGAAATCGACTAACCAATAGAAATCAGAGAGGAATGGGAAATTGTTTTTTTGGTTTAATGAAGTTATGAAAATACTTAAGCGATATTTGATATTATCATCCATATTGATTTCGTTTACAAACTTAAATCAAGAATAACAATCATGTAACAGAGGATTAATAGAATAATAGAAACGGATTTGTACTGATAATACATTAATCGACAAGGAATATAATAACCTCATCCCCCTCCAGGAACCTTATCTTTCACTGTGCAACAGTTTATGTGAAGATAACATTTATCGTGTGACAGAAGAATTAATATTTAACAAAAATATCACATTTAATGATTTGTGTCGACTGTACCAGAAACAGCAAGAAATGATGAATTCATTGTATTGTATTACTTTCCCCACATTTGTGTACATGTTAGTAAAAATAGTTACTTGAAATTACTAGAGAAACTTCATTTGTATAAATTGGGTTCACTCCCTTATGTTTAATTAAGTTCATTGTTTGTTCTACTCTCGAAAGTAGATTAATAACAGATTATAAATGTACTAAATAAAGATTTAACTTTTGAATTTCTATCGTTTCATTTCAAATATGAATCAGAATTTTGAAGTAGTTACTTGATAATTTGAAAACTTCGTTTCTAACTAATAAGATATAGACTCGAACTCAGTCTACTTACTAAAAGACGTTTGGACAATCAGTTAGTATAAACAATTTCCATAAAACAAGTGTGTTTCACAAACTAGTACACCAATATATACTTATTTGTTGAAATACATAGTGTTATCATGGGCTAACTCATTCGTTTATGCATGATAATACCAAATGAATTTACTCAATATTCATTTAACTCAAATGACAATAAACTAACAGATTAACTTTATCTGTAGGGATTGAAAAAAGAAAGCGTTACTTATGTAATTCACTATTCATTTTATTTTAGAACTTAAGATAGGATTTTTCTGAACATTAAAATAATTGCGGAATGTTTCGTTATACATTATAGTATACACATATAATAAATATGTAATCATATATGTGTTTATATATCCTCTATGTTAGATAAAGACATCTATTTGCTAGTGATCAGTAAATAAATGTTTTTTTTTCTGTTTCTATATCTGTCAAGTACACACACATAAAATTCAATATTCCCTAATGTAGAAAAACACAAGATTTTTCGTTCAGTAGTATCTGTCTAGTTGCTGTCTGTGTCGTGATTGATTTGTCAACTGCTATAGATAATATAGCACTGATTAACAGAAGAATTATTCCACAAATTGAAGCCAATGGCGCCCAACCTGTGAATATGAAAAAAGAATAGAGAGAGGGCACATGTTTAGTCGTATTTGGTTGTCTAGTGTTTCCGTATTACTACGCCAGTGAATTATGAATGTTGTGTATTCTGTGTACAATATGGTATTCTTACTAGTATGATTTACCACTCTACGTACCCATAGCTTTACGTTATCGTAAATTGGATAAAGTTGTACAATATGGTTCATCGGATTGATACTAACTAGCTGGATTTCATAATAATTTTAGGACCTAAAGATGCTGGACATGGTCTTATGTAATGGTAATTAGTATATATTTTTGAAGAATCCCAAACTAAGACGAGATATTGTCGTTTGATTTCTAGCAGCTTCAAATCAACTGAGTTTTCAGAAACACAAACTTTGAACCGATAGAATTTAGCAGTATAATTAATCCTTAGATGTAAAGATATCTACCATATTTTCTACTTACTAACAAGAAGAATTACGTGTGAAGTAAATTCCAATATCCATGAAAACGTTTTTCAGAACATCTGGCGCAATGTAACCGGTTGACATTTTAGATTCAAATGAATCATATCACTAGGGAAGTTATTGTGAACTCTCACTGCATCCCTCTAAGCTGAATTCGTTAATCAATAAAAGAGGCTATTATTATAGATGTTTATCATAGATATTCAAGTGTGTCAAGTGGGACCATTCACATCTGAATGATTGATCCTATCTTGACACAATGCATGGCTGGTAATTAAATTAACTTTTTTTCTGGAAAAATGTATATTTTATTGAACTCAACTAGACCTACCTATGGAACAGTTCCCTTTTGAATAAGGTCCAACACTGCCACCACAAACTTCACGAATTGTAACTGAATCCCATCCTGCTGGCCACATAATGATAGATGTTAGTAGAATTATATCTGTGTCAAGAAAAAAAACAAATATATAGAAATCTAACTATTCACAGTTAAAAACGTAGACAAACTCGATTCTGTGAAACTAGAAATTTTATCATGTATGATACACTGTGTTGGTAGATTGAATGAAACTAATGGTTTTTTTAGTTTCCTGTTGAATACTCTCTCGACTGTTTTTGAAGTGGATTTCAGTATGATTATATGACTAAGCAGTTATAAATCTCGTATACACATAACAGTTAAACAAAACAATCAATAAACCAGTAACTCAACATAAATTGACATATCGTTATGCTGGATTCTATGTTCAACCATATATGTAAAATGATTTTTACAATCAACCAGTCATTCACTAACATATCCTCTTCAATGTTGAGATATCATTCCAAATTTAGCCATTACACTGAGTCTAACATGAAACCACGAGTAGAATACATACTACGATTCATTAATGAAAGATACCACTAGCACAAAGTTACAGTGTATCGAGAAAGAACACGACGGGGTACAACCGAAAGTATCCCAACACGAAATGACTGAACATCTCACTAAAATCCGGGAACCATACAGTAAATACTTAATTTGCAAAATATCAATCAGTTATCTCAAACTTGACTGTTTCTTTTGCAAATGGCAATCCATCGTCTCAGATTTCATTGTTCCTGCATTTTCATACCAATTGCTTTCCATTCCCGATCTTTCCTTCTCGATGTTCTACTAAAATACATTCTATTTCTGACTATCGTTATATACTACTTATGTGAGTATAAGTAGCTCACGTCACTAATTATTATTTTGTATATTACAACAACCATGGATTTGTAGGTATCATTACGCAGGTTTGACTTAATAATTACAAAGAAATTGAGTAGGTTGTTATAAATAAAAATAATATATTTGTAATATGCCAATAAGTAGAAAAATGAAATTTTCTGACGTTTCGTGACTCAACGTAAGACGCTTATTCAGAGGATAAGTAGTCAAATTATGATTAACCTTTGTACTATTTATACTTAGATTTACTTTAATTAGTCATTTATTGTCTGAGGAAGTGGCTTACACTGAGTCACGGAACCTCGGAAAATCTAATTTTCCATTTATTGAGATATTACAACTAAATTGTTTTTATTTATAATAGCCATGAAGTTTAATAAAACTGTACTAAATGAATCAATTATTATCATGAAGTGATAATCTAATCAGCTATTGTAAACATCAACACTAAAGAAAAAACTAAACAACTAGGTAGTTTTCTCTATGTTTTTTGTCAACACTTTGAAAAAGTTAATACTTACCGTTCATATTAAAAATTATGTGAATGATATTATCACCATCTTAGGATCTCATGGGAATGATATTTTTTCGTGTGTATCGTTTATGTAAGCTAGTCTATACATTTTGAACCATCTCATATCATAATGTAATTAAATGTGTCGAAAGAAATGTGAATAACAGAATTATTCTCTTATAGTACTTACTTACATACTAACGCCTGTTACTCCCAATGGAGCATAAGCCGCCGACCAGCATTCTCCAACCCACTCTGTCCAGGGCCTTCCTATTCTCTTACAGTATTAAAATTCATTTAACTTTTCTTTTATCTTAACAAAATAATCGTTGTTTTACTTTTAAAATTATTCACTAAAATAATTATTTCTACTTTTCTTTGATTATTACCGTTATTATTTTCTTGACTTGGATTGATTTCGTTTTTGTTAGAATAAAATAAGTTTTAAGTAAACTAAATATATCTGGAAAATCTGTCGGTTTTTATTTTTATTTTAAAAACTGATTAATAATTGTTTATGTGTGTGAAGACGGCCCAAGGGCGAACACGAGAAAGCTCTAAATAACTCAGAAAAAGCCAAAGATATTCCATCCAATCATCTTTTGGAAGAATATTCCAGAATCTGTAAGTGTAGCTTCCCTATTGGACAAATGCAACAAACCCCTGTATGCGAATTAGATAACTATAATGATAATTCCGTTTTTACTAAAAACTATAAATACCTGAAAGTTTTGTACCATATTTGACACTGTTTGGTATAGCATTTTTTTCAATTGTCTTCTATCTTCTCATTTGCGACTTGAAAGATTCTAAATTTTGAGTGCTCAAGT
Source organism: Schistosoma spindalis (assembly GCA_946903255.1). Taxonomy (NCBI): domain Eukaryota; kingdom Metazoa; phylum Platyhelminthes; class Trematoda; order Strigeidida; family Schistosomatidae; genus Schistosoma; species Schistosoma spindalis. The sequence continues at coordinate 15,698,129 of OX336424.1, forward strand.
TGTACGCGGTATGTCAAAAATTTAAGCTCTAAATATAACAATATGCTTTTATACTTATTATTGATGCTACTTTACACGCAATTATTAACATTAAGGAGATAGGATATATGTCCGTGAATTTGCAGCGCATCTATTATTCATTGTTCAATATATACGCAGTCATTTTTGCATTCAGTTATTGTGTAAGTGTTGCATATAAGAGCATGATTTTAATTGAGGATTTCATTTTAAGTTCTAACTTTGAATTTGTTTGCTTTTTCATTAGGCAAGTTGGGATACATTACAGTAGCTTGTTCATAGAAGATTTATCTAAGTAGCTTTAGGTGATCTAACTGAAGTCCCCAATAAAAAACATGCTTTTACATTTAGAATTCACTTAATAAATGAAGGGAACATTACAAGATATGACATGCTTATGCAACACTTTAAGAAGGATGGTTAATGTGACATGTTAAAAATGATATCAGTTCAGGAATTATTGCAAAACTATGGATAGGTGAACAATCATTTGTTTATCTTGATTTCGGTAGGTGGTAATAACTCAGTAAGGCCATATACAGTGCAGACCTAAATATAGAATAAATGTTCAAGTTTTGTAACTAGTAAAATACATTGGAGTCTCATGTTTCATATTTCAATTTCAATAACCGTAAAAGCCTGATTCTAGTTGAAAATTGAACACTTCTTTATTTTTAGAGAAAATTGTTCTTTATTTAACATTAGTTCATAAGGAAAATCTTCTTTTCAAAATATACAACATACGGTAAAAATGTTGCTTAGTCTATCATTCATTTTGTTTGTTTAACTTTCCATTTTAAAAAGTAAAAACATATTAAAACACTTGTATACTAAATTATATTGCTGTTTATTAAGAAAATAAACTATACTTGAATAGTGAATGTTATTTATGATGTGTTTTAAAGTATGTAAAGCTAGGAAAAAAGACTTCTGTTTAATTCTCAATGAAATCATGAACTGACATAAGTTAAACTATCAAGAAAATGCACAGAAACATTGGACAGTGGTTTTGTTTTTGTATAGGACACTTCATCAGCTTATACCTACGACGTCACTGGGTATCTGACATAATAGGTTAGTTCATTTGGCAGTTAAAAATAAAAATACTACTTTTCATGTTAGAATTTATTATATTACGTAACCTAATAGAAATGATACTTTCTATTGAATAAATACTGTGATAATAGAAAGCGATAAAATTTTATTGATTAATTATTATAGTGCTAACTATTATTATTTCAGTAAAATTTTGTGATAAATGACGTTAGCTTAGATTGACTCATGAATTCGATTGATAAATGACGTTAACACATGTAGAATCATTTGATACGTTTGTCAGGCAATTTAGAAGATTTGCATAATGATGTGTAGCTAGTAGAAATAAGAAGTGATTGGCCTCTGAGTGTGGACAGACAGATACTCAGCTTATTGATATGCCATCTCCTTCCTATTATATATATATATATATATATATATATATATATATATATATATATATATATATATATATATATATATATATATATATGCTATGGACTTACTGTGAATACAGACTTTCTTTAATCATGTTCGATATAATATTGTCAAACCCATACTCTGATTCTCTATATCTAGACGTGAATCATGCATCTGGTATAACGAAACCCTATTTGTAAATAGCGTATCGCTCGACCATCTAGTTTAGTAGCTGCATGATCTCGGTAACCAGTCGTCTAATAATTGTGTACCGTGGCAATGGAAATATTTTTATTCTGCTGTTATATTACATAATCATTGTTAGTTTAAGCTGAGATTTCTCTATAACTTAAGAGCTAATCAGAACAAGAAAGTATTTTCAGTTGACACAGATAAGAAATAATCCCACTTATCATCCATGTTTGTAAAGCGTACTACACTATATAGTGCTAGAAATACTTATAATTAATAACAAATTTTTTGTTCCACTATACGGTGTAAATGATACAGTGGGGGAAAAACCACACAAAATGATTAGGTATTGACAAAGATTCTATTCGAAACATAATTTCATAAAATTTCTTCAAATTAAATTTTAAGTTAAACCATATCTTTGTAGACACTACAAACAATAGGTACTCTTGTATTGTACAAGTTGCCTGAAATAGTCATAAATGTGATTTGAATGTTCTCAAATAAGCGTCATGTGTTATTTCGTCTACCTTCCATGGATTTTAGACACAAACATTGTGAATAATTAGAAGGAATAATTATATAAGTATTTATGACTAGAGAAAGGATTGGAAATGAATCTCTAATACGCATACCATTGTTAGACAACATCGATATATTTTCGCCCTCGATAACAAACTATTACTTTCTAAATGCTCTAAATGACAACGAATTGATATAAAAAGATGGATCACATCAATCAATTGCACAAACCTCGAATTAATGGGATTCAAATTTGATTAGTCACATCAAGGTCACTTCAAAACACCAATAATATGGAATTGACTCTAGAGTTTTTGAAACTAACTTCTCATTCGTTTATAACGATAATAGTCGAAGTTAAAAAATCCATCAATTTGACAAATACTTATATTTCACTGGTTGAAATCATGAATCCATTGAAGCTAGACCACCATGGAAAACCTGGAAGCACTGGACGGCCGTTTCGTCCTAGTATGGGACTCCTCAGCAGTGCGCATCCAAGATCAGTTGTCTAGTTGGTTAAGCGCCTGGCGCGAGACTGATAGGTTCTGGGTTCGAATCTCGCGAGAAGCGGGATCGTGGATGCGCACTGCTGAGGAGTTTCATACTAGGACGAAACGGCCGTCCAGTGCTTCCAGGTTTTCCATGGTGGTTTAGCTCCAATGGATTCATGACTTCAACCAGTGAAATTTCTAAAATCTTCACCCAATCCATTCTGTAAATACTTATATGACTCCGAAAACAATCATGAATTTGTGTGGCTGATGAAATTCAGACTACCTCACCTCACTTTCATTCTATCTATGTAGACTCTAGTTTTGAATCATGTTTCGACTTTGTACTGAATTTTATTATTCAACTAATCCCCAAAACTACAGCTCAACCAAAATCTGAGCTTAAAGACTGTATTTTGATCAATAAACAACACGAATTGTGGTTCAAACTTCTATGATGTAGGTGACATTACCAAGGTTTAACTTGATAATTTTAAGTAATACGAGCATTAGGTAGATTTTTACCAATAAATATAATATATATGTAATATCCTAATGAGTACAAAAATTAAGTTTTTAAATTTTCCGATGTTTCGTAACTCAGTGTAAGTCATTTCTTCAGAGAATAGTGGGATTTATGACGGGTTATCGAAATTGTTAACAAATAGTTAAAATATATGTTAACAAAATTTTTGTATTATTTAATGAGTTATAGTTATTTTTTATTCTGAGAAAATAGTTTCCTACTGTGAATTCCTGTGAATTTTTGTCTTAAAACGAACAAAATCCAAAATAAGTTCATTTTACTTGCAAATGAAGATCTGTCATTCTAAACTATTATATATATATATAACACTTTGAAGTTTGTGCTGATGTTGTTGTCTAAATAGATCACATAATCTTTACAGTTCACTGATCAGATTAGAAAACCGGATGTTAATAATAAACACTGATTTATTGATTTATGTAGAAAAGAAAACTTCACTAAGACCATTTAAAAATATTGACAAGAATTTGAAATCTGTCGTTCTAATGACTTTTATACGGTATGTTTTACTGGTTTCGAGTCCTGAAGTGAACATTAACTCTGAGATGTAGGTCTATTCAGCTGACGAATTTCACATAAGACAAAACGGGCATCCTGGATTCTACTGTTAGCCACTATCCATCTTTACTTATAATCTTGTGACTTAAGGCGATTTCGAGGCACTGTGCACAGTATGCACATGTGCCAATAAAAAACCGATCATTTACAGCCCTAAACATCAATGGGATGATTCAAACAAGCAAAACCAAGTGAATGTTGAGACTTTATTGTGAAAAAATTTACTTTTCCATATTCTTTTCACTAACAAACTAACTAACATGGAACTTTAGATAATCAGTATGTCGAATGAGTAATTATAGAACAATTGGATTTCATCGAAACACATGAAAATAGTGTCGGTTTTTATTATATTCTGTATGAATACCTTAAAAAGACTCTGTCGAACTGGACATAAATTTCTGTAGAATTTCTTTTTTGTTCAGTATATTTATCTTATTTTTTATGATAATGAAGATAGTTAGTAGATTAATTCATGGTGTTGTCCAGAATGACGATGATTAAATCACCCAGCTAAAATACCGAAACTCCATCAAAATAATCTTTTTAATTGACAAACAATCGGTTGAATTGCATATCTCAACAAGTTTTATTACCGATGATTATTTTCTTCTACCCATTACTAATTGATATTGGCAAAAAAAGCTGATAGAAAAATAAGAAGCCCCAGACATTTGTTTCGTTTCAACTTTGGAATTTTCCTTGATGTACACCTACGATCATACATCTATAATTTCTTCAGTAAACTGTAAAGTTAACCGACTAGGAAGTTAGACAGTAACTTAATAATAACATTGAATGAATATTACGTAATATCAAATACTGAATAAAGTTACGCGTATCTACCAATGAATTTCAACTCATTCATTCAACAACAACAGCAGTAACAAAAATCATACTTATCGCATGCTCTGTAGCTCGTAAGTCCTCTCGCCTATATCTCAGTAAACATACACTATTAAATAGTATCTAATGAAGATGATATGTTTATTCAATGTTCATTAATTATTCAATAACTTTCTAGTAAAGGTTAATTTTTTCATAAAAGTACCCTACGTACTTTTAATGAAATCAATAACGTTTAATAATTATAAAATAGTATTTATTTAGAAGTTTATACAAGTTTTTGTTTTATCAAACATATAGATTCTCATTTAGTTGAGATGATTCCATTGAAGCTGGGTCACCATGGAAAACCTGTGGGACTCCTTAACAGTGCGCATCCACCACCTCGCCTCGCGGGATTCGAACTCAGGACCTATCGGTCTGTACCACTAGATCACTGAGCCGGTCGGCAACCAACGGTGTTAATATCTAACTTCAACTAATCCACCATTGTCATCAGTGAGTTACTATCTCCACAAAACCCCTTCTGATATTCTCATTTATTATACTTTGTATCATGTTTAGTTGTTCAACTTAACAACAAGGCATAAAATATAATCTATGCATACTTTCATTATTATTAAAATACCGAAAGAATATGATCCCATTAAATACTAAATGATCATTTACGATCTATAGTAGGATGTTAATATTCTTTACAATAAACTATAAATCGTAATGTGTTGAATACTTTGATAGTTCAGTTTTAATTGAATTCATTATTCCTTAATGATAAAATATTATTCTTGTATTCTCTATAAATATAATCAGTAAAACGAAAGAAAAAAAACAAACATTCATTACAATAGGAACAATATATTGTGATCTTATATCTGACTCGAATTGGATTATATGAATGTTATTGAAATATACATATCAATTATCCTCGTATATAATAATCGACTTAATCCGTATAAGTGAATAACGGAATTAAATAAGCCATATATGAGAATGAACTTTAAATATTTTTATTTCATGTACTCATTGATTTAAACAAGTAATCAGGGAGATGAAACGAAGAGGAAAGAATGAAACAGTTTGACGAAGCGAAGAGAAGAGAGTGAAGTGTAATGACGTGCAGTAGAGGTGGCTTATAGACAAACTCTACTTAATCAAGTGTTAATCAATATTTATAGTCGCACAAAAATAAGCTACATACATGTGATGAGTAGAATAAAGTGTACACAAAACTTATATGAAAACAGTTAAGGTTGATAAGAAAATAATTAACAAGGTCAAAATGTAGCTTAAGGAGATGGATAAGTTGGTCTACTCAGAAGATAGAATGAGTTATATATATATATATATATATCCAGTGATTATAACTTCAATCAATTAGTATTTGTTACTTACTAGTCCGAAATAATCTTTGTATCTAGCTTACCAGTCCCTAATGAAACAATGTGCATGTCCTGGGTTCCATTATTTGTCGCAATCTATCTATTCTAATTCTGTCTTTGCGTTGAGTAATCCAATGTTAATGTATCATGATTATCTAGTTAATGAAAATGAAGTTCGTTCTTCTATTTAGCTTCTAATCGATATGTTCATTCTTGAACAATCTTCTTCAGAATGATTAGGAACACAAATGTATAAATATTTCCATTATTTGAAAATTATCACCTGAATCCCAGTTGTCCTGAAAACAGTCTTTGTGTTTATGTGTGTGTGCGTTGGCTGTTTCTGTTCCACTGAATGATCCATTCAGTTTTTATAATTTGACCGAAAAATCATGTTAATTCTGTGCTTTATATGTCTTTCATTAAACTTAATCTAGCATGTTTAACTTAAAGGAAAACGTATACAGTATGGATTCTTTGTTAGGCCTGCTGACCGCCATTTTTACCATTAAACTATCCCAAAAACTCATATCAATCATGTTTCAACATGATATGTAATTAATGGACATTTTAAGCACAGCATCATCCATATAATACCTTATTTGAGGAAGTATATGCAATTTCTGCAGTGTAATTATCTCACTTTTTATTTGTTATTGCTGTCCTTTAATTAATATTTAATGAATATTAATTTATGCATTATTAAACATACGCTAATACAGTACTGTAAAATTCCACTGGGCAAATTTTATGTTGTGGATGGTATTCTTGATGGACTGACCGCAGTTAGGTTGCCATTGAAAAGCCATACATATATATAGTAGAAGCCCCATATAATGCATATTCGAGCATTTAACTTAATCAGGTCACTCTGTCCTGGCCTTTTCTTCCTAACTGCTGCTAAGTGTTATTGATTATTTAGATATCTGCCTCTGAATCTCGCTCCTATGCATTTGTTGGTTTATCTCTTTTCTTTTCGCCTTCAGAATTCCAAGTTAGGTCTTTTTAGCGGATATTGACAATTTCCAAAATATGTGTACAATCCAACATGAAAACAACATATACAAGCGAAAAACAACTCGAAAAATAATAATTCAAAACAACACGATCGTTTTCATCTTAAAATAAATCTAATGCAATTTATAAACTATGGATTATCCAAACATGAGACGGTGGATAACACTTCGAACACTTCACTTCTACCTGAAGTTTGTGCTCATGACGTAAAGACTTCCTATATATTTTAGGATATCTATTAGATTGTATACAATTTAAAGTAAATCCTAAGCTCGTTTTCGCTTCTGTGAGACGTGCATTAAACTTCAGAATCTGATTGAGTGTCTTAAATGCAACGGCGTCCCCCCACGATTTTGTTCTAATCTACACAATGGTAATCTTTAATATTCTAAAATCGTGTGGGGACGCTGTTGCATTTAAGACACTCAATCAGTTTCTTAAGTTTGATGCACGTCTCACAGAAGCGAAAACGAGCTTAGGATTTACTTTAAATTGTATACAATCTAATAGATATCCTAAAATATATAGGAAGTCTTTACGTCGTAAAAGAATCTATCCTAATGCAAAAACACTTGAAAGACATGTATAGAATCAAATTGATATTATTATTATAGCTCAAACAATATAATTGCTAGACTAAAAGTCAATTTTCATACTGATCTTAATTAGAAGACTTTTAAGGACTTAGAAATATGAAAGATTTGTAAATTCCTATTATCCTAGAAAAAAGTGGAAAGAAAAATTTTTGAAACTCAGGGAGTTATTCTTGACATTTTGTCTGCTTTTTATATTTTCCTCATTATAAACTTCCATTTGACTTAATAACTATCATCTGGAATGGATGCTATTTATTCTGACAGATATAAGTAGTATACATCTTCATTCAGAATTGAAATGCCTGCCAACTAAAGGTTGAATTGTGAAGAGAAAGAAAGTAAACAGAGAGCAATTGTAATAACAATAAAATTGAAAGAATCATGAAGCATGTCATGGACAACTGAAGGAAGATGTTCAAATAACGTATTTTATGTATGGTCTCCACATTATACCATCACATGTTCCTTACCTGTGATCTCGTTCACTACAGTACTATATTTTATTTTTCACATAGATCTAATATTCAGCTTTGCAATTATAAGTGTCATTGTTATGAACTCATTAAATTTTATTAGTAATAAAATCATGTCTTGAATTTTACTGAAAACGTTAGAGTTTAAAATAATCTAAAGCAGCTCACATGTAATACTACTATTCTGTTCTGATTAGTAGTTAGAGAGCAAATTGATTTTGTATAATATTATCGTAATCAGTAATTACGTTACCGAAAACTCGATTCTATTAGATATTGGTAAATTCACGATACTTATAGGTCAACAACAGAATTTTATTTAATTTGTTTTCTTGTTTCTATGTTGTTTAGTTGGTTTTGTCAATCGATAGGATTTTGCGTTATTAGCTGAGTCATTAGGATATCATATCACATGATTCATTCTCAACGCCTCAACTATAAAAATATATCTACAGGCATAAAGTAAATATAACAGCCATTGTAAAAACAGAAAAGTATTTGTGATTTACATATTTATAGGATAGAACACTAGAAATGCAAACATAACCAATTAGTATTAGTGACCACAATAATAATGATATCTAATGTTAGGTAAATAGATAGTAAGAGATTTAAGGGGTGAGAGAGAGAGAGCAAGAAGGACGTAAGAGTGGACGGTAAGAAGAAAAGACTTGTTACCTTATTCTTAGCTTTATCAATACAACATATGTTAGGAAGATTGTTGTTTATTTTAAAAGTCTATTCAACTTGTTTTCAGTAAATTGTAGTGAGTCATTCAAATAACTATTTAGTGTATATACAAGTATTGTCGTTTCTCATGTGTTAAGTAGATACATTATTCATGTAATGTAGTAAAATTTGTGGTGACACCATCATAAATCTTGACTACTACTTAAAAAAAAGATACATGGAATGTAGGAATGTAAAACAACGACTAAATATTCTGCATCTACACAAGTAGTAACAACAATATAAGTATAGATGATGGCGAACAGTGAAATTCAGGACGCAAATTTCGTCCCATTCGGAACTTGTTCAAATAATCAATATATGTGAAGTGATAACAATAATTGTTAAATTTATTTGATGTTGCCAAAAGAATTTACTTAAGGATTTATAATGATAAGAATTGGAGAAAGTAAATAAAACAGTGAAAATCGTAGAAATTTTCTTCAATTAAGTTTTAGCTTTGAAAAAATTTTATTCAGTGTGCATTGGCTTTCAGCGATTTTGCTGGTTAACATGTATAGCGGAAGTCATACATAAATTGTCCAAAACAAACTTTACTAACCATTATACTAAAGAATAACCATATGATGACCGACTTCAAGGTAGATTTTCCAAAATCTTTGTAAAAACCTAGATTTGATTAGTAAAATCAACGAAATCGGGAGTTAGATAATATTCCATCGATAGTATTGAATGGTGTTCACGTTGTTATTGGGAACTGGCTGAAATCAAAAATGTAAATAGCTTGATTTCAGGCCTGAAGTTATTTTCTTCAACGTTTTCAATGCTCATTAAGTATGCCACATCTAGTACTTTTAGGCACTTTTCCTGTTGTTTAATAAAATAGGGCTTCATGTAAAAGTATATTTCTTGACCAAGATTTCACTTTAAGTCATATATCTTATATTTGTACTCCCATTACTATGTCAAGCTATACTAGACATGTGTACAATAGATTATGAGGGTTGATTCCAGACTAATTCATTAGTCGAAGGTTCATGTGTTAGCCACGAAAAGCTAGCTGGCTTAGGCATCGTGTAATGCAACGATAAAATAATCAATCCATATACTGCTTTTTAACACTAGATAATGTCAGTTGAATACGCATCTTCAAATTGAGAAAGCTCGATCAAACCACTGTATAAAGAATTATCACAACAATACTTAATAATTTCATATTACGAAATCAGTAAAGTGGAAAGAAATTTCTCAAATCCCTCTTACTTTAGTCACAAAATATGATCTAGTAACATCACAGTATTGCATATATTTTGCTGTGAAGTTTTTTACAATTTTGCATTATTCTATTATACACTTGATTACAGTAAATATGCACAGATGTTTCACTCGAAGCACAACTCTTTAAACAACCCAGTAATATTGACAGTCACCAACAAATCATTTTTCTATTTCAAATCCGTAATAATATTTTATTTTGTAGCAATAGACTAGTGAATAATTTACAGAACTCTAATGACAGTTGGTCGATCAAGTAACCTCCCAAATCGGTTTGCATTCGTTCATTCCATCTAGTGTGATTAGTCATTGATCAATATATGGTGACGATGTTGATTTGTTTAAGAAAATCAACTGATTTCAATTTTTTTAAACAAAATTTATCTCATATTTGTACTTTTCTTACTCATCCATTTTAATATGGTGTGGGGAGAAAGGAAATGAGTATTTTTTATTTTATCCTCATCTCGTCATTCTCTGATGACTCATCATCATCAGTATATTTTGTTATGAGTAGAATAATTTTGTGGAAAATCATGATGGATAGACAGATATTGTTGAGCGATTGGATAGAAAAATAACATCCAGGGGAAATGGTAGTGTATCGTAATAACATATTGGATATTACAACATTTCCAGGCACATAAAAGTGCCAACAATTTTAGGACATACTTTTTTTTACAGAATCCTGATGATTTTTATCACTAGAAGCATTAGATGCCATGCCATTGGTCTAAAGTTACTATGATCTAATGAGAATTTGTAATCAGTGAAATTAATCACATGAACTCATTCAAAAATAATTCGCTTTGTATAATGAGTTAAATTACTTATTAATTCAAGATATCATTTGTTGTAATTTTATGATGATCCAAATTATCTTTCAATCTTAATTCTCAATCTCAAATAGAAAATATTTTAATGTTGGAAGGATACCTGAGAAACCGGTTTTATCTTAGATGACACTTTATATATCTGCAATCATGAATGTACTTGTAATTTTCGCGATATTCAAATCCATGTCAGACAGTGTCCAAATCATAGATATGGCCATTAATCTACGGGATTGCAACAGTTTTAAGAAATAAACAGTCATGAAATTAATTACTTAGTTACTCCTGTCACCCCTCGTAGAGTAACATAAGCCACCTATCAGCATTCTTCATCCAACTCTCTCCTAGGCAATTCTTTCTAGTTGATATTCATTATTTTCATGTCTGTTTCCAAATCTCAACGTAACGTGTCCTTTGGTTTTCCTCTTTTCCATTCCTATTCAGGATTCCAAGTTCACGCTTGTTTTGTGGTGCAGTTTGGTTATTTCCGTAATGTATGTCCTATCCACCACCAACGTCTTTTCCTAATTTCATTTTCAGATACAAGATGTTTTGTCCTCTCCCACAGTAGGCTGTTATTGATGATATTCGACCAACTGACATTCAGTATCTTACGTAGAAAATTGTTTAGAAATATCTGTAAATATTGGATGATGATGATTGTGGTAGTTCTCCACGTTCCAGCTCCGTACAGTAGAACTGTCTTGACGTTTGTATTGAAGATTGTGACTTTGATATTGGCTTACAGTTGTTTTAAGTTCCATATGTTTTTCAACTGTAGGAATGCCGCCTTAACTTTACTAATTCTCGCCTTTATGTCTGCATCAGATCCTCTCTTTTCATCGATGATGCTTCCCAGGTATATGAAGGATTCTACATTATCTAGAGTTTCTCCATCATGTGTGATTGTGTTGATGTTCGCCATATTGTATTTATGAATTTTGCTTTTTCTCGTGTGTATGTTGAGGCCCATTGAAACAGAGGCTTCTGTCACACTAGTTATCTTGTTCATGTGTATGGAATAGAAGTGCCAGATCATCTACGAAGTTCAAATCGTCCAGTTGCATGCAAGCTGTCCATTGTATTCCGTAATTCCTCTCATGAAATTACTTACTACTTAATAGTGAATAAGCGTATAGTAATATTTCAAAAATATTTAACTAATCATGAAACATATTGTAATTAAATTTTAATTAGTTCATTACAATTAGTATCCAAGTAAAATTTGAAACTATTTACCAAAAAAAAGATACCAATGGTACTAATTAGCGTTAATAAAACAGTTCTAATGAACATTTTTCATTTTTTTTGTTCCAAAGAAAATAAACGTTTTTACAAATATTTTCACCCCTTTTTAAGGAAAATATTTTTGCTTAACATAAAATTACGCAATCAGTTAATATAGATTTTCATTTCATTTAATTATTTTGATTATTATAATGAATAAATAGTGAAATATTAACATTAATCGTCAGTATGACGTGAATACAAGTTTTTTTTCGTTGCTTTAAATACTTATTCATAAATTATATTTCAATTATTGGGATGAATTTGTAAATGGTTCTTATTAGAATTGGGTTATACATTGGAATTAGTGACGTCAATAATACATGGTTTGATAATATTTTAACATAATGAAAAGTTGGATACTGTTGAGAGGTCTCGGTAATTACTTGGAACTAGGTAAATATTATCAAGGAAACTTTGACCAAGAAAATGTTGTCCACAATTTCATAAGAAAATTATAGAAAATGATCTACTGTATTGTAACTATCCTGAATAGACAGTTACAAATCTTATCACGTTTTCTATGTGATTCAAGAAACTAAGAGTCATACGTAATTCTGTACTTAAATAAACCGTGAAAAAAGCTCTTTTCCATACATCCATCTTTCTGTTTCATTACTTGAAGTTGAAGAGTGGGAAAGTGATTAAGAGCTTATTTGAAAAGCATATAAGTTAACAAGATTTAAACTATAGTTGAGTATACAGTTCAATCAAACAGTCATCTTTAGTGATTATTTTAAATGATATCCCAGAAAAGCCGAAAGATTTGCTAAGGCGGTCACAAGAATAGTCAAATTTTATTAGAAAAGCTGAGATCTCCTCTGGAACGATAATCGCTCGCACACTTTCTACCAATTCAATTTTCCGCATAACGTTTGCCCTCTGGTTATCATGATTTTTTAATTCACTAAGTTGCTACATGCTCGAAGATCATATTCTGCTACCATAGTAACAACTTCTGTACCAATTTCGTTTGAGTCGCTTGTTCTACTATATATATCAAGTTACCTGCAATTCCGTCTTCTTCCTGTCTTGGTCGTCGAGGTTTGATGTGTTGAGTATAATTGACTGTTTTCCGTTCCGAAGAGAACCGATCGTAACATCGTAGGCTGTATAGAACATGATATTTTTGACCAGCAAACTTATCGGAACTTCTACCCTGAAGAAGTTCAGACAAGTTTATTGGACGAAACATTGGAATTATTTTAAATTTAAATCGGTGAGATTTTCACATATAATGACTTCTCTGTATTCGGCGCCTAATTTTTTTTCAAACTATTCGTTCTAATTATGAATTTTTAGTTTATAGACAACATTTTTTCTCAAACAAATATCAAGATATTTCCCGGTAATAGTCTTTTTTCTTCTTTTTTGAATATGACAACTATTTTTTACACCATGCATAATGTCGTAAATGTCCACAGTCGATCAGATTATTCTTTTAGTAAACTATCCATTAATCAGGTTTATAAGTTTTAAGTTTATGCTTTTCTCTATGCAACTATCTTTAAGGTTTTTTCTTTAAAAAATGAAACATCTTATCAATGGGAATAATCTTTAAGAAAATGTCAATCGTAAATGTATGTATAGACGTACGTATTCAATAAATTTAGTAATAAAGGATATGAGACATAAATATATTTATATTGGGTGATTTATGGTTAAACATTGATTGATTGATTGAAAATTGAAATGATTATACGTTTTTGAAGATGAATGAATGTTTTGTTCGTTTGTTTGACTTTAGGAATTTAGGGACAATATTCTACTTAAACGATCTATTCTAATTTGAAAAAATATTTTATTGTCAAAAAGGGGTTTTCTGGAGGATTTTTTTAGTAATTTTATGGTTGAATTAATGAGTGAATTGAAGCTAGACCACCATGAAAAACCTAGATGCACTGGACGGCCGTTTTGTCCTAGTATGGGACGATGCAGAAGTAAGCATCCACCATCCTGCCCCGCAAGATTCGAATCCAGGACCTATCGGTCTCGTGCGTGAGCGCTTAACCTCAAGACTACTGAGCCTGTTGGCATCCAACGGTGTTAATATTTAACTTCAACAAATCCACGAAATGGTGGACGGTGGCTCAGTTTCGTAGACTGGTTGAAGTTAGACATTTACACTGTTGGATGCCGACTGGCTCAATGGTCTTGAGGTTAAGCGCTCACGCACGAGACCGATAGGTCCTGAGTTCGAATCTTACGGAGCAAGATGGTGGATGCGCACTGCTGAGGAGTCCCACAATAGAACGAAACGGCCGTCCAGTACATTCAGGTTTTCCATGGTGGTCTAGCTTCAGTTCACTCATTAATTCAACCATAAAATATTTTACTGTCGTTTATTTATTATGCAAGTAAAAAGATAATAATGTTAGTATCCTATCTGTTCCAATAAGGCAAATAATTTTTTTCTATTAAAAAGTAAGAATTTACCAATTAATTGTTTAACAAACTTTAAAGGATTTGAAGACAGTATCAAAGTGATGTGTATGAAATCTTGATTGTCAAATGTAATGAACCGATATTTTTGTTGAAGTCTCGTATTCTGTTTTGGATGGTGTAATTTTGAAGTTTTTAGCGTCTTTCTAGTCAACATAAACTCCAGATATAAATTGTGTTGATGGTAATGACTAGACAAACAATTAAACATCATGGTCATACCATTCAACCCAGAGAATAACACTTTGTCAAAACCATCTACTTGAGGTACAAATCTCTTGTCATCTCAAGAACTGGTATTTAAATTTAATCGAAATCTAGAAATTCAACAAAATTTTGCACCACAAAACCTATTAATGGAAAGCAATTTTCATATATATGGTACTTCCTTTGTGAATTATTAATCGAAAGTAAGTTAATAGTTTAAGATGGATTACTATATCTGCAGCGTTTTTAATGTTTATCAATTATACCACATTCATTATCTTCGGTCATTTTCCCGTTCATTTAATGGGTGAGTACTCATTCGAAATCAAAAGTGATAGGTACGACACACTTAGTGAATATTGAAAATCTTGCGTATAAATTCAATGGTTTAAGATTTCTTAATTGGCACGGACTGATCTATAGTCAAAATAAGCAGTCAGAGCAATCGGTGTTTATGTTTAACTTCATACATTAAACTATCAAATTCGATTACTATTTGAGCCAATTATTAAAGTTTAAAATATTTAATCATAGGGGAAATCACGAATACAATAAACGATATAAATCTTAATATAGAAAACGGAAACATATTGAATGTTAACTGGAAGAGGAAATTGATATCTAAAACAACAAAGGACTTTGTCGAAAAGGTAATTACATATAATAAGTTCAGTTGTTTTAATACCTGAGATGCTGATATTCTGTTGGATTTTTAACTTACATTATCGTCGACACATGAATTCTGACAGAAACAAGAAGATAGAAATGTAGGAGAAGCATAATCTTCAAAGTTAGTTTAACGATAGATAACAGAGTAGTCAATGAATCGAAGTAATATTAGATGTCTAAAATTTTCTGGGAAAGATGCTATTATGAATAATGCACGTGGTATTTCACCAGTCACAATTAAGAAATGAATTAATATCTAGGTACCCGAGAATTTTCCAGACACTCTATTTGGTTAAAAGCGATTTCGAACAATTTTTCTTTTGTTCTTACACGCTTTTCCATACAATCATATATATCATTTACCATACACTAAGTGAAGTATTCTAATTAAGTGGGTAAAACATATTCAAGTAAATAAATTTCTGATTCAGTATAATCTATGAAGCAATAATTAATGATATTTTATCATGTATTAATTGAAATCAATTAAGAAAAATTAGTTATGAAATTGAGAGGGATCGAAATGAAGTTGAAGAATATCAAACACTAAATTCCGAGCTCATAGTATGTAAACATATCACCTAAGAGATATTACAACCCTTGATATTGATCTTCTACTGTGATGTAGCTGAGATCTACTGAGACATTCCGAATTCTCTTTGACTACCACAAATTCATAATAATAATAATAATAATCACCATAAAAAAATAATCGAACATATTTTTGCATAACACAACAAATATGGGTCAGTATCATAATATCAATAAGCACATTTTTAATTGATATAAATTTTGAAAGTTAATTTATATGGAAAAAATCTATTTGAAGCTATCGCATATCAAAACAGCATAGTTACACAAATTTGATTATTAATTTCAAAACACTAAAAATTAAAAAAAAATGTATTGGAATGTTTGCTATACACATCCATACACATACACAAAAGTATACATCACAATTTGTTAGTTTATAAATGCTACCAAATAATCAATGTTGATTCTGACAGTTGTAGTAGTAAAGAAATAATAATGACGAAAACAAACCTCAGTAGATCATACACATACATGCATACTTTGGACAAATATGAAAATTTAAAAGTAAATTCCTCCATCCACTTATCTTTTTTTCTATAGAAGATAGGTTACACAAGTGAAATGACCTTGAACCAAATATATTGACACATGTTAATTTATACTGAATGATAAAAAAAGCACAGTTATCTAATAATCTAAAACCTAAGTTCATTATATTTTAAATGTTGTAAAATCTTGATTAGATTGAATTACAATAGTTGAAATCATGAGTCACTTGAAGCTAGGCCACCATGGAAAACCTGGAAGCACTAGACGGCCGTTCCGTCCTAATATGAGACTACTCAGCAATGCACATCTTGGAGTTGTAATGAGAAGCTGTGACCAGTAAAGTTCAATCCGTTTCGCGTAGAGATAGTTATCCATTTCAGACAATGGAGGAAGGGTTGTGAAAGATCATGGATCGATTGAACTTAGACATTAACGCCGTTGGATGTTGGCTCAGTGGTCTAGAGGTTAATTGTGAATTCTTAGCCACTGTAAAGATCACATATGAATAATTCTGTGCATTTGTTTGACGATTTGTTGCATCAGATCTACATCTTATATTACGGCATAAAACATCTTATTTATGAATGCATAATGATATATATATATATATATATATATATATATATATATATATATATATATATATATATATCCAGGTACATCAAGCCGACTAGTCCCAAACAGGATGAGATGTACGTTCTCGATTCCACTGCTAGCCACCTTTAATTTGATCTGTGTATTTCTAGTAGCGTTTTTCTTACCGGACGAATCAAAGCTACATACACAAATTCATAGA
This sequence comes from Schistosoma spindalis, assembly GCA_946903255.1. Classification (NCBI taxonomy): domain Eukaryota; kingdom Metazoa; phylum Platyhelminthes; class Trematoda; order Strigeidida; family Schistosomatidae; genus Schistosoma; species Schistosoma spindalis. The sequence goes on from OX336424.1 coordinate 15,715,508, forward strand.
ATTTAAAAAGGTAACAAAAAATTGTTCTAATTGAGATCACGAACCTATCAGTGTTAGACCACTATTGAAAACCTGGACATACTAGACGGCCGTTTCGTCCTAGCACAGGGCTCCTGAGTAATGATCATCCTAAGTCCCGCAATGAGAGCTTGAACCCAGTACCCTCGGTCTCGCGCTCACACTTTTATGCTCTTGACCACTAAGCGAGCATCCATCAGTTTATGATTTCAATTAAAAACCAACAATCTCCATAACTCTATACAAACAAAATTATACTTTTTTTCACTAATCCACGGTTAAATGAATATTATTTATAACCACCTACTATATGAACGACATTTTGAAAAGAGACGTGTAGTATATCTTTAAAAGAAAAACGATAAAACACTGAATGAATCATTCAAAAAAATTTTTCACAACAAAACAAGTATGTATAAAACAATTTCAAATAATATATGGGATTATTATCCCTATAGGACTAATTTACACCATACAATGAAAACTTTGCGTTGTTTAGCTACGTTTAATTTTTTTTCTCTCATTTAAAAGTAATTTTATTTTTATGTAAATGACTGTTCAAGTGTAATTATTGTTCTATTCTTACTGAATGAAAAAAATATGTAATGATAATGATAAAAAATGGAAACTTAATTGGATTTATTGTCTTTTAAATTCAGTTTATCAACCAAACATGTGGGAATGATAATGAGTGAAGTTATTTTTCTATTTTTTTTATTTTAGACTTTTGCCTAGCTAGTCCATACTTTGTTGTGTGGTAATTTTTTCCATAGTAATCAAAATGTGTCCTTATTTTGGTATTTTATGCATAAATGTACGAAATGGTGATGGTGGGGAAAGATGTAATCTCTCTAAGATTAAGAAAAACAAATGACAGAGTATTAGTGTGGAAGCATCAAATGACAGTGTTTTGATGATGTGAAGTAGGGAGAATGAATAAATAAAGGAAAGTTTGGATTTAGATTTAATGAATCATCATTATTATTATTATTACCATCGGTTAAAGAAAGTGGGAAAAACAAATTGAAAATGGTGACATTGTCGCCTTGTCTTTTGTTAATATGTAGGCGAATTAGTGCTTCTTGTTTATCATTACATTTAGTCAGCTATATTGGGTATACATCAAATTGTGATAAGGTCAATTCAATGTTAAAACAATCTACATGAATTGTGAGAATATTTTCTTTGCATTATAAGGTTTCATTCACCGCTTACTACATTTTTTGCTTTGATTAAAATTAGCAAGATAATCTAGGAAATTTAAACAATTTTATTTTTTGTAATGAACAAATGAATCATTGATTCAACAATATATATATATATATATATATATATATATATATATAACTCCACCCGGAGCCCCTCTGGGGCTACTGCCGGCCCCAAGCCCGGATAAAGGAGGGGGTCGGGTATGGGGTTAGCAACCCCGTCCCGTAGAAAACTAACTCGTTAAAAAACGCTAACCAGAATAAATAATTTTAACTCTGTCTTGGGAGTTAGAAGGTTTTCACTTAGAAGAGTTATGACGCCTCATGGTGAAAGCCAAGTTCTTATGGAAGTCACAATGCTTATGCCCCTTCTGATAACCAGAGTAACCATTAATTTAGGTACATAGAATGCTCGTACAATGTGGGAGACAGAGAGAGTTTTCCAAATTGCTGCAGAAATGAAATTAGTAGTCTTATAGGTAAATAAATAACATTATGAAACAGTTTTTTAAATTTATTTCACTAATATGTTGTTTACTTCTAGTTCAGAAAATTATTCAAAACATTTTTTGTCTGGCATTTTAAATGATTTAAAAAGTTTGAAAATGTTTGAAGAATGTGAACAGAACCATATCAACCTGAAATTAATATAAACTTTAATACAGGCAATCATCAGTGTTAGGGTACCAACGTATATTGTTTCAACTTTCTTAGTTCACATTAGCACAATGAAAGCAAGAGAGAGAAGTAAGAGGAACTAACAAAATAATGATTTAGAAATATGTCTACAATATTTCTTATTAATTAATTTTTAGGTTTAAACACCAAAACACTAAATATCAGGTAAATTAACTTGAATCCTAGCAATAGAGGCATAAATAATTTTACATTACAAGTAAATTAAGCTACTGAATATCGAATACAAAATGTCTTAATTCCGTAATTTGACCAATGTGTTTCGACCTGTATTTAAAGCTCATTATCTGGATGTACCGAGTAGGATGAAACGTGCTTCCTGGATTGTACTACTAGTTTCATATCAACTACACTAAAATTTATGACATAAAGCCACATTGGAATTCTTTCAGAATATATGCATAGCAACAACGACTGATAATTTTAGTTACAGAACATCATTGATTGCGAAATTACAAATTCGCTTTCAAAGAAGTATAAGTTGTCAATTGATCAACTGTCAATAAATACAAGGTGTTTTACTTATATGTAAAATAGTGAACAACCATATTTTTGTTTAATATTCTAATTTATATTTTTATTTTAAAGTGTAAAGTTTCACTTCAAATTAGCATTTATCAAAGGAATAATTGATTCATTGATTTGTGAACATACTTTTTTCCATAAAATATATATTTTTATCACCATAGTGATATTGAATAGATTATGAACGAACAATTCAGTAGGGTTCAAAACTTTACTGAAACAAATATTTAGTGTTTCGTAATCATACACTGAAACTTTGACAGTCTTATATTTATTCATAGAACGGATGGATACCTGACCTTATTTTTATTCTTCAGTAATTTATTATTACTTTTTTGTAAATATCGTGATTTCTGAGTTAGATAATTTGATTGAGAAGCTTTCATTACTAGGAAGGATAATGATAAGTGAAAGTGAAGCTTTCTGTAAATTGCTTTACAGTTGCTTAATCAGTTCGTTTTGATGACCCTGTTTTTAATTGATTGAATCACAGTCTCCTTTCATATGTCTTTGCATTCTCCGGTTCACATTGAAACAACTTGGGTTTTGTCCTCTAGGCTTGACAATAAATATTGAGGATACGACAACAAATACTAAAAAAGATTGAGACTGGCCTAAGTGTTACCGAAATTAAACTAGTCCACTGTATCATTGAATAAAAATAAAGAGAATTCAACGAAGGAATTTTTCTTTTCGATTAAATCATTTACTTAACACTACTGAGGCGTTGACGATCCACTAATTCATGCCCGAACTCTGCGTGCCTTCATTAACCCTAATTTTTTTTTGTAATATGTTCTGGTCTTGTTTTTCCCTCTTTTTAAATTTAGTGTTTGGTGATTTTAAACCGTAGTCAGTTATTATTATCCTTCAACGGATTTTCATGATTATTATTCAATTATTACTATGACCTTTATGTTTTCTAATTTTTTTCATATCCGTCAAGTGAACAATTATCTTTCATAATTCTGACCCGTAAATTATTTTCATCATACCATACTTCTCTAGCTCCCTTATTATTACGCAACCACTTTTGACATTTGAAATCTTGAATCACTTTATGACAGGATCGTTTCTATCTTTCTATACACATACATTCACCAAACAACCATACATACGAACGTATAAGTTAAGTAAATTATTTCGTCGAAAAGAAAATTTCCTTCGTTGAATCCTCTTTATTTCGTTACCGAAATATGTGCATAGTATGTCTGAAGCATACTTTTTCGCCCGAGCGAATTAAAGTATATCAAGCTAAGATACAAACTAATTTTGGTTATAATTACACTAAAGGTTGAATGTAGACAAGCGATAGCATGATTACTAGAGCTCATTCTTATTAAAAAGGGTATTGCTGAACAGATTATTGGCTTTTATTATCAAAATGGGGATTTGTGGAGATTCTCCATCTTTAAACAATAGTAACCGATCGCATCATTTTTGGAAATTATTAATATTATTGGGTGACTGGTTTAAGGAGTGCAAATGGGGAAGATGTGAAAATTTGTTCTTTGATGCGGTGACGGGTGTGAATAATTAATTTAAACTTAGGTACTTTTAATATCATTCGTTTTGTTGAGTTGAGTTTCGATCACGTAATCAGTTGACATTTTATGTTTGGACTGACAGCTTTGACTGGCATCGGTTTGTTAGTTCTTCGAAGATCTATCTTTCCATAAAAATGTCAAAACTGGTTCCCTAATACGTATTCATTCAGTTAGCCAATGGTGCTGTCTATTTTTTGAACAATCGGGTTCCACTGACCGGTATAGCCAATCAAGCAGTTAATCAAACAACAACATCTTCAAAATATTTCTTGTTTCGGAAAGTAACAAGTAACCAGTATATTTGGATTATGGCTAGTATGGAAATCCAGGACACGTTTCGTTCTATCTGAGGTTCGTCTACCGGATACACATGCATCCCATTGTTGATATTCACATTGAGACCTGAGCTCAACATCTATCACTTCAAGCATCAGTGTGTCATCCCCTTAAGTATCAAGCCCGAATAACTACCGTTTTATTCAACGGGTAATCAAAAAAGCAATATTGAGATAATGCGATTATGATGCACAGAAGTTAATAAGCAATGATGAAAAGCACTCTGTAATATCAATAACAAGGACAGACAAATCCTTACACAAAAAGGCAAGATCATAATTTATGTGTTATCCATCTAGTTTGAGAGTTAGAGATTTTTATCAACCAGTTAAATCTAATAAAATTGATTACGTTAGTAACATATAGAATTGTTTACGTCATTTCAGTAATTGATTGATTAGCAAATATTTATCAATCTGATTAATGTCTACTATTGAAATAAATCACTGCAAACACTGAAGACTGGAAATTAGTAGTTTCTAACATAGTGACCACATTTAATGGGTACCAGCATACGTCAGGAAGAAGCAAAGGAATAATTTTTATTTTATAATCTTTAATTTTATTTTGGATTAATTGTTGATTATATGATCAGTGAGGAAAAGATATATTATTATGGATATTTTTTGATTAGTTGTCCTGTTGCTAAAATCTATTTATCTGGACTTTGGCGATCAATTCTATGGGGAATGATATCAGTTTAGCTAATTCAGTCATCTCAGTAGTTTGCACTAATGTGATTCCATTATCAATCAGGATTCAAGACTTAAAACAAAATAAAGAATAAATATTTATGGACTACTGCAACCGATTTAATGCCACGTTATTTAATGTTTTTAACCAGTGATCACAATTACCGTATAAACATTAACCAGGAAGTCCCAACCTTCTAAAACCTCTCAAACCAACGGTTGACGACCTCATGGATTTGTAATATATCCTGGATAGCACAAAGATTACTGAACGATTGAGGAGTATGAGTAACATATTTCTTATCCACCTCAGTACATGAACATTCAGAGCATCATTAACTGCCTCATCATTTCTATTTAGTTTTCTACAACTATAACTCTGTCCATCAGGTATTTCCAACCAACCAGATACTGATAATGGTTTGAAGACATCCATAATGGAATATTAGTAATATAAGGAAGTTTAATACCTCCAAGACTCATGTTTCTCAATTACATAATAATACATAGAGAACTGATGTGCAGTATGCAACTATCCTTAAGATGCAGGTAAATATTAACAAAAAGCTTTCTGATCATCAACCCACCAGGTCTAATATGACTGCCAAGATAACTGAAATTGTCAATTCATTTAACCAATTCACTTTTATCGGTCAAATTAGTCATTGATTTAAACAAATCGTGAAACAATAATTCACATCTCGAAAGTTATAAATGCATCATCGCAACAGAGTTTCATATTTTTACTCATAAGGTTATAATTCTTGTTAAATATATCATTTGAATGTGTGTATACCATTTTAAACATTGAGTTTAGTAAAAAAGATAAATAAAGCTTTGAATAATAAATGATCAAATAATTATCAGAAGGGGTTTTGTAGAGATTTTACTGGTTGAAATGATGAGTCAATTGAAGCTAGACCACCATGAGAAACCTGGAAGAACTGGACGGCTGTTTCGTCCTATTGTGGTGCTCCTCAGCAAAGCGCATCCACCATCTTGCTCCGTGAGATTCGAACCCAGGACCTATCAGTCTCGTGCGCGAGCGCACAACCATTAGACCAGTGATCTAATTGTAAATATGAATAGTTATTCAGTTCGTTTCAGTTTCAAAGTACTATCTAGACTGTCTAGTTTTATTGATTTACAATGTAATCATTCGTTCAACCCAATGCACAAACAAGTACACAATCGAATTTGTTCATGTACCTTCAAAATAGAAAAAAAAACCAACAAGTGATATTGTTCTTTACAAAAAGTACTGATGTGAAATTTTTTCATATTGTTATTTTTCTCATTGTATAAAATACAATTATACTAATACATCTAATAAAGTACAAAAAGGCTTCACAATATTATAATACAATATTATAGTCCTAATCTGTTCAATGGTTGATATACCTACACAGCAATACAAAAAAAAAGCATGAAACTATTTCACCTTGGTGAAAAAAAGAAACAACAACATGTAAATGTTTTTCTATTACTAAAGATTAATCTTTCATAATGGTGATAAGAAATGTATTAAATTCAATTTTGTTTTCTTTTAAATTCTAGATTACATTGTGTAAAGGGGAAAAAGAAGGAACAAATGAAAACTTAAATCATTTATTTTATCATCAATTTGTAATCTTAAGTATTTTAAATAGTTTAATTCTTAAATGTTTTTTATCCACATATGATTCTAATATTTTCATGTATAATAATTTACAGTATTGTTGTAAACGATAATAATCTAAGTAATACTGTTGTGAGATAGTAACTTACTGTAGACAATGGTGGATGGTGACTGAATTTCGTAGATGGGTTGAAGGTAGATATCAACACCGTTGGATGCAGGCCGGATAAGTGGTCTAGAGGTTAAGTGTTCGCGCGTGAGACTAATGGGTCCTGAACTTGAATCTCGCGGGAGGGGGCGGGATCGTGGATGCGCAATGCCTAGAAGTCCCACAATAGGATGAAAGGGCCGTCTAGGGCTTCAAGGTTTTCCATGGTGGTCTAGCTTCAATTGACTCATGAATCAACTATTAAACTACTTTAATATCCACCAAACTGCTCTTCTGATAATAATACTGCAGTGTTTTTTCGTCATTATTTTGTGTATATAAATTAATTGTACTGTTTATGTATGTTAGATTGATTTCTCCCTACATCTGTCAGTTCATTATATCATGAGATTATCATTCAATGTCACTAATGATATTTCACATACTGTCAATATAACTGAACTCTATTAATCACTATTTCACATTAGAATTTCGAGAATCCATCTTCGAGGCGGTCACTATTAAGGACACAATTAGTATAAAAATGAGAAATTTTGTGGAGATTCGTTCAATTTGAAGTTAGCTCTTTATCATGAATCAGTATTAATCAGACAATCATTCAAAATAAGAGATCAAGATTCCTTAAAAATCTAGCAATAATAAAGCCTATTTTGAGCCATATAGAATAAATGATTTCTGGAAACATGTTTTTACCACATTGAAAAACACCTCTATGTATGTTATTACCAGATATTTGTATTTTCCAATAAGCGAAAAAAATAACGAAATTAGATTCACTTGGTATTGTTTGCTCGAATCTTCCCATTGATGTTTAGGACTGCACTTGATCAGTCTCTTATTAGCATTTGTGTGTACTGTGTGCATTGCCTTGATATAGCTTTAATTCACAAGCGTTATATGCAAAGATGGATAGCTAAGTGGATAATTCGGTGGCGTTTGAAGCGAGCGGCACTGAGTTTGAGTCCCGGAGTGAACGTCAACTCTGAGATGCAGGTACGTTCAGCTGACGAGTCCCAAATAGGAAAAAGCATGCGTCCTGGATTCTACTGCTAGCCACTATCCATCTTTGCATACAACGAAATTATTTTTACTGAAGTTACATTACTGAGTGCTTATTATATTATCAAAGTATTAATATCTATGTATATAACTTAAAGACAATTAATTATGAACATAACATCGTTGTCACATAAAAATAAACCAATGATTTCCACAAGATTCACATTTGCGTTATTCAATTATATTATAAGAAACCTCAAAACGTTTAAATTACATCCTGAATTTAGGTTTATGTAACGCTAAGAATAAGTCAAATATATTGTCAGTTCCGTGTAAGAAACAATAATAAACTACCAATTCTGTTATCATAAACGTATCTTAAATGTATTCCATAAATTAACTAATCAAGTACATAAATAATTTTTTTTTTAATAGTTTAGATCATGAGTCACTTGAAGCTAGACCACCATGAAAAACCTGGAAGCACTGGACGGTCGTTTCGTCTTATTTTGGTACTCCTCAGCAGTGAGCATCCATGATCCCGTCTCACGAGATTCGAACCCAGGACCTATCGATCTTGCGCGGGAACACTTAACCTTCTTAATAATTAATTAACATTCATTCAATGTTTTATCAAATGTATTTTAAAGACTTAAAACAAAATAAATAGTTTATTACAAAATTCAGTGAGACCAGTGAATAAGTCAGTCAGTCAGTAACAACGTGGAACTTCGTACGTACGTACATCAGTTCGAGTTGCCATACCACATTAGCACAGAGATTCAGTTATCGATTCAAATCCCATAGTGGTAGAGGTACTGAAAGAATAAGTAGAGATAGGGGACATGAAGGTTTGATGATGTTATTAAAGGAGTATAGTCCAGTGGAATAAATTGGGAAAGAAAATAAAGGACGTGGAGAATTTAGAAGATTAGAGTTTGAGAGAACACAAAGAGTGGATGCACCTGCGCCATTGCAAACGATTTTGAGCCATGTCATTCAAAGTTTCGAACCATCTGTTGCTATCATTTCGCGGTCCCCAACCAGGTAGTCTACACCTACCAACATGACTCAGTCCGCTTGTCAGTGACTTCATGGACTTCTGCCATGTTTTGGTCTGGCCGCCCCTAGCTTTCTTCCAACCTACTCCTACACCATAAAACATAGCACGTCGGGGCAGTCGGTGGTCGGGCATGCGCAGCACATGTCCCAGCCATCTCAACTGATTAAGTTTCATTACTTCATCAATTGATTTGCCATCCTTACCTAGTACCCGTTTCCTAACAACTGAGTCGCTTACTCGGTGGTCCAAGGATATACGAGCAATGTTTCGAAGACACCTATGATCAAATACTAGCAACCTACGAATATCCTCTACTCTTACTGGCCATGTTTCACTACCATAAAGTAGGACGGAATTAACTGCTGCACAGTAAACACGTCCTTTGGTTGATAGACGGATATCTCGCCTACGCCACAAATGACGCAAGTTGGCAAAAGCTAGTCTAGCCTTTTGTATCCGTGCTGAGATTTCGTCACACACCAAACCACAAGGGCTGATGAGACTTCCGAGATAAGTGAAGCGGTCGACACGCTCAACTACTTCACTCCCTATCACTAGTTCGGGTGTCGACGCAACTCAATCCTGAAGCAACATTTTGCATTTCGAGGGAGAAAATCGCATGCCGAACATGCCTGCATTGTTGCTTAGAGTGGTCAGTAGACTCTGCATTCTGTCAGCGTCTTCACCAAATAGAACTATGTCATCGGAATATTCTAAGTCAACAAGTGGATCTCCCGGTAAAAGTTCAACTCCTGGAAATTTAGATGAGGAAAGTGTCATCTCTAAAAGGACGTCAACGACAAGGTTATACAAGAATGGAGAGAGTGGACAGCCCTGACGAACACCACTTGAGGTAATCAGTTCTGATGACAGTTCGCCATAAGCTCTCACTCGACCAGTTGTGTTCGAGTAGAGAGCCTTTATAAGGTTGATGTACTTCTTTGGTACTGCCTTCAGTGACAAACACTGCCATAGGACCTCACGACCAACCGAGTCAAATGCCGCCCTAAGGTCGAGAAATACTACCATTGTGGGGCGTCTGAATGTGTGTCTATGTTCTAGGACCTGACGTAATGTGAATATTTGATCAATACAACCACGTCCAGGTCGAAAACCAGCCTGGTTTTCTCTAGTCTGCTCTTCACGAGCTTTGGTTAGACGTCGAAGTATTATTGAAGCTAATATTTTAGACACTATATTAGTCAAACTAATTCTTCTGTGATTGTCACAAGAAGACTTTTGTCCTTTCTTATAGACTGGCACAATCAGTGATTGAGACCAGTCAGATGGGATTACGTCCAGTTCCCAGATTCTACCTAAGACCTCAGTCAATCTCGCTGCTAATACTGGACCGCCATCCTTAAAAATCTCAGGGGTAAACCTGTCAGGGCCTGCTGCTCTCCCTCGCTTTAGATTACCTATAGCTTTTTCAACTTCGTAAAGAGTCGGAGGACTTACATCAACTTGCCATTCAGGTCGACTGGGGATCGTGGGAAACCGAAGTGTGGCTGAAGGCCAGTTGAACTGATCCCTAAAGTATTCTGCCCATCGGTCCAATCTCCTGGATTGAGAATGAATAATATGTCCATCTTTTTCTGCGATTGTTTCGCTAACAGTTGGGTTCCTAATACCGGTTTCCTTAACAAGTCTGAACAGTTGCCTGCTGTTACCTATTGCCGCTGCCTTTTCCATCTCTCCAGTGAATAAAGGAAGGTAGATAGGAGAGAATTCAATTCGACTGTGTATAAATAAATCTAATGATGATCTTAATAACATCTGTTATAATAATTATTTTGAAATTTTAGTTTGAATTACTTTTCTTTTTCTTTTTTTTCTATGTATTATATATTCCGAATGATTACGTATTATGTTGATTTGTTCCATTTTATTAAATTGTCGATTGAAATATTCTTTTATTTGAAAATAATGTAATGAAATTGAACATTACTTACTTACTTACGCCTGTTACTCCCAATAGAGCATAGACCGCCAACCAGCCTTCTCCAACATAATAATATATTATCTCTATACATACAAGTAATTAGTTAATTAATTAACTAATCAGCAGTTAAGTAGGTTAACTTGAATAATTAAAGATTGGATCAGAAACCAAACCGATCTCTATTCATAGTTACTTTTAACATCAATCATAAGATATTTATAAATATTGGTATAAACTTTACCAGTTAATTTCATTCAGGTTAACTTAGCTATAAAGCAGTTGTTCTTCAGTTTCTACCATAAACCTATTCGAGGATTTGGGTAGTTAAAGAATATTAACGTTGACTAGATCAAGTTGATCGATAAAAGGATTAAACAAAACGAAGAACAAAAAAATCTACCGGATTCTGTACCTTGAGTGAAAGACACTGAATGTGGGTTTCATTAAGGCTTGTGAATTTCTAACCGATATCACGTGCTCTATATTTTCAGTCAGACCTTTAACCAATTCACAAACTTGCACATTGACTAATAAACAATAACCAAGGCCTTAACGTCTATTGGTGATCGAGTCCCCTTCTAATTCACTGGTCAATCAGAAAACGTTGATAGGAGGCAGATTAGTTTTCTATTTTATCCAATTCGATCATGGTTAAAAGCTCATACAATACTATATAAAGAATGCCAGACCACACAGCATACCAAATAAGAAATCACATTTTAAGCACAATCATACTATAAGTGTAGAGAGTGAACTAAACAGTATCTAATTAATCAGCAATAATGAAGGAATAGTAAAATATATAATAACAGCTAATAAGTATATTGGAGGCTTACAGTAAAGGGGATATGGATACAAATAATAATAGTAATAATAATAATACGGAAAATAGAGCCAAGAGTAATAACATTCCCAATGTCCCTTCCGTTATAGCACAAAATACAATGGATTAACTTTTGTTTTTAGGTTTCAAATCAACTGTAAACATTCTCAAGTTATAAATAGTAATATATTCTTCTAAATACAATTTTGTATACAATAGTCAATGAAGTTGAGATCGGTGTTCAAAATTGGGGAGAAAATCATCAGAGTAGAAAGAAATTCACCAGATCTGACACTAAACATATAATAGTAAAAAATCGATGAATGATACACATGTAGAAAATGAAATCATGTGAAAGAAGTTTAACGAGTAAATGGTTTTATAATCAAGATGTATAGATGATATACAATTAACGTCAGAAGTGAATGTCATTGGATTATTTAGATATAAAATAAAAAAGGATTACACAATAGGTAGTGTTATATGACTATAATTATTTTAATATACAAAAAGAGATTTATGACACTTTCTTTCTGTTCATATAGATCAAATTGAAAGTGTTTGGTAGCAATGATCTCTGGAAAACGGAATAAAATAAAACTGTTAGGTTCACATTCCAGGATCGAAATTCTGTTTTATTATTTAATTCAAAATAGTATTAGATTTTTATTCGTATAGGTTTAGGTGTAGAACATGTCATATTAGCCTGTTTTTTTTTCTTATTAAATAGGCATTTCTGTACGTTACTGAATATTATGATTGAAACTGAAGTATTTATTTAGTAGCTTTATAAATGAAGGTCGTTCTGAAGAATTCAAATTTTTTAAATCAAGGACTTTTACCAACTTGTGAATCATTTAAATTCAAAATTCAAAGACATTTGTTTGGTCTTAATTCGAGAACTTTTTTCAATTAAACACCTAAGACCCTTTACACCTGATCGATGCCATCGTTTCGCAGTCCTATGATAAAGAATTCCTATCTTCAGTCATACAAAATGAACATAGGTATCAGATACTTCTCAGTTTTCAATGGTTTATTAGCTGGCATCTGTTATTAATTAAAAGAGACTTCATGAACGTGAATTTGTTCGAATATCTGTTTCCGTTTTAGTTACAGAAATAACATAAGGGTTAGAAATAACCATGTGTCAGTTTAGTTTGCACGTTGAAAAAAACTGATCAATAGATCATTAATAGCAAAACCTGAAAAGGCTACTGATAATGATACTAATGGTAAAACAAATCTGTTGAGTAGGCTCACAAAATTCCTCGAAAAAAGCCCAAAGGAGCCCTAAAAACGCTGGGAAACATCTTAACTAATTAGCATTCATTTGAAGTTTTTTAGAAACATCTAGAAAGTGAAAATTCGCTTGTCGCATTTTGATTGGATGATAACATATCCTGCTATTGTGTTCAGAAGGGTTCTAGAATTTTCCAGAAGCTCGAGGCTCTGAGAAATGCTATAAATACCCTTGATTTTCTGTACATTAACTAATCTTGGTACAAAGCATTCTTTCCATATTTCGCACCTTTTCTCTCGTGTTCAAGTTGCCGTGTAAATTTAGCCTGGGAGTTACTAAAAAAGCTCAGAAAACTGAACCAAAGTTCAGTTAGATGATTAATCAAGCGGTGTTAACTAGGTTCAGGGATTTCAAATTTTAGTAAGTTGAAATGCCATGTAAAAATGTCAAAATTCGAATACATTAGATTGATATTTATTTGATTCAAATTAAAACCAATCAATAACGAATTGTATAACACCAACTGAAGTATAAAAAATTTCTGATTAAAACATTTTCTGCTAAGAAATTTACAGAATTCATGTCGGTGACTTGATAGTTTATAGGAAAGAGTAAATGCTGAATGTCAGTATAACTGGATAGTTGAATCAAGCTACATTATCAATATCAACATCATTCTACATTCAAACCATAACAGACAAAATAGGTAAACTCTATTACCGTCTAGGTTATTTGTTCAAAGATTAATACAACGGATCATAAGAATGGTTTGGAATAAAGTGGAAAACTAGTTTGTAACATCAATTAATTGTGAGAATAAACATATGTTTATTCGGTATAAGTAGGAAAGAACGGAATGATATTGGAATAGAAAGTGAACTGATGGGGATTAACATGTGCTAATTTTTTATTATTTTGACTTCATTATCAGATGCACATTTATGAACTTCAATTAAAGGTATACTACAAGTGTGAGTACTAACGACACTATCCAGTAGCCTACACCTCAGTGGACGGAGAAGTGTTCGCATTTATAAATTACCACTAAGCCACTTCTATTCAATGTTAACGTAATAAACAAGGTCAGGTAAATAGGCTTTATGCAATAAACTTATACTTGTCGTTTAAATCATAGAATAACTATATCTAAACTACTCACGAAAAGTCAGGAGCATTGAACACTTGCTTCGCCTTGGTTTGGAACTCATCATAGTGTACACTTAAAACTAGGATATTCAAGTCTCATAATCGAAATCTAACCTTTAAATAATTAATTGTGATACAAACTGCAAACCCATCATTTTTCACAAATACGCCAAATTATTAATAATATACCCTTTTCTAAATCTATCAAAACAAAGACACAGAGATTCCATAATTGTGATTATATTCGTAGGAAAATATACTGCTCTCATTCCTTCTTCATTGAAATATATCCCTACATTGAATTTGTAACGTACACTTGACAAAATCATATGATTGTGACCATTCTGTTATCAAAGAAATATTTGCCTAGACTATTTTCAACTGACTTTTTACACAAATGTTAAGCGTTCATTTTACTGATACTGTAGTGAACAAAGACATGATTAGGTAAACCAATTTTTTTGTTTTAAGTAAAATCCAACGGTAGCTTTGTAAAATGTGAAGATAATACATTGAATATATTATTTGCATATCTTCTTTTAGTTTTCCTCTACATAATTTATCATAATTACGACACTGTTGTCATTACGATTGCTCTTTGTTTTTTCTCTTTATTTCATTCTTCTACTGGTAAGCATTCTATTTCTGATCCCTGTTACATACTACTTATATCAGTCCTCCTAATTACTGCACACCACAACACAAAAAAAAATTGCAAAGAGTGTACAACAACTGCTGAATAAATCTATTCTTTCGCTATGAAAGTTACAATACAAAGCATTTTTTTATTCTTATCTCATTTTTATAACAAATATGTTTATCCACAAAATAGCTGGGATCTATAAACAACTAAAAATCTATGGACCATAAAAACAATTGAGAATGAAGAAAATTCATCATACACTATGAAGATAAAATTTCCTTTGTTTTGTGTGATATATAAATAAGAGAGATCAACCGTGATTAACTATCGTGTAATGATCAGTGTCATGTTTGTCTATCTTGTAGGGCTGATCAATGTCAGGTGTTCCGAGGTAGTCAATAGTTAATTCTGGACTTAGATTTTATGTTAGCTACCATTTGTGACAGGATTTTACTACTGAAGGTGCTGACGTTTATTCGAATCGCATAAGGAGCATCAATGCCCTAAAGAGTCATGGCCACCACGAAACTATGAACCGTTACGATTACGTTTGTGAATACAAATAAAATTTATTTTTAATTTCTCTATTGAACCGAAAGTATAACTTTATAAAAAGGAAACAATTTGAACGGGGATAGATATTTTACGTTTGTAAAAATGGAAAATACAATTTAAGTGATAATCGACCTAGTTTTTGTTTAGTCGTTTCCAGAATCATAAATACCATGTGGAATTACCCAAAAAAATTCTGATGATTTAATTTTCTTCTTAATACAATCATTCATATCGAAGAGAATTTTTGAAAATTAGAACTTTTAAGAGTACGTTACAGGAAATTATGGCCTACTTTTTTGCATGCTTATTAGACGCCTAGGTTATTGTATTTTTTATTTATTTACCCATTTTCAAGCTTATGTTTGGCCTACTAATTATTGTTCTTACTTTTTATTGTTACTATACATGAATCATTTCCCTATTAATCCCGTCTTATATCATTTATGACTCAATTGTGTTTACATATTAATTTTCTATTTGTGTAGTTGTGAGGTGTACATTATTGTATGAGCTTTCAGTCATAATCTAATAGAGTGTAGTAGAGAATAAATCTGTTCTCTATCTTCATCTTCGGATTGAACACTGAGTTGAAGGTAGCTTGATGACTGATAGATAATTAAGGTCTTGATTACCGTTTATTGGTAACTGTGCCATTTGGTAAATAGATCATATATCCTACAAACAATATAGGCAAACTAACCAATGATCGAGCTAGATAGTACAACTGCTCCATCACACGGGCCTCAATACAATACAAGAATCTGTTTTTTTTGTTATCACAACAAAATGTAACTTTACCATTATGAATAAATAAAAGTAATTTCACTGACCGATTTGTTTTTAACTCAAAAATTAGTTGAGAGAACCTAGTTATTATATCAAGCGTAATCTGACAAAAAGTGATTTAATATTCACAGTGATATGATTCATATCGTTTGTTCCATATTGTCGTATTTTTTTAATGTTCCAATTGTCTGGTTCGATCTGTATTTATGGCATATGAATAAATTTACAAGTTAATATGTGACTAGACTGTTCGAAAGGTATGGAGATAATATACCTATCAAATAGTTGTAATAAGCTTCATCTTTACATTGGATTATCCAAATAGATTATATCGGCCAAGACTAAATTGTAACGTAGCAATTTCCAATGAAACTTTTCTATCCTATTTAACATGTAAATCTATGTGTTTAAACCTAATTATTCTAGATTTTAGCATAGTTTAAGTTTAGTTTGATGATGAATCATCAACCGCGCATAAACTTACAATTATATCTTGTAGTTAACATCACTGATTAATTTTAGTTAGACAGCCAAAATCGCGAAATGATTGAAGTGTAAACTATCGGATATCAACTCAGTGGTCTAAAAGTCGAGTTCTCATCTCAAGAGCTGATAGTTCTGGATTCAATCTCTTGTAGGGTTGTGGGTATTCACCGTTGAAGGATTCTATACAAACATCCAAAAGATATTCAGTGCATATAGGTTTTCAATGATTGTCTAACTATGCTCGTTCCTTCATGTAAACTATGAAATTCATCAACCTTCACAAACTCCCCTATAGTAAATCTTTTTTGATCGGGATAGAAGACAATCAATGTCAGATTATTTTCTCGTTTTTACGTAATACCTATAATATTTACTTATTATTTATATTAATATTAAAAGCATAACAAAATTAGTAATTAATTCCCGATGATGACATTTCCAAACAAAAAACAACTTTAATTTAGATGAACATTTGATTTAAGGATATAGAAAATGAACTGAGACAGCTAGACTAAATATAAGTCACAATAACAATGAAAATAATAACAACAAAAATGAAAAAATTAATAACGATAAACCAGGTAATCAATATTTTTACGAGGATTTGTATGTTATTTACACGATTTAGGAAAAGAGCCCAGATTTCGTTTTGTACTGATCAACTTTGTTTTTTTCTGGCTGATTGAAACCGGGGAAACTAAGTGAATGATGCTGTTTCCAAACTGATTTTCCTTATATATATATATATATATATATATATATATATATATATATATATATATATATATATATATATATACCATAAGCATAATGAAAACCAAACGGTCTACTCACCAGCACTACCAAGTAATGATCCAGTACAGCTAAATACACTATGATCACAGATTTCACGTTTACATAGAGTTATTAATATAAAAATGAATGATATACACAATAAACAACATCCAATCATACTAATTAATCCAGATAACCATATTAATTTATTTGCAATAGCTGGTTTTGCTCCAAATCCCCACACTGATAATTGACATTTAAATAAAGTATCATCAAAAAGTTCCCAATTCAATATATTGTTATCATTATTATTATTATTAGAATCCGAAAGTTTACTACATATACTCTGACATCGAAACCATGGTCCAATAGATGGTGGTATTATTAATTGTATGAATTCATTGTCTGATCTATTGGAATTTAAAGTAAATAAATCTGTACCAATATTATTATTAACAGTGTCAAAGAGATTATTTTGTGGACATGCTGTTAAACGGCGTGTTTCTGATGTTTCAATACGAATTAACCAGTATGGACTAAGAAAACTTGAAATAGTGATTAGAATAGACAAAAAAGCACATGTAATCCATATTAAAAGTATCCAACTTAATATTATTCGTGGCATAATGTTTTAACTAGCCTCTAACTTCAACTATATCCTGATAATGATGATCATAGTAGTAATAATAATAATAATAATCCATTGTCGTAATGAATATGAAATAATTAAACGACGGTATTGTGACTGCCTTTTATAACTATTCTGTTTTACAATGTTATGATCAACTTTTTCCTCTAAACCAATAATATTCCAAGTAAAACAGTTGATCATAGCCAATTAAAATTTAGGGAAAACAAACCAATCAAATGGAAATAAAATTATTATTCTAATTTCCTATGCATTTAATATATCTTAAATTTTCTGAATTCCATGAGAAAATCATTGTCAATTTGAATAAACCAGACTGATAATATTGACTGAATAGTTTTTTAGTATTAGTCATGGTAATTATGAGTTTTATAAGTAGTACAAAGTTTCAAAGCAAAAAATGACTAATAGTTCTTTAAATTGGTTAGCATTTTCTTAGATTACTGAAATAACGCAAACCACTAATTTTCAAACACGCAAACAGAAAAACAATAAATATTTGGTCAGAAATAATCATACCAATTTTTACAAAGGGTTTAATGTGACTGATAGGAATCATTACATAATCCTAAGTTAGAATTGTACAACATAGAATTTCAACTCAGTAGTTTGATGGTGATGCAGTTATTTCGTTGCCCAATTTTTAACTTTTCGTTATATAACTTCCCCGTGAATGCGTACCTTTAGGAAAGTGAAATCTAAAAAAAAGCTCTTCAATGTTGTTTTGGTATTTCCTGTTTCAACAATAGGGAAAACAAATTAATATAAAACTGAATAACACTATACATCCGTGATACTTTCAACGGTTATCCAAAATAAAGACGTTTTGGTAATAAAACTAGTATCTTTATTTTATATTCTTCTGGTTGAAAGTTATCCCAGTGAACTTGGTCTGCTAATTCGTCAACATTTAATAAACCTATTTTTGTAAAGTAAATGAAATTTAGCAAGCAGTAGAATCTACATAGAACTTTCCTTTCTATTTGGCGCTCATTAGTTGGGTGTACTTGCATCTTGGTTCTAATGTTTACACCAAAACTTGAATCTAATATCTTACAGTTCAGATGTTTAGGGCGAAATCCACTTAGCTATTGAATTCATATAACTACTCACTTGTTTAAAAGACATGGATTTCATTCTCATTTATAATTTTTTAATTAAACAGAATATTATAGCTTTAAATATTAATCAAATCACTGACTAAATGGGAAATTGTTGTGTATAACTACAAAATACCTGAAACTGTAAATTCTACTGGGACAATATTAACCATTCAGCATTTGTTAGTGATGATGTTTTGTTCCTTCCTAAACTATTAAAGAAATAAAAACCAATAATCTATTCATGATTTTATTCTACTGATAAATCTCTTCTTTCTTCAGTCAATCATTCATAAACAACTTATAACTTGATATAAATGTTTATTGATGCAAAATGACATATTTTACATCGACACACAATGATCAAAGGAACGATAAAAATAAAAACAAGGTAAATAAACACAATAATATTATTGTTGTGATGGGCGGTATCCAAAATCTGATACTAACACACGGTGTGCAACGCACTAACCCCCCGACGGACTACTTGAGCGAGAACACAGTAGTGGATGAGAAAATGTATGGGGCTACCGAATAAACTGCACAAATACTCTTTCATATATTTTAACCACTCTAATCCTTAGGAACTGATCTATTTCTTAGCCAATGAGATTCACTTGTCCTTTAGGTCACTTTTAATTTCCATCGATTGAACTTCTCATTAGGCTACTTCTGATTGGCTCTTACGTTTATTAAATTGACATGTCTATTTCATGGTGAGTTATTTTAAATGGACGAATTGTGGTTAACTAGGTAATTCATACTAGGGATTTGCTGTGTGGTTGTCTCTGGATCCTAATGTTGGTGTTCTTATTAAAATTTGAGCCCATTAGTAATGATATAAACGTCATAACCATCGAAAACTCTTCTAGCTATTTGGGTTCAATAGATCAGTTGTTAAAGCGTTGGAAGTTCGAAGGGAAGGGTACTGGGTTCGAGTCTTGGCATGAACGTCAATACTAGCATTCAGGTAAATCAGGCTGAAAAGTCTAAAAATGGGACAAAATATGTGTCTGAATTTCATTGCTGGGCACAATCTATCTATTCTTAATAAGCAAAACATTTTATGAAGATGAAAACTATGCGATAAAAATAAAAATTTGAAATTTAGACTGAGACAAAAAGTGGATTTAAACAATTTCAATGGATTTTATATGATATCACCTGGAAAGCTTCAAATCATAGACAATAATGTAATCCAACAAATTCTAACCAAGAGGTATGCATATTCAATAAGTCTCAGTCAAACCGTTAAATTATTTTATGATATAATATCATAAAATCTAATTCACGCACTGTTAAGCATTTCTTTTATTTAAACTTATGTTAACCAGGATTATATACCAGGAGGATCAATAACATTATATATATTTTCAATGCACTTTATCTGTCTATCAGACTATCAGTCTAAATTTTAACACAATACTAATTTTATGATCAGTATGGGGTTGTGGAGATCTTTGAGATTTTGATTGAGATCATAAATCGACTAATTATAGATTACCAATGAAGACCTAAAAACACTGGACGTCTACTTTGTCCTAGTATGGGACTGTTCAGCATTGCGCATCCACGGTCACTTACGCGGGATTCGGACCCAGGACTTCAAGTCTCGCGTACAAAAGCTTAACTTCTAGACCAGTGATCTAGAGTTCTATTCATGATCTCAATCAAAAACCAATTTTTATGAAAATTAATGTTTTAATCTCATTAAGTCATGCTTACTTTAATCTGTCATTCATATGGTACCCACATTTTGTTTGTAACAAAATTATATGTCTTCTATTTTATGCAAATTCCAATGAATCTGATAAGGTACGTTTGTGTCTAGTGACCTTTGTGAACTTACTGTTTCGATTAAGTCTTCTTTATATTTTTACTTCTGTTCTCATTTATTTATATTACAAACGATATTCACATTTGGTCAGATTGGTGTTTTAGTGACGTCATATGCAATTTAAACGAATTTACGATGACGGATGGTGAGACAGTCTGACACGTCTAGTGTTATCTACGTTATCTCTGTTGTCTTTTTTCTACCTTTCCCTGGATAAATAGACACATAAATAAACAAAACGTTTTCCTACCAACTTCAGATACTTTTCATAGTTAGCATTTAAGTGTTCGAATCAAAGCTAAACACGCGACTTTTGATCTAAATTCAGATTCATCGTTGACATATTGTGACTACACAACATAAACTGGACAAAATTAATCACTCACCTTTATTTTCCAAACTTAATGTTTATCCCTAGTTGTCTAATACATTCTTATAAAAGGTTAGTTATAATTTGTCTGACAGGGTAGAAATCTCAATAGAATAAGCGGCATTCGCTACAAGCTATACTGGTTAATGGATAATCAGTCACAGAGCAATTATTGTCAGTGGTTCTAGTCAAGAACAATGGTCAATTACGTAGGAAGATAGAGTGGTCTATGACAGTGGCATAATAATATAAAATATATAATATATAATATATATATATATATATATATATATATATATATATATATATATATATATATATATATATATATATATATATACCATACATAATATAACAAAGAAAAGTTGACAAATTTAGACAAGAAAATGATTAACATTCCTTAAAAATGTTATTGTAGCTAGCTTCTCTAAGTAACCATTCATAACTAAGGCAGTTTGATTTATTGAAATAAAACACAATGTAATTAATTTACAGGGCGGACCCATAAAAGTCTTTTGTCTGGGTTACATATAATAAGAGATAAACGCGAGACAATTAAACCAGTCATTTAGATTCCAATAGTTATTATCTTTATAATTAGTCATACGACTTACTGCAATATACATCTATTTTGTATGTATTGTTAGGATTCAAACGTTTATATTAATTTGGAATCCAATAATACAAATAGTATCATAATACTAGATTGATGAGTACAGCCCAATTTAACGAAGAACCATTATTTATAGTGTAGAGTTGTGAATATTCTTGAATTCCAGTGAATTTATAAAGAAATCCAAGTTGAACCTAGAAGCACTGGACGGGTATTTAGTTCTATGATTGAAGCAAAGCCGGTTCAGTTGTCTGGGAGTTAAGAAGGTCCTAGGTTCAAATCTTGCGTGCAGAATTATGAGTTTGAAATACTGAGGAGTTCCATACCAGCAAGGAACTCCCATCTAGTTCCCACAAGTTTTCAGTAGTGGTTTAATTTAGACCGCTCCATAAATTTTATGAAATAATTATTTGGTTAATCTCAGTACAAATAACAATTATTGTTAAGAAGTTTGAGTTTTCTAGAATGATTCACGTCAATCAAAAGGACAATTCCATAGAATTTCTTAGTCGTTATACTCCGGTAGAATCATTTCACTAACCATCTACTTCAATCTTAATTAGTTTTCGTTCTTTCATCTTATTTCTATTTCTAAATATAAATGATGATCTTATATAGATTAGTGTTTAGATAAGTACATTTTGTCGAGTATATTAGTCGCTTTTCTCAGAACGCATATATATATATATATATATATATATATATATATACATCAGATGAAACTAACAGATAGCCTACTGCTCTTATTATTCCAACTATTTATTATAAATCTAGGTTAAAAGATTTTTTTGCATTGGGATCAGTTACTCTCTGTAATCATTTTTTGTTATAAATGACAATTTACTTTGGGTAAATATGATGTTCGAATGCAAGAAGAGTATTTATTTCTTCATAGAAATATGTTAGTAAATAATTATTTTCTTCTGATAAAATCTACCGCTTTTAAATCCTTATTATTATTTTGTCGTTTTGTTTAATTTTTTAGAATCTCTTAAGAATGCTATCTTGGAATAAATGGGAACTGTGAATTGTTTGAAAATAGTCAATAGAAAAACAGAAGCTTAGGTTTTGTTCTAGTTGTCATTCATCAATAAAGCGTACCAGCAATCTTTGGAGAACTGACATTTCCTGTGTAATTTGAACCTTGAATGCTTAAATTTAGGGTCTAATATATTACTTTTGAGCTATTTAAGTTTGAAGTGACTTCATGTATGACAGATGTTAACAATTGATTGATTACTAAGTAGTCACTAATTTCATGTTTGTTTGGTAGATTTTAAACAAGA
The DNA here is from genome assembly GCA_946903255.1 of Schistosoma spindalis. Classification (NCBI taxonomy): domain Eukaryota; kingdom Metazoa; phylum Platyhelminthes; class Trematoda; order Strigeidida; family Schistosomatidae; genus Schistosoma; species Schistosoma spindalis. The sequence goes on from OX336424.1 coordinate 15,738,632, forward strand.
GATTCATTTCATTAATTTAAAATATGGTCAAACTTTAGGTTTGACGATGTTAGTTTTTACTTAAACAATCAACTTTTAACAATGGTTTATTATATAACCAAACGATTAGTCTTTATTTTGTCTTAAAAGCCACGAGTAACTATGTGAGATATGTACCTGATTTGATTGTGACCGAATGATGACTACTTACAAATCTGTATTATCAATACCACGTTCTAATGAATGACTCAGAAAACATGATAACTGACCAATGGTTGAGATCATGAGTCCATTGAAGTTAGATCACCACGGAAAACCTGAAAACACTAGATGGCCGTTTCGTCCGACTGTGGGACACCTCAGCGAGATTCAAACCCAAGACATTGTAAAACATCATCTTTTCAAATAGAAAGTTCGTTAAATAGTTTCTATTTTCAATTATAGACTAGTCTAATTTAGAAGAAAACAAACAAAATCGATCACTTCAAATGGATATAATGAACCCAAAATAATATAACCAGCGATTATTTATTTAAAAGCTGTTCAATCATATTAATACGATACTGTCCATATTTTAGTTCAGTTCATTTCGGATCTTGTTTAGAAATAGGTTAACCATGTTTGTTGTTTAACATCAATGCATGTTTAGATAATATCAATACAAGTTTTTTTCTACAGAGAATAAAAGCAATTGGCTTTCACATGTCAGATTTATCACCAGGATTATTATTATTATCATCCATGTTTATATTCTCATCAAAGATTAGTGACAATCTGTTATGACAAAGGCAGCCATCTGTTTATTTGTTTAATATTTTTGTGCTCTATATTATGCCATGATCAATGTTCAATAAATGATTGTGCACATTTGACGTACATATTTCTGTAACAATATAGTGTACATTATTTAGTTGACAGAATGTTTAAAATTTGTTTTACTTTTTTCTATCACTGAAATATCGATCTTATTCTAATAAAAATACTTGAATATATGTACGGTTTTATTTATGTATATTTAACACAATAACATCTATCAATTAGTAATCATGTTTACTTTATATTCATTTGGACTACAATGATTCATGTCTCTATGATTATACATTTAGTAATCCATAGGCAAATAAAAAAGAGAGAGAATACATGTGAGGTAAAATGTGTTTGGTAGAAACTACAAACGAGTCATTTTTACATTTAATTTACTTTAGTTATATTATTATTGGCTTTATTCAACATTATATTTTTTGTACAATATAGAATTCTCAGCACAAAGTTTTGTCAACAAGTTTCCCTTTCTTATTTCTTGATCACTTCTTGCGATAAATATTGAGTGGACGCCAGTTAGATGTTAGCGTTTCAGGAACCGATATCTGATAAATGTTTATCCTTTTCGATTCATATAGCCAGTAACCATGATGTCTCTGATTGAGCTCTTTTGTAACTTGTACAGCGAAATGTCGTAAACGTTTCACAAACGCACCTGAATAGGTTATGAGACTAATAGGCATAATGATGTGTTAAAAAAGACAAGAGAACAGATAACTTGTTGAAATATCCAGATGGCAGGAACAGGTAGCCCAGATAAAATGCATCATACTGACTGAGAATAGGCTACGTAAAACTATACAGAATTAATGAATAAAATGAAATCGTATTGAGATTTAACTGAAGGAAAATCACCTTTAATCAATATAAAATGTTTCCAATTAATTCCCTCCTGTTTACATTGTATTTGAGAATTTTATATTGAAAACAATGACTGAGATTACTCGAGATACTTTTAATATTTAATCAAGGGAATGTATCCAACACACTCGGTCAGTTTTATTTCATTTGGTAGAAATGTGTTGAGTATTAAAGCATAATTTTCACTGAAGATATTATTTTAACAATCTTGATGTATCCACTAATAATTGTAGTGACTATGTTAAAGTGTAGCGCATTACAACATAGCAGATAGAAAACAAAAAGATATTGAATTATGCAAACAAAATTTAGACAAATTCGACCAAAACGACCTGCTTGAATACCTGGACTACCTGTTATTGTCATCTGGATATTTCAACAAATCTGTTTTCTTGTTTGTTTTGACATATCATTATGCCTATTAGTCTCATAAACTATTCAGGTACGTTTATGAAAAGTTTACAACCTTTCGCTGTACAAGTTACAAAAAAGCCCCATAAGAGACATCCTGATTGCTGAAAATATGCATCAAAAAGAATATACATTAGTCAGATGTTGATTACTCAACTGCTAACATCTATTTTGATTGAGGTCATGAACCGATTGATATTAGACCATCTTTGGAAACCTGGAAGCACTGGACGGCCGTTTCGCTCTATTGTGGGACTTCTCAGCAGCGCGCATCTACGATCCCGCTCGCGGGATTCGAACCCATGGCCTTTGGTTTCGCGCTAGAACGCTTAACCCACTGAACTAATGAGCCGGTATCCAATGGTGTTAGTGTCTAACATCTAACTGGCAACCAATCAATATCTGTTGTCAAGTCAACCAAGAAGTAAGAAAAGGAAACATACTGAAATAATTTGTGCTGAGAATTCTATATTGTACCAAAAATATAATATTGAATAAAGTCAATGATAATAATAATAAATGAATATAAAAATAACCAAAAGTTCTTTGTAAAAAGAAACAGCTATTGAGCACTGAAAACATTACCGATAGTCTGAACCATTGTTTTTATGTAAAATTATAAAATATAAAATATGGGAAAGGAAATCAATCTTAAACTTCACATATTGAATTAAAGTGAACATTGTTCCTCATAGTGAATTTGGTTTATTGACCTTCAATAAAATTTTCGTTGCATGAATCCACTAAGTAAACTGTTAGTCATTTAATTTTCAATATATTTTCACTGTCGTTTTGATGTTATGTAACGATTGTTTAATTTGATTAAATTTCCATAGTAAATCATTGAATGGACAAACTTAAATCCCAAATTTATTCTTCTGTAGTCTCAATCAGAAAAACTTCAATAGGAAACTTGGATTTCTCATATTAGTTAGTGAGCATGTAACGAAAGAATAGAAACAATCACATTACTTGTATTAAAGATGCTTCATACTTAAACGTATCAGTTATTTACTTTGAATAGGTTCCATTTCGCATCGGAAAAATCTCCTAATCATTCGTAATTCAGAATTATTGTAGGTTACTGAAATTGATGAAAACGTATGATTTAAATGATATTAAATTACTTCTTTAGCAGTTATTATTTATTTTTCCAAATTTGACCTTACTTAAAATACTTATCTTACGTTGCATGTGTTGGCAGCAACTGATTTTGTATGTTTGTTTTCTTATTTACTTGACTAGACTCAGTTGATTTGAGTTCATCGTGTTATTGATTTTTCTTAGTTAACTTATGTAGGTTTCAGTGTTTGACTTTATTATAAATAGTCAAAGAGTCAGTTCATCTTGTATTGGTTGTCTGAATTTTCTCATTTATATTTAGGACTGCAGTTGATAAGTCTTTTTTGGAACATATGCACCGTGTGCAAATTGTCTCGATTTTGCCACTAAGTTACACGCATTGTAAACAGAGATGGTTGTTGGGTAGTAGTGGAATCCGGGAGGCGTGTTTCATCGTATTTGGGACTCATCAGAAGGACATAACTGCATCCCAGAGTTGCCGTCCACTCCGTAACTCAAATCCAGTAATGTTCACTTCAAACCATATTTCATTATCCATCTAGCTACGGAGTCCACATGGTCACTATCTTGTACAATTGTGTGAAGTTTGACTACTCCTGGGTTGGTTCGAGTCTTGCAGTGAACATCAAATCTGGGATGTAGGCATATCCATCTGACTAATCCCAAATACAACGGGATACGCGTTCTACATTCCACTGCCAACCACCATCCATCTCTACTTATATTTGAAGCGTTGCGCTCACTTTTTTGTAAGCATCATCTAAATTGACTGACAATTAATATTTTATGATTAATAATTGATTATAGTGTACAATGCAAAATCTGGAGACGACCGTTGATTTAAATTACTGCTAGAAGGTGACTCTCATCACGAACTACCGTCATTTGGAGAACTGTTGGGAAAGAGTAACTGGAGAACCTAGTGAATTAATTAAATTTGTTGATGATAGCAGTTCACCTCTATGATATTGTAAATTATGTTCATACATTACAATATTAATTGATTAGTGTCAAATGAAATTCAGTTTAATTTGTTGAAAATCTGACTATAAATTAATGTGAATAAAGCATACAAAAGTTAGTGTATTCACGTATCACTTTGATTAGTTTTACGTCTACAATGAATACTCATGTGTCAACTTTGCCCAACTTCGTTGAATCGAGCATATAAGTATCCTCAGATCGACTACACTAGAGTGCGTGTTATCTGATACACCACAACAAATGCATGTCAAGACAACCAGTTTGACAGAAACTTCTACACTAATACGCCTCAACATACACATGGGGATAACAAGATCATCAAATACAGCACGGAGAACACCAAAAAAACCAATCACACTTGATGGAGAAACTCTAGAAGAGGTGGAAACATTCACGTACCTGGGAAGCACCATCGATGAACAAAGAGGATCTGATGCAGATGTAAAGGCGAGGATTGACAAAGTAAGGGCGGCATTCCTACAATTAAAGAACATATAGAACTCAAAACAACTGTAAACCAATATCAAAGTCACAATCTTCAATACGAACGTCAAGACAGTTCTACTGTACGGCGATGGAACTTGGAGAACTACTACAACCATCATCGAAATGGTACTAGTATTTATAAACAGTTATCTATGCAAGATATTCAACATATATCGGCCTGATACCATCAGTAACAGCCTACTGTGGGAGAGGACAAAACACGTATTTGAAAAGGAAATTAGGAAAAGACGTTGGAGGTGGATAGGACATTCATTACGCGAACCATCAAACTGCATCATGAGGCAAGCCCTAACTTGGAATCGTGAAGAGAAGCGGAAACGAAAATGGCCAAATAACACATTACGTCGGGAAATAGAAGCACATATGAAAAGGATGAATAACAACTGGAAAGAGCCGGAAGGGCTTGACCAGGACAGGGTTGGACGGAAAATGCTGCCTATGCTCCTCCATGAGGAGTAACAGGTGTAAGTAAGTAAGTACAATAGATGTTTATTATTTGTTATATTTAAATTGTAAAAGTTTAGTATTTTAATTTCATGTCAATAATCTTTTCATTAATTAGTTTGAAATCTAAATGAAAGTACTGTCCATTATCTTTCAATTTTTCAAATTCTATCAATAATATCCAACTAGACCATTTCAATTCAAAAAATAAATACGGTACATTTATTAGTCAAAACATAAATTTGCTGTTCATTAGATAATAAGAAAAAAAAGGCATCATGAATAATATTACCCTGGTGATAAAAATTTATAGAGAATGTGAATTTCAAAAAGAGAAGAAAAAGACAAGGCTCATCGAATTAAAACAAAAATCTGTCACATTTGTCAATATATAAAATAAAAACGCACACATGTTTTAAACATCAAATAAAAAGTGTATACTACTGATAACTGTTACTTCTAATTTTGTTTAAATTTCATATTTTCCATGACAAAAATTAATTTGACATTCATTGTAATTATGTGTTGTGTGTGAATTTCTTTTATATATTTTTAGTTAGAAAATACTGTATTTTCCAAAGAAAAGAGCAAAAAAGAATGTTAAACTGTATTCTAATTAATTCCAACTTCTATTTTATCCACGAAGTTTATTGGAACGCTGGAATTTGTTGAATAATAGATGAATCTTATCAATGATTAATGTGATTACGTTTATTTTTCTTTTTGTAATTGCATATAACAGAAGTTATAGGGAGGATGAATATGAATATTTATGTTTAATGAATTAAAAAAGCATTAACTTTTAGATATTTGATAGAAATTTTATTTCGTAAAAGATTGAAAAATTCAAGAATTAACAATTCCTAAGAGATTATAGCAACGAATTGAAATCTGCAAGGGTTGTAGCGTGGCGTTGAGTCGCGGTTGACTATGATCACTACTACACTGAGACAACGTTCCAGTTATTAGGATGAATCCCTTTGTAGGCCAAAAACCAGAAAGCAGTTGTAATAAGATAAATATGTTGGCGATCTCGTGGTATCGAAAGAATACCGAGGTCGTGCCAAAGAGTACAAGTGGAGCTACTGAGCGTAACCGAGAGCGTGCAAGGTCACAGTCACAACGGAAGAATGTATGCTTTTTTAGTACAGTTAAACAAACAAGTACAGTAAAACAATCATTGGTTCAATTGATTATAATAATAATTGTTTCCATAAAAGTGGGTCACTACAAATCTTTCAAGATATTCTCATTTGGTTCTGTTAATTACTATTCATATTGTAATAGGGCATACCTAAACATTTATAATAGATAAGGTTTTTTAATAACTTGAATTCAATGTGGTTAAAAAAACATTCAAATCTTGAGATGTTCAATTGAGTACTACAGTGGTTTTTCAATTATGGACCCTTCCAAACTTGGACTGTTACTTGAGCAGCAACTGAAATTGATACAAATGTTAACGGAGACCAGGGTTACGTTTCCCTTACAGCCAAGCACGTCTAGTTCAACCATGGCACCATCGGTAGATGGCATCGCAAATAGTATAGCTGAATTCCATTACGATCCTGATGCTAATGTGGGCGTCGTTAACCGTGAATGCGAACGCTTCCGCTTAAAGTATTTGACTGAAGATCAGTTTAAAGCCTTGATCCTCATATGCAGCCTACAGCATCAAAAGTTCAGTGACTTACGAACAAGGCTACATGTTGGTTGGATCAAGAGCCGAAACTCGCCCTGAGTGATATAGCTAATGAATATCAACGTCTCATTAATCTGCAACGAGACACTTCTATGGTCCAAAGTGGTGGGTCTAGCCGATCTGAAGTACGAGCGGTGCAACACACATCTTACAAAAACAAATTCGTCCCTGCTCCATCCAGTCCATCCCACTCCAACTCGGGACGACAGACTAAAGCAAATCCCCCTGCTCCTTGCTTGCAATTTGGTTCATGGCACTACGTTCGAAACTGCCCATTTAAGCAATATCGATGCAAGAAGTGTAAGGTTGTCGGTCATAAGGATGGGTTTTGTCTAAGGAAGAAAAATCCAAGTCAATCCAGAAATAACAAAAAGACCCTTCCTAGATCCCGCACTAATTCATTGAGCTTAGTATCTTCATGTCAAAGCTCATCACCAGGTGAGAGAAAATTTATCACTGTTAGTATTAATGGGCACTCATCCACATTACAGATAGATACTGCATCAGATGTCACTATCCTCTCACGTAAGTTTTGGACCAAAATGGGCAGCCCAAACTTGCAGCGTGAAATGCAAAAGCCTCGTACTGCCTGTGGTAATTACCTTCACCTGCTTGGACAAATGGAATGTACAGTTACTTTTCGTGATTCGGCGTTTGTTGGGGTATGTTACATAACACCAGCTGATCTAAATTTACTCGGGTTGGATTGGTTCGATCAGTTAAATTTAGCTGATGTCCCGTTGAATACCATGTGCAAACTGGTATCATAACCCCAACTACGACAACAACCACATGACTTGGAAGCATATACAACTATTTTTCAACCTGGATTGGGTCGGTGCTCTGCCATGAAAGCAACACTTCGATTGAAAGCAACTAATGGACACCATCCTATCAGGTATCCCGGTAGTCGCGGCTTACCTGGATGACATTTTAATTGTAGCGACGACATTAGAACAGCTACGAGAACGCACGACATTGATACTGCAACGCATCAATGACAACGGGTTCCGGTTACGCCCAGAAAAATGCCAGTTTTATTTGCAGTCGGTAAAGTACTTGGGGTTCATTTTCGATGCCGATGGCAGTAGACCCGATCCTGAGAATATCCGAGCTATTAAACTGATGCCCACTCCAACTAATATCTCGCACTACGTTCCTTCCTGGGACTTGTCAGCTACTACTCAGCGTTCGTTCCGTCGATGCATGATATTCGCGCTCCACTGAATAGCTTACTGGACCTCGATCACCGAATCTCGTTCTCGTACGCAGACTACGTGAACCCGTGATAGCTCAGTTTTCAACCATAACAGGAACAATTTGGGTTCGGGCCCATGTGTAGTCAAAAAGTAAAAAAACTAATAACTAGGACGAAATGGGTGTTCATTGTCACCTGGCTATTTTGGCCAGTCGATCACTATAAGAGAGAGGAAGGGGAGAATAGACAGCCTTGTGTGACTGCGGTCCTTACTCTGAATGCATCTGTCAGCTGTCCTCCATGCACGACGTTGCACTGTAGTCCGTCGTATGAGTTCCGGATAATTCTGACAATCTTCTCAGGAACTTAATAGTGTCTAAGAAGTTTCCATAACGTTCTCCTATCTACACTGTCAAACGCCTCTTCATAATTAATGAATTTGATGTAAACTGTCGAATTCTACTGTACTGATTATTCGACGATGATCCCTAGTGTCGCAATTCGGTCTGTGCACTACCGATCCTTACGGAGTCCAGCCTGTTGATCTCGAAGTTGGGCGTGTACTGCGTCTTTCATGCCGTTCACCAACACTCTGTTAAAGACTTTCCCTGGTACTGACAGTAGTGTGATGACTCTGTAGTTTTCACACTTGCTCAGATCTCCTTTCTTTGGAATCTAGATGACGTGTCCCTCTTTCCAGTCCATCGGCACTTGTTCCTCCTCCCAAATCTTGAATAAATGGTGAAGCATGATTGTAATTCATTCGATGTCTGGTTTCAGTGCTTCAGGTGGTATATTGTCTGGTCCTGATTATTTCCCGCACTTGATTTGTCTGATGACCATTCTGATTTCTTCCGCCGTGTGTATTGTACTGTCAGACAAATATGAATAAATTAGAGGCTATTCAATTTTTCTGTAAAATTAAAAAAATCATAGATAAATTGGGTCTTGTTAGATGTTAAATAAAATCTAACGATATTTAGCAATTTTAAAGTTTAAAATCAATAAACACGGAAAAAACTAAAGGAATAAGAACCTAGTTTCCTAAGATCAAAAATTGAAGAACCAACTGAATGGATATTCATTTATATAAATAGAAAGCATCCTTCCATCCTATTCATAACCACTGCTTCTAACTTCTAATCTTAGATAAACTTCTATCCATAAATCTCAATTCCTTACCTCAACCTTAACGTTCTCTAGGTTTTTACATCGTCCATTATTTGTTTGTGTCATCTTTATTCTGTTTAGTTAAAATTATCTTAAACGTTTCAAAGTCATTCAGGATTTGTTGAAAGTTTACAAAATGTACAGTTATCGATTGTAATTAGTGTAAACGTTTAATTAGTATAATAACTTGACAACAAATAAACCAGAACAAAGGACGAAATAAATCTAAATCTTTCACTCAGTGTTGATAACTCATCAATAGCGATGGATTAATTACTGTGGAACAAGGGATGATAATGTAATGGTGAGGAGGGTATATGAATTACTAAATATAATCACGGAGACTATGTAAATTAATGAGAGGGTAGAACATATTCAATGATACATTTCTTGATCAGATTTCAATTAGCAGCAATCTAGAAAAAGCTGATCAGTAATCTAGTGTATTAATCTTTGAAATTGCTGATGACTCCGTACCTTCACTTCTAAACTAACTTGTTTTTTAAGTATTTATACTTCTTGGAAAGTCTAAAGTCTTTTTAGTGGAAATTCATTTTTTTTTATTTCAGTGACTTAATCAGAAAAAGTCATCGTCCTTCTGAACAAAATCAACAAAAATTTCATGACTGGTAAGAATATTCCAGATATTTAAATAGCTTGTAAGAAATAGAACAGCTTGGAGCTAGTTGACATATTACAGAAACCAGAATCAACTGAATAAGTATTAAAAGCCAAAATTTGAAAATACAGTTTGTTTTAGTTCAGAGATCTGTAGAGAAAATTTATCTTACTGATTGGGTTTGGTCAACATTATCTACTAGAGGAATTATGTTCAGTTCACAATCGTCTTGTCACTTTAAAATCGCAATTCAAAGGCTCATTTCTTTAAACAAATATAATTTAATGCATATACATTTTACAGTCTTAATTTTATGAAATTTAAGGACATTATTGAAATTGAGCCTTAAACCAGTTCTTACGAATGATACAATGACATATTCTTTGGGGAAATATGATTCATAAAATAGATTGATTAATTTGTAGTTGGATTCTATAGATATCTATAGACAGCTATGAAAACCATACATTAAATACATTGTTTGCATATATCTTTCTATTTGTCCTTTACATGTTTTATGATTCTTTCTATTCTGTTGTTGTTACAATTGCTCTATGCTTCCATTCCTGTTCTCATCAAGTCAATCTTCTGCTAACAGACATTTCACTTCTGGCTGGTGCTACATACTACTTATATCTGTCACCACAAGTAGCATGCACCACGATATCAGTCAACTTCATTGTCCAATTATCTGAACAATTCTTACTACGTAATCTCATAAATTTTAAGCCATGTTATTTCAGTTACTATATTTCTCAAGTCATTGAATTATATCATATTGCGTGACATTGATTCAAACCTTTGTTATTCTTATCACAACTAATGCACCTGCATTACACTATCAATTCGTATACTTTATTTATGTCCTGAGATGCATTCCTGAAAGTGAGTTCGCGGATGAGTACTTCTGGGGAGTCCCATGCTGAGGCGAAACGACCATCCAGTAAACACACGTTTTCGATGGTGGTCTAAGTAAGATTAGTATATACATTATAATCTAAGTACATTCTATAGTCTCCACAAAACCCTATATTGATAATTTTTCCTACATTCAATTGCTATTTTAATTAATTTGTTATTAGTCCATTCAAGTATTTTTCATTAATCAATCAAAAACATAATTTTATTCAATCCGACAGTGAATAGGCATTAGTCTAGTTTTTAATGATCAAATCTATTCGTAGTCAGTTGAAATGAAATTGATTTGATTGGGCCTAACTGATAGTTCAAATCTTTATTATTCATATTCAATATTTGGAGACTCATTTCTTTGAAAAAGGTAAAATATGTCGATATTTGCTAAAAAATGTATTTGTTTATTTGTATACTGATATTCATCAATAATTTCGAGTAATTACTTCCTGTCATTATTTAGTAACATAATATCAATTGTATGAAGGTAGGATATCATTATATTAAAGAATATGTTGTTTTTACCATGGCAGTCCTTTTAATGAGACAGTGATTGAAAAGCAGAGAGCATTTGACATTTATTTCGTTTTAGTACCTTCACTAATCCGTTTCGCTTCGTCTCTCTGATTGTCTGTTCTGATCAGCGATTGCACAAAATATACGTATTCAAAACTTCATTCTCTTATTTCCGTTATTCACTGACGCGAGTTAAGTCGATAACTATATACGATAATTGTTGACATGTATATTTCGATAGCAATCAACATGCGATTAAACTGGAGTCAGATAATGGGCCACAAAAGGTTGTAAGACAGCTATTATCTTTTTTAAAATAAGGTGTAGCGAGGGAAATTAATTTACTAACGCTACGATTCATCCTACATACAAGTACCTACGGTATTAGTGCATCAATGACACATGAATGAAGAAATCGATAAAGAAAGATACAGTTAAAGAAGTTAAGATGATTTATTCATTTGAAGAAAATGAATCTGGAAAGAATCAATTCACTTCTTTGTTGGTTGTTTGAATCTTCTCATTGGTGTTTTGATTGTAATGATTTTACCAGCTGATGAGTTCCAAATAGGACGAAACACGCTTCCTGAATCCTGCTACTAGCCACCATCCTTGTCTGGTTATAATCTGGAAAGAAGTTTAACGGTTCAGGTGTTTTATTTCAAAGCTGTAATATGCTCTAAGTGAACGGAAAACATTTGAATCATTCTGTTGTAATTCAATGGTCCTTATTCTCATAACCAACAATTAGCAATATTGAATGACTAATTGCCGATAAATAACTATATCGAAATTGATCCGGTTTGCTAACCAATTAGAAAAATCATAAATGAATGTGAGTTCAAGATTCAAATCAAAGGGGGAGTCAATAAAAATATCCTATGAAGGCAATGACAAGGTAAGGGTCAAAAGTAACTAGTCAAAATCAAGGTCAACAAAGCAAGCTTCTAGACAAATTTGAAGAGATTCTCATAACTCACTTTTATATGAAATTTGTTCTGATAATTCTGTTTAGAAGGAAAATGAAGGCTTCTGCATTAAACAACTGAGTTCACAAAATCCAACCACCTAAACTGAGTGACCATTATTCAATGGTGTCAGTGATAACTATCCAACTCCACACAACATTGAACTCTATGAACCTGGTATTCTAACTAGAATCATAGGAAATTCCTCCTCTTGAAGCTAGTCACTAATTCGCATACACAAAAAATGGCTAGTTGGATAGAGATCTCTTTATGGAATTTCTTATATGATATTGATGTTCTCATATAAATAGTTAAAAATTTAAAGGTAGTTTTCACATTTCCGGTTTGTGATCGATTACTTTGATTTTGGTTTATAATCTTCTTATTTAGACGAATTTTAGTAGTAAATAGCTAGAGACAAGTTTATCTTCTTATGAATTGAGTTTTCCCCATTTGATTTTCTCATTTGGATATCGTTACCTCAATATGAAATGACTCATTAGGATAGTAGAAGAAATGAATGAAAATCAATAACCCCAATTAAGAATATTTCTTAATAGAAATATATCTAGGGTTAATCAATATAACGATTTTTTTCTGAAGTAGACTAACTCAAAACATAACTATTTACTTAGCTTAGTTACTAGTTAAAATTACAGTTCTATCCAATTTCATTTCATTTATGAAATGGCCAAAAAAATTTTAAATAGGCTGTCTACAAAGTTTCAAAGTAAGCAACAACAAAAAACAACTTACATTTAATAGTTGAATTCATCAGTCAATTAAAAATAGACCACCATGGAAAACTTGAAAGCGCTGCACGGCCGTTTTGTCCTAGTATGGGACTCATCAGCAGTGCGCATCCACAATCCCGCCTGGCGAGATTCGAACATAGGATCTATCAGTCTCGCGCGCGAGCGCTTAACGTCTAGACCACTAAGCCTCTCGGCATCCAACGGTGTTAATGTCTATACCTCTTGAAGCCAGTCACTAGTGAGCATATGCTGATTAGTATCAGAAGGGGTTTTTGTGGATAGGTTCTGGGTTCAAATATCACGAGGCGTGATCGTGGATGAGCACTGCTGAAGAGTCCCACAACAGGACGAAACGGCTGTCCAGTGCTTCCAGGTTTTCGATGGTGATCTAGCTACAAATGACTCATGATCTTAACTATTGTTATTCAATATTCAATGAACTTATCAATCCATGAATAATAAATTCTTTTAAAGTATACAATAATTTTGATCATTCACATTCAAATTTAGCGTAATACGGTTTTATTATGTTGGTGAATTGGGAACTATAAAAAGAATATCAATAGAATGATTCGTTTAAAATTTACCTGGGTTGTTTGGGTCATATTAAACAATGAATAATAATACACATCTTCCATTCATTAATATTGATTGGAATAATTAATTGTTACACAAAGAAAAAAATTTTTTATAGTGAATATTTATCTTACAGTTAATTTGTCTGATTGCATAACACCAATATTGACATTAACTTCCAGACAAAATTCCTATAACTAACTAGATTTAGCTAGGTATGGTTACGTAACATTTCTAATTGTAGAAATTAAATAGGAATTTATTGAAAAGATTCTTTTTAGTTTACATATCTATTTGTCGGCTTTGAATATCTCACGTATTGACAAGTTATTAGAGTATGATTAGACTAATTTTTGGATCTAGTATTCAAACTCCTCCATCTTAATATATTTGAATAACCTTTTTTATATTAAGAACAATTCGTTTTATACTACTATACTACTATGACGATCAGCTTCTCATAGATTGTGTGCTGGGAGTGGAAGAGTGCAAACTACAGAGTATGCAAGAGAATGAAGAACGAAAAACAATGGATGAAAAAGAAACCTGACGACTCGGTAAGCACACAAGATACATGCAACTAACAAGTAACAATCAAAAAATGTCACAGGAATAAGTTTAAGTCGATTTAATATTCGAAAAGAAATATTTATAGAATAATGTTTTAAATGTGTTACACTGAAAGCCTGATTAATTTGCATTGTTATGGTAGGGATAGTATCCGCGTTTTTTTCTGAATCGTAGTCGATTATTCAATATTTTTATGTACACAATCTTCAGCATGATCGCATTAATTCATTTATCATCGAGTATCCTAACTAGTTATTCAAGTAAACTAATAACTTAGACATATAAACCACTGGATATCGACTAAGTGGATTGAAGACTAAGTGCATGCTCAGTTTCCGATTGTGATACAACTTGCCTAAGTGGTTTTCATAGTAATTGGATCACCAGTGTTTGTAGTAAATAAGTTTGAAAAGTAAAATACGAAACATGAATATCCACTCTTCATTATGTTAAATTGTATATGTTTTCAGATGGTTATTTTAAGGTATTCTCTATGTAATCTTAATTGTAAGGTTACTCAACTTTTTATCACAACTAAAACTAATAATTTTTGACATGCTGTTATCTGGTATTTTATCTATCTAATCTCTTGCTTACTTACTGTTACCCCTAGTGGAGGAGTATAGACCTTCTACCAGCATACTCCATCCAACTCTGTCCTGGTCAATTCTTTCCAGTTGTTATTTATCTTTTTGATGTCTGCCTCCAATTCTTGATGCAGTGTGTCCTTTGGTTTCCCTCTTTTCCGTTTCTCTTAAGGATTCCACTTTAGCGCTTGTCTCGTGATGTAGTTTAGTGATTTCTGTAAGTTACGTTCTATCCACCTCTAAAATCTCCTAATTTCCTGAGTCATAAGGCACTTGTGACCAGTCGTATGGCTTTCCAACATAGTGAGTGGGGGATTTTTTCGTGTGACGAATTTCTAAATACAATCAGTGGATTAGGCTAGATGACAGCAAATACACATGCATGTGTATACCATAATATAGGTCATTAAAGCGATAAACACTAAGTAGAAGAATTTCTGTAGGTATAAAATTTATGTTTTTGTCTGTCTACATTTTCGATTTGTCATCACGCCTCGAATGATTTGATTGAGTACTGAAAGGGCAAATAATTTGTATAAGTAATCAGTCCTCCGTATCTGAAGAGAAAGAAGTAAGAGAAGAAGTGGTAGGACCATTAGCTTGTCGAGTGACTACGTAGTTACTTATGTGAGGGAACTAAAACAAGCGGTGAGGCTGTAATTTATGGAAGAATCAATCCGACTCAAAATAACAGGTCATGGATTTTGGCACGGAATTCATTTATACATTTGGCTAAATAGCGTTTTGGTATTCGAGCTGATATCAGTTCTTGATAGAAACTCTAAATCTAATTCCTAACCTTAAGCATCAACTGTGAATCATAATAATTATTCTTCACACAGGATTATAACCCTTATTTAACCCTAATAAGTAGGTGGACATTCTTAATGCCACTTTGACGCCGTTCAAAGGTAGTTCATAAATTATAGTCTCACCAAACCAGCACTATTCAAGAGAAAATGTTCAAACGAAATTATATGATTATGAGTTTCTTGTTAGTTGACAATTGATAATCACAAAAAAGAATCAGTGACTATTCAGTTCAGTATCATACTAATATCGTTATCTTTAACTGTATCGTCAATTTTTTTCTCAAATGTCAGACAATTTTCTAACTTAGTTTTTATGTAGATGGACTTGACAGTGAAATGTAACTAGGTCGTTTTGCAAGTATTTTATAGTGGATTAAGTAAATTTTGATTGCATGTGAGAATTTCAATTCATTTAGTGACCCACTTGTTATCCCATGTCATACAGTTGATTTCTTTCATAAACACAAGTAATTCATTGTATTCTGTAGTTAATAACATTATCGGATTATTAAAAATTGTGATCCGATAAGTCAGGTAATGTTTATTTATTTAAACACATAAATATTGGTACAAGGAGGCACCAAATAGATATGCGCCACATAAATCATTCGATATGTTTGAGGGCTGGGATACTGCTCGGATGCCCACACTAAAGCAGGCGTTTTTCTTAGGAAGCCACACCCGGAGCCTTTGACCTAAAAATCTAATCCACAAGACATTAGAGCAATGTCAGCAGATGCAGTTTCATGGTATCCGGTGACCAACGATTTGTTCATACGCCATTTATTTCTTTGGGATCCCGGAGCCCATGTGCACCATTGGTTTGGAATCAGGGATTTCCAACTCCCCTAGCTGAACTCTCCATGTCCATCAATCTGGTTAAAACACCAGACATTAGCTTTTCATCCTCTCAATTTCGCAAACAACAGTAATGCTACTAGAAGGCAGTGAGTAGGACTTCCCTGGCAGTGATTGTATGCACGTGGTTATGTGAGAGCATTTCGAGAGGGAGAGCTGAATCTCCCCACTTTCGGCCGTACCAGGGCATTCGGGTGCAAGTCAGGTAATGAGTGGGAATCACAAGTGAAATTGACTTTTCCAAATCGTCTGTGACATGCAGTCCATACCTAGGAATTATTATATCACTTAATCAATTATTTGTATCTATTGCCTATAGATGCGTAATTGTATGATAACATAACTGTGTTCATGCAGTAAGTCGTTGATTATTCGACCCTTTTTTACAGCCAGATATGGTACCACTGAGTTTTTCTAGGTGTTACTGACTTTCTGTGGAACCAACGTAACTGAGATATTTGACTGTAAAAAGTGCCATGTTTATTTATTTAATAGAACTGATCGAATTCTGAAGATAAATTTACAATGTAGTCACTAATCTAAGAGATTGAACTTGATTTCGATTTTCGACGCTTATAACAATAAAATTGTTGTATGAATAAATTTTCTGAAGTAATCATAAAATTAGCAATAATCCATCGCTTCAACTCCATCGATTGATTCAGTAAATATGAACAAGTGAACAAATGACCACTTTATATGCTAAACTAGTCAATACAATTAATTGTCAATCGTAAATCCAATATATTATACGACAGAAGCTATTACTATTTTTAATTGACTTTGTTCATACTTCTACTAGGCGGAATATAATTTATTTTCCTTGGAATAACTCCTTTATATATTTACTATAATAATCGAAGTATATTACAAAATAAACCAATGTATTGTAAGTTTGTGATTCTACTACATCTATTAGTATGTTATACATTATTGTTATAATGGTAACGATTGACAATTGGAATTGTGAGTATTGGTTATGTATTCATTTTTACAATAGGACATATATAGGCAAATCAAAACACAAGATAGGAATGTTTATATATGCATTAATATCCATGTGAAGTTCATTTTGCTCACTGACAGTTTTGTCAACATCTTATTTAAGTGATGTAACAGACACATAAAAATTTATTATCAGGCTCTAAAGTTGATAGATTAATATTATTATTTCTGTTATGTTATTTGTACCTCATGGCAGACCTTCGTTCTTTTTTATATGAAGTAGAATTCCTGCTTTATGATAAGTCTAAAAAGACTATCGCAGTATAATTAATCAGTGTCTTCACACACAGAAAACTGGAAATTGATGAACTTACCTTACCCTTGAGAATTGCATAACTTATAAATAAAGCATATTTGAATAACAGTAGTCTAGGGAAATGGGAAAAATTTTCCAAATCTATGATTATTCATCTGGAGGGAGGTACTGCGTGCATGCGAGAGAGAAATCCAATAAATTATTCAAATGAATTCGTATATTCAGCATATTGTAAACGACATTTGTATATATAACATCACCAACTGTAATCATACTACATTAATAAAGTATTTTATCCCCGTTATTGATTATAGTGAAACAGCTTCATATTAAATGATTTCAACATGAAAAAATAGTTGAATCGATGAGAAACTTGGTTTGAAGACTATTTGATGGAAAAGTAGTCCAGTTACAGTCTTTGATAATAGCAGTAGATGATAATGATTTCAATCTCATAGTAGAAATGTGATTTTTAGGCGGGTTTTTTTTTAAATGTTCATGAATATTGAACTTTTCAATTTTGTAACTTGAACCTCATTTATTTATTAATCTACACAGCATTTATCTTAATCATAACCTTTGATCAATTATGACAAAAAGTTAATAGAGACAATAATAAACTATTTATATTATTTTATTTATGACTTATTTAGTTTTATTAAATATGTCGTAATACCATACATAATTTTATTATCAATAACAGATGTTAACAACTCGAATGAATTGATTGTGAAACTGAATGACATTTATACTAATTGTCTGTTACCTCTCTAAATGATATACAAGAAAAAAAAATTATTAATTATACTAAATGGAACCTTAGATATGAACTAGGCAAGAATAAAATAAAACAGCTGTTCAGTAAAGAGAAAACAAAGGAACCAATTGATTGAAAATAAAACTAAGTTTTATATTTTCTTCTTTTTGTTTTTGTCCTTCCGGGGAATCTGTTCGAACGAAATGAGTGACGCGTACAATTTCAAGATAGAAATATAACATTTATTTGAAAAAAAACAACGATATTCTAAACGAAAAAAAAACCGCTAGAAACAATAAGATTTACACTTATCAAATCGTGACGTATCTGAGAATCTACCAATTCTTCAGGATATAATCAACAAAAGTGTGAGTCGATAAATTGGGTAACAGCATGAAGTTTCGTCATATATGGAAGTTGTTTTGAATAAACAAGATTTCAGTGAACAACATATGTGATGATCAGAAGCTAGTCGAAACTAATGATGAAGGACCATGATCATAATAATAAAATGAACCAAGCATCAGTAAGGCACTTTCTATTAGAGAGATGGGCTATTAAATAGTAGTAAGTAGTATATAAGCATATACACAAAAAAAGAGGAATTAGAAAGAAATGACAATTAACATCTACTTTTTTCCTAAGATAGTTCTTACTGATGAGGACAGATAAGATCAGTGGGTTTATCTGATTTCTACTGAAACGGTAGATTATGGAAGAATTACCCCCATCATTCTCAGGGAATAATGAAGAACGATGGCAACCCAAACGTAGACTAGCCAAAGTTTAGGAAGCAATCTTGAATAGTGATGGGAGCGAAAGCAAAATGGTAGACATGATGGACAAAACTAGATAACTCTACTGACTGATCAGGAAAGTGAGCATTAAAATTTATGCTGTTTATGAGGCCATCTTGGAAAAAGACGGGATCACTGTTCATTCCAGATCCAGGAGATTAGACCAATGGGTAGAAATTAGGGGGTAATTCGACTGGTCGCTGGTTACCCTCCAGTTACTTACTATCTGCAAACAATTCGGATGGGGAATTGAAAGAAGTTCTCTAACTCTAAGTGAGGTTGGAAAGGACTTATTTAATTTAAAAAGGAGATCAGAGAGATCTTATAGACTATCCTTAGAGGTCTTTAAGGGTAGTAATCCAGTTTTAGCGGCCATGCTGACTAGAACACTAGTTAGATTTTGGGAGGTGTATATGATTGAAGTCCCTTTACCCGAGAATTGATATTTGGATCAGAGTTTGTGATGAACTACAACAAAAACTTTAAACTTCAAGTACCGTTTGTCAGTGTTGCCCGTTTAATCATTGATGTCCTTCTACAAATAAAAATTTCGTCTTGTTTTCTTAGGAACTGATCTTCCACCAAAAATTTCGGTTATCAACTTAGAATTTGAAGATAGGAAAGTTCTGTTGGTTGAAGGTCTTGGACAAATTCAGAATTTTCTTATGACCTTGAGCAATGAAGTAATCATGTTTGGGTTGCGTCTACCTCCCAGTAAACGGAAAATGTTTTTTCAGAATTGGTCTACATCAGTCAGTTTATCGACCACGTCACTTATCTTAGAAGTTGTCTGGCTAGATTTCGACAAGGTTTCAGAAAGCTCTGTTGGTATTTGCAAACTTATCACTTGTGACGTAGACGAAATGTGTGTCTGCGAGCCCAAACGAGTGTATACTGTGCAGCAGTCTGCTCTGTATTAATTTATCGTTGTGAAACATGATCCTTCAAATTGGTAGGCATGCTTAAGCTGGAGGTTTTTTGTTAGGGATTTCCTCGAATTATCGTGGTATGACCAAGTAAGGCTGAAAATACGGTACTTGGCAAAAGTGACAAATTGATCAATCGGGTTGTCAATCATCATCAACGGAAAGGACTGGAACATGTGTTGCGTATGACTAACTACTACATAACTCAACAAGCTATGATTGCTGGTATCAAAGTAGGCTGAATAAAGCTGGTAGCTGCCAAATTAAAATGTGGCATTAGTCTATGAAGTTATACCCATTCTGAGTTACAGATTTTCACCATCATATTAAAGTTACTAACTGTTAGTCTGGGACACTTCGGTAGGACCTGGCTATCAAGTTGGGATGCACTGGACAGTAGTAATCAGCATACCTAGACTTTGAGTGAAGTAGTTCAGAATCATCTAGGCTGGCGATGATACATTCATTCCTTATATTATTACGGATCTTGAATTCCAGTATTGCTAAACGCACAATATTCCTATTGTTTAGTCTCTTTTAATATCGTTTCTACTATACTGCTCTGAAATGTTTTGATATTCATCTATCTATCTATCTATCTATCTATCTGATTTCTGACATATAAGTGACGTATTTCTAAGTTTCTTCTTGACATTCTCGTTAAGTTTATTTTTCTCTAGTTTTATATAAATAAAACTTTTCATTGTGTTATATCGTCTTTGTAATTAATTTCTATACACCCATTTGTTTTTTATTGAAATTATTATTAATATCTCTTTTGATATAGTTCATTTGAATCAAAGAAATGAACATAGACGATAGTGTATATTTGTCTACATGAATATAATTTTCCTCAGTACGAGAAAATCATAATCAATATAGATCGATATCATTAATCTATAATTAGATTTCCAGAATTACAAACGAGGAACAGATTTAGATAAATAATAACATATTTTAAAATATTTCTTCCTATCATCAGTCTTCTATGCTAATTAATTACTTACTCAATTTATATTTTGAAATCTGATTAGATCTTCTGAAGAAAAGTTCTGTATAGTTTAATGAAATCTTGTTATTAAGGTAAAGAAATGTTTTAAACATTTGTATTCATAGTTCAACAGAAAGTGTATTTTTTTGCATTTAACATGTTCAGCTTGCTCCAATATTTGAGCTACCTGTTTCTGCCATCTGAATATTTCAACAAGTTATTTCTTTTCTTGTTTGTTTTAACACATTATTATGTCTACTAATCGTATAACCTATTCAGGTGTGTTCATGAAAAGTCTACGACATTTAGTTGTACAACTTACAAAACGATTATAATCAGAGACATCGTGATAGTTGAAAATATGTAATGAAAAGGATGAACATTACTCAGATGTTGATTCCTTAACTGTTAACATCTAACTGATGGTTACCTAATACTTATCGTCGGGATCAGTCAAGAAATAAGAAAAGGGAACTTATTGAAATACTTTGTGCTGAGTATTCTATATTGTACTAAATATATAATGCTGAATAAAGACATTCATAATAATAATACTTTCATTTTAATGTAAAATAAAGGGTGTTGTTATATTTATATTGTATAATTGAAATGTATCGCCTGTAACTAGTAACAATTTTACTGTCTAAATTTCATAGAGTAATTAAAAGTTTTGCTCCTTTTTTTATTTATTCATGTAGTCATAACTCTTTTGAACATACGAAATTGATTATTTTTCTCCATGTGTACATTTATTATTGACTAATGGTTACTGATTTCATTATGTTAATTAAATGAATTTTTAATAAATGTAGACTAAATTGAGCGATGTTAATTTACCTTAGATCTAACATATATTAACAATATCATATCTGTAATGTTTAAAAACACTAAGAAAAGTTCGTTAGTTTGTTTAGTTAGCTACAACGTAGGACCAGGCACATATATGCATCGGTCCAAGTTATCAAATCTTATCAACAGAACAAGATGAACACCAAATTTATAAAAGTAGTAGTAGGTAATGGATAAAAGAAAGATTGTGTATAAGGATATAGTACAAGAAGAAAGAATTAGTTAGTAGAAAGAAAGAGGAGAAGAGGAGTGTATACACCTACGCAAATATGATCAATTCTGAGCCATGTCAGACTCCAACAATTGGTTACGATAGTCACGCGGACCCCAACCACGTAGACTGCATCTACCAACATGGCTAAGACTAGAAGTTATGACTTTATGGACTGATGTCACATTTTGGTTTAGCCGCTCCTCCAATACGTCGTGGTAATCGGTGTTCAGGCATACGTGACACGTGCCCCAATCATCTTAGTCGATGAAGATTTACAACCTCATCAACTGATTTACCATCATTCCTTAATACCATGCATCTAACCTCATTATTAATTACCCAGTGATCGCAGCAGATGCAAGCAATATTTCTAAGATATCTGTGATCAAATACTAGTAGCTTACGAGTATCTTTTACTCCTAACGGTCACGTCATGGAGCCGTAACATAGAACAGAATGAACTACTGCGCAGTATACTCGTCCCTTAATTGATGGACGGATATCTCGCCAACGCCATAGGTGACGTAAGTTGGTAAAAGCCAAATGAGTTTTCTGAATCCATGGAGAGTGTAATATATTTTATATTTACTCTATAAGAAATTATATTTGTTAACTGTAGTATTTAAAGAAACTATCAATGATACATTCATCACTCAATTATATTCAGTCCTATTATGAACTATTTATAAAAGAATACTGTGACATATTACATTCTTCAATTTACTTTACATTTGCAAAATTACGCTTTCATTTATCAATACAGTAAAGGAAAAGAATTTTAATATTTGTCATGGTTTTTTATCTCATAACGAAGCCAATTTTTCATATGCCTTTTATATTTTCAAAATACTTTATTATTATACAAAGATGGATAATGGCTAGCAGTGGGATCCCAGACGCACATTTCGTCCTATTTGGGACTCGTCAGCTGGGTGTACCTGCATCCCAGAGTTGTTGTTGACTAAGGGACTCGAACCCAGTAGCGTTCGCTTGGATTCCACTGCTAGCCACTATCCATCTTTGTTTAAAAAGCCTATGACTTTAGGCTATATCGGGGAAATCTGCACAGGATGCACAAATGCCAACATGACTGATGCAGTCCTAAATAACAGTGGGAAGATATAAGTAAAACAATATCAAGCGAACTTAAAACTTCATTATTACTATTATTATTATCATTATCATGATCATAAGTATTATTATTTCTTGTTTCTACTTAAGAATCAACAGTTTTAATTAATCTCTCATGTATTATATGGCTTTCGAAGAACATTGATCTCTTAATCTTGCCTAGTATATCATTTTCTTTTTTTTTCTGTATGTTCATACTGTTTACATTCATCTGTGTCAGTAATTGTGGAAATACATCAAAATCATTTTTGATTAAGGTATTACATCAATTCTCAGTAATCACTAAAACTGAAATGTAACCACAAAGTAGATTATCGTTTATCAAGCAGAATAACTTTTTGTCAATTTGAGCACGTAGATCAATCTGATAAGTTATAATATGCCCGACAATTCAGTTTTATAGTTTCTTACCAACTGCTCCATTATCAAATATAGTATGTATTAGTATTAGATCACCAGGCTAATTCAGAAATCTATAAAATCCGAGTAACAAATCTCAATGAGTTCTAAGAATCAAGCTGTAAAAGTTTAGTTAATCTTCAGTGACAGATTAGTGTATTTATTGCATAACCAATGGGTAGAGATTGCTTTCAAAGTAAATTTCGATCAATTAGCAGTCTATGAAACCTTTAAATACGTTAACTACCATTATTACAAAAGGTCTTTGATGAATACACAAACGTAAAGCATGGAAGAGGTTTCAAGAGTCAATTACTCAATTTTATAAATGCTAGCTGGATGGAGTGCAGTGTAATGCAGATTTAGGTTTGATTTAAATCAATGATTAGTTTAGGAAGGCAGTGAGCCTAGGTAAGACATTTAATTGTATAGCTATCTTGATAGGTCACTGATTTTTTAATCAAATAATCACCAGTTGGTTACATTTTCTGGATAGGGATTCGCAATTAGATTTCAACATTGAAAGTAAAAATATGATTTTCGTTTTTAAAATAGAGCCTAGGTGTTATTTAAATTTAAACTTCAGACTTTTAGATTACTAGTTCTATAATTAAGGGTCAGGATAGAAATGTAGAACCTACCTTTGTAATAGTCTAGTAATCATATAATAAACAGAAGTTTGATCTAATTTTAGGAAAATAAACCTATCAATCATTGTACAACTTATGTGAACGGTTTATTTATTAGCCCATAGAAGGTAAGGAATGATTTGACAGTTCAGATACCATATTTAAACAGTTGGGTAGTAGGATCTCTATTCTTTACACATAAAGTTATGACTCATAGTCGAGTATATGGTCCTGGGTTTGATACCTAAGGTACATTACTTAGCAATTAACTATATACAACCGATTTCTTTTCCATCAAAAATTATGTAGAAATTGGTTGTCGTTTCTGTATTTTAATTTAACAGAATTGAAGTGCCTATAAATTGGCTACATATTGATGGTCAATTAAATGAAAGAGTTCTTCAAAATGCATACATCTTTTGCTTTCCAATATAATAAGTAGCGGCTCAAATACTACTACACGTTCACACTATAAATTCAAATCTCACTGTAAATGAACGAATCGTTAATCAATGTACTAATTAAACAAAATAAAACAGTATAGAATAAATAGCCATTTATACTTAGATACTATTAATACAAAACGAAAAGTAACACAAAATCTTTCTTATACGAAAGTACATTGTGCTCATTTATATTTATGTATGTGTACTTGTGTGTGTATATAGATATGTGCAGTTATACATGTACCCAGATAAATGAAAACGAAAGTGTGAAAATAATAACGACTAAAAAAACAAATAACAGACAAACAAACAAAAAAACAAGAAGAAAATCACAATTTAAATGTGCATAAATGAGTTAGTTATTTAAATAATTTCTGATTAACTAGTATTAGCAGCAGTAATAGTTAGTAGTAGCAATAACAGTAGTAATGTTTGTTTTAGTTAAAATTTCTATATATAAACAGATTTGTTTTACTAATGTCTTATTTTATTCCATTGTTCAATTAATATTTTCTTTCTTTTACATAGAAAAAAAATAATAATAATAAAAGGTTCCATAAGCACTAAAAGGACATAGAAGTGTTGGTGATGATGGAAATGTATTGAAATTTATCTATTTTCTTTTTGTTTTTAATTCTAAACAAAACAAAAACATGATTGTAAAATATTAAAAGAGTGTAATTTCTCTTTTGATTTACTTATTTATTTTTAAAAGAAAAAGAAAAAAAACATTTATTGATGACCTCTTGCATTATCAGGTGAAATAGTTCTTGATGAAGTCTCTTGATATTCTTCCCATATTTGTGTTTCACTTGTCCATGAATGTTCATCATTTTCATGTCTTACTTGTACACGTGATGGAATTAATTTATAATCATTATATAATGGTGATGTTATATCAATTCGAGTACATGATACACTTCTAGTATCTGGTAATATATTAATTGGATGATATAAGTTAGATGTACTTATATCTCTAGTTGTAAAAACATCATCTGATCTAGTTCTTGGTATATTGAATTCATGATGATATTGATTAGATCGATGAGGATAATTTTCTTCAATATCATCTTGTTCATAATTTAAAGATACTTGAGATGGAGCTAAAAGATTTACTTGTGTTGATAATAGAAGTGATCCTGGCTCTTTATTTGGTGTACCTGATGTTGTTATATAGCGTTGTGGTTCTATTTCTTCAATAAATCTTAACCAACCAGCTTGTTTTGCAGTTAGAAAACTACACCATTTAGTTGGAATGAAATCTTCTGATATTAAATGCCCTGTAGAATTCATACTACGTAACATTGGTCTTGCTGGCCAATCAGCAGCAACTTCACCAGTTTCCCAATTTAATAAACCTAAACGTACAGCTTCTAATGGACCTAACCAAGGAGATGGTTCACCGCCAGGACAAATATGAGTAAGTTGATAAACTTTACAGCTAACTGGTTCATCTAATTCATCTTCCATAGATTCTGTTGTGGGAGTTGATGGTTCTAATTGTATAATTTGTCGACCTGCACCTTCTTCTATAGTAATCCATGTATTTGTTAAACTATCTAATAGGCGTATTTCATCTTCCGTTGTTTCAAGTATACCATTTGCTATTGCTAAATTGGGTGATAGTACTTCACCTGTAGCTGTATTAACAACGCTTGTTAAATAAGCTTTGCACCAACTAAAGTATACTCGTTCAATTAATAGTAATACAGGTGTATTTGTTATAACGTTTCTATCATAATGACTTGATGAACTAGTTAATCGTATACGTCCTTGTTGATAAGCCGTTTCTAGTGGAATAGCAACTCCGGTCATTGGATCCACATATTCATTGGCTTCACCAAGTCGAATCCATCCTCTTCTTATTGCCATTGCAACTGGTGCAAATAATCCTGTTCTTGGACTGGCCACCTCACGGATATTATTCCATTGTATACATGATGTTGAATATTGTGATTCAAATAATTCATACTGTAATGTTCGTTGACGTAGTTGAACTAAAATTTTCGACCTGTACAATAAAATAAAAAATCATGTGAAAATTGATATGTTTAAACAAAACTCTTTTGTCAAATACAGAGTTAATACACTACACTGCTGTGGAGTCTTAAACAAGAATAAGATACTCATTTTTAGTTCATAATGATTTTCATTAATTCTCCAACTTATATTAGTGAATAATAAGAATAATATGTTGAAGAATATTATCGTATTGAAGATAAACTAATTTAATATTTACTTATTTTCATAACAAAAGGAGTAGTATAAGTGTAACTAAAGTCACGATCAGACTAGAATCAGAGTCCCTTAAATTATAATTTTAATATTATAATATGTCAGGTAGTTTGAGAATAAACAAACTACAAGTGGTTTCTGGTTCATACTGATATCAATATATAAGTTATAACTAGTTTGGATAGTCTTTATTATTAAACTCATTAATTAATAGATCATGATTGAAAATGGAAATGTAAAATACCGTCCGGGATTTTGAATGTTAACTATATCAGGACTTCAATGAACTTTCCATTGAGCTACTGTCTCTGTATGGGTGTTAGCTTATTCAGTACGTACGAATTTTTACTTGTAAAGGGTTTTATTTCTCAGTTGTTGATCTTGAACAATACAAGTGATCGAGATTGGCAAATAACATGCTGGTGATTAAATCAAAAGCTAATGGATTTGAGTCTCTGAGTAAACATCAATACTAGGAAGTATCAGATATATCAAGCTGACCAGTTTTAGGTAGATCGAAATGCACCTCATATTTCCTATTTCCAATTCATATCCAACTTTAATAAATATAGGAACGAGTAATAAAAAATCCATGAAACATAATTTCAATGCTTCAAAAGTGATGTTAGTTCACTGTGAAAGTTAGCTTCAAATAGAAGAAATCCTTTTTAACAACCTAACAAATCATCATTCTTTTAAATACTTCTGGATTATTCAGTTATACAGTTACTTGATGACTATAGTAACTTTTGCAGTAAATAAGTATTAACTAAGTAACTATGAGAAGCTATAAAACTTGATAATATAGAACTCGATCAGCACTAAAGGACTAAGACAAACGTGAGGTTAGTTCCTACGCATTCATCAAAAAGTTGTAAATATTTTATTCTTAATGATGGAAAGCCGCTGTCTAAGTATCGAAATGATAACGTCTCAGACTGTGAAACTGAGTGGTGATATATTCTAATCCCGCAGGTAACATCAGTTCTCCCAAGATAGTAAATAAGCCTTACTGAAGGGTGTCAACAAGCAAGAAACTTAGGTTCAGGGTTACTTGTCGACCGTCTATAACCATTTAACCTCAGCATTATGAAAACAACTATCATTGTAGATTACTGAATATTTAAGTGATGAACGAATCTAATTTACTTAGAGATTCAGATATCGATTGTTAATATTATTTTATACTACTAAACGGATCATATAGTCAGTCATATACATATACATGGATTAGTTAACTACAAAACGAAATAGACAAAAAAATTAAGTGCCTAAATAATACCCTACATACTTCCATATAATTCACAAAAGATATGATATTCATTTGGAAAGTTTTAAAAAAATGAATCATCAAATGGGTAAAATGAAAGAATATTAAATTTTACAATTCTTTCTCTGAAGTCAGTTTAACAGATAATTAATAATTGACACAGAATAAATAGGATGTGGTTAGCAGTGGAGTCCAAGATACGAGTCCCATTCTATTTCAGGTTCTTCAGCCGAACGCGCCTGCATCCCAGAATGAGTGCCTACTCCGGGATTTGAGCCCAGTACTTCTAACTTTAAACAACACCGCGTTACCTCACTTGACAACTGAGTTCAGACGGCTATTCACTTGTGTAATGGATATGAATTTTTATTTTGTTTTATTTATTCAGATAACAAAATGGATAACATGATGGCTTTTAAAGCGAACGGTACTGGATTCGAGTCACACAGAGGACAGCAACTTTTCTTTTCAGATACATTCCGCTGACAAGTCCCAAAGAGAATGAAAAGCGTATTTTGGATTCCACTGATAGCCTTATTCCATCTATTTTATATCAACTGGTCATAATAGCAATACCGAAGTAATCCGCACAGGATGCTTATATGCCAACTAAAACTGATAATACTTCAGTCAGAAATATCAACGACAGGATAATACAAACCATTTTTAATTAAAATAATTAGTAATTTTAATAGTTGAGATCATGAGTCAACTGAAGCTAGACCACCATGGAAAAACTGGAAACACTGGATGGCCGTTTCGTCCTATTGTGGGACATCTCAGCAGTGCCCATCTACGAACCTGTTTTGCGAGATTCAAATTATTTTCATTTGTATGTTTATTTAATTGCAAAGACTTTATAAATGATGAAAATGAACCAAATATTATAAAATTTTGAATATTTTTTAAACCAACTTAAAAAGTAATCGGATTTTTCTAAAAAAAAATAAAGAATGAATTAAACCTTAAAATTAACTTAATACATTTCATTAGGAAACGTGATTTGGTGCGTTTCATATCTGAGTTCTACTTACTTACTGACCTACCTACCTACTTACCTACCCACCTACCCACCTATCTCCTAATCAATCATCACCTTTATCTCAAATAATCAAAGAGGTATGAAATAAGGAAAAAATATATGCAATTGTTCAAACATTTTTAGATTAATTAAACAATCAGTCATGAGCCAATTGAAGCTAGACCACGATGGAAAATCTGAAAGCATTGGATGGCTATTTCGTCTTAGTATAGGGCTCGTCAACAGTGCGCATCCACGATATTAGTGAAATTAGGTCACTTTGTAGTTGAGATTTGTACTGACTTATTTGACTTAATTATATATTTCTTTTGAACTATGTTTTTTTTTAAAAAATCGCTGTAGTTATTGTTTCTGGAGTTTTAAAGACTCTGAATGTGACTGATTATTATTTACACAATAAACAATTGGAAACAAATGATACTCACTATCTGTATTATCAGTTTTCACTTAATGTATTAGCTTTAAACTTTCCAATTCTTTTGAAATAACTAGCATAGACAATTTATTAACATCCCTTGTAATTTAAGTATATAAGTGAAAATTGATGTCATTTTAAAGTTGTTGTCTATTAGATAAACCCTTCTTAGATAAATAAACATACGTGGAAAAATATTTTTTTGAATAGTTATTACTAATGAAACAAATTTATAAGAATCAATTTTGAAATAATCTGGTTAACGTTCTTTTGGCAAGTTAGTTTTCTATGGGATGGGGTCGCTAACCCCATGCCCAACCCTCCTCCTTTGTTTGGGCTTCGGACCGGCAGTAGTCCCAGAGGGGCTCCAGGGGAAGTGTAAATTACATGATCAAGTTAATCTAACTGGTAAATTGAAGAAAAATACATCAGAAAAGTTATAAATAGTTAATTTTACTATAGTAGGTGAGTTTTACTTAAACCTATATGCTGACTGCCATTTCTTTGATCGAATTTGTAACAAAACTATTTGAAAAGACTAATTTTAGACAGCCAGGTAGTAATAGTAGTCCTCGCATGAATAATATGGGCAAAAGTTGAGTACATGAACCTGGGCCTAATAAGAGTTAAACATGTTGCTACTATTTGTCTTTGAGACAAGTGACCTCTATTCTGAACAGTATTTCATATAATAATATAACATGGCTTCAAAACTCACATGTGGTGGGTTTCTTCTGTAAGCGTTCCAACTTTTTCTACGATAGGGTCAGATTGGAAGGGTTCTGCAGATTCATGGAAAGAGATAGCTTCTAACTGCCATTCCTTCTGGAACTTTTTCTCGAGATCTGATTCCATAGGAATTACTTGTGTACCGCTACTAATAAGCACCTTTTCACTAGAATCAGTTGGTAATCTAGCGCAAATATTTAGTCGGTGAGACATATATTTTGACACAGATATATCTTCACTTTTATGCTCACCAGATCCAAGCACTCTGATGCCTGCCTTAATTACTTCACACAGATCTTCATCAGCCCATTCTAAGTCACCTGAAGAGATAATACTGGCCAGGCGAATTACTGATGTCTGAATACCCGTAGTAACTAAACGTTTAGGACTTTCTTCACGTAAATCTATTGAAGAATGACTTTCTTTTGTTTTGATGAAGTATTGTTGATCATAGAACGGATCTGTTTGCACACCCAATTCACAAACAATCAAATCCTCCTCCTCTGTGAATTCCTCCGTAATTTTTATTTGACTATAAACTTTTTTACTTTTCTTCTCCGTTATCTCCAAGATACGTTCTTCGATTACGTCGATAGGTTCACTAACTTGTTCAATTCGAGATTCTGTGTACAAATCTTGTTCAACTTGAGTCCACGCTTCTGCAATTTGATCTTTTATTAGTCTTCTTTGATAAATTTCAAAAATATCCTCTTTTAATTTTTCATGTCTTTCAGTCTGCATAGAAATTCCATAATGATCCGTTTGAGATGCTGTTGGTATATGTGTAGGACAGAATTGACACTGGACTTCACATACTTGTCCTAGTCTTGAGCGTATCAAATATGCTTCATAGGTGTAACTTGATCCACTAAGCGGGGATTCAGATCTTGATATTTCGGATTCAGACGGTGAACTATGTGAAAGTGAATCGAACACAATTTGAATGCCAACATCTGCTGCTGTAACAGGCTCTTCCATGGCCATTGAGGCCTGCTCACGTACCGACCCAAACTCCCGACGGCTTTGATAATAATCAAAGACAGAATGCGTTGGGGGACATTTTTCCCAAACTTCAGTTACACCACCTTCATGAACCAAGCGCTTCATGTATCGGGAATATGATGTGCCTGACACAGTTTGCTCACTATCATCATGTCCACTCGATTCTTCTAGTATTATATTTTCATTTTCTATATGATGCTCAACAATATAGTCTGTAGAAACTTCTTTTACGTAGAAGTCTTTTGAGTGCCCTTCATAAACTGAGCCAGTCAGATTGACTTGAACTTCTGCATCAGTCACAAGCATGTAACTGCATGGTGCTGAATAGTAATAACGTTCAATTAAACGTTCTCTGATGTCTGTAGAACTTACGTTTTGAAGTAAGACGGCAACATTTGACTCTGTATCATCAGTCATGGTTTCAGCATCAATGATGATATGTTTTTGAATTTTATCAGAGGTCATAGGTTGGGTTTGACAACAGGCATTTTCTTGAGCAGGCTCAAAAATATACTGGACTGAGAAGTTTTTCCTGTTCACGGTGGGTAATTGGCTGACAGGTAGCGCAGGAGAGTGTTCCTTTTGAGAATCAGGCCTATTAATATATGACTCTTCAGTTTGTATACAACTATTCACTAAACAACGGTGTAATTCTTTCAAATTATCGTCAACTAACTCCCATTCAAGGTCTCCAGAGTCAAGAGGGACATCTTCATCCTGAATCGTTGAAGACAAATAATCATGATCAACAAGGAAGAATCCAGATGTGTCAATTAATTTTGAACTTTTCAGTTCACAAGGAACAAGCTTTAATGGCTCAGTCAAGGTTCCTAAAGAGGAGCAACCAACGAACAATTTACAACAAGAATCAACAAGTGGAGAAGATAAGGAATCAGCCCTATCAACATTACCAAAACTATCAACAACCGGATATGTAGCTAACGATGAAAAATCACACTGAGACCAACAATCACAAAAAGAAGGTATGGCAGAAACGGAGCTATCATATAATGAGGAAGGCGTGAAATGAAGAACATCCTTTGTAAAACCGAGATCATCAGCAGAAACAGGCACAATGTCCGATGATTTCGTTAACACACTGATCGCACTATCCACAACACACACACTTTCCTTCACCGTCTGCACACAGGCTTCCAATGTTTGGATGCGTTTCGGTGGCTCGTGGACCGGAACAACTGGTGTCTCTGGTTTCACTGGTGCATGCATCTCACTCCAAGAATCCACCATGCACAATTGGACAGGTTTGGCTTGTGACGTCGCATCGGTGCGTTTCAACGACAAATGGGCAGCACCGTCGAGTAGAGATTTGTGTGGCTCGGTCTGTGCACCCACGTCGGACGAGGAGACTGGTACTGTGTCGATTTGTTGGTCGACAGTGGAACGCTTCGCGAACTGTGTGGCTTCCACTAGCGATGTTTTGCGAACAGGTTCAGGTGTGGGTAACTCCAATGAGGCGGTCTCGGTGACGAGAGGTGCTTGGACTTGAACGGTGGGTGTCGAGACAATCACATGCTGACTGGACTCCGCGACGTGTGTGGTAACGGAGGTCGCCTGTGTGGCAGTGTCAGTCAGTTGGCGTGGTGGTGGCTGTTTGACAGGCGGTTCTGCATAGGAGGTACTCACTGACATCATATGATCGGGTTTCACTGTCTTCAACTCTCTGTGATCCACACTGGTCACAACTGGTCGTTCGGTTTGAGTCACCTGTACTTCTCGTTCTGCTACTCCCACTGCTTCCGTCAGTGTGTGACTGCTGGTCTGTTGCACCTGGTAGCCAGAGCTCATGACACGCGTGGCCACACGCATTCCGAACTGCATTCCAACGTCCTGAGTGACTGGCTTCTCGACCTTCATGGCCATGGATAGTGTTGACTCGACGTAGGGTGCCGGTTTCACATATGTCACTAGTTCACTGGATGACTGACAGAGATTGGAGAACTTGCTGGTCTGCATAGCGACATTCGACGTCTTCACAGTCACAGGAACCGGTTCGATCTTAGGCTGAACGGTCTGACAAGCCATCTCTTCGGTATTCACGTACCGATGTCCACAGCTGGTACACAGACTCCTCTCGACCACTTTCGGTTCTAACTTGTGTGTGGTCAGACTGACAACCGGTGTGCTCACCCTATCCACTTGCACTTCAGCATTCACACTCGGTCTCTTCACGAAAGCTGCAGCCGAATCGAGCACACTTTCGGGCGACTTCATTGACACACTGGTCGCACTATCCACAACACACACACTTTCCTTCACCGTCTGCACACAGGCTTCCAATGTTTGGATGCGTTTCGGTGGCTCGTGGACCGGAACAACTGGTGTCTCTGGTTTCACTGGTGCATGCATCTCACTCCAAGAATCCACCATGCACAATTGGACAGGTTTGGCTTGTGACGTCGCATCGGTGCGTTTCAACGACAAATGGGCAGCACCGTCGAGTAGAGATTTGTGTGGCTCGGTCTGTGCACCCACGTCGGACGAGGAGACTGGTACTGTGTCGATTTGTTGGTCGACAGTGGAACGCTTCGCGAACTGTGTGGCTTCCACTAGCGATGTTTTGCGAACAGGTTCAGGTGTGGGTAACTCCAATGAGGCGGTCTCGGTGACGAGAGGTGCTTGGACTTGAACGGTGGGTGTCGAGACAATCACATGCTGACTGGACTCCGCGACGTGTGTGGTAACGGAGGTCGCCTGTGTGGCAGTGTCAGTCAGTTGGCGTGGTGGTGGCTGTTTGACAGGCGGTTCTGCATAGGAGGTACTCACTGACATCATATGATCGGGTTTCACTGTCTTCAACTCTCTGTGATCCACACTGGTCACAACTGGTCGTTCGGTTTGAGTCACCTGTACTTCTCGTTCTGCTACTCCCACTGCTTCCGTCAGTGTGTGACTGCTGGTCTGTTGCACCTGGTAGCCAGAGCTCATGACACGCGTGGCCACACGCATTCCGAACTGCATTCCAACGTCCTGAGTGACTGGCTTCTCGACCTTCATGGCCATGGATAGTGTTGACTCGACGTAGGGTGCCGGTTTCACATGTGTCACTACTTCACTGGTTGTCTGACAGAGATTGGAGAACTTGCTGGTCTGCATAGCGACATTCGACGTCTTCACAGTCACAGGAACCGGTTCGATCTTAGGCTGAACGGTCTGACAAGCCATCTCTTCGGTATTCACGTACCGATGTCCACAGCTGGTACACAGACTCCTCTCGACCACTTTCGGTTCTAACTTGTGTGTGGTCAGACTGACAACCGGTGTGCTCACCCTATCCACTTGCACTTCAGCATTCACACTCGGTCTCTTCACGAAAGCTGCAGCCGAATCGAGCACACTTTCGGGCGACTTCATTGACACACTGGTCGCACTATCCACAACACACACACTTTCCTTCACCGTCTGCACACAGGCTTCCAATGTTTGGATGCGTTTCGGTGGCTCGTGGACCGGAACAACTGGTGTCTCTGGTTTCACTGGTGCATGCATCTCACTCCAAGAATCCACCATGCACAATTGGACAGGTTTGGCTTGTGACGTCGCATCGGTGCGTTTCAACGACAAATGGGCAGCACCGTCGAGTAGAGATTTGTGTGGCTCGGTCTGTGCACCCACGTCGGACGAGGAGACTGGTACTGTGTCGATTTGTTGGTCGACAGTGGAACGTTTCACGAACTGTGTGGCTTCCACTAGCGATGTTTTGCGAACAGGTTCAGGTGTGGGTAACTCCAATGAGGCGGTCTCGGTGACGAGAGGTGCTTGGACTTGAACGGTGGGTGTCGAGACAATCACATGCTGACTGGACTCCGCGACGTGTGTGGTAACGGAGGTCGCCTGTGTGGCAGTGTCAGTCAGTTGGCGTGGTGGTGGCTGTTTGACAGGCGGTTCTGCATAGGAGGTACTCACTGACATCATATGATCGGGTTTCACTGTCTTCAACTCTCTGTGATCCACACTGGTCACAACTGGTCGTTCGGTTTGAGTCACCTGTACTTCTCGTTCTGCTACTCCCACTGCTTCCGTCAGTGTGTGACTGCTGGTCTGTTGCACCTGGTAGCCAGAGCTCATGACACGCGTGGCCACACGCATTCCGAACTGCATTCCAACGTCCTGAGTGACTGGCTTCTCGACCTTCATGGCCATGGATAGTGTTGACTCGACGTAGGGTGCCGGTTTCACATATGTCACTACTTCACTGGTTGTCTGACAGAGATTGGAGAACTTGCTGGTCTGCATAGCGACATTCGACGTCTTCACAGTCACAGGAACCGGTTCGATCTTAGGCTGAACGGTCTGACAAGCCATCTCTTCGGTATTCACGTACCGATGTCCACAGCTGGTACACAGACTCCTCTCGACCACTTTCGGTTCTAACTTGTGTGTGGTCAGACTGACAACCGGTGTGCTCACCCTATCCACTTGCACTTCAGCATTCACACTCGGTCTCTTCACGAAAGCTGCAGCCGAATCGAGCACACTTTCGGGCGACTTCATTGACACACTGGTCGCACTATCCACAACACACACACTTTCCTTCACCGTCTGCACACAGGCTTCCAATGTTTGGATGCGTTTCGGTGGCTCGTGGACCGGAACAACTGGTGTCTCTGGTTTCACTGGTGCATGCATCTCACTCCAAGAATCCACCATGCACAATTGGACAGGTTTGGCTTGTGACGTCGCATCGGTGCGTTTCAACGACAAATGGGCAGCACCGTCGAGTAGAGATTTGTGTGGCTCGGTCTGTGCACCCACGTCGGACGAGGAGACTGGTACTGTGTCGATTTGTTGGTCGACAGTGGAACGTTTCACGAACTGTGTGGCTTCCACTAGCGATGTTTTGCGAACAGGTTCAGGTGTGGGTAACTCCAATGAGGCGGTCTCGGTGACGAGAGGTGCTTGGACTTGAACGGTGGGTGTCGAGACAATCACATGCTGACTGGACTCCGCGACGTGTGTGGTAACGGAGGTCGCCTGTGTGGCAGTGTCAGTCAGTTGGCGTGGTGGTGGCTGTTTGACAGGCGGTTCTGCATAGGAGGTACTCACTGACATCATATGATCGGGTTTCACTGTCTTCAACTCTCTGTGATCCACACTGGTCACAACTGGTCGTTCGGTTTGAGTCACCTGTACTTCTCGTTCTGCTACTCCCACTGCTTCCGTCAGTGTGTGACTGCTGGTCTGTTGCACCTGGTAGCCAGAGCTCATGACACGCGTGGCCACACGCATTCCGAACTGCATTCCAACGTCCTGAGTGACTGGCTTCTCGACCTTCATGGCCATGGATAGTGTTGACTCGACGTAGGGTGCCGGTTTCACATATGTCACTACTTCACTGGTTGTCTGACAGAGATTGGAGAACTTGCTGGTCTGCATAGCGACATTCGACGTCTTCACAGTCACAGGAACCGGTTCGATCTTAGGCTGAACGGTCTGACAAGCCATCTCTTCGGTATTCACGTACCGATGTCCACAGCTGGTACACAGACTCCTCTCGACCACTTTCGGTTCTAACTTGTGTGTGGTCAGACTGACAACCGGTGTGCTCACCCTATCCACTTGCACTTCAGCATTCACACTCGGTCTCTTCACGAAAGCTGCAGCCGAATCGAGCACACTTTCGGGCGACTTCATTGACACACTGGTCGCACTATCCACAACACACACACTTTCCTTCACCGTCTGCACACAGGCTTCCAATGTTTGGATGCGTTTCGGTGGCTCGTGGACCGGAACAACTGGTGTCTCTGGTTTCACTGGTGCATGCATCTCACTCCAAGAATCCACCATGCACAATTGGACAGGTTTGGCTTGTGACGTCGCATCGGTGCGTTTCAACGACAAATGGGCAGCACCGTCGAGTAGAGATTTGTGTGGCTCGGTCTGTGCACCCACGTCGGACGAGGAGACTGGTACTGTGTCGATTTGTTGGTCGACAGTGGAACGTTTCACGAACTGTGTGGCTTCCACTAGCGATGTTTTGCGAACAGGTTCAGGTGTGGGTAACTCCAATGAGGCGGTCTCGGTGACGAGAGGTGCTTGGACTTGAACGGTGGGTGTCGAGACAATCACATGCTGACTGGACTCCGCGACGTGTGTGGTAACGGAGGTCGCCTGTGTGGCAGTGTCAGTCAGTTGGCGTGGTGGTGGCTGTTTGACAGGCGGTTCTGCATAGGAGGTACTCACTGACATCATATGATCGGGTTTCACTGTCTTCAACTCTGTGAGATTAACCTCGGTTACATTCATGCTTTCTGGTTTTACTACCTCACACCAAGATTCCACCATGCAAAATTTCTCTCTTATATCTTTTGTTTTGTAGTCAGTTCTTATTTCCGTTTTGTGTTTTATCTTACTCTCTTCGTGTTTGATGTGTTTATTTTCTTCTTCTGGTTTTTCTGTTTTGGTCATTGTTGTTTGTGTCCAACTATCATGTTGGAATTTTTTTGTTTGTATGCTGGCTTCTATTTTTAGGTTGTGTGTTTTGTCTTCTAGGCTTGTTATTTCCGTCTTCTTATCATCGGTTTGTTCATATTGTTGGAAATTTTCAACATATATTCCCGTTTGTTCAGGTGAACTGTCCTCTAATTTAACTCTACTATGTATTTGTCTTTGATCTACAAATGCGATACTCTGAGTAACTAATTTTGATTGGCTTGTCTGTCCAAACATTGTCCGACTTTCTTTACTACTTGTTTGGGTGTCGTACATTTCTGACATGGTTGTTTTGGGTGTTGTTTCTATAAGGTAGTGCTCTTGTTTGTCAAGAAGTCTTATTTCTTGCTGATACTGACAACCAAATTCACCTCTTAGTCGTGGACTTTCTACAACCTTTTCTTGTGATTTATGATCATCAGATGTAATTTTATATACTCCCACGGGGCTTTTCAGTATTTCATATGTTTGACAAGCTTTATCGCTCTTGTCTTTAGATTTCAACTTTTCTGCTTCTTGTTGAATGAGCTGATTGAATTGAGCTTCTGTTATCTCTTTTACATGTGCGTACTGTCCAACAGCGTAGATGAAATCTTCAGAGCGCTTTTCTGTTTGTGTTTGAACATTTTCTCTTTGCTTGGTAATTTGACGTGGTTGTTTTTGTAATTCTGTTATTGATTGTGAAATTGTGGTTATAAGATCTCTAGTACAGCATTCAATGCTTCTCAAAGTTGGACGTGCTTCTACACCTATATCTGTGATTTGAACTTTGCTAGGCCTTGTATGAATTATTCTAGCTGACTCTTCAATTTTTGTCAAACTCTTTGCTTCTTCAACATGCTGCTTTTCTATCCATGTTCTCCGTGTAAATTTGGTTTTTTTCAATGGATCTTCTGATTGCGTAGATTTTGAAATTGTTGATGGTTTCAAATTTTCTTGATCAGTGGAATCAAGTATATTAGTTTCTTCAGTTGGTGCTACTTCGATATATACAACTGAATAGCGCCCACCATCTTTTGTATCGATGTATTTTCTGCTCTTGTATGTTATTGGTTTATCATTTGTATCCATTGGCCGTTCAAGTGTTAACAACATTTGTTTGTCAAGTGTAGTCACAAAATTTTTATTTTCTTTCAAATAATCGTCATCCGATCTTGTATGAAAATCTTGTTTTGAATGATATTTATGATAATCTTCAATTTCATCGTCGGTTGTACAAGAACTACCAGTACCCATACTTTGAATTTCTTCACTCGTAGTACAACTACACACCATTTCTTCATCATATGTGAATATAGCTGGTAGTATAAACGTTTTATGTGGAAATTTCAGACTACTTGTAAAATGTGGTTGTTTAATTTGTTTCGAATGAACAATATATGATGTTTCCGTTTCATCAACCGATTCATAAGTACTTTCTGAATTTATATACTCTGAACCTGAACTTGACAGCCATTCATCATCAGAACTTGATGATAATGAATAAATATTAAATTGATTTTTATCTTTTGTTTGTTTATTCCATATTCTTAATTGATTTAATAAACTATCTAATTTTTTCTTATCTTTCTGAGCTAAATCACTGACAAAATAAGGAAAAAGAAAGGAGAATAATAAGAAAACAAAACGATTAACCATATTGTTAAATAACCTGACATATACCAATTATTCTTAAATTAAATTATTGTGATCAACTTGATCATTGAACAAAGGTCATTTATTTGTTTTATCAATGTCATTTACTGATTTAAATTAAAAATCAAAATGAATTCATTCCAATAATGAATACTTAAAAATATCTGATTCAAATTATGTCGCTTACTTTACAAGTGTCACAGTTTCCATCATATGAAAACTTTGCTCTTGAAGATCATTGAGTTTTTGTGATAGATCCAGTGGTATAATGTTTTCTTGTTCATATTGTTTTATAGTTCTCATATGGGCCTTTTAAATAAATAAAAAATTATGCCAAAATTATGGTTACTTATAAATAATTATTTATTTATTTCAAACAATGTGAAGTACTATCACAATCGATTGATCACTGGGTGGTAATCAATGTCATGTGTGTCAAGTCGTTATTAGTGCAGATCGAATGTTATCGAGCAAGTTGCAATGTGGCTATCAGTCTAGGTGACTGATTATGTGCAAAACATACTTTGAATAACATTAAATAACTTTAAATAAATAAGTAATATACCAATAACATTACTGAATTCTATTGATAATGTTTGAACGAGAGTTAGTAGGTTTAGTAAATTAAGATTTCGGAAGGTTGTAATTGTCATTTAGTTTTTCGGCAGTTTACTAATAATCTAGAGGTGTAAGAACGAATATTTTATTGTTGCTTATCAAGGAAAACCATATACTATCATATGTCCTCATTGTAGAAGATAAATGTAATTATGTGTGTGCTTAATATGACTGAATTAATTGTCCATCTGGATATGGTTATTGACTCTATACTCCTGTTTGGTTCAGTGAAGACATATATATATATATATATATATATATATATATATATATATATATATATATATATATATATATGTTTATTTGTTTCTTCTTTTTAGATTAAAAAACCAATGGTAATAACTGAATCGAACTGATAGAACACAACATTTGCCGGAAGTTTGGCAGGAGTATATGAAACTAAAGGTCTTGGTGGTAATTAAACGTTAAAAGTAAGCTATGTAAATGATCTTAATTCTTTTGTTCTTTAACTAGCATGTAAAGTAAGAGGTCAAACAACGGTAATTTAAGTTGGGTAAATAACTTCACTTTACAATTAGTTTCTCATTATAGGCTACATAAAATCATTATCAACCAAATGGTTGTAATTCAATCAACCAGCCTTCTAGCTCCTGATCAGCCAATTAAACCAAATTCATCAAGTCAAATTCATCATCTTGTTTCTAAATATCATCTTTCATGGTGAAGGTCAGAGGAAGACTATATAAAATCTGTATCTTTGTATATCTATTCGACACTGATTATTAAATTGATTAATAGATAACTTTTAATGTTATCTATTGATTCTTTTTCAATGTGATCTTTGTTTTAAGAGTTCACCTTTTATATATAGTGAAAATCACAATAATACACACAAATAAACTGAACTACATATAAGAAATTTATGAGATCTCTTATCTCACCTCATAACTATATTTATGGAATTCCGATATTTGCTTATACCTTTCTTTTTATAATTAATTATACCTTATATAATCAATATTAGCAATTAAATCGATCAATTGATTATTGGAAAGTAACCAAATTTTTTCCCAAATTAACAATAAATTTTAATGCATAACGTTAACTGAATTGTAACCATTTTGACAACACCTAAATTTGTATTCACTTATAATGCTTAAATCATATGAATGTAGGGCTATGATGTTGAT
Organism: Schistosoma spindalis; assembly: GCA_946903255.1. Lineage (NCBI taxonomy): Eukaryota > Metazoa > Platyhelminthes > Trematoda > Strigeidida > Schistosomatidae > Schistosoma > Schistosoma spindalis. The sequence goes on from OX336424.1 coordinate 15,779,916, forward strand.
GATGATAATGAAAAGTTTAAAGAAAAGAAATTTCTTAATTAATTGATTCGTATGTTTATGTAATATCCTAATGGAAGTATTATATAATAACAATTAAGGTGGAAAAAAAAGAATATATATATATATATATATATATATATATATATATATATATATATATATATATACATGTATATTATACAGAGTATTCAAACTTAAAATGGTTAAGAAAAAGAGAATTCAGTGAAGAAAATTGTTTTTTGGGGACACATCAATGTTTGTCTATAAATTTACTTGCTAATGTGGGGCAGGTGACATTGGCCACACAAAGCGATCACTTTCCAAATACATCTCTGAACACTATCCAGTATGCTTTTTAAAAATAGAATGTAAAATAATTACTAGTTCTGTACAAGAGCATTTAATCAACGTGGATCCGTTGCTCCAAAAAAGTCTGCTTTGAAAGTAATCTACATAGTGAAAGGAATTGGATCAAAGGAATTCGAATCAATATTTTATGGACTGCTGAGGTATTGGCAATCCACGAACTTAAGTCCGAATTTCGCGTGCAGGGACGATTCGTTCAACCTCTCATCTTTCCTTGCCCCTAATTCCCTTTAATGGTATGTTTCGGGTTTTTTTCCTTCATTCCTTCTTCTTCTTCCTGTTCACTTTTTCATTATTATTGATTTGTCAATTTTCTTCATATCTGCCAATTGGACGATTATCTGACCCATTAATTATTTTCTTCCCTACCCCTTGATTAATAAGTAACCTCATTTGATATTTAGTCTCCAGTCTATTTATGATGCAATCTTTTCTATCCTTCTATAGACATGCATTTTCCATATAACTATAAATACAAATGTAAAGCGTAAGCAAATGATTTCATCGAAAAGAATAAATTTTCTTCGCTGAATTCTCTTTTTTTTATTTAGTGACACTATAGGTTATTTTTATCAGAATGGTTACTTATTATAATACATTATTTATAATAAAGTTAAAATTCCATTCTAAATATCATATTTAACTTTATAGAGATTTGTTCAATACTGAAGAAAGATTAATTTATAAGTGAGTTCGAATTTTTATTTTTTATTTTATTTTATTTACAGTGTTATCCGCTTTACTTGTATCTTCCCATTATTATTTAGGATTGCGAGTGATCAATCTCATGTTGACATATATGCTTCCTGTGCAGATTGCCTCGATATAGCCTTAAATCACAAGCTTTTGAAGACAAGATAGATAGTGGCTAGTAGTGGAATCCAGGACTCGTGAAATAGGATGAAACGCGCATCCTGGATTCTACTGCTAGTCATTATCCATCTTTGCTTAACATAGATTTTGATTTGTAGATCAGGTGGATTCGGTTAATATTTCATAATACAAGTATAATAACTCAGTAATTAATGATCGTTATCAAATAACTGGTATTATAAATATATGTATGTATATATAATATATGATTAAATTTACTTTGGGTAAAATCTAACAACTCACTTTATTCCAATCAAGTAGACTTTGAAATATTGCAATTTCTGTTCGACGTAGATGAATGCTACCTGACATACGTGTCCCAACTGTAAATATATTTATAAAGAATAAAATAAATGGATTGATCATACTTATTTCCGTATACTTTTTTATCTATTGAATAGAGTAAGTTATGTATAGTATTCATAACAGAAACGTCACTTTGACATTGTTAAGATTGAAAGTCACTATTGAGATATACTTAATTTTTTGGGTGGTTTATGTCAAATACTGAGATCGATTGAGGCACAATTGAAAATTGAGGAATATTGAGGCTTTATCTCATACTAAAAAACGTTTTAACTAGCGTTTCTGCAATTCGGGTATTCAGACATTAATAGTCACTAAGTGAAAATATTCAGTGAGAATGATCTGAAATAATGTACAAAAATAAATCATCTAAAAGGTGTTAAGATTATAGTTAAAGGAGAGTTAGTAACTTTATTCCAATGTTGTTTATATTATGAATTTAATTGATTTGATCATTTTGGTATAACACTACGAATGTACTGGAATGATGAACCCTTAATGGGATAATGTTTGTATAAGTACTGAGACTCAAGTGCATCAGAAACTAACACATACATAACAAATTCTTAACTACAGTAGCAACAACCTAAGAACTGACAAAACTAGCTAAGTACAAACATTACTAACAAAGGAAAAGTACACACCGCAGCATACTTACAGAGAGAAAAAATAATACAAACACTTCATTGCAAGTTCATCAAAAAATGCCAGTCTAACCCATCAGCAAAAACGAAATCAAATACAGAAACCAATAAACGCATCAACCTTCCATATATAAAAGAGATCAGAAATTGAAAAGACATTATTGAACCTGTTTAGAATAATTATAGCACACAAACCAGAAAAATCAATTCACTCAGTCTTATACAAACCGGAGGATGTGATAATAAATGAAGTAAAGTCAAACATCGTCTATAAAATAAGATGATTCAACTGCGCGAGACACTAAATCGGACAAAGTGGACATCCTACTCTTTTTCTCATGGACGAATATCAAGCAGCGGTCGAACGCCATAATATATCTTCGCTTATATCAATGCATGTAGACACACATTCGGCAGGGAAAATGTTAAAAACTCAGACCAAGGAAACACTGAGGACACTAGAGAATGCTTAGAAGCTTTCGACTCAAGTCAATTAGGAATCAAAAACACTTCGAAATCGATCCGATTTATCAACCAATCAAAAACTCATAAGAAAAGTTAGGACCAAGAGTCAGATCAGTGATAGAGACAATCAAAATAAAGATTTAGACAATGACAGGTTAAACGACAACAATAACTAATCAAAATTGAAGTCAATAGAACAAGCTTTCAGCCATATGAGAAGAAATTCGAATACATCACTCGTACCTGAAGTTTGTGCTGATGATGTTGTTCAGAAGAACAGTCAAGGCTTTGCGATTAAACTATCCAGCTCAGCGGACAAACTCTACTAAAATATACATGTATAAAAATGCAATTTACAAGTGTAATGTCACTTTTGTAGGGTAAAAGTAACTATTATTAATAAATATATGACCTTTCATAAGACAACAAAATGTCATTTTATTTAGCTGATCTTTTCTATTGTTTCCATGTAATTACTGTCAAATTATTTCAAAGAATTAAAACATACCGTTAGGAAAAACTTACGTGTCTTTGTTTTATTCCAATGTTCACGTGTAGCATCAATAAGTCGTAAGAATTCTTTATTAAAATTTTCCGCCTCAGCTGTTGGTGGTTCAGTTAGAGAGAATACTAAGTTATTTAGAAATCGTTTAAATGCTTCATCATCATCTGTAGTTAAACCCTATTGATTAATCAAGATGGAATAAAATAACAGTGTTGAAAAGAGTGAGAGCAATTTTAGCGACTTGTAATATTGAAAAGTTTAACAAAAGCTATAAAAATAGGTAACCTTGCTGCCCACTTATGATTCATTTGAACTTAGAGAGCCAAACACACCATGATACTGACATACCTAAAAATCACAGATCACAAAATTTCCTCTCTACCGACTTTTAGCACTGTTACGTCCTTGATCTATCTGCCCACTAATATGCAGAAGCTAGTTTGTCGCTATCCAGATTAAGAACTTGACAAGATGGTTGACTAGTTTAACTTTGAGGCTAGTATGCGTGAGTTCAAACTGAGACTACTGCTTTGGGTAGAGAGACGGAAAGTATTCTACCACCTGATCAATTGAAAAGCGTGCGAGAGAGAGAAAGCGAGTCAACTGGAACACTACTCAATTTATTCCTAATTCCGATTCACACTCCATTTCGGTCCAAATTCAGATAAGTGCAAAAAGATACATGAATAAATAGATGACTAACAAGACCACAATGCACAAACAATTAGAAAAATACAATTATATCCAAAACTGGGGATTAGCATAGGAAATAGAGTACAAAAGATTATGTCTAAATTATAATAGCTTTGGAACAGAAAAGGCTATGGTAGTAAATCATACATCAAACGAAAGCTTATGGTTTGTAGAATAAACTAGGGACAAAAATAAATGTTAGCGTTTTACAAGCTTTGAATTAAATGAAATAATGTCCCTAAAAATTAGCTTCCGTAGTTTGTCATAATTTCTTATTTCTCTGTTCACATCAAGCATAATTTTAAAAAAATAACTAATATGAATCTTGGAATCAATACACAAATTACTTAATTAGTAGGAATGGAAAAGATATATGAATATTATAGAGAATGTGGAAGATGGGAGTGTGATTAGGAAACAATTAGTTCATTCATTGTTTACCAATGTATCAATAATTGAGGCAATCAAATTGTTGTATCAGCAAATATTAAGTAAATATAATGATTAAAATCTTAATTATTGTCTTAAATAATAGATTACATGATGTACAATGAATGTTTATTTTACCCTTAATAAAGCATACTGTTAAAAGAAATCAATGAAACAGCCATTGAATAAATCTATCATTGGTGACTTCCTAATAGAAAAACATAATTTATAAAATTGTTTACTAAGAAGCTTGTTAAACATTGCAAAACTCAGCATTATCAATGAAAACATCATTGTAGAGGGATAATTAAATAATTGAACAGTGTACACCCTGCAAATATCTTCATTTATGAAAAGTATATTATAAATGATAAGAATGCCGGTAGATCAGTAAAAATGTATACAAAAAGAATTTATCTATTTATGAAAATATATATTTAAAATGTTGTGAACAGGAACACCGATGGAGACAATCAAATTTATTCGAACACAAAATTATAGAGCATCTCAATAAAATCTGAGAATCATATATTAAATCGTTAATTTGCAAAATATCAATCCATCATATCAAACTTGACTGTTTCTGTTGGAAATATCAATCCATTGTCTTAGATTTCATTGTTCATGCATCTTCATACCAATTGCGTTCTGTTCCCTTTCTTTCCTCGTCGACCTACCGAAATATATTCTACGCCTGACCACTGTCATACACTACTTGTGTGGATATAAGTAACCCACACCACAATATAACTTCGTATCCACGAGATGTTAGACTTCAAATCTTCCCTTAGATGATGTCATATAAACGATTTAAAATTTATACGCAATACGTTAAGTGAAATGAGTAATTTTGCAATATTTCTAATCAAGTATATGTATGCAAGTAATAAGACATTAAAGATATTAGTTCTTAAGAATCTTCTTATCATAAGATTGGTACTGAACATAAATATACTTAGTCACATCTTATAGTACAGATCATTCAGAATTGTAAACGGAACATTACTTATGATCAATGATCGTTGTTCATTTCCTAGTCGATCAAATAGAAGCTGTTCAATTAAAGGACAATTTGATAGTTGGATTCATAAGTTAATTGAAGCTAGATCACCATGGAAAACATGAAAGCACTGGACGGCCGTTTCGTCTCCTCACCAGTGCGCATCCACGATACCGCCTCGCATGATTCGAACCCAGTGTCTCGCGAAGCAGGATCGTGAATGTGCACTGCTGAGTCCCATACTAGGACGAAACGGCTGTTCAGGGTATTTCATGATGGTCTAGCTTCAATTGACTGATGAATCCAACTATTAAATTACTAAAATCTTCACAATACCCTCTTCTCATAAAAGACAATTTATCAAGTTTTGTAACAACAGTTAAAACAATCTAAAGCTAACAAATTTGATAATTAACAATTACTGCCAGTTTTTAACCTGATAATTGTTTTTTCTTATTCCATATAATAGTATTTATATTCGAAAAAAGTTTATGATATTCTTATCCTTTTCATTGGTAAAGGAAAAACAAACTTGATAAACTATCTTATCACCATTTTATTCTCTTTAAAGTATTGCATTACTACTTGTATACTTTAATTTTCACTAGTCACATTTACTAATATTTATTATTGAGTAACATTTAATGACTATTGTTTTAAATTTATAAGCCGTTTTAATCAATTACATTGTGAGCGGTGGTCTAGTAGTTAAGCGCTTGTGTGTGAGACTGATAGGTCCTGGGTTCGAATCACCCAGGGCGGGGTCGTGGATGTTCACTACTGAGGAGTTCCACAATAAGGCAAAACGACCGTCCAGTGCTTCCAGGGTTTTCATGGTGGTCTAGCTTTAATTGACTCGTGATCTCAACTATTGCAATTACGTTTTAACAAATTTGAATGAAATTGTAGAATTTTATCTATTTAGTTACCTATTATTATTATTATTATCATCATCTTGTCACCTCTAATTAAATCCTATTGTTTTTTTTGAATACAATGAACTTTATTTAAGTACCTAAGTAATCAAACTGATAATATTTCACAATATAGTTTGTTTGCAACCTTTATTCTCTTATAAATTTATAAATTTAGGAATCAATTGAGTGGGTTTCATTATAAAGATAATGCATTCAGTAGTATAATATATATATATATATATATATATATATATATATATACAAATTTCACATACATACATATACACTTACATACAAACAAATAAATGTGTGTAATTTTTCTTTAATTTTAATAAGCTTACTTTTAAAGTATTCTCGGATTTCATCATGTTACCACTACCATCTTATATGGAATTTTTTATATCCTAACAAGAGTGTGTTTTAACTTACCCTATTTTTTTGATTAAGTTACTAACTAACAGTCAATTATGATAAGTATTAGTTCTATATATGAAGTAATTGACTATTATTATGTAAACAAGAAAGATCTTTGATAAGATATAAATGTATTAGCACAAGAATGTTATAACAATAAAGAAGCACTTTCTGATGATTATAAGGTGTTATTCAATTCTTCAAAGTTGTTGATATTCTTTTAATTTAGAAGTACTTAATTGAATATATCTTGAGGGGAAGGTGAGATGAGTCGATCAACTATCTGGAGTAAACTTGGCAATTTTTAACTTCTATCAAGTTACCACATATTCCTATTTAAAGTAAAGACATTACGTTTTAACTGAAAATGATTTAGGGAGAACGAATTTAATAATCTATCATAAAAAGAACACTGATATTTAAAAATTAATTAAGCAAAACGAGTCTTTATGAAAACGTTTTTCAGTATAAAATATTATAGCTTTAACAATTTACACCTTTATTTTTCATAGTTAATCCCTTTAAATGGAATGTTCTATGGTTTTATTTTACATTGAAAATACTTGTGAAGGAAGAGAATGTAACTGCCCATATGTAATATCAATGAAAATATATACAAAATGTATTCAAAACTTACATCACTTTCAATAAACCGTTGTAATAAGATTGTGAAAAATTGAAGACAAATTTTCAATTGTTCATCTATTATGTAATTCCAACTATCCAAAATAACTTTATATAGTCTATGAAGGATAAAAATATTGATATTATGTTGATTAACATAAAACAATCAGATCCTAATAAATTCAGTAAAGAGTTTAGTAATTAATGAGAACATTTGTAAAAGTAATTGATAGTTTGTTTTTTCCTCGAACTCATTAAGTTTATCTATACAATTTTAATTTACAATATATTTGAATCATCTCTTTGAAGTAATAGGTATTATAGAAAGTAATTATAAGACATTCTAGTCAAATATTTACCAGATAATTCCTTAAATTTAATTAATAAATATGATGTCATGTGATGATCATATCAACTTTCATTCAATAGGCCAAAAATCTGGTAATCAATGATTTTCGACTTATACACAATGTGACTACTATTAAACACTGACAATGATTCACTTAGTATTGTTTTGCTTGAATCTTCCCCATTGAGGTTTAGGACTGCAAATTGATCAGTCTGTTATTGGTATATAAGCAACAGTACTGGGTTCGAGTCCCAGGGTCAACATCAACTCTGAGATGTAGGTACATCTAGCTGATGAGTTCCAGATAGGACGAAACGACCGTTCTGGATTCCACTGCTAGCCACTATCCATCTTTGTATAAAAATCTCAATCTATTTAAAATATGTGTGGCCAATATTATCAGGTCAAATTAAATTGATAATGTGATTTCTTCATGAAAATTTGTAACATACTATATAAAAAGGGAATATTTTCAGATATGAGGAAACTATTGGGTTCAATGATTGTATATCTGAATCAAAAGGGATATAGTAGTAAATATAAACCTTAAATCCTAAATGTTGAATACTATTTGTTAGTTATCACTACGGATTGACATTTACCAGAAAATTATTAGAAAGACGATAAATTATAAACAGTCATTTGATCTTATTTTAAAACTTTACAAAAGTAAACATATACAGCATAAAATAAGATTGAATGTGGAAACTGGTGCTCCACAGACTGCCTTGATCAGTTTAATAATTTCATATATGATATATAAATATTATTGTATATTAGAGTAAGATTAGTTCATTGAGGAGTTCTCTTTTCGAAGGATTCATTTTCAAAGTTGTACAATCGCATATACTTATTTTTCTGGATGATAATTATAATAAACTTCTGTTAATCATGGTAACCGTAAGGTACAATAAACAAAGGTATTGCAAAACGTTTTTCGTCAAGGAGACTAATAACAGTTTTATTGTTAAGGGCTTAAATATTCATTATAATATATATATGCGATTGAAATACGCTCAGTTATCGTCAATTTTGTTGTCGTTCACTACAATACTAGTTAATTTATTGTAACATAAAGACACGGTTTATAAACAACACAAACCTTTACATGTTTTGAGTAGTATTTTAATATTAAGAATAAAATGTTTGAAATACATAGTGATATCTTGCCTAAAATATACTAGGTGGGTAATTGTTTTGGAAACAGTTAATTGAAGCATTTAGAAAATACAGGCTAATAAATAAACTAAGTAAATAATAACTTATAGTTGCTTACTTTATTGCTTTCTCTTGAGCTTCCATATCTGGTGACGGAATCCATACACATACAGACGGTACTAATGCTTCAACTTTCCCGTCTATACTTCTAATATGCCAATGAAGCTTTGACGATGATTGTCCCAATGGACTGACATTTTCTGTAAAAGTACTACTCGTTTGATCACTACTTGTGATATCAGAACCACTAGTTTGACCACGACCGAAATTCCAATAAGGCATTGTTGTAATTCTAGGTTTTGGATATCGTAAATAAGAGTTGCTGTCAGTTGAACGATCGTCTATTTCTTCAGTTCTTGAATGACTGTCACTATCTGTTTCACAAATATCCAATGTATCAGAAGTCATATTATGTGATGCTTCTGAATTTATATCTTCTTCTTGATTAGTACCTGTTCTTAGTAGGAATTTCTGTTTATTTTCTACACCACCAGCCATATTGTCAATTATAACAATTCGCTCACCGGTGGTTAGTTTAAATTTAGGTGTTTCATAATCGCATAACATTACACCATTCACAGGGGATTTAATACGATTAGTTCGTAGATAAATAGGTACAAGTGATTTAGATTGTTCAATTAATTGTTTTGAACGATTAACCACATAGTTTAAATGATCGAATTGGCTCTGTAAACAGATAATATTTTCCAATAAATAATGATTTGAATATGAGTTATTAAATTAAAGACAATTCTCATCATAATAATTAATTTCCTAGAGCACTCTTACCACAATTTTTTGTCTAATAACGAATAATCAAGTATTTTCATCAAGATTCTGATGATAAATATATTGGCTGTTTAATCAGAATATATATATATATATATATATATATATATATATATATATATATATATATATATATATAAGCAAGTGGCTATCAGGACTCAGTAGTTAAGTGGATAACGCGAGTGCGTTTGAAGTTAATGGTACTTGGTTTGAGTCCCGAAATGAACGTCAATTCTAGGATGCAGGTACATCCAGATGACGAGTCCTAAATGGGATGAACGCACACACTAGATTCCATTGCAAGCCACTATCCCTCATTAGCTTATAATGCTTGTGAATTAAGATACTATCGAGGCAATATGCATAGTATGCACATATGCCAACATGTGACTGATCAATGTCAGTCCTACACACGTCCTACACGTAAACAACATTATGTGAATTTAAAACAAATAAAATATTTGAAAATCAAAAAATATAAAACAACCAAGTTAAAATCTTTTCAAAATTCTATTAACATATTTAACTGATTTGTATGTCTAATATGAAAATATTTGAAAAGAAACTGAAAATGCACTGACTCCTTTTGAACTCCAAACAATTACTGAACACTATAAATTTCATTGAAACAAAATTAAACTAATAATAACCAAGTGATTATAATATAATAGGTACTCTAATATATATCAGGTGATATCAGACAATACAACATTCTACTTGCTTTATGACAAGCAAATGAATGAATTAAAAATTGACAAAGAAATGAGGTCAAATAAATCCATTTCTACTTTTTTTTCTTTCATCTTCCAATTATAGTCTCCACCGAAATATTCATTGAAGATTTATATCGCTTTATATATTCATCATAATTAATTATTGTAATTAGTGCTTATACAGTAATGTCGAACTGTAAACGTTGACGTATCATTTTGTCAATAAACATTTTTGAATATATATACAATAAATATTAGTTATTTAAATTGATGTAACATCATGTGCCTACTGACACTATATTTAAGTAGTATGTTATTTTAATCATAAAAAATGTTGCAAATTTTTATCTTTAGGGTACGCATGATTGTTAGATTAATGGCTAATTATACTATTTGATTACAGTGAAGATACGTATGATCAAACTTGTAATTTTGTAAAAATTAAATTATGTATACAAAATTGCACAAATTCAAAAATAATTTACACTTACTCTTAACCAATCTCTTAGTTCTTTTGATGAATTTGTATAATATTCATGATTCATTTCAGCAAATCTCCCACGATTATATAGAAATTTCTTATGTCTGTCATAAAGTTTAGTTTCTAAATGTCTGGCATCATAATAAAACTATAAAGGCAAAAATAGTATAGTTTAATTTATTTGATTTTTATTTCAAAGAAAATTCAATGTTAAATTATTTTTTTAAACTTTATTCAAAACCTGTAATACTTATGACCGCCAATTAGGGATCGGTGACTTATCGATCGGACCAGTGACGCGTTGAAACACGTGCAAGCAGTTGAGAGTCCCTTTTGATCGTGCATCCCGCCTAGCCCAGCCAGTTAAGTCCAGAACACCAATCTCAGCCTCTGCAATATAAATCATTTACTTCAAACATACGGGGTTTATATACCAATCAAACAGACCATATCGTACCATAAAATACGGAACAACATCTATACAAGATTTGAACGTGAAAGGTAGTGATTAATAGACAGGGTATAATTCAAAAATGGTAAATCGTATAATAATAGTTCATAGGACAAAAATAAAGCTCATGATAAGAGGGACATGAATATGAATAGTTTAGTTATTCAACAATTATACAATAAAAATGTATGTATAGTATTGATCCATAAATGAATCACAAAAGTTACCATTCATTATGCTTATCGGAACGTAACAAAACCAAAACAATAATTTTGAGTAATATTGAGAGTGTCTACATGAGCAAAGTTTTATGAGGATTGTTTATAAATCAAATGGTCTTTCTTAATAAGTTTCAGAATTGCTCTAGTAAATTACACTTAATCTAACTCATAAGGATTTATTCCTGATTACGAAATTATATGTTGATTCGTTTATAATGTATATATCTGTATACTGGATTTTCAGTTGTCTGTCTTTGAAGAACATGATCAACTCAATATTGTAACTTCAAATTTCTAGTTTAAAAAGAAATATCCTAGAAGAATTTTTTGAATCTATTGTAAAATATATTTCCATTTAATCAATCAAACGTCAATCGATACCTTTCTTAAGGTCACCTTTGACTACATTTATATACCTATATGTAATTTCATTTGAATTGATATACAAAGTATTGAAAAAAGTGTTAATACACTGGTTTTTTCGAACAAATGCTTTGAAATCTTTTTCTAATAAAGCATAGTTTTTAAAAATTCAACTGTTAAGTCACTAGTACAAAAAGAAGATCAAGTGTATGTCTTTACAAGCCTAAATTGATCGAAAAAGTACCAACGCCACTTTTACCCCGTTTTACGGAGGCCAGTGTCATCAAATATACATTTATGTGTTCTAGAAGAACACGTGACATATTGGCTTTTTGTATGGTAAACACAATTTTAATCGATACCATGAATCGATCAACGTTAAACCATCACTAGAAACCTGGAACCACTGTACGGCAGTTTTGTCCTAGAATAGGACTCCTCAACAATCTCCGGAACATAATTTTATTGTTTATGTAATTCTATTTCATCCATTCATTGATGTTTATTCATTAAGTGGATTTCTAGTTCAAATAACAACAGTCTGTTATGTAAACACTTTTATCACATTCATTATGGTTATGTACATGCTTATTTTTACTATGTTTATTGATAAATATAATTTCACCTCCACTACCCTATATAACTATTTTCTTTAAAAATCTATAAGCATCCATAAACTTGAAGTACAGTGTTAAATATCAAAATTTATTTCTTCTTCCTTTTATGATGATTTTCATTTCTTACGTATATATTTTAATTTTCTGAACTAACCAGATAAGTTACTACGAATATTTTTGGCCATTACCATTAAACTGCTCAAGCAAGGGTCCGTCAAAATTGAGTAGCTAAGTGGATAACACGATGGCGTTTAAAGCGAACGGTACTTGATTCGAGTTCCAGGGGGAGAACGTCAATTCTGGGATGCAATTACACTCAGATGACGAGTCCCAAGTAGAACGAAACGCGCATACTGGTTTCCACTGCTAACCACATTCCATCTTTCCTTATAATGCTTGTGACTTGAGGCAATATCGAGACGATCTGCAGAAGATGCACACATGCCAATAAAACTAATCAACTACAGTCCTAAACATCTATTGGAAGATTCAAACAAAGTGGATCTTCGTAAAAAAATACAATGTAACATTTATACCTTTCTACGTAAATATATAGAGAATTTTGTAATAGTTAAGACCATGATAAGCAAATACATGTATTCATAACTAGCAGATTGAATATATGAAAAAATTAACAACTGAAAATGTTATACTATATTCCCGTGACATTTACTTTTTAACGATATTGTAAACAATATTAAATACTATACTAGCTAAAGTACTATCTGTAAGAATAACATCTTAATTTCATGTTTCTAAATGTAAAGCAACTAGATTTGATGGTAATCTGATATAGATTTCAAGCTAGGATAACAGACTTAGTTATAAGCTATATTATTTTATTTTTTTTTGAGATCGTGAACCGATTTATGTTAGACCATCATTGAAACCCTAGAAGCACTGGACGACTGTCTCGTTCTATTGTGGGACTCCTCAACAGTGTGCATCCACGGTCCAGCTCACGGGATGGAGCTAATCCGTGTCAAGTAGAGACGGGTATCTACCTAATTACAATAGAGATGGTCTCGCAGTTTCGTGGATTGGTTGAGGTTATACATTAACACCATTGGATGTCGGCTCAGTGGTCCAGTTGGTTAAGCGTTTGCGTTGGAATCCCGTGAGCGGGATCGTGGATGCTCACTGCTAAGGAGTCTCACAACAGGACGAAATGGCCATCCAGTACTCCCAGGTTTTCAATGGTGGTCTAACATCAATTAGTTCATGATCTCAATCAAAAAAATACTTCATAATCTCCACAACCCCTATACTGACATATTATTTTCGATAATTGGATCTGAATTATTTTCCGGATTACGTAATAAGCATTAAAATATAAATTTAATAAATATATCTATTCCAATTAAGTATTATTTGTCATACAATTTTTGTTTTAGATTTCATAAGAAGTAAATTTACCAACAAAAAAAAATAAATAAATGAAGATCATAGATCAATTGTATAGAATTAATTTATATACAAATTACCTGATGAAAATCGGCAGCATTTTTAAGATGTATAGTTGCTAATTCTGAATATCGACCAAGATTTTGCCAGCATCGATTAATAGGTCCAGATAATTTCTAAAAATAAAAAAAAATTAACTGAATAAATGTTGGATGGATAATGCTGGTGAGCAGCCTATCCTCCTTCACAAAGAGTAACAGGCTTAAGTAAGTAAATGTTATCATCTTTACATAACCAATAAAAAAGAACAACCGATTTCTACATATCAATTAAAGTCTTGTATTTATTTATAAGAAATTGTTAGCAAAAAAATAACGTTAATTTCTCATGTCAACAAAATTTGATTTTACTAGAATAAAGATTTTAATTTTTGTTTTTGTTTACATATTATGCAATATTACATAAGATTAATATTACTTAGATTGGGAACATTTATTGATTATCATAAGCTTTATAAGTAAAGATGGATAGTGGTTAGCAGTGCAATTCAAAATACAGGTTTCATCCTATTTGGGACTCGTTAGCAGGATGTACCTGCATTTCAGAGTTGATGTTTACTCTGCGACTCGAACCCAGTACCGTTCGCTTCAAATGCTATCGTGTTATTCACTCAGCTACTGAGTCCTGATTGATTGTTTAGGTAAACTGTGAGTAGTATGAAATGTAACTTAAAAAATATATAAGACATAAATTTAAACTTATTGAAATTGTTTAAATGGATTATATTTTGTGTATATGATCACTTGAAAACAATGGTAACTAACAATACTATTGTAAACTCTTCACTTCCCATATAAAAATTACTTCATTCATATCTTTAGCTAAACTCATTCAAATGATAGTTTATCAAGAGTTGGAGATATTAACGATTCCAACTGATATAGTCATATCGATTAATATAAACACTGTCGAGTAAAAATCGTTCTTTCAAAAACATGGAAAAGTCAATAAACCAATCATCGCTTATAATAAATCCGTTAAGCTTCAATGATCATTTAAACTAAGTTTGTTTTTTTTATTTTACATATCATTCTTACTGATTAAATATGAATCATTGGAAGAAGAGATCTTATAACATTTCACATAGATCATCAATAATCAATATATTTTTTGTTATATTTCAATGAGTAGAGAAATTGTATTTTTGACGTTTTGTTACCCAATATAAGTCACCTCTTTAGAGTAATCATTCTTATCAATATAAATAAATCATGAATTGTAGAAGTATGGTAAGAATAAGCCGAAACTAATATTGTAGTATGTGCTATTGATGTCGACAGATATAAGCAGTATGCATCACCAATCGAAAATGGAATGCCTAGTGGTAGAAAGTTGAAGAAATTGAAGAGAATAGAACGTGAACAGTGAGTGATAGGTATGGAAACCAAGAAACAACAAAGTCTGAGATGACTGATTTACATTTTGTGAATGAAGTATGTACTTTATGTAAATAAAATAATATATTTGTAACCTAGGATTACTTTTGATTTGATTAGTTATTCTTTGAAGAAGTGGCTTACATTGAGTCATGAATCGTCAGAAAATCTAATTTCCCTACCCATTGGGATATTACAAATATATTAATTTATATATAACGATTGCCCAATGCTCAAATTATTTGAAATTATCAAGTCGATCCTTGGTAATGATACCTATTTACTGTATGGTTCTCAGACGTTCCCCAAATTTGTATTAAAATATATTCCATTGTCCCTACTTGTGTTTTCACTGATTACAGTGTTAATTATAGTAAGCTAACTTTTAAATTTAAAATGTAAATCAAATAGTACACCTTATTATTCAATAATAAAAGAACATGGATATATAAATAGTCTTGTTAATCAATTAAAAGCCAGTAGACACCATAAATTTTGATCGAGTTTTGGGCGAGACTATAATTTATGGACGAGCCAATCAGGAGCGTTTGGTGGATTTCAAGGTCACAGCACCGAATTTAGTACCTAACGCTAACGTACGATAGGTTCATATGGGATTTTATACAAAACGTGATATTTGAGCGGCTATGAAAATAAATCGGCGAGAGTATGATCTGTGGACTAACCAATCAGGTATAAGATAACAGGTCTCGGATTTTGGCGCGAAATTTGCCCGTCGATTTGACTAAATAGTTTTGATATTATAACTGATGTCAGCTCGTGATTAAAACCCTATATATGTTTCTTGACTAAGGCAAATCATGAAAAATATTGAGAACTGGATAATAAAAGCACCAGTAACACAGGCTTCATCCAGGTACTACAATATATACGGGTGATTGGAGAGCGTGCAGACTCTTACGTAGGCTTGGTTATGTGCATCGTATCGTTATCCACAAGTGGCATTTTGTGTACTGAACAACCCGAATGCACACAAACTATATTAAAGCTATGTGGTAGAGGCTGAAAGAGTTTTTGCGACCTTATCATGGCTCCAGATGTCAACTATTCTGTAACCATATGGATGATTTCCTCTAAGGTATGTATTATGATTTCAGAACCTCTTAACCTCTTTGTAACTTTGACAAGTTGTTGAACCATGTATAAGAAATGTATCCATTTCATTTCTTCGGTTTTTTATGATATATTTTTACTCCATTACTGACTGTTTGCTGATTGGCTAATATTTCTCAGGGTCACTTAAGATTCGTTGAAAGGTCATCCATAAATTATAGTCTCGCTGAGTTTTGTTCTCTAAGCTGGATGGTTTGGTTGTGGAACTATCATTGATCTTCTAAAGGATATAATCAGCATAAACTATAGTTATTTATAATAAATGATTTTGTATTAGGAATAAAATAATATACTAATAATCAACTTGATATTGTGAACAGACAAAGGTATAAACTAAACAAAACTATCAAAATGTTACACAAACATTTGATTATATGTAAATAGTTTTAATGGATTTTTGGCTAATAATCAAAAACAGTACTTCATGTGAAGTAATTGATATTTCTCATTTTATTGTGTAAAACAAATAAATGAATCCATACGGATATATGAGTAGAGTGAATAACATGGACAAATATGTCATAATCAGAATGGGTTTTGTAGAAATTTTAGTAAGTTCAATAGTTGAAATCATGAGTCAATTGAAGCTAGACAACCATGGAAAATCTGGAAGCATTGGACAGCCGTTTCATCCTATCATGGGATTACTCAGCAGTGAGCATCCACGACCCCACCTCCCATGAGATTCGAACCTAGGACCCATCAGTCTCGCGCGCGAGCGCTTAACCACTAGACCACTGAGCCGGTCGGTGTTGATGTCTAACTTCTGATAATAATCATCTACTCACTAGTGACTGACTTCAGGAGGCATTTCCTGGAGTTTTAGTGCGAAACAGTGACCAGTGGAGTTCAATCGGGTCAGTTGTGAGATAGTAACTCATTGATGATAATGGTGCATGTGTTGCTCAATTTTGTGGATTAGTTGAAGTTAGACATTAATACCGCTGGTCTAATGGCTAGACGCTCGCACGCGAGACTGATAGGTCCTGGGTTCGAATCCCGCCGGGTTGGAATCGTGGGTGCGCACTGCCGTGGAGTCCCACACTAGAACGAAACAGCCGTCCAGTGCTTACAGGTTTTCCATGGTGGTCTAAATCTGTCATTGTGTCATTATAATATGACGTAATATTTTGTCTGAAATCATTTATAATGATATTTAGTTGTTTTTCATGTAATTTACTGTCCTTTAAACGCTAAGCAACTAAATTGTTGAGAAATTTAATATTGATTATAGGTGGATGATATAATATTTGAAAGAATTCTATAATAAACCGAATTGAATAAAATACATGAAATCCAGTCACATGAAATCATGTGAATTTCATTTCGATTATTTTCAAACTATGAATTTTACTAGTATCATAAGATTGAACTCATAGAATACAGTTATTAAATAGATCAGACCATTTAAACTGTATGGTTACTATATTCCATTTTTATTATTAACTGTACTAAAAGTATTAATATTTAAGCAAATTTTAATTTTTGAAATATTCATCAGATTTACTAGATAAAAGAATGAAGAAATATGTACAACTGATTGTGTCTCAGCGTTTTTTCTTAGCATAGCTGTTTTGTACGGGATGGGGTTGATGACACCACTTGCAAACCTCCTTCTCTATTCGAGCTTGATACTGGTAGAAGCCTTAGAAGAGCTACAGGTGGACAACATCCTTACAGTTTAAGAATATATAAAATTCAAAACAAATGTCAATAAATATCAAAATCAGAATTTTCAACATGAACGTCAAGATAGTTCTACTGTACGAAGCTGAAAACTAGAGAACTATTACAACCATCATCAGAAAACTACAAGTATTTACAAACAATTGTCTACGTAAAATACTCAATGTCCGTTGGTCGGACACCATCAGTAAGAGTCTAATATGAGGGAGAACAAGCCAGCATCCAGTTAAAGAGGAAATTAGGAAAAGACACTGGAGGTGGATAGGACATGTATTACGGGAATCACTAAACTAATCACGAGGCAAGCCCTAACTTGGAATCCTTAAGAGAAACAAAAAAAGAGAAGTCGAAGAACACACTGTGTCGAAATTTGCAAGCAGATATGAAAAAATTTAATAGAAACTGGGAAAGATTAACTAGGAGAGAGTTGCATGGGGAATGCTGGTAAGTGGCCTATGCTCCACCATCTGGGGTAACAGGTATAAGTAAGAAATTAACCTATCTCATTTAATGGATTCACAAGTTCTGATCAAATATCATATATTTTTTAGATAAATTTGTTTGCTTCGCAACAGAACAGATATCACCACATAAATTATTTGGTGTATACTAATACTTTTCTCATACCATATATACATGGTCATCATGTATTGCTACATGTTATGTTAAATGTTTAAGTATCAAACTAAAGGTTTAGGGTTCTAAGAATAAGAAATACCACTAAATATGGTATTACTGATTGAGGATTCGAACTGTATATTTAATTAGACCTGAGTCAACGATAAAATATAACAGTTCAATAGGTCTATAGTACTAGTGTTGGAATAACAATTTGTTACCTTTTAATAAACTTATGAATACCTTATTAATTTATGTTTTTGTCAATTTATTTTCATTATGTATAACATTGATTTTGTAATAGCTATCTACACTAGTGTGTTAGGTTATATTTTGTAGGATCTGTAATATTTTACTCATAAATCATATTAGTCAGTGTGTATTTGATCCAGAGGATAATTCAATAGTACGTTAAACATTGATACTTCAAGAAAATAACTTCTATTTTTGTGGGATCCATCTGAAAGTTTAAACAGAACGGTTGTTTCTATTATATAGACATGAATTATGGCTTTTAAACAGATCTAACATGTGTAGTATTAGAACAGGTCTTTAAATGATCATATCATCAGTAGAATTCAGTTGAAGAACCGATGTAAGAAAATTTACAAGCATTAAGTAAAAGTTGTCATAAAATCTAAGTTACTTCATTCAAGAATTTGAAAAAATATAGATCTAAAAGAATGAATGAACATATAATGTAGTAATTCACTTGATATTGTTTTATTTGAATTTCCCCATTGATGTTTAGGACTAAGATTGTTCAGTCTCTTATTGGCATATGTGCACACTGTGCGTATGCCTCGATATTGCCTTAATTCACAAGCATTATAAGAAGAGATGGATAGTGGCTAGCAGTGGAATCCAGTTTGACGTGCGTTTCGTCCTATTTGGGACTCGTCAGCTGGATGTACCTGCATCTCAGAGTTGATGTTCACTCCGGGACTCGAACCCAGTACCGTCCGCTTCAAACGCCATCGCGTTATCCACTTAGCTACTGAACAATTTCAGTCCTAAACATCAATGGGAAGATTCAAACAAATGAAAAACAAAAACAATATCAAGTGAATTAAACTTCACCCCATTGCACAAGCAAGTGGCTATCAGGACTCAGTAGCTATGTAGATAACGCGATGGCGTTTGAAGCGGACGGTACTGGGTTCGAGTCCCGGAGTGAACATCAACTCTGAGATGCAGGTACATCCAGCTGACGAGTCCCAAATAGGACGAAACGCACGTCAAACTGGATTCCACTGCTAGCCACTATCCATCTCTGCTTATATAATGCATTAAATTAGAACTGTATTTGATCTCTCGTGTTGGATACAATGAAACTCACAAACGCTACGCCTAGTTGTAATTTAGGAAGTAACGAGTGAGATGAATTAAGTGTTATAAGTGATTTTAAAATTCAATCTAACAATTGAACAAACATCAACCACAAAGCTTGCTACCTGTGTAGCTTTGCCATTAAAAAGTGATGCATTTGAAAGCATTTACACTACATAGTTGAGTGAAATGCAGTCATGCTCTAGAGTGGGTCGTCAAGTATTCAAATCTGAGGAGTCCTGAAACAAGACAAAATAATTTTCCAATCCTTCTTGGTTTTTAATGGTTCTCAGGTTGATATCGTTTTGTACAAATAATAACTTCCAAATTTGTGATTATTTCTACCATTGACTCCTTGACTAGCTAGTATGTAACTAATTTATTGAAGTCATATTGAGTAACTTAATCATACATTGTTGGTGATTAGTACTGTCTTATCAATAAAAATTATCAAGGTGTTTAAAAAATAAATAGTTGGCGGTGAGGCTATAATTTATAGACGATTTTTGAGCGACGCTAGACTGACCTTGAGAGTGTCCACCTAATATGTAGGACCAAATGAGGGTTATAAACCTGCATGAGGAATTAGAATAATTATTTACAGTCGATAGTTAAGGTTATGAATTAGATTTAGGGTTTTCATCACGAACAAACATCAGCTATAATACCAAAACTCTATTTAGCCGAAATCTGAGACCTGTTATCTCATATCTGATTGGTTCGTCTATAAATTATAGTCTCGACTATTGATTTTGAAAGTATTTTTTGATTGTTGGTGTATTGTAAAATTAGTCTAACAAATAGCATTCTAATTGTTTATGACTCTACATTTCCATAATTTCTTCCATAAAAGTATAATGTTTTTAATTTTTACATATGATTAGTTTCCTTTTCGTATCTACGTGAATGTATTGTATTTTCGGTTGTTATGTTTAGCCCTCATACCTTATTCTAGCTTCTGGACAGGCGAATTTATTTCTTCTTCTTGAGTCACGTTTTAACCTTGACAATTATTCGCTTATTAATCTTGACTGTTTTTATATAATCGTATGTGTATACACTTCTTATCCTATTCATCACATGTCCTTAACTTATTTTTATCTGGCTATAAATATTGATTAACGCTTGATTAAATCGATTTGGCTCATACGCCTTCTCCACTGCGTGTCATTTCACTTCGATCTATTCTCTTCCTTTACTACCTTCGTTTCATCCTCCTGATTATCTGTTCAGGTCAATGAGTGTACTAAATACTAGTATTCAAACCACATTTTCATATTCGGTTTATTCAATTCCATTATTCACTAATGCTATTTAAGTCTATAATAATATACGAGAATAGTCACTAAATTATTATTTAACTATCAGTATAGGAGTTGTGAAGATTATTAAGTTCTTGATTTAGATCATGAACCGATTGATATTAGACCATCGTTGAAAACCTGGAATTCTTTGAGATCTAAGTTGATGTGTATGAATTTTGAGTAAACAAAAAAGAAAAATATGGAATATTCGAACTCGGATTATTTTCAAGTCAAGAATTCATGATGATGAGAGGGAGACTTCTAATTATTCTTTTACATTGAAAACTGTTTAAAAGGATTTATTATTTTTTTTAAAAAAAAGACATTCAACGTATCTACCAATAGACTTACTCTTCTCCAAAATTTATTATCAAGATTTTCCATTATAAGTCTTAATGCACGTTTAGCATTGAATGCTGCAACATCCTATGAAGAAAAAAATATATTAATTTATATTCAATATGAAGTATGATGAATACTTACAGAATAAATATCTTCCATACTTGTAATTCCAGCTAAATAATGTAAACAATCTTTATTTGTTTCAACTCGTTCCTATTAAAGAAAAATAAATAAATAATTTATATTCTATGATTTTAAATATAAATGCTTACTGTTATATAGCTGATTTGATTCAATATATCATGATTCTGAAAATTAAAATAGATTAGTGTCAAAAATAAATATTTTTATATTATATCATACCGAGCTAGTTACACTTTCTCTAATCCATTTTGATGATCCATCGATTGTCTGTTGTCTAGCCATTTCATCTTCCAAACTTTGATGAGTATAACCGAAATTCGGTGTATCACATGCATTCTATGTAATACAAATAGAGAAAAAAAAAGTCGTGAAACATGCGACGAGTATAAGAAAGTGTTTGAAATAAAATCCACCACACTTAATAATTTAAGATGATGAGACTATAATTTATGGACGAATCAATCAAATATAAAATAAGAGATCTAGGATATTGGTGGGAAATTCATTCATCCATTTGGGTAAATATAATTTTGGCATGATAGCTGATGTCAGTTCGTGATGAAAACCCGAAATGCTGTTCCTAGCCTTAATCCTCAACTGTAAATTATAATTCCAATTTCTCACACAGGTTTATAACACTCATTTGGCACTAGTTGTTAAGTGGACACCCTCAAGGTCAGTCTAGCGTCGCTCAAAGGTCGTCCATAAATTATAGTCTCACCAGGTGATTTACTAATAAAACTGTTCAACTTAATAACCTAAAATTATAAGGTAACTAACATGACTCAAAATTGATCAGCTCGAATTGTTTGAAGTAAAAGACCTAGTTACAAGTGAACTAATCAACATGACAAAATTACCTTAAAATCTGAAACATATCTTGATTTACAAATCAGGAATCAGCACTCACTACATTTTTTCTCTCACTAGTTAGGAACAACTGTGCATACCCGTAATCATATACGTGATCAGCCCTACAATTCACAGGCCTTACGATGTGAATTATGACAGCTAGCAGACCATGTATTAATAAGTCACACTTTTATCCTTACTATCCTGATCTGTAAAGCCTCCATGAGTTTGTTCTAGCTTTTGGACAGACAAATCATTTTTTGTTTGCTTTATATATCTTGCCATTTTACCAGTTATTCCCCTTGGTTGTTTTAATACATTCATGGCGTGTGTATGTCTACCTAACCATCTGGTTGCCTTTTCATATTAGTCATAAAAAAATTGATTTACACTCAATTAAATTAGGTAGGTCTATCACCTTCTTGTCGAATGTCTGCATAAATGAATGGCTGAAATAAATGTATTTAAAATACATTTCGTATTCGACTTTTATGATTTGACCGATCGATAAACCATATTGGAAATTAGGTAGAATCCATCTTACGTTGGGTGCATTCATCATCTTCACCGTAATCGTTATCACACATTTGAAGTCAGTGAGATACTAGAAAACACATTCTGTCAAGATGGAAATCTTCCTCTGATTTCATTGATGAATTAGTGTTTTACTCTTGACTTTTTTGTTGTAGTTGTTGCTAGTCTCACAGATCCATTTTAAAAATAATATCAGTGATCTACATTTGTCCTATTTGCTAGAATCTTGCCATCAACCAATTTAGCAGATCAAATAATAATGACCTTGTACTACATCAACAACAAGTTTATGTTACTAGAAAAACCCCATTTCATAGTTTCCATACCAGTGTTGGAACTAATTTCATTTGAAGAATATGAAGGTATCAGAAGAAATCAAACACCCGTTTTGTTTTTTATTAAAGAACGGTTATACAACATACATCTACGGGAACTTATAAGATTGGTTCTATGAAATTAGGTTTCTATAATTTGTAGACATTTGTTAACCTAATACAATCAAATAAATCAGGAATGAACAGAAGTTACGGGTATATTATTAAGAGAAAGTCCATTCATATATATAGTTACTAAAGAGTGATCTGAATGATATTCATTCAGTTTACGTGGATACTGAATTACATTATTAGGTTTTGTCTTGCTTACATTCAATAAATCAATTGAATTACTTAATAATTATGGCAAACAAGTTATTTTGATGAATATTGACCCTAATCTCCATATACTTGTAGATCACTGATATTAGATATTAACACCGTTGTATTCTGGCTCATTGGTCTAGAGGTTAAGCCTTCACGCGTGATACCGACGAGTCCTGAATCTTGCGGGGTGGGATACTGCCGAGGACTTCCATACTAGAACGAAATGGATGTCTAGTGCTTCTAGGTTTTCCATGGCGATCTAGCTTTAATTGATTCATGAATTCAACTATCAGAAGTATGATAACTTCGAAAGGGATTTTTATGGACTGAAGTAGTGTCAAGATCAAGTACTATCTACCTAAAAACGACTAAAAATCAAAATAAACAGAGTATCTATTTTTCTTTGGCTTGAAGCACCTCCAGTATAGCACAATGATATATGGAAATAAAAATAAGAACCATACGATCTCGCATGATAGTTATCAGTGATTTTGGTTGATTACAAAAGCGCATAGTTTGCATCTTTATTGTTTAAATAATGATTACTTTCAGTAATTTAAATCACTTTCATTCAAACCAACTGGTTAGCTTATTTCAACTAAAAAATTTTAAATTGTAAACTTATGAATCCACAACATTTTTGTTGTCATACAAAATTTATATATTTCTAACAATTTACAGCGACAAGTATTTAAATAAATTTGATATAACAGACATCTAGGGTAACTAGACTGCTGTTGTATTGACTAGATTATAAGATCTACTATTATCTAACTAGTTCATAATTTCATTTCAGTTGGTGTTAATGATTTAAAAAGTACACAACATATTGTACTTCACCATACTTGACATCTCATCATTATTTTAACAGATAGAATTTTTTTAAAGGAAAAAAACAACCTAGCAACAAATATCTGTCTTATAAGTCGTCTATTAAATATATAATTCTATTTACACCAACATAGCAACTCATATACAACACACAACAATCTATTCATTGATTATTAAATCAATAAATTTACGATAATATAATGATGAAATAAGATAGCTGTGCCAAATAAATTTCCTTTTTTTGTTTTTTTTTCTTTAGATCTTATTAAAAACATATAAATATACATCTACTATTATGAATACGTATACAACCATAAAAGTATTCAATAGACAATACTCTTTCTGTACAATACAATAAATAACTTCTCGTTTCTTTTTTCTAAGAAATAATTGTAATAAACAATACTTTGTTAATCTATTAGTAATAAGTAGTATATTAGTATTATTAGTGCAACTTATTATTTGTCACTAATGACTACTAATTCATTATTATAAAAGTAACTATGCATATTTAAGAAAAAAAGAATATATATTCAATATACACATATGATACAATTATTTTAAGGTTCATTTTAATCCTTACAATTTTTTTGTGTTAGTCCAAAAGTATGTGTAGGTATTAGTTTAAAAGAAAATATGATGTATGTAAGTTTGTGGTTGATTAGAAGTTGATGTACTTCTTCAGTTGGCATATTTATATATATTAGTGTATGTTAGTAAGTAACATAGAAATTCCAAAGTGTGCATAGTCATTTATAGATTGATATATATATATATATATATATATATATATATATATATATATATATATATATGAGCTGATTGTGTGTGTATATCTTTCAAACGTTCAACTATAATAATTTACATAGTAACAAATATTCGAGTTGTTATTATAATGAAAACAGTAATAATAATAATAATATAATGGTAATTAACTCCGCCTGGAGCCCCTTTGAGGCAACAGTCGGTCTCAAGGAGAAGGGTTGGGCATGGGGTTAGCGACCCTATCCCGTAGAAAACTAACTATCTAAAAAAAATGCTAACCGGAAAAAAATTATTCAAATCATTTGAATTCTGCCCTGTGAGTCAGAAGGTCTTAAGTAATTATCGGTATGAATCTATTTTCATTCTCTTCAAATGTACTTACTAAAAGTATTAGCAAATTTATTCTCATTAAAAACTCACTTAATCTAAAGAAACTATGAATCGGTTTTTATGTTTTAGTTATTTGTTTGTGTAAAACTGATAAATGAAAACGAAGAAATAATAAATTTTTATTGATCATATTCTATTTAAGAAGAAAGTATTTGAAACATTCTTTGATTGATAGGAATACATAGTGTGAAATGTATTTATAAAGATTAAATGGAATGAATAAATAGTGTGACAATTCATCTATGTAGTATCTAGATTTCAATTATTCAGCTTAAAATAGTTATATTATTAGGTTATTAGATTATAACATTATTATAATTGCTAAAGATATTCAAATAATTTGATTTGTTCTACATGAAACTTATCACTAGAGTTTGTTTACATTTGAATTAGTATATCTGATACAGGTTTGAACTGCAATATGCTACTTTAAATGATATCATGTTAGCTAATTGAATATTGAGTTACATTAATCCCTTCTCAATGGATAGTTAGTATTATTCAGATGAAAGTACATTTGATTGACCAATACATTATGTATTTCACTGACTATGTCGATTTTCAATAATGCGGTGTATATTAAAATTTAAGTTTTAAGATACAATAAAAAGTTTATTAGGTTTTTCTCATTAAGAAAAGAAATCTGAGTATTTCAGTTTAAAAACGTTTCTCATATATATCAATTACAGTTTGAGATAAGAAACTACTGTAAGTTATTTCATTTATTAACGAGATGTAATGGTTAAATGAATAGTTATTTAACTGTAATAATCGTTGAGTTAGCAAAATAAATATTCAAGAATGAAAGCCAATGAGTTTTTGTTATTTTCTAAGACTTTTGTCGTGTAAACGTTAAGTGCTGAGTTGCTGTTTAATGATGTTATCGATATCCCATTTTCTGACAGATATTTTCTTATATTAGCCCTTGATTTGATCCATACATGATGAATTAAAAGTATCTCTTTAAAGTCTAAAATATGAATCGTTGAGAAATAATTTACTTGAAAAAAAGCAAACATGTACTTATCAGAAAGAGGTTTTGTGAACATTATATTAATTTAATAGTTAAGTTCATGAGTCAATTGAAATTAGACCACCATGGGAAACCTAGAACAATTGGATGGTTGTCTCGTTCTAGTATGGAACTTCTCAACAGTGAGCATACACGATCTCACTCCGCGAGATTCGAACCCACGACCTATCGGTCCCGCGCGAGAACGCTTAACCTCTAAGTCGCCATCCAACGATATTAATGTCTAACTTCAACCATTCTACGAACCTGAGCCACCGTCCACCAATGTATTTTATAATACTTCAAAATGAAACCTTTAATTTTATTTTAAAATGCCAGAGATAAATTTATAAAATCACCAAAACAGTGTTATGAAAACTTAGTATAAAATCATGTAAATGTCTAAGCTTTGAAAAGTCAATACATCAGAGAACTATTTTTGCCTCATAGACTATTAAGCATAGTTAATAATATCATGGAGATACCAGACAGTATTGATCAGCTAAGTAAGTTTAAAATTCTGTTTATTCTTTTCCAAACCTTTATACTATTAATACACAGTTAATTTCATACTATATATATATATATATATATATATATATATATATATATATATATATATTTACACCAAGCATTAATTTCCTGATACTTAACTACATGAGCCATTAATTATTATTCATTCTTTTATAGATTAATTGTTAATTACACTAAATTTACAAGTTGAACGATCTGTTTTTATTACATAACCGTTTTCTTTGGTGTGAGATCTAATAATTTACTTACCAAGTGTAAATTTCAAACATTTTTTTTCCAAATATCAGATGAACAAGTTTTATTCTGTTTCTTATTTTTTTTGCAACCTTTCCTGGAAATTCTTTCATCACTAGTGACATAAGAATGTTCTCTTTTACAATATTGAACATCCCACTAAAGATTCCTATGCTCCTTCTCCTTCTTCCTCTTCTTCTTTTTCTTTTTCTTCTTCTTCTTCTTCTTCTTCTTCTTTGTAACTCACTTTTTCTTAGTCAAAGTTAAATTTCATTCACTTAAATAAACTTTTATTATTATGCTCTGTCAAAACTTTTATAACATGTGTTCTTCATTTTGTGACTATTATTATTATGATTACCATTACTATTATTATTACTACTATTACTATTATTATTACTATTACTATTATTGTTATTATTAACTAACTTCATTGTTTGACATAAAGGTTAAACAATATTTTTTTGTGATGAATGACAGTAATTAACATTAGTTTTAAATAATAAAGAAAAGAGAATCATTTTAATTGAAATGATTGTTACATTCAATAAATTTCTTAATGATCTTTTTTTTTTGTTTTGTTTAGAAATGGTAACAAAACCAAATTCATAGTTTTTGTCTTATAAATGATTTTTTTGTCTTTGCTTTGCAACAAAATGTATTATAAATGTACTATAGTTAATGAATAGTTGAATATTTGTATAAATCCTATCATATTAGATACTTCACTTCATTGAACAAGCAGGTGGCTATCAAGACTTCATAGCTAAATGAATAACGCGATAGTGTTTCAACTAAACGATACTGGGTTCGAGTTCAAGAGTGAATATCGATTCTCGAATGTGGCTACATCCAGCTGATGAGCCTTAAATAAGACGAAACGCGCATCAAACTGGACCCCACTACTAGTCACTATATATCTTTGTTTCTAAGTTTACAAGTATAGTTAATTATTAGTAATGTGTTATACAACTACTTAAGTTCATCAGTATGAATATATATAAATTGATACTATTTACTATTGTTGAATGTTGCATAAAAATAACCTCAAAATCATCAGTTAGATTTACATGTGGAAAATATTTTTTGATTATTTATTGTGAAGATTTATATCTTTTAAGACTTTAATCAACATTATATAACTGGAGTTGATTACATAATTGTTAACATAAATCATTGATCTTTATAGATATGAATTATATTATAAAGAATAATCATCGAATGTAAATCAATTAGATGCTGAATGGTTTCTACTAATCATAACATAATAAATCAGCCGGGTTATGACTAAGAAGTGACTAGAAGGTTGGACATCCCGGCTCAATGATCTACAAGTTAAGCGTTAGTATTAGAAACTAAACGACCTGAGTTCAATTTCTGCGCGCAGGATTTTGAATGCAAATAATTTATTACTGAAATTGTTTTCTATATACACCTAACATGAGTAGCATGTAACTTATCAGATTGCATAAGAAAAGAATTAAAATATTTATTCTTATAGTATGATATGATATGTACAGTTTTTATAAAATTGATTTAGTTAGTTAAGTGCTAATTAAACGAACAACATTCATTTGTAAATCATTCGTATGTAATAGACTGTATAGGAAACAAAATGTTAACGATGATTGTCCGATCTCTATATAGTACAAAAAGAATAAAGTTGTATAGACCAAATTCGTAAAATTCATATATTCCTCCTGAATAATTAAAGTCAGTAATTAAAAGGATAAGAATAATCATTTCCTTAAAATATCATGTTACAGAATTCATTATTTTGATATCTTTCTTGTTACGATGTCTGTTTTTCTTTAATATTCCTTAACATAGTTATGTAATAATCAATAATTTTGAAGTGGATACCTTACATCCTCATTTCAGTCAAAATCTTCATAATATATCTCATTGAACAGAAGAAAATCTTTGTTAGAAAAACACTTTTTCACAGTTACATATATTCAGCCCAAATTTTAGTGTTCTATTAAGCAGCCTAAATGAGATATAAGCAACTCTTACCCTACTATTGATTAGCTAATTTTTTTACTTACTGAATTTTATTCATTTTAATAAGAAACATGAATATAAACTTAACTATATAATTAAGCTATTTTCATGAAAATATCTAGCTACTGATAATACTACTAGTTTTGTGCACAAGTTTATATATATATATATATATATATATATATATATATATATATATATATATATATATATATATATATATATATATATATATATATATATATATATATATATATATATATATATATATATATATATATATATGAATATGTATGTTTTCCAGAGACTAAAGTTTTGCACCGAAACTTTCTCAAACATATCTTATGTATTCACACTGGGGTGTAATTTAAAGTATTGGAAACCAATTTAAGTGTCTTTGTCAAAAATACTATTTTAGAAAAATATCCAGCATAATTACAATTACATTGATTACAGTTATGTTTTACATTTCTAATCAGTACACAAAACTGATATATATTATTTTGGAATAAGGTAAAATGTATCTGAATCTTCAATGATCTGATAAAAAGGTAAACAGGTAAATTACATTTTGTAAGCCAGTTTAATTGTTGATATCGTTTATTAACTACTATCACTGTTAAATGACTTACATTTATACATATTACAAGAACATTCCTCCAAATATGAACAAATAGTAAAACAAAATTACAAAGTCTCTTGGTAAAGGATGTAAACCATACTACGTTAACTTCATATCCTGTATAATTCTTTCGATTCACAACTCCCTCCAAATTCTTTTTCTATTGTCTTTAATTCAACCTTCGTAGCCTTCTGTTACCAAGTTTTAAAATTTCGATTGGTGCTTCATACTACTTATATCTGCCGACATAAGTAGCATACACCACAGCTGTACTAAACAAGTACTACATGTACAAAAATATTTTCTCAAGACGAGCAATACTATAAATATAATTACATAAAGTTTCTAGACTATGAATGCTGAGTGGGAATTTTTCGTAAGTGATATTCCATGGTTCTTACTTCTAATGTTAGCTTTTTTAAATAATCTTGAATTACATAAAAGATTAAAGATTCTTTAAAAATGATAAAAAAAACTTGATTGATATAATTCAATCAGAACATAGAAGGATCAGATACCATATGATATTGATCAATTAATTATAAATTCATGACTGTTTATTAAAAGTTAACATCAACGACAACTACTATCATTTAGTTTTAATGATTACATCATTTATCTTAGTTGAAATGAACAATCCAGGATGCATTATTCCTAACTTATTTCTTAATATCATGAATTTGTAATGTATATATATATATATATATATATATATATTTCTTCACTTCGTTTTTCTGGAAAGAAAAGGTCTAACTAGATTTTTATTAGAATCAACCATCGTTTTTAATAAAACATAACCTTTATTCATTTAAATGAATCAATTTTGTGTACTTTTATTTAGCGAGGGGGGTGAGTTAAGAAAATAGAGCACCATCATTTTAATGTTTCATTTAATGGAATAAAGTTCAAACCTTAGCTTTAATCAATCAATGAATTTGTTTGTTTTTCAAAAAAACGAAGTCAGTTTTTGTCCTTAATATTAGAAAAAAAAAACACCATCTTATTCATTAAATCGTTATACCATTCATTGGAATCTGTATTAAAAGTTTATTGTTAAATATTTATAAACAACAATTAAATAATTAAAAATAATTAGTAATTTAATAGAAAATAATTTACCCCCCCTAAAAAAATATCATTGAATTGTTGATTGTTAGAATATTCATTGATTCACAAGAAGAAATAATAAACAATTATTCTTTAGTGAATTTCAATAACTATACTCTTATAAATATGTTCAGAGAACTAAAGATTTATGCGATATTGTGTATTGAATGAAAACTTAGGTGGGAACAAATACATTGATGATAAAACAAAATTACAAAGTCTCTTGGTAAAAGATAAGAATCATACTATTTTGACTTATTTTCAAATTTCACATCCTGTATAATTCTTCCGATTCACAATTCCTTCCTAATTCTTTTTCTGTTTCCTTCAAGTCAACTTTCCTAGCCTTCTGCTGCCGAATTTTCAAATTCTGATTGATGTTACATACTATTTATATTTGCCGAAAAAAAATATTTAATACCTATCACGTTTTCATTACATAATACTAAATTCGAAATAATCTAAACTTTCATTGACATTCTTACAAGATATAAATAGACTGTATTACAGTTTAAAAGATGCTAGTGTGGTGTGGGTTACTTAAACCCACATATGTAGTATATAACGGTGGTCAGGCATAGAATGTTTTTCAGCAGAAGGTCAATGAGGAAAGAACGGGAACGGAACTCAATTGGTATGAACATGCATGAACAATGAAATCTAAGACAATGGATTGATGTTTGCAACAGGAACATTCAAGTTTGATATGATGGATTGATATTTTGCAAATTAACGATTTACTATATGGTTCTCAGATTTTATTGAGATGCTCTGTAATTTAGTGTTAAATACATTCAATTGTCCCTACTACTGTTCTTGTTCACTACACTAGTATTGTGTATAGTTGATGAATTATGAACTATAATTCACCAACTATTGAGTTTTTTGTAGAATTTCATTGATTTTCTTCAGTTAATTTAATTTTTACTGTAGATTATAATAATTCCTTAACGATAAGATCGTTTAATAGTTTTGTGATTTCATTTGGTTAGTTTATGATTATTTCAACTAAGGATTATTTAGTAATCACTATATGTGGTTATATATGACATCTCTTATGACAGAATTCCTTTAGTGAATAATTAGTTATACTATCTAATCAATTGCTTAATTGGAATTTTGTAGACATACATTAACGATTAGAACATTTCAAATGAAATATTTTTCATCATTAAGAAGAGTAATGAACTTTAGTAAATGACCCTAATAGAACAATAATTCGGAGATCGTAATTAACTATTACATATAAATTTATTGATCAGAAAAATTTAGTAGACTATGAATAACTATTTTATTTTGTAAATACCAAATAAAGAATGAAAGTCAAATAAAACCATTACTTACTTACTCCTGTTACTCCTAATGGAGCATAGGTCGCCGACCAGCATTATTCAACCCACTCTGTCCTGGGCCTTCTTTTCTACTTCCATCCAATTCTTGTTCATTTGTCTCATGTCTATCTCCGTTTTCCGGCGTAATGTGTTCTTTGGTCTTCCTCTTTTCCTTTGGCCTTG
Organism: Schistosoma spindalis; assembly: GCA_946903255.1. Lineage (NCBI taxonomy): Eukaryota > Metazoa > Platyhelminthes > Trematoda > Strigeidida > Schistosomatidae > Schistosoma > Schistosoma spindalis. Next base: position 15,812,791 of record OX336424.1, read on the forward strand.
AGGATTCCATGTAAGGGCGCATATCATTGGATGACGTTCATTGTAATGCTCTCTTTCCTTGTTTTGAAGGAGGCTTTGGTGATCCTTGATCCACGAGATTCTTATCCTATAAGGGCATTTTGTGCTTGCTTGGACAGCATTAATGCAACCCCTTGTGTATGTGGGTCATTTTCTTCTTCATTTCCGGAGTATAACAGAAGCTCCCTTGAAGCTAGTCGTTGTTGTCCAACTTGCGTCCAATGTGTTTCACTGATCCCAAGCCCCTCCGCCTGGACTTCCTTCGAGGGCTACTGCCGGGCCTAAGGAGGAGGGTTGGGCATGGCATTAGCGACCCCATCCCGTAGAAAACTAACTCGCAAAAAAAACGCTAACCAGAAAGAATTATTCAAACCACTTAAACTCTGCCCTGGGAGTCAGAAGATCTTTATTTAGAAGAGTCATGACGCCTCCTGATGAAAGCCGAGTTCCTTCGGAAGTCACGAGGCCGATGCCCCTTCTGACAACTAGAGCAACCATTTATTTAGGTACATGGAATGACCTTACAATGTGGGAGACTGTGAGAGTCTTCTAAATTGCTGCAGAAAACTATTAGAAATACTATACAAAATTGTAAATTAAACTTTTATAATTAAAGTGATCAAATGTTTCACATTTGTAGTGTCGGTTATTATGTTATATCTATATACCATATACTAGCTTCTGGACAGGCCAATTTATCCATTCTTCTTGAGTCACGTTTTGACCTTGGTAATTATTCCCTTATTAATCTTGACTTTTTTTATATGAGCGTTTGTGAATGCACTTCTTATTTTTATCTGGCGTTTGATTAAATCGATTTGTTTCATACGCCTTCTCGACTGCACGTCATTTCACTTCACTCCCTTATCATCACCTTATCCCTCTGATTGTTTGTTTAAATCAATGAGTGTACAAAATATACTCATTCGAAAATCCATTCTCATATTTGACTTTTTTAATTCTTCTATACATTAACGCGAGTTAAGTCGATGATTATATACGATGATAGGCGACATACGTATTTCAATAGCATTCATACGATCCAATTGGAGTCAGATCCTGGACCACTAAACATTATAGTAACAGATATTTATAAGCAAAATGGGTTTACTTTTCTGTATAAAATTTAGACTTTTTTTATTACATTTTGTTGTAAATTTTCTTTCCATATAGTATAAGATAGGTTTAATGAAAGTAAATAAGAGGGGGATTTTAAAATGATCAAATTTGTGTTCATGAAATGTTTACATAATACTAGATCTTAGTATTTAATCTGTTAATAAAATAATCTTAGTATTCGATGATTGATACATTTTATATCAAGATTTCATCACACTTCATGAATACTTATGAAACAGTAAGGGTTTAGTGAAATAATGAAGTTGAACATCTCTTGTCAGTTTATCAACTCAAAATTTAATGATTTATATTATTCAGAAGAAATCAGGTTTATACTTCTGTCTTAGGTCTGAAATCTAGAACTCAAACTTGTTTTCGCCTCAGTTTTTATTATGAATAATTTATTGGATGCTGCATCGATTCGAACTTTGTAACTTCACTGAAGGATGTAAAATCTCTTGGAATTCTAACCTGAGACACAATGTCACTTCTCAAACTCCTAGTTCTAAATAACTTTAGTTAATGTTAATACATTTACCTAGGAGATTGATTAATTTATCTTCAGACATATAAATGCTCTCCATTTTTAATGTAATTACAAAGTTAAAATATACCGTCCAGTATATTGTTAGCTAATAATATACACTTTTCTATTGACTAGGACTGGATTTGTGGTTTTATGACGACAATAACTGAATAAAACTGGGACAAAACATTCACGATCCAATTTTCGATACATGATATTGAGCTATTGCATTCTTGGATAAAACATAATGACTGGAATAAAAACCATAGTCATTTTAGCTAATACGTTAATATTCTCAATCAAGTGAATTCTTATTCTGAAGTTATTGTGTCAAATTATCTCATAATCTCTATTCTTATTCATTATTTTCGTGGATAAAACACAAAACAGTCTACTAGTCAAAGCTTCTTTAGCCCAATTCTAATAACATTGTTCTATGAAGGTCTGAGATAAAAAAGTTTGTCAGAAAGGGGTTTTTGTGAAGATTTTAGTAATTTAATAGTTGAGTTCATGACTCAATTGAAGCTAGACCATCACGGAAAACGTGGAAGCACTGGAAGGCCGTTTTGTTCTAGTATGGGATTACTCAACAGTGCGCACTACATTTTAAACTTCTATGTAGCAGAAAGTACTAATAATAAACACTGAAGTTCATTCGTTGACACATTTTATTCTGCTTTTCTATCTAAATTTCGGCTAATTATCTTCACAGAAAACTATCTAAAAACCTATTTAAAATTACTCTATAAATTACAGTTTCTTTCCACTTGAGTTTGATTATATGGTCCATATCATTCAAAATAAATGGAATTGATAGACAATTGTTTTGAATCTTACAATCAAAACTAGGATGGTATTGCTATGTGATATGAAAAGAATTGTGACCAAAGAAGTAAAGCTTGAGTAATTCACTCAAAGAATGATTGAATTACCTACATTAATGGACCATTAAAAGACAATGTCATTTATTGTGATAGAAATATTTCAGTCAAAATGAATGAAATTCAGTTGGAACAAACACTGTAGATTTTTCGTTCGCAGCTTATAACTGATTTTGTTGTTAACCTAACTAATCAATAAAGATGTTTTACAGGTTTAATATACTTATGAAGGTTTAAACAATCAAATAGACTACAACTGAACTCTTTGCCAATATACTACTAAGTGTGTTACATTAAACCTTTTATGAAATAGATATGAATTCATTTCTTTTAAAAATAATGATATCCGTTGAATTTTCCAAGTAGTTTATTTTTACATTCAAGATGTGTGAGTGAGATAGTAGGAAAATTCTGTAAGTCGTAAGCCAAAAACAACCTAGCGTATATGTGAATTAGTTCAAATTGCCATACCACCTCTGTGCAATTAGATGCCAAAATTAGTGGAAGTAGTAACTATTATAGTGTTAGTAGAAAGCATTAAGTATAAAAGATGTGATTCGGGAACAAAACATACTTATTAAGATGACCAGAGGAGTGTTGATTTAAAAGAAGACAAAAATTGGATGCACCTTATCTATTGTGAATGATTCTATGCCATGTCACCAAAAGTGTTTATAAGATCTTAATCAATTAACACTTAAAATTGTATATAATAGATAGAATACTTAGTTTGATATTGATCAAATCGACACCTTCAATTTAGGGTGAAAGACAGATTCGTTATGAAATGTAATTAAAAATGCTGATTATTTTACTGAAGCAGGAACTACTTGTAATGAAATGTAGGAAGTATTTTACGGAATCATAGTTCTATACTTGTGGAAAAACTAGTAAATAGAAATCAAAAGCCCAAAACAATTCAGCGATGAATCTAAACAGAGAGGCAAGGATACTTTATCCAAAATACAGTTACCGAATCATGCGTGTAGTTAAAGATTGTTGAGTTGTATATCACCTAATCGGAATAAATTTTAACAAATGAAAACAGATTCATGTTCTTTGAAAAACGTAAACTGTATAAAAGAGTTGATAATTCATAGGATGAATAAAAAATGATATGCTAGAACGTAAATCAAACTCAGATATGAGCGATTTTAGCTTATTGAGACCATAGTTTATAGATACGGCTGGAAATCAAATTAAATATATATGCTGATGAAAAGTGAACAATTGTTCATTTATGATAGTTTTAAGAGACCTTTATTGTGTTGAAACTAATATAATGTCTAGAAACATTGAACGCCAGATAGTAAAGAACGGAGTTTTTGATTTGGGGTTGCTCGGAAGTGGACACTCATCTTTCAATATATATATATATATATATATATATATATATATATATATATATATATATATATGAGGCTAAACTAAAAATGTTACTGTAAATAAGCAAATCAAAAACTATTTGTTAGAAAATTATCAGGAAAAAAATCGGCCATTAATTGACCAATGGGAGTTGTTACAATTCAAATATAAGAAACCCACCTTGTCATAATATGAATGAGTTACTTAAAACCATTATGCTTGTTTATGATGATTCACATTATGAATATTTAAATATTTGTCATCTATGTAAGTTTAGGCTTATTTCAATTCACAAAATGTTTATAGACTAAATAAATGTTGTAAACAATAGGTTTAATATACATGATTTATTCTACATAAAAAGGAATTCCCATTCGATTACAATTGATGGTTGAAGAAGTAAAACAGTTTCAACACCTTAATTATCTTTATTACAACATCCCAGTTCTTTTAAAAACATTTTTTCACTTTTCAAATTTAAAGTGCTATATATGACATATAATGAGTAGTGTGAATCGTTTTCAAATAATACATAGTTTAGCGAAAGTACCTAATTTAAGTGTTACAATGTGTTGAAAATACTTTAGTATTAAGTGCTCGTAATTTTTACGTTATTTTTAGTCTAGACTACTATTGATTATTTTATGTTACCGTGTGTACATTCTAAGAGTATCGATTTGATAAACGGTTGTACAAATAATTTGACAAGAAACTTTGCCCTGTTACTTTAAGTATCAATGGTTTGTTTAATATACAGAAAAGTAAGCATGTAAGTTCTTTGATGAGTATCATAAAATATCTATATTAATAATCGAAATTCTATTTCAAATTTATATATATAGTTATATAATAATAGTTAACAAATCATAACTCACTTCAAGATTTTTGAGATAATCCGTCAACTGAACTGTTTCAATACCAGCTTGACTAGTCATTGTATTGTGTTGTGATTGAGAAGAGTTCAATGACTATTGTAATATTAATGATTTGATGTCAATCAATATCACAGTACACTAAAAAGGCACTAATTGGTTGACAGTTATTGTTGTTTTAATGTTTTACGTTTCGTATTTATTGTTTTCAGAATAAAAGGATAAATTCGATAGTTTTCAAAAATTACACAATAAATGAATCAATGATAAAGTGTTTTTTTGTTTGTTGTCTTTTGAAAGTTGTTGAAGTAGATTTCTTCAATTATTATAGAGGAGAAACAAAACAAATTTGAAATTTCCTCATCTTCAATAAACTATAAATGTTTATATTATAATAAATATATTTATTTATATACTCATAGAAATTTGTAAGGGTACATGTATAGGTGAATAGATTTACACACACATACACACACAGAGATACCAATGAACATATATACTTCTACACAATAATAACGAAATAATAACAGTAATATCAATTTCTGTTCTCTAAATTAACTTGGACATAAAGAAAACAAATAATGATGAATATTCAGCCAAGATAGTCTATATGATCTTTGGAGAAATTTCTTAGTTTCTATGTGTAATGTATAATGTGTATGAGCACAGTAATTATTATTATTATTATTAGCAGTAGTAATAATAATAATTCTAGTAGAATTCTAAAGTATGTTAATAATCAATCAACGCAATGAAAACGAAAATATAACCGAATTAGATAATGCGTTGCTGAATCTAATTGTTAACTTATAACTATTGAGAATATATGGATTACATAAAATAAGAAATTTAACTAATGTTTATGACTGGATGAGTTAGAATTTCACAAATTTCACTAATAAACCAATCAATTACTTGGAAATTCACTCATTTTGTTTCTCATTTTTCTCTTCATTATTGTTGTTTTGTAAGTGTCTTAAAAAGAAAAAAAATCAAAACGTTTTGTGCTAGTTGGATAAAATTATAATCGATAAGAAAAATTTCATTTTAGTATAGACATATGATACAATGAAACAAACTCAATTGTATACAACGAAAATTTTGCATACGTTCGTTGTGTGCTTGTGCTTGTGTGTGTGTATGTGTGTGTTCAAATTGTGCATATACTATATATACTTGCATAAAGACATACATATACAAATGAGTTGAATAACAAATTTATTCAAGATACTATGCAGTTATGAGTAAACGTTTATTTGATTTTGAAAAATACTTTATTTCATTGATTTACAAGTTTCAAAAAACGTTCTCTTCTCCAACAGTTTCATTCTTTTGTCCTGATATATATGTTTATATAGCAACTTACAAACTGCACTGAATAATAAGACAGTTAACTTTGGCACATATAATCACTTTTTTTTCTTGAAACATTATAGTGTAAATTTACATAGTTTGTGCATCATACTATTGTAATAGATTGTGCATCTATACTTATGTGCCTAATTGTAGTGTAATATTTGTATTGTTCTGAATACAGGTTCAGTAGTAAAATAGTAATGATATAGATTTGAGTTGTAAATTTGAATCATGATCTGAATTCATAGGTTTTTGGACTTGTAAATACATAGGTATATACATAGGTACAGATCTATACTCAGCAAAACACTAAGTCTAGGGTCAATAGTGAAAAAATTAGCATACACTGATTCAGTTCATTGATTATTACATTTTCATTGAAGAAATGCATAAAATTTTAAACAAATTATTTGTAGGCTGTAAGTTATTGTCTATCTTTCTTAGTTCAATTTTTATATGCTAATTTATATCGGTTACTGATTTATATTTTATTACTTATCTATACAAAGTGTAAAATAGATAAATTACTTTGTAACGGTACTGGGTTCGAGTCCCAGATTGAATATCAAAGCTGAGGTGCAGGTACATCCAATTGACGACTCCCAAATAGGACGAAACGAGAGTCCTGGATTCCACTGCTACCCACTATTCATCTTTGTTTATTACCTTATAATTAGTTGATTTTTACTATGTACCATGATCTCTTGAGAAAACAATTATGTTATACGAATTCATTGTTCTGTTATATTAACGATGCTCATTGATAAAAAGTGAATAAGATAAAATATTTTCAGTTTGTTGTTTTATTCATCTTTTCTCTGGACAATATGTCAATCTAGAATGTAAATTATTTTCCATTCAACTGGTTACCATCAAATAATAAACTGTGAGGTTTCGATTTGGAAAACAATTTGAATGTTATAAAAGTCGTCGTCGTGATCGTGTTTTGAGGTTAATAAATCTTCACTTATACCAATCTTTATGTCCTTACTTTCGCGTCGTGAAAATCGCTAAGGTCCCTCGTTTCGAGTATAAGTGATAAGCGTTTCCGGCACAATAATCAGCGACGACCAGATATAAGAAGTAGCATTCGAACAACACGACATATCAGTATCGACGGGGTGTAAAAAAATTAGCATTTAAAGAGCCAAGACCATCAGCATTCAATTGACAAGTTATGACAGAGATTATACCCATGTTTAGGGAATTAACATTTTCATAATGTAGTTGAATAAACCAATAACATTATTTACAAATCAAATGACAACAAACTGATAAGTAATAATATAGTGTACATCAGTTTCCATCATTATTGTACTTGGAAGTAAATTGAAGAAATCAACTGAATTTTGCAAATGAGAATAAACATTATATGGCTAAATGTCAATAACTTATTTAATGTACATTATCAGTAAGCATCTTTTCACATATGTACGTATGAAGTTTATTTAAATATAAGTAATTCAATGGATGAAATAGACAGACGATTGATTTGATTGTTGTTAGCTGTTCTGTATTACAGATAATAAAGTGTTATGATTTTATAAATCTGACAGACTGCTAATTATGTTTTATTGTGAATATTCGACTCCTTTTTTTATCACGGCATAATACTAATTTGGAATTAGGATTGATTTACAAAAGTTGTAAAAATTAACAAAGGTAATCAGAAAGGGGTCTTATGAATATTATAGTAATTTAATAGTTGAATTCATGAGTCGATTAAAGCTAGACCACCATAGAAAACCTGAAACCACTAAACGACCATTTCGTCCTAGTGCGGGACTCCTTAGTAGTGCACATCCATGATTATGCTTCGCGAGGTTCGAACCCAGGACCTATCGGTCCCACGCTCGAACGCTCAAACTCTAGACCATTTAGCCGGCCGTCATTCAACGTGTTTATGTCTAGCTTCAATCAATCCACGAAATTGCGCCAAATAAGTTTAGAAACAATCAATTTATCGAATTTACTTGTAGATACCTTATATATCACTTGTACGAAAATAAAAAAAATGAAAAATAAGGTTCTTTTTAACCTTACATATGTTAATTTAATCTACGACTATTGTCATTCATAAATGAATTAAACATGACTTGCAATTGTTAATTTTTTATCAGCAAACAACATTGTTTAAGGGTAAGTTACTTATTTTTTGTAGAATTCGGTAAACTCATTTTTAGTTTTAAAACACATTTTCAATTTTTATGTTATGCCTTAATTTAAATTCGCATACCATAAACTATAAATCATTTTGTATGGAAAACTCAATTGAACAAAATAGGCTGTCCTGGAGTCAAACTTAATCAATTCTGAGGAAATTAAGAAACAAAGTATTTGTTTTGTTCAAAACAGAAGAGGATCTGAAAATCACTCAGATAATATGCAAATATTGATCAAAAGGAAAAGTAAGTAAATAGATTGACTTAATTAAAGGAAGTGTTACTCATTATGGGTAGCCTTTTGCCTTTTTTTCAACACTGTAACATTTGAATAATAGATTGTAAGAGTGTTGGAATTCGATTTTTACAATTATAATACTATAATCCAGTCAATAAACATATGAATAGACTGAACATTGATGACAAGAACCGATAGTTGTGTACTTATTTCAATAGAACATCACGGTGGATACTATTACGCCTTAGCGCGGTACATAACAATACTTGGTTAATGACTTCGTAAATCACTCTTCTATTATTTATTTTATTATAAACGACCAGAGAAAAACTAGTTTTTAGTTATGTAAAAAATATTGTAAACTAACTACATGGTAATCTGAGCAGGTTATTTAAAAAAACTGTAACGACTAGTCATTCCCATACCGTTTCATCTGGCTGAAGAATTGTGATGACTCAGATTTCAATATCAAATATTACTGTCCTACTTCAATTTGTGTATCTCCTGATTTGTTCAATAAGATTTTGTTGATGTATTGAGGTTACATAGTATTAAGTTTTTTCCAGTTCTAATCATCTTGATTTGAAACGAATAAACTTAATCTGGTCATTATGCTGTAATGAAATTACAACCTGTGCATGGTTGTCAATCACACAATATATAATTATCGATTTGAATAAAAAAAAGAAATTACTTAGTGAAGTTTTTTTAATTAAGGCGTAATATAGGAAATCAATGAGCTGAAAGCATTTACATCTAACAAACTTTCTTCTATCTATTATTAATTCTTGCACATGCTTTTGCAGAAAGGTATGGACTAAATGAAGGCCTAATTAGTAAATCATGTTATGTAAAATCGATTATTGGATTGATAGTTAACAAGGACCACTTGGTTATCAACAACTTGAATTTCATAATGATTAACTAATATTTTAACGAATTGTATTTATAATAAAACATTTATTTCATTTTATTTATTAATTTTAGATTTCAGTGAAAAATTAGAGCAACTAGAGGTTTGGAATAGATCTCATTACTTAACAAACGTAATGTACAAAATTAACGGAAACCTAACTAAGAAATGAATATAGTTATAAGTGGCAACCAGAAGAACTCTTGTAATAATATGATTCTGTTCTAAAGTGATCCTAGCCGACGCCTGTTTGACTAACATTCAAGAACAATGTAAATGACCTATATTTTATTAAATGAAGATATAACTGTAATAAAAGCTATCAGAGTTCATAAGAATAATTATTATGCACCTTCAAATTTTCATTTTGATATAACAATCAATTTAACTTGATAAGATACTTATGAGTAATAGGTTTGATCACAACCAAATACGGAACTACAAAATTTGTTTCGACGAATAGAAACCTTGAAACACAAGGACAATGTGGAAATCAATATAGATCTTTTCTGTGTCATTATCGAGAAATAACACATTCGGAGATATGGCCAATGAATTAACAATCTACAAACTAGCATCAGTCAATATACTAACGAAAATCAACAGAAGATTAGATCATTTGCAAATGAAGAATGTCTTAGTAATCATAAAGTGACATTTCAAACAGTATGCAAAAAATGTCTCTTAAATCAGTTCGTTCCACTGAATCAGTGGCTTTTAAATGTAAAAATTCTATTTCTAGCGGTGCTTGAACAATGTAATGTACAAAACTGTCTAAATATATTATGAGCAATACCAGATAATTTGCAATAATTGTAGGTTTCGATACGGTTCAAACAAACAATATTCAATTGAGAAACTTTGAGGCTAATAAAAATAACCATGTAACCATTTTTAAATAGAGAAATACTCTTTTGGAAAGGTTTGACAGTTACTTATGTGCTCTGATTATTATCATATTAAAGTCAATGTTAATCAGGAGATTTGTCAGGATTGATTAAGTCTATCAATTAGCTAAAATAAAAAGTCATAATTAGGATACTACCATACAATGAAATCGGTATATTTATATTGACAGTAGTAACCACCAAATAAATAAATAGTCAGATGATTAAATACAAATTATAATTGTTAGTACAAGAATTTCATTTCTTGTTTGTTTAATTCTGTAAGTTGACTTTCATTTGAACATTAACTTTATGGTATTTTCTTGTTTGGAGATTACTTTAGTTTCTGAGACATGGCTTCGAGAACATTATCATCATAATTTATAGATTTTATAAAAATCAATGAGTGAATCATTGCAATACTGTCTAATAGTCGTCTTTCAACAAAATTTAAATTAGATATAGAGCTTTCTGATTCACAATAATAACTTAATGATGTAAAACTATCGAAATATTTGTGATATCCAAAAGGGTATTAAACAAACCATTTTGTCCTATTATCTGATGTTATTTGTCAATTTCAATAATTGTCATTCCTTTGACTTTTACGTAATTTCTGTATTATTATTTGACATATCTATAGAGTCCTTTTACATCATAATCTATAGTTAGAGAAGTTATCTTTTAAGTAGATTACTGGCAAAAATATTAAGGTCAATAAGTTAAATTAAACATCTTTAAAAAAGTATAATCATTAATTTTGAACACTGTTGTTAATTTTCAACATTGAGGAAAATTTCCGTAAATTTCAAAGTGTCTAAACAAATTTTTTTCGTGGATTGATTGAAGTTAGACATTAATACCGTTAAGTCGTTAAGCGCTCGCGCGTGAGACTGATATCTCCTGGGTTCGAATCTCGCGAGAGGGGTGGGGTCGTGGATGAGCACTTCTGAGAAGTCCCACACTTGGACGAAACAGCCATCCAGTGCTTCCAGGTTTTGCATGGTGGTCTAGCTTCAATTAACTCATGATTTCGACTATTGAAAATTTTTCAATTTGGATTAGAATAGAAAGTTGTAAGCTTCTATCTTGCTTGGTAACAAAATGAATAAAAATAGAATTTTGTATTAAAAAAAATAATTTTAATTCATTAATTAGTACTTTAATTCAATAAAATTTATTTTAATTAAAGATTTCAATATTTCTTAATCATTATTATTCAATAAATAGATAATTCATTTCATTATCACGTGAATGTGTTAATTCATCAATTTTCAAAGTAAAGTTCGTCGTCTTTAAGTTCCATTTACAATAACATTCAGTTTGATCAAAATGTTTGATTATATTTAACTTGAATTATCTCAACAATATATATATATATATATATATATATATATATATATATATATATATATATGAAGGCCTTATTGGCTTATTACGTTTATAAATCACTAAATTATAAATGAGCCTATATAAATTTGGAAGATTAGATGGGTATATCAAATAATTGCGGAGTATAGACAGCGAACTTACGCATAGATATTTTTAAAACTAAATTAATCCTTTTTTTTAAAATATCTAACCAATTTAATTATATTTCTGATTACGATATAGTAGTTAGTTACAGGAGTGATGTTTCGGTTTACTTGAGATTCATCAGTTGAATCGGCTTGAATCCTTATGTTGATGGTCAAGTCTGGATTTAAACTTTATACTGATCAATTTGAAAGGGTAAAAAGTTGGATAATAGGTTAACAACGAATTTAGTTAGTACAAAATTTATAAGTAGTTATAAGCGCTTCTATTCTCCTCCTAATAATATTCAGAATTAAATTCCACTTCTAGTCATTGATCAAAATATATTCAATTAATAAATATTGGCAAAATGATTTGTAGAAGTTATATGCCATGAAACAGTGTGCTCTCTAATTGTAAATTATTTTATCATGATCATTTTTACAAAACAAAATGACACTGAATACAGTTGGTAAATTTGATGAAAGGTGTTTACCGCAACCGTTTACATTTGTAATGAAAGTACTCAAAACTTTAGCAACTTATATATTTTAGCAGACTTTATTGATTTCTTTAAAGCAATTTATTAAAATATTCCAGAAATATGAGAAATGTTCTTTTAAATAAATAAATGATTTGTGTTATGTTCCTTCAGTTCAACTCAACTTAAATCAGATGGTATGCATCAATGAACAGTTAATACGTGCTTATATTGCAAAATGATGGAGGAAGTTATCATTGTCAAAGATGGACTGTGGCTAGCAGTGGAATCCAGGACGCACGTTTCGTCCTATTCGGGGCTCGTTAGCTGAAAGTACCTGCAACTCAGGGTTAGTGTTTACTCCGGGACTCGAACGAATGTACCGTTCGCTTCAAACGCCATCGCGTTATCTACTTAGACACTGGGTCCTGATATCCGTTTTTGCTTATAAAGCTTGTAAATTAAAGTAATATCGAGGTGATTCATATAGGATGCACATATGCCAACAAAAGACTGCTCAATTGTAGTCCTACACTCATCAGCAAACTGTACCTCAGTTCCCTCAAGATTACAGATACATCTTGCTGACAAGTGCCAAATAGCACGAAGCCTATGTCCAGGGTTTCCTGTTGACTACCTCCAACCACTGTCTTCTTCTACTTGTATAAATATCACAGTCTGATATAACCATGTTATTGATATAACAAACAGTAATGATATGAAATTATATATATATATTTATGAGATGATGGAGAAGATTTGTAGCTCAGGTGGATGAATTTGATGGAGTCTCGTTCTCTAAAGTTTGTGCTGATGATGTCGTTCAGAAGAACGATGAGAGCTTCACAACCAAACCATCCAGCTCAGAGAACAAAAGTTCATTAAGATATATGTTTACAGAAACCAGGGTATTACTCTTAAAAAGTAATCTAGTAGAAAATATATAAAAGTTGAACTTATTTATTAACTCAGTAGTTGTAAGCCCTTCAACTTTGTTTATACTAAAAATAACAAAGAAACAAGTGTTTGAGCAAAATATTGGTAGTATTAACGATAAAAGAGAAGCGTTTTATTCATATTGCTTACTACATAATCAAACAGTACTGTTTTTTTCTTTATTCAATGATTCCTTATTATACATCTTAATAATTTGTATTACAGTTAAAATGTAACATAAATGAATGAAATAAAACATAAAAAAACAAAAAAGAGACAAAAACAAAGACCAATCAAATCTTTTCTTTTATATTACGTAATAAGTTTAACAAATAGACAAAAAAAATTGGTAATTGAAATTTAATAACTTTTCCTTGTCAATCATTCAATCAGTAATTTTCAAAAAAAAAAACATTGTAGACAATAATTTCATCCTATTTGTTTATTAGTATCCTTTATAAGACAGATTGTATGTTAAAATTAGGTTTTGTGTAGCTATGTCAGATAATGATGTTGATGATGATGATGTTGTTGATGGTGATGGTGATGGTGATGGATTCTAATAAATCAAACTGTTATGATAATAAATTCCATCTTTTATAAATGTCAACCACTAATTCATCAAACTAAAATTGCTAACTAACTACATGAAATAAGAAAATATTCTGTAATTTTTTTTTCAAAAAGCAACGCTCTAAAAAGTCAGTAATATACTAACTAAAATATTCAAATTATGCATTTTATGTATGTGAAATACTATCATTATTATTATTATTATTATTATTATTATTATTATTATTATTATTATTATTATTATTACTAGGACTACTACTACTACTACTAACATCAAATGTGCTTGAATCCTAAATATTTGACAGTATGATTAAAACCGGTGACATAGCAGATCTATATTGAAATTATTTTATTGAGTATTTTTATTGCATTATCAATAGAATTCAGAAGTATTTTATCACTATTCGGAAACATAAACAAGGTAACCTGTAATAAGATTAAAACAATTAGTTGATTTTATTGAAAGTGTTATATTGAAAATAGACGTATACACATGTCTTCAATTGTTCTTGATTATTAATCTATCATACATTAATAATATAATGTATAATAACTCCGCCTGGAGCCCCTCTACGGCTACTACCTATCCCACGCCCAGATAAAGGATAAAAGTTGGGCATGGGATTAGCAATCCAATCCGATAGAAAACTAACTTATTAAAAAAAGAGCTACCCAAGAAAAAATAACTAAAACCATTTAAACTCTACCCTGGAAGTTAGAAGATCTTCAGCTAGAAGAGTTATGACGTTTCATGATGAAAGCCAAGTTTCTTCGGAAGTCACGATGCTGATGCCTCTTCTGACAACCAGAGAAACCATTAATTTAGGTACATGAAATGTTCTTATCATATTTGTGTAAATTATAGAGTTTTACATAATTTTATTTGATTTACTTAATTGAGTTTTAAAAGTTTTAAATTCACAAGTTAATCTTGACTAAAAATGAACTTGGTGATGAGAAATATTGTGAAGAAAAAGTTATTATTTGTGAACGTAGTGCAGAAAATAAATTTCTTATTTTCTTCAGATTGTGAAATCATTTAGTAACTATTATTCTGTTGTGTGTAATTATGTGAAACGTATAGGTTTCGTTACAAACTACAATACAATCAGTCAAACTGAGACTAGATTAAAGTATAATTTAAAATGTATGATGATGTCTTGAGATGAAGACAAATGTAACAATTAGTGTACAATAAATAGGCTTCAATCAATGATATTCAATAAAAACTACAAGTAACGAATATGTAAACAGCTAAAATCAATCTGTCAAATATTTCTAATAACATCAATATTTCTTTTTAGTAAAAAAAAAAGACAAAAGGCAGGTATACCTACAGTCCAATAAGTTAACTACAGTCAATATGAATTTTATTTTTTCTGTGATGACAATCAATGGAACATTGATTTAAGTTAGTGGATATCAATATATTATTCATTGACGTCCTGCCTAGAGTACCATCTCATCACTTTGTTAGTTTAATTTAAAAAATGATCGAACAACTTAACTAATGTTGACGCCTTTTCATTGTGGTAAATCTATTCATAAGAAATCTATATAATCATAATTAGATAATTAGCTACTAAATGGTTATTAACAATCTTAATTCATGTCCAAATAGATAGAGAACTAATACAAACTCTGAACAATAAATTAAATGATATACCATTATATCACACTATTTCTTGGCAGATTTCTGTTACATTCAAATATTAAAATATATCAGAGGGAGTTTTTGTGGATATTATGGTAATCTCAATAGTTGAGATCATGAGTCAATTGAATAGATGCCGGCTCAGTGGTCTAGAGATTGAGTGTTTGCGCGCAAGAACGATAGATCTTAGGTTCGAATTGGATCGTGGATCCACACTGCTAAAGAGTCCCACAATAAAATGAGACGGACATTCAGTACTTCCAGGTTTTCCATGGTGATCTAGCTTCAATTGACTCATGATCTCAACTACTGAAATTAAAAATATGTGAAATATAAAAAAAATGCTACATTAAAAGCAAACAAAAACAATGAATCTCATTAATTATATCATAACTGAAAAAGAAAATTAAGTATAAACTATTAACAGGAGCCAAAATGGGTTATTTATCATTGGAAAACAAATAAATTGTTTAAATGAATAATTTTTTTAATTTTATTTTAATTGCCAAATTAAAATAAATCGAAAGTTTTATCATATGATTAAATTTTAATCTATATTTGACAAGTATGATAGGTAAGATATTGTAAATAATTTAGTCATTATATGTTATACCATTGAGCTCATGATCTATACTCAGTAATAAGATATTAAAAAGCTAACCATGCAATATGGTATTTATAATATATTTATACATTATAAAATATAAACTAGTGAAATATACTGGTTTCTATGTATTCACTTTAACGTTTTATTTTCTACTGGATGGAGTTGACGTCCCCATACCCAACCCTCCTCCTTTACCCAGGCTCGGACTGGCAGTCATTCTAAGAGAGCTACTGTAAGACTTCATACAACGGATAAAAATGCAAAGATGTGTATGGAAGACATCTGACAAATGTATTCCAAGTAACTACAGGATTCAGACAAGACTGTTTACTCTCTCTACTCTGCTTTCTTCCGGTGGATTATGAAGACCTCTACATTAGACTTAAAGCACGGAATACATTGGACGGTTCGGCCCGTCTGACCCATACACACAAACAAATGCACATCAAGACAATTAGTGTAGCAGCAACCTCAACATCAGTAGGCCTCGAAATACACAAAAGAAAAAGAAAGACGCTCAAGTACAACACAGAGAACACCAACCCGATCTCACTTGATGGAAAAGCTTTGGAAGAGGTGGGAACATCCACGTAACTGGATAGCATCACCAATGAACAGAGAGGATCTGATGAAGATGTAAATTCAAGAATTGTGAAAGCAAGGGCTGCATTCATACGATTGAAGAACATATGGAACTCATAACAACTGTCAACCAATATCAAATTCACAACGTTCAATATGAATATCAAGAGAGTCCCACTGTATGGAGCTGAAACTTGCAGAAATATTAAAACCATCATCAAAATGGTATCAGTATTTATAAACAGTTGTCTACACAAGATACTCAATATTCGTTTACCAGATACCATCATCAACTATTGAAGAGGACAAACCGGTTTCCATCTGAAGAGGACATCAGGAAAAGACGTTTGAAGTGGATGGGACATAGATTACGAAAATCATCCAACTGCATCACGATGCAAGCACTAAGTTGGAATGCTGAAGAGAAATGGAAAAGAGGAAGACCAAAGGACGCACTATGTTGAGAATTGGAAGTAGACATGAAAAGAATAAATAGTAACTGGAAGGAAGTGGAAAGGATTGCTCAAGACAGGATTAAATGAAGTGTTTGTGGGCGGCTTATGCTCCTTGGTGAGTGATAACAGGTGTAAGTAATTAAGTAATACATTTACTTTAGGAATTTATGCGTATATTCCACTGTTGTGAATATTTGCGTAAACCTGTGAAATAAGTTTCATTTTCTCTGTGACTACAGATAAAATAAAGCTTTTTTCTGAGTTGATCAAATTTTATTGCTGACCCAATGAAATTTTTCATTTTCTTTTCTTCTTAGCTCGTCGACCATGTGTTTATTTTAGATTATTCATCTATATTATTTTAATGACTTGGTCTGGTGGATCGAACTCCAAGAACCGTATGCTTATTCTGAATAACATTTTAACACAAAGCCATATTTACTAAATAGTATGATGGAAAATTGCTCACACTATTTGATGTGGACAGCCAATCAGAAGTAGTCTAATGAGAAGGTCAGTCGATGTCAATCAGAAGTGACCTAAAAGATAAGTGAATTTCATTGGCTAACGAATGGATAAATTTCCCAAGGATTAGAGTGGTATATTTATATGAATGAGTATTCGTGCTTTTTATTCGGTAACCCATTATGATTTTTCGCTCGCTCTTATGTTCGAGTTCATGTGGTCAATTGGAGGATTAGCGCGCAATACACCCTGTATCAGTATAGGAATTTGGACACTGCCCATCACTACACTATTTCATGCCAGTTTGGCTTTAGATTTGTCAATAAATTTAAGGTTAATTGATTCGAAATAGGCATAAATTTACCAGTTAAATACTTCAGTTACCTTGATAATATAATACTTTAAGTCTCACTTGAGTTTATGTATCATGATGCAGGCATTTCCGTTTTCTAATTTAATTGAACCATCTCCTTTATCACTGATGTTATTATTGGTAATAGATAATAAAGTCCTATCAACGATAAGCGAAAATAGAAATGGTAGGAGCATATAAGTTCTGTTCAAAAATCTCGTTAGGTATAACGAACCTTTTATGTGCAACAGAGATCAATTAATGACTTTAACTGGTAACAATATTTGAATCTAACATGCTTCTAAATTGTCATATGTTATCAAATTGAAATACTTTAACTTAATAGGAACAAATATCAGAGCACTTTAGGGACACACATGATAATGTATTCTTATCCTTTATATAGTGTGACTGCACCTATCTGTTGTATTTTATACTTTATCGGAGTAGAAAAAAGAAAATTATTAGTAAATATGGTCTCATTCATCACTTATATAGACATTTCAGAGAAAAAGAGAAATTTATTATTCACTTGATATTGTTTTACTTGAATCTTCCATTGATGTTTAGGAATGAAATTGATCAGTCTCTTATTAGCATATGTGCATACTGTGCGTAGTGCCTTGATATTTCCATAATTCACAAGCATTATAAGCAAAGATGGATAGTGGGTAGTAGTGGAATCCACGACGCACATTTCGTCCCACTTGAGACTCGTCGGATGGATGTACCTGCATCCCAGAGTTGATGTTTACTCCTGAACTCCAACCAAGGACCATTCGCTTCAAACGCCATCGCGTTATCCACCTAGCTACTGAGCCCTGATAGCCACTTGCTTGTGCAATGGGGTGAAGTTTAATTCACTTGATATTGTTTTACTTGAATCTGGATTCCTGGATTCCACTGCTACCCACTATCCATCTTTGCTCAGAAATTTATTATTACTTAAAAAACTTTTTTTCAATTAAGCTTTCACCATGTTCTCTATTGTCAAGGAATCTAGTAAAACTATTTCTATTGTGTAACATAACTGTTAATGTAGAATGAAGCATTATAGAACGTCACCATGTTGTTTTCTACAGTACAGTAAATAAATAACTATCAGTTATCATCAATGAAATTCTACAACTTCATTTGTTTTGTTTGTTTTTTTAATTTCAGAAGAAAATGAAACCTAAAAATGAAAGTTTCAATACTTTTTTTCAAATGAATCTAACGTTCATTTAAAATTACATTAAGGTTAATCTAAATCTAGCTGACTATCTTCACGCTTTTTTAAAAAAAGAAAGATCTATTTCACAATTTCGATCATACAATACAGTGAAGGAATGTAGTGAATAGACAGCCAGATTTATGTGTTTATCTCAGAAATATAGTTGATACTAATATCTACCGTGTTACCAATTATTAGAATAACTAACTACAATCTGTCAATCCTTTAAGTCATTAGATATGCAATGTATAAGGTATCCTGTGTGTATGCAAATGGCTTAAGTTTGATTACAAATTTAGTTAACTATATGAGAATGCCAATTAACACTTGCTTAATTAAATACTGAATATTTATATTTAAGAAAAATTTAATTATTTGTTTTATTAAATAAGATTGAATTATATGTTAAAGTAAATCAATTCTTCACTGTTTAGGTACATTGGTATTGGCTCACTAGAGTAGAACGGAATTGGCTTTAGGTCTTACCTTAAATGAACGTATGTCTAAAGGAGTAAGAATGAACCACATCTACACAACTAGAACTATCAGGATTACCTCAAGAAAACCAAATTTTTGTACCCGAAAGAGGTATCTTCAGGCTCTCTGTTTACATTGATACCCTATATCGTTTTCTTAAGTTATATGCTGTAAAATCCTTAGTTCTCTTTTATGATCTCTGATCTTTCGCATTTTAGCCTGCCAAAACATTTCTCCTAATTCTCAAATAAGTCCACTATTTCTAATTTATAGTAATGAATTTAATCAAACATGTTTCCGATGGAGTTTTGTTCTCTGAGCTGGATGGTTTGATCATGGAGCTTTTATTTTTCTTCTGAACAACATTGTCAGCGAAAACTTCAGGTAGAAGTCAAGTTTTTGAATTTCTTCCTATATGACTTATAGCTTGTCCTGTAGACCTCGAGCATGATTGATTATTATTGACCTATAACCTGTCATGGTAGCTTTAATCTATTCAATATGAGAAAATAATACTATGATAAACATAAACACCTTTTTAAAATTGAATGAGCTATCCATACCAACATATCGTGTATTTAATATGACAAAGCTAAATTACTCAATCTATAACAATAATTTGATTTAAAAAATATGTAACTGTATGAAATTGTAGAATCGAATGCCGACAAGTACCAAAAATGACTTGAACTAATTATTCAGCTTACATACTGTTTTTTTCTTTAATATACTTCCTCAGTTATCAAATATTTCTTTTGAATTTCAATTAATAAGAAATTTGTTTGTGTGTTTTTTAGAAAAACCTTTTTAAATTTGTATAGCAGAACAAAGTGCCTCACCGCTCTTGTTGTGTTAAAAATTTGATTACACATGTTATTTGTACTTCCATCATTCAAATTAGCTATTGTTACTTAGGAATTAAGTTACAATATTGTATGTTGTTAATGTTGATACATACCAAAGTATGTTTTTCTAAAAGCTCTGAGTGACTTAATCACTTTCTTTTATAATGTACGATATGAGTTCTATACAGCACTGTGGTAGAAAAGTACAAATTACTGTAACATTATATATATATATATATATATATATATATATATATATATATATATATATATATATATATATATATATATATATATATATAAATTGATGTATCAATTTGTGCTCTAGTACATTTACGTAATATGTCTTCATGTTGCCAATTTGGTAGTAATTTAAAGTGCCATTTAAAATATTTTTTCAGTGTGTTTATGATTTACCGATTTAATATCCTTTCATAGATTGGGTCCATTCCGTGAAGGACTAGAAAATTCAGAGTTTATGAATAGTCGATGACAATGGTACAAAATATGTACCTGTAAAAATTGTTCTGGTTGTTAGAAGGGGCATCTGCCTCATGGCTTCCGAAGAAACTCGGCTTTGATCATGAGGCGTCATAGTTCTTCTAAATGAAGACCTTCTAACTCCCAGGGCACAGTTTAAATGGTTTGAATAGTTTTTCCTGGGTAGCATTTTTTAGCGAGTCAGTTTTCTACGGGATGGGGTCGCTAACCCCATGTCCAACCGTCCTCCTTTACCCGGGCTTGGGACCGACAGTAACTCTAGAAGAACTACAGGCGAGTGCTGGTGAGCGGCCTATGCTCCTTCACGAGTAGTAACAGGCGTAATTATGTAAGTAAGATACAAAATATTCTTTTCAATGGCTTTTTGAAAGATAGGTTTGTGGTCCATATTTCAGTGAAAGCACTAGCATAGGCAAATGTATGGTAAGCTAACAAGTCTCTAAACATTTTCTTCAGTCAAAACATGGAATATATTAACAACAAGTACATGATGTTACATAGTTGCACCTATACTACATCATTTTATGAATGAGGTTGTCAAATAAAGTAATCCTAGAATTTGAGGTAGCTCTCGATTTTAAAGCGTGTTATGATTATTTATTTTAGAAACCTTTGTCGAACGCGCTAAATGAATAAATAGTTGTAATTAGTAGATTACTTACATTACTTGCAGTCCACCAGTTCACCGCTAACTTTATTAATAATTTGACATTGGTATAAATGCCAAGGTTGGACTTGATATTTTCAAATAAATTGAGTATTAGATAATAATTTGACAGTTTGATTCAACATACATCTCTTAAACGCAGACTATGAATTACTATATTTAGAATCATAAGCTTAATTATTAAATCAATAATACTATAAGCAAGTCCGTTAAGGTTGAACAAGTGGCTCAATGAAATCGGTAACAAATGAAATTTAGTGATTACTTTCTCCTTGGGTTTTTATTTTACGTCTATATTGAGCAAATCAGAAATTCTTTGTAAACGAGACTACTAACTTTCCACGACTCTTATGTATAAAGAGAAATTCGAAAGCACATTAATAAATCTGGTTTACTCATCAGACGTCTCGATGAAATCTTTGATACAGAAAATGCAATCAAGTCGACAGCAGCAAATTACAATATATCCTTGCTGCACACCAATAAAATGCATACTTCAGAATACTAAGCTTTGAAGCTGAAATTCCATTGTTCATATCAATCTGTGGCAAAACATGTTTTGCATTCAAATTGCACTATAAAATGGAAATAAAACCACTGATGAAGTGACTGGTATCTAAATTATCTGAGTAGAAAGCAACTTAATTCTTACACAATTTAGTCATTCCGGGGATTAAGCTAAAATTCTAAATCCTCTGATTGCATATTTATGTCAGTAATCAAATGAAGTAGCCACACGTTTAATAAATAGAATAGTTGGTCTGTTGTATTTTAGGTACATAAGTTATATGCTATTAAAATAAGACGATAGTTGGTAGTAATTAACAGGAAACCCTGGACCTAGGTTTCAAGCTACTTGGTACTCGTCAGAAAGATGTATCTGTAATCTTGATGGAACTAGTGCTTCCTGACAGATTCTATCCTATTTCACATAGCTTCACAGTCAAAGACGTTGCCGCTGAGCTATCCGGGTTGCTACTGATCTCCTGTAGAACTGAGATATATTTACAATAGTACCTGACATATGTAACATTGATCACCACCCAGTGATCAATCAATTGTAAATTATATACTACTTCTGAACCTATTTACACTTTGTTTTTCTTCAATATAATTCATGGTTAATCTGTAATGATTCTATCATCGACTCATTGAATTAAAATTTTATTGATAATAGAATCGGTTTTTAAAGATATAAATGATTCATCTTTATAAATACCGAAATTTTTAATCATATTATTTAAGTTATTCCACCTACGGTAAAAATATATTTGGCACTTAAACAATTCATGAAAATTCTTTAAGCAGTGTATGTGTATATGCTGAAATGGTATTTCATGTAATACTCCTTTTTTTTAATATTCATTAATATTCTAAACAGTAATATTCAGCTGTTGCAATTTCATTGAATAAATTTTCATGTGTAAATTATTAGTGAATCCAGGGATGAGAAATATGACTTTAATGTTTCTATTTAATAATGTTGCAATTAACTCATTTTAAATGACACTGTTTTCAAACTGAATTCGATTTTTGATAAAGCGTAATATTATTATGTAATGGCTAAGAGTGAAATCTAGAAGGTGAGCTCCGTTCTATTTTTTACTTGTTAGCTGGATGTACATGTATCCTTGAGTTGATGTTTATTCAGGGACTTTGATGTATGTGAGGTATTCATTTACTGATGTTCTGTGGTATGTTATTTATTGTTCGATAACTTTATTTCGCCTTATTCACCAATGTGGTGGTTTTAATAATTTTTTTGGCTAGCATTTTTAGTGAGTTATTTTTCTACGGGGTTGCTAACCCCATACCCAACCCTCTTCTGTTATCCGAGCTTGGGACCGGCAGTAGCCCCACAGGGGCTCCAGGCGGAGTTATTCATTAATATGACCAGCTGGAAAAACAGTTTTCAGTGTATCACATCAAAATAAATCGTTTAAAGCAAAACATGAATTAAGATAATCAGATAATAAAGGATTTTCTCATTTATAATTTGCCTCTCTTAGTAAAAGCATACCAATTCTGTACATTCCAAAATCCTCATTCAAATAATATAGCCAAAAGTGCCATTTCTACATGTTTGCAATCTTTCCTTTTTTCGAATCACGTGTTTATTATTAATTTGAATTGAAAATCTTTTATTTAATCTAAACTGCCTGAAATTAGTTGAAGAGTTATAGCCACTCAGTTATGTGAAAGGGTCTTTGCAAACAAACTATTTTGTTAACGTTATTCAATACGAACAGATACATAAATCGATTCTCAACTTTATTATGAGTTTTATTGAGATTGATTAGTGTTAATAAAATCACGAACCAATCTAGGTTAAAGAATCTTCAAAAACCAGAATGCACTGAACAACTAGTTCAAGCCAGTGCGGAACTCTTCAGTAGTCCCATCCAACACATCATCGCAGATCTAACTCAAGACCTTCAGTAATTCTGTGAGTAGACTTATATGTTATAATGTTAAAATACTATCAAATTCTACTTCATTTCGTTTAATGAATAGACCAGTTAGCAACTAATTGCTACACAAACACAAAAATTTAAAAGAAAACTTTCTTGTAATTTATGATTTACCAAATGGATTCATTATGAACTTTGAATTCAGTCAGTGAATTTTTAGAGAC
This sequence comes from Schistosoma spindalis, assembly GCA_946903255.1. Taxonomy (NCBI): domain Eukaryota; kingdom Metazoa; phylum Platyhelminthes; class Trematoda; order Strigeidida; family Schistosomatidae; genus Schistosoma; species Schistosoma spindalis. Next base: position 15,837,086 of record OX336424.1, read on the forward strand.
ATAATTAAAATGTTCATTTTAAAAATAAAAAAATTAAAAAAAATTTGATGGATTGTGTTTTCACAATGAAAACTAAACAAATCGTTTACAAAAAAAAATATTTTCTCTTATAAATTTACGCAGTTTAAACAATTTTCTCACTGTATTGAATTAAATTTAATGAAATCAGTCTAAAAACCTACATCTGATCATTGTTGGTTTAATAGTATTCAAAACTAGTTTAAATGTATATTTACAGTATATGTAGTTAATATGATAGCAACCATTTTGTTTAAACTGTAACCATAAATGGTATATATATATTTCAATTTCTAATGATGTAATTATAATTTTGTCAGCAGTTTGTTATCTTATTCTTTTCATTCGAGAGTTCATATAAAATCCCTAGGGATATTATTCATGAGTTAGGTGAATAAAATTAGCACTACAAATTGAAGAATATTGAAAACTGATAAATTTGTTGTTCAAAATGACATTATCGACTTAATAATCAAATTCAATCATTTAATATTTCCTTGTAACTCCGCCTGTAGCTCTTCTAGAGTTACTGTTGGTCACAAGTCCAGGTAACGGAAGAAGATTGGGCATGGGGTCGGCAACTCCATCCCGTAGAAAACAACCTCACTAGGAAACACTAACCACTATAAACGATTTAAGCAAATTAAACTCTTCCCTCTGGGTTGGAAGAAGTATTGTAAAGCCTCAGGATGGAAGCCGAGATTCTCCGGAAGTCACGAGGTTGATGCCGTTCCAAACAACCAGAGCAAAAATTTCTATAGGTAGGTGGAGCCTCCGGACAGTGTGGCAAACCGGAAGAACCAGTCAAATGGCAACGGAAATGAGGAGATACAGGTTGGAGGTACTCGAAATCAACAAGACAGTTAGTAAATGGCCCGTGGGGACCGCTCTCATTTTTTTCGAAGGGATTGAATCCTATACAAACCAGATATAGTACTTTTGCAAGAGAATTACTAGCAATTTACTTGACAATAAAACATTTTGGACATGGTAGAAAGTATAAATTTTACTGTTTACTTGGACTACAAACCACTCACGAAAACAATAAGCGCGAAGCAAGATAATTATTCCCCGAGGGAAATCAGACAGTTGGAATTCATTTTTTAGTTCACGTCCGATATATTAAAGACCAAGAAAACGAAGTAGCTGACGTACTATAAAGAACAACGATAAACGCGCTTATTACAGGTGGAATCGATTATCACAGTCTGGCAAAGTTGCAGGAGAAAAACATTGAATTAAATAAGCTAAGATCCGAAAACACGACATCATTAGTATTCCAAGAGATTCATTTCGGTAGCACGACAGTAATATGTGATATATTGAACGCGGCCATTCATCCCGAAACCATTACGACAGAAAATATTTGAAAGTATGCACAATATATCGCATCCGGGAGTAAAAGCCACGATAAAGCTATTCAGCGAACGCTTCGTATGTACGAACATGAATCGCAATGTGCGTAATTGAACACAGGCATGGATGAAGTGTCAAAACGTCAAAATACGACGCCATACTAGCTGCGCAATGGGTTCATCTTTTCAGTTAGAAACTAGATTCAAACATATACACATTGATGTTGTGGGATCACTGCCAGTTTCGAATGGATACAGCTATATTTTTACATGCATCGATAGATTTACACGATGGCCTATAGCGATACAGATAAACGACACCTCAGTCGAGTCTGTAGCCAAAGCCTTGATTGAAAATTCGATTTCTTACTATGGCGTACCAGCAATTATCACAACTGATAGAGGAGCTCAATTCGAAAGACGACTCTTCCAGCAGCTTACAGAACTCTTCGGAATTAAACGTGTTCGAACGTAATCTTACCATCCAATGGCCAACGGAATGGTTGAACTCTTACATAGGCACTTAAAAGCGTCCCTCATTGTCATTGTCAACAACGATTGGGTTAATAAGCTTCCTCTAGTTATTTTCGGTCTTAGAACAACAATTAAACAGGATATGGGATGTCGTCCAGATGACTTGGTATATGGAACTACTCTACGATTACCCGGAGAATTTTTCGCTTCATGTAAAAGTGTTCCGACTGATGTAGTCAACTACGTGCAACGCCTGAACGATTTAAAAATAATACCTCCCAGACAACAACTACGACGAGTGTTCATACCGCAGGAACTACATAATAGTACTCAGGTATTCGCTAGAAGAGATAATGTACAACCACCACTGCAACCAAATTACGACGGTCCATTTAAAGTGATTACAAGTACAGATAAGGCGGTTACCATAGAAGACAGATTTAATCAGAATCAATCGAGTTATTTTCAAATCCCTCGAGGACGGTTATACCAACAAAACACAAGTCTGTGGGGCCCTGTAGTTTGTCGTCATTTAGATCGGACGATGTTGTTGAAGGGCTCTCCACTTTAGTGGCCTGTGGATCGGACCTCAAATAGATCGTATGAATGATTGCTGTCGAAATATATATGTCACCTATTGTCGTATATAGTCATCGACTTAAATCGCGTTAGTCAATAACGGAATTAAATAAGTCAAATAACGAGAATGAACTTTTGAATACATATATTTTGTATATGAAGCGAATGGAATGGAGAGGAGCGAAACAACGCGCAGTGGAGATGGCGGGTAAGCCAACTCCCATTTAGCCAAACATTAATCAATATTTATAGTTACACAAAAATAAGTTACAGACATGTGATGAGTAATGGGATAAGAAGTGTCAACACGCCTACGCGCCCATATAAAAAAACAGTGAAGATTGATAAGCGAATAACTAACAAGGTCAGAATGTGACTCAAGTATTATAAATAGATTGGGCTATCCGAAAGCTGGAATAAGGTATGTGGGCTTAACATAATAACCGACACTACGAGTTTCAAGAATCAACGACGCTAACGCAGCAAAAAGAGGAGACTCCGGTAACGACAAGATCTGGCTGCAAAGTAAAATGGCCTCAACGCTGTCGCTACAATTTTCTATTGGTAATTTTCTACTATTTTGAATATTAATTATGATTCTCCTTTATCGTTTACATATGGATTATTAACCTTATGTTATACACTTTAAAACTCCGCATAACTTATGTACCTTTAAGCTTATACGTATAATTTCTTTTATAAAACGATACCATATTCCTCATATTTCTTACTATTATTTTGTACAACCTCACGGACGTACACGAACCAAATACACAGCACGCACTAGCTTTAATCTAATTTTGTGTAAGCCGATATCTTCAAACTATTGTAACTACTCTATCCAGTTTACCATTCTTTGTGCAAACACAGACATGTTTTTCATATATCTTTGTTTGCAGGGCTAAGCTATTATAGCAACTCACGTGCAATTGAGTTTGTTCACAATGAATTCGTTAAGTTATTTTGTTAACTTATTAAACGGACTGAGTCATCCGTACAACTACAACTTATCTATAGTATTGTATCTTTGTTATTGTTGAGAATGTATGAACGTGTATGCTTGAGCATTGCTTACTGCCTACGCATATATTCATTTTGCTAGCCTTACTATTAGTTGCTTAATTGATTCGATGATTTATTTATTTCCCTATCTATACATTTACAATTAATCCTACGCACACTCGACTCGCTGACTCATTCGCTTCTCCGCTTTGCAGTTTGAGCTATCTGCTAATAAAACTGCAGTAGCTGCTTCTCTTTGCCTTCTGATTTCAAACACCGTTGAGATTTACATAATAATAATTACGAGGGTGATTGGTTAACGAAGCACAGCCATGACAGACTTTTCTATAGACATCACTCCAACAACGACGGATGAAGTCGAAATGGCCTTCAGACAAATCAAGAGATGGAGAGCAGCAGGACCTGAAAATATATAAGTCAGACATAGAAGCAACTGCGAATATGCTCCACATCCCATTCAGGAAACTTTGAGATGAGGGACAAGTGCCGATGGACTGGAAAGAAGGATACCGCATCAAGATACCGAAGAATGGAGATCATAGCAAATGTAAGAACTGTATAGACATCACACTACTGTCGACACCGGAGAAGGTTTACAACAGTGTTGCCGAACCGGGTGAAAGACACAGTAGACGTCCAACCTCGTGATCAACAGAGCGGATTCCGTAAGGATCGGTCGCTCACGGACCGAATCGTGACACTACTTATCATTGTTGAACAGTCAATTGAATGGAACTTGTCACTATACATAACCTTTCTTGATTATCAGAAAGCATTTGAAAGTGTAAATAGGAGAACATTATGGAAATTTCTTTGGTACTATGGTGTATCTGAGAAGATTTTCAATATCATACGGAAGTCATATGACGGACAAGAGTGCAAATCGGTGCATGGAGGACATCAGACAGACGTATTCCAAGAAAGAACCGGAGTCAGACAAGGCTGCTTACTCTCCCTCTATCCCTTCCTTCTGATGGTCTTCTGGTGGATTATGAAGACTTACACATTTGCCTAGAAGCACGGAATACAATAGACTGCTCGGAATCAAGTAGAAGATTTGGACTTCACAGATGACCTGGCACTTCTATCCCATACACACGAACAAATGCACATCAAGACAATTAGTGTAGCAGCAACCTCAACATCAGTAGGCCTCGAAATACACAAAAGAAAAAGAAAGACGCTCAAGTACAACACAGAGAACACCAACCCGATCTCACTTGATGGAGAAGCTTTGGAAGAGGTGGGAACATCCACGTAACTGGATAGCATCACCAATGAACAGAGAGGATCTGATGAAGATGTAAATTCAAGAATTGTGAAAGCAAGGGCTGCATTCATACGATTGAAGAACATATGGAACTCATAACAACTGTCAACCAATATCAAATTCACAACGTTCAATACGAATATCAAGAGAGTCCTACTGTACGGAGCTGAAACTTGCAGAAATATTAAAACCATCATCAAAATGGTATCAGTATTTATAAACAGCTGTCTATACAAGATACCAGTTTCCATCCGAATAGGAAATCGGGAAAAGCTGTTTAAGTGGATAGGATATACATTACGGAAATCATCATACTGCATAACGAGGTAAGCACTAAATTGGAATGGTGAAGAGAAATGGAAAAGAGGAAGACCAAAGAATACACTGCGTCAAGAATTGGAAGTAGACATAAAAAGGATGAATAGAAACTGGAAAGAACTAGAAAGGATTTCCCAGGCAGGGACAAATGTTTGGCAGCCTATGCTTTTCGACTAGTGATAACAGGCGTAAGTAAGTAAGTAAGCAAGGATTTCTTGTGGTTTCTGCTAACTTCCTGCATTTAAATGACCTAGTTTCGAATTTCATCGATTCATATATATGACATAGATCATCTAACTGACGTATTCGGTTGGATTACAGTTTTCACATCATAATCAAAATGCCTTCCATTAAATTCCTCCAGGAAATAGTGTGTTAGTCACCTTTTCATTAATAAATGTTATACGCTCTGGGGAAACTATTGTTCATAAAGTCAGCTAGATAGTTATGAGGTGAATTTCAATCTATATAAAATCGTTATGGTCAAAAATTTATAGTACATTCACTAACGTTGTAAGATTTAAGTGGTTGACTTTCGTCGTTACACCTGATTTTACTATTTTTTAGGATTTATTAATAAGGGGTATCGAAGTTTTGTCAATAAGATAGAGGATTTGGATAAATCACTGATAGGTCCTGGGTTCGAATCTCTCGGGAGATGGGATCGTGGATGTGCGTTGCTGAGGATTCCCATACTAGGACGAAATGGCCGTCCAATGCTTCCAGGTTTTCCATGGTTGTCTAGCTTCAATTTACTCATGATTTCAACTATTGAAATCACAAAGATTTAAGTTATTAAAGTGCATACTTTTCATTCTTCACTAATGTGTGGGAAAGAATGATAATGTTTGGTTGTCTGCTTAGTCAGACATTTAGATAGTCTGATAGGTGTCAGATGAGTTATGTATTCCCCTATCTTTATTATTGTGACTCACTTATTATTGATTGTTCATTGTTGTTGGATTGTGTTGGGTTTTCGGTGTGGTCAGGCTAATCACGTGTTCTTGATCTGAGTTGTGTTGAAGTTCTGTAGAATAGACACTGGGATGGAATCTAGTGTAGATATTTGTTTAAGGTAAATTAACACCCTATAAGTGTAAACATTGGAAACCCAACCGTTATAACATTAGACGAAGTAAAACCGAACGTTATAACATTCACCAAAACTGAACTACAATAAAGTTTATAACCGTCTTTATTAACAGGTATTACACAATCCTTTGTTTTAATTAATGATCTTTACCATTTTAAATCAATAATCTACACTTTCTAATGATATGTTTACATTTCTATTTTTAGTACTTTCTTTTTCTAATTACAACAATTAGATATTAATTTTTGTCTTTACTTCCATAAACATCATTCGTATAATTTGTTTACGGAAAATATAGTTACAAATATACCTTTTACATATTGTAGTCAGTCAAAAGTCTTTATCAATGTAAACTTATTGAAATCAGTTATCCATTGAATACTTCTTTTTTTTAATATGAGAATGTTATTAATTCATTTACATAGATTATCAAAGGTCAAATGAAAGTTTACATAACTTATAGGTTACTACTGTTTGTTCTTTTTCACAACCCGCATTAACATTAACTTTCATCATAAAGACAAACAAACATACAGCTAATATTCAACTTGTCTATTTATTTATTTATTTTTTTTCACTTTAAAGGTTTCATTACATCTTCCTTTCTATTCTATCTAAAAATTCTTTTAATGGATTAGAAGAATAGAATTATATTGTTTAGAAATGCAAATGATCAGTCTTATGTTGACATATGTGCATCCTGTGCGGATTGCCTCGATATGTAGTGAACACGAACACGAGTGAGGACAATCGGATGAATTTGAGCACATAATTACAGAGCATCTCACTAAAATCTGAGAACCATATAGTAAATCATTAGTTTGCAAAATATCAATCCATCATCTTAAACTTGATTGTTCCTGTTGCAAACATCAATCGATTGTCTCAAATTTCATTGTTCATGAGTTTTCATATCAACTGAGTTCCGTTCTCGTTCTGTCCTCGTCGACCTTCTACTGAAACACATTCTATGCCTGACTACCGTTATATACTACTTATGTGGATATAAGTAACCCACACCACAGATATAGCCTTATGTCACAAGCTATCCACCATCAATTTTTGCTTTAAAAAATTACCAAATGAGTTAATGATATTCAGATAGAAGTTAATGATCTGTTTTACAGTATAAAGTAAGGGTGTGTAATTAGATTTATAGGTAATTATATAGCAAATAGAATTGTAAATATCTCAAATATCTTTTATATTCGAGTAGGAGAAAGCTGAATGAATGAATTCTGACAGTTTATATTATTTATATTGATGATGAGTAATTAGTTTTATCAGTATAATCATGAAATGATCTGTCTATTTAAGTGAAATGATTAAGTTAAATGTCTATTTTAATATCACTATGTATAGTAAATGAAGATATTATCAACTGAATGTTTGTTTGTTACTTTGTTTAATTTATTTTACCGATATTTTATACTAATATAAAGTGAATATTGAAGAGGAATGCTATAGTTAATTCATCAATTACTATGAGCATATATATACAGAGTACTGTCAAATTAATCATCATAGATAATTTCAATTACAAAATATAATATACATTAACATACCTAATTTATGGTTGTAACATGATTATGATTCATTAGACAAAATAACTAACAATCAACGAATAAACACCGACAGTATGTATTTAACTATGCTTGAAACTTGTGATCGTAATGAAATAACTTGTAAGACTAAAGAGCCAAATAATAATAATAATCATACTTGATGTATTTCAAACATTCTTTAATAAAATGAGTATGATCATGCTAGATCTTTAAATAATATGTCTATAAAACATATCACTTTGTTTCTGGTAATCAATTAAATTACTAGTTGTCAAGTCAAGTCAAATTTACCTTGAATGAATGAATGAATTCGTTCATTATTGTTATTTTCATGTAAAATACTACTGAGCAGTAGTATATATCGATTATAATAAATAAATCTATATGGAATTGTGGTCAAGCACAAAATATTAAGGAATAAATTTACTGTGAAACCTCTTATTCTAAGTGAATGATGATATTAAGTTCGTATTAAATGAAATTAAGCCTTAAGTATAGTAAGATGAAGAAATCGATTTATCAAATTCAATTTAAATAATATCATGGTGACGCAATATACCACAATGATGATCATCATTTTCAATAGTTTAGATCATGAGTCAATTGAATCTAGACAACCATGAAAAACAAGGAAGCACTAGAATGCCTTTCCGTCTTACTGTGAGACTCCTCGGCAGTGCGCATCCACGACTCTACATCGCAGGATTCTAAACCAGGATCTACTGGTCTCACGCGCGAGCGCTTAACCACTAGACCACTGAGCCGGCCAGCATCCAACAGTGTTAATGTCGAACTTCAACTAGTCCACAAAATTGAGCGACACATCCACCATGGTCATAAATGAGTTATTATCTCTTGGTGCTGATATTAAGAAATGAATTCCGATCAGTTTATTTTGAATTTTACATTGTGAGATGATCGCCTTGATATTCCCATTAAGTAACAAGTACTTTGAGTGAAGATATGTGAAATCAGGAAACGCTGAATTTGCTTGATTATCAAAAAACCTATAAATAAAATAGAAAACCTTTTTTCCATAGCGTAAACTCTTAGATATTACGAATCATTAGCTCAGTGGATGAATCATTGAGAGTTTGAAGTATACGTCAAAGGGTTTGAATTCCTCAGTGAATGTCAGTACTGTGATTCAGGTTCATCCGGACGATTAGACCAAAATAAAACAAAATATACCTTCTAGACTTTACTGTTCCCAAATGCCCTGGTGCGGCCGAGAGTGAGGAGTTCGCTCTATCTCTCAAGATGCTCTCACATGGCCACGCATATATAGCCTCTGCCAGGTAAGTCCTACTCACTGACTTCTCCCACAACGGGTGTTGTTTACGGAATTGAGAGGACTAAAAGCTAATGTCTGGTGCTTTAACCGGGTTGGTGGACACAGAGAGTCCACCTAGGGAAGTTGGAAAACCCTGATTCCAAACTAATGGTGCACATGAGCTCTATTATCCTGAGTGAACAAATGGTATGTGAACCAATCGTTGGTCACCGGCTAGTATGGGATCGCATCTTCTTACGATGCTCCACTACCTTGCGGATCAGACCTTTAGGTCGAAGGCTCAGGGTGTGGCCCCCTAAGAAAACCACCTGCTTTGGTTTGAGCACTCGTGCAGTATTACAGCCCTCACACAAATCAAATGAGATTTGTTTAGCGCATATGTATCTGGTGCCCCCTTGTACCAGTATTTATGTGTTCAAATAAATAAATAAATAATAATCTAGACTTTACTTCTAGTCACTATTTATTTTAACTTAAAGTGAGATGATTGATTTTTTTACTGTTTTCTTTGACAAATCGTTCTCCTCAGCCGGACGTATGGTGATTTAAAATGAAAAAAGAAAAGAATGTGCAAAAAATGGTTTAAACGTGCTTTGCTCTTTGATTACTCTGCAATATATTTGATTCTGATTGGATGAATAAAATGTGTCTTATCTCGGTAGTTTGTAGATAATACATATATATTCTGAAAATAATTACAGAATACATGTTGGTTTGTAGGCCTAATTAATTTTATAATGATAGCTATATTAAACTTAAAAGACATACATATGATATTATACTGTTTGAAGTATTATAGTCTCAAAAATAACTGAGGTAGTACATTTTTCAAATGGATTATAACAATATGAGGCATCAATTGGGAATCATTAATTTTTTTTAGGTGTATATCCTGTAGATGTAAAAACAATGTATTCGATACACGAACAAATGAAGGAAATGATATTGCGGTGTATGCTACTTATGTAGACATAAGTAGTATATGATGTTAGTCGTGAATAGAATATTTGGCAGCAGAGAGACAAGAAAACCGAACAGTAAAGAATGAAAACAGACTGCAATTTGTATGAAAATGCAAGAACAATGAAGTCTGAGTCATTTTGAGACAATTGATGGACATTTTACAAATTGAACATTTAATATATGGTTGTTACATTTTACTAGCTAGTTCTGTAATGTGTTGTCAAGTACATTCGATTGTCCCCATTGGTGTTCTGTTCACTACAATATTATTTCGCAAACAGATTACGGCAAATTATTCCATAGTGTAGGAAATTTACTCGTATAGCTATTCATATACAAAGAATATTCAGAATAATATAGTTTGACCATCGACAGAAGTTACGAAAGAGTTTCGATAAAGAGAAGACGGTTTTACAAATAATGGGACATCAGATCCACCATATTTGAAGAGAATGGATACACTCCCGTCCATTCTATGACTGTTTTAGTCCTTAATGGAGTTTATAGCTTTGTCGATTTTTAGATAAGTGAAAGAAATAGATTTTATTTAGTTATTAATTACATGCATGACTTGCGAAAGTATCATTTACGAAATTATTATTTTTCTCAAAAGCATGACTGAAAGGATTCACAAAGATTTTAGACTTGTTTATAAATTTGCCATCATGAGATGTTCTAATATTGAAAAGTAGGGTTAGGTATGTACTTTTGAAGTATTATTAAGTGCTGACAACTCATTAATGTCTCTGAACTTATGATTGTCTTTAAGTTTTTTTAAATTATATTTATTTGTGCAACTGTTAGAAATCACTTTACTTAAAGTAACACTTCTGTAGACGTCTTAATATATTACGGCACTTAAATTGTATAAATAATTCGTTAGACTTTATAGTCTGGTACGTTTTCAGAGGTGTAAAAGAATCTAAACACAAGCCAGTGATCTAATGAAATATGTCAGTTAAATCCACCAGACTATCACTTGAGAAGAAGGTATCTCAGTCTGGCTATCTTACATGGGTATGCAGGAGGTCCCAGTCAGTATGTTCGTAGTCCTATTATTGACTGATTTTTGAATGAGAAGTCTATAAGAGGGACGAATAGAGAGAGTGCTAACTACTATATTATGGTTACTGCTTTCAAATTCATTGTGTACACGTATATATAGTGCAATGATATATGTACAGAATATCAACCCAGGCATACTATCATGTCTTGTTAGTGTGTAAACCCACTGTGACCAACAGTGTATGTTAGTTGTTTCTGGAAATTTATCATCACACGACCGACCACTACTGGTATCCCAATATATTTCTAGGTAATTGAAGTATCCTATTAAGACCTCTCAATTGGTATTTAGAGCACATATATCATCTACATTAGCTCAAGCGTTTGGGGATCTGTATATTCATTCTGGGAGTAGAATATGAGTTGAAGTGTTAATTGAGATGCAAACCGACTTAGGTAAACTATTCAAGACAGTGTTTTGAAGTTTATTAGTTATTAGGCAACCCAAGGGATATATAAAACAGCCACTACCTCGTTTATTTTCGCTTTTACAGTAATGGAGCTAATGATCCTGGATTTTCATTTCGTAGTCAGACACTACGGAAGATAATCATATTTCAGTGACAAGAGTGAAAAAAAGATCTGTCTAGTAAAGCTATGATTCTTGAGGCCGAAATTTTATTTAGAAATGAGTGTGCATTGGTAAAAATAAGTTTAAAAAGAAAGTATAGAGAGTAAAATTATCCGATAACGTATTTTAGTGGTGACTAGACTATGGAAAAGAGGAAGGCCAAAGAACACATTACTTACTTACTTACGCCTGTTACTCCCAATGGAGCATAGGCCGCCGACCAGCATTCTCCAACCCACTCTGTCCTGGGCCTTCTTTTCAAGTTCCATCCAATTCTTGTTCATTTTTCTCATATCTATCTCCATTTCTCGGCGTAATGTATTCTTTGGTCTTCCTCTCTTCCTTCGACCTTGAGGATTCCATATGAGGGCTTGTCTTGTGACGCAGTTCGGTGTTTTCCTCAATGTGTGTCCTATCCACTTCCAGCGCTTCTTCCTGATTTCTTCCTCCACTGGGATCTGATTTGTTCTCTCCCACAGTAGGTTGTTGCTAATAGTGTCCGGCCAACGGATCCGAAGTATTTTGCGTAGACAACTGTTAATAAAGACCTGTATCTTTTGGACGATGGATTTCGCAGTTTTCCAGGTTTCCGCCCCATACAGTAGAACTGTCTTGACATTTGTATTGAAAATTCTGACTTTGGTGTTGGTTGCTAATTGTTTTGAGTCCCAGATATTCTTCAGTTGTAAATATGCTGCTCTTGCTTTGCCAATCCGTGCCTTCACATCTGCATCAGATACACCGTGTTCATCGATGATACTGCCCAAATATGTAAAGGATTTTACATCTTCCAAATCTTCTCCGTCAATTGTGATTGGATTGGTGCATGCTGTGTTGTATCGAAGAATCTTGCTTTTCCCTTTGTGTATATTGAGACCTATTGCTGATGAGGCTGCAGCTACACTGGTTGTCTTCTCCTGCATTTGTTGTTGCGTATGCGATAGAAGAGCCAGATCATCTGCGAAGTCTAGATCGTTCAGCTGCATCCTAGCTATCCACTGTATCCCGTGTTTCCCTTCAGATGTTGATGTCTTCATGATCCAGTCGATCACCAGGAGAAAGAGAAAGGGTGAGAGTAAGCAACCTTGCCTGACACCGGTCTTTACTTCGAACGACTTTGTCAACTGTCCTCCATGAACGATCTTGCAGTTTAATCCATCATAGGAATTCTGTATGATATTGACTATCTTCTGAGGCACGCCGTAGTGTCGAAGAAGCTTCCATAGGGTTGTTCTGTCCACGCTATCAAATGCTTTTTCGTAGTCGATGAAGTTGATATAGAGTGATGAATTCCATTCAATTGATTGTTCCACAATGATCCGTAGAGTTGCGATTTGGTCTGTGCACGATCTATCCTTACGGAATCCTGCCTGTTGGTCTCGAAGTTGGGCGTCTACGGAGTCCTTCATCTTGTTTAACAATACCCTGTTGAAGACTTTTCCTGGTATTGAAAGAAGAGTGATTCCCCTGTAGTTGTCACAGTTGCTGAGATCGCCTTTCTTTGGTATTTTGACTAGAAGTCCTTCTTTCCAGTCTTTTGGCACCTGTTCCTCATCCCAGATCTTTCTGAAGAGAGTTTGGAGTATCCTTGCAGTTGCCGCTACGTCTGCTTTCAGTGCCTCTGCTGGAATGCTGTCTAGTCCTGCTGCTTTGCCACTCTTGATTTGTTTGATAGCCATGCTGATTTCTTCAATTGTCGGTGTGCCAACATCAATTGGGAGGTCCGTGAGTGCTGCTTCGATGTTGGGTGGGTTCAGTGGGGCTGGTCGATTCAAGAGTTCTTTGAAGTGTTCTACCCACCTGTTTCGTTGTTCTTCAATGTTGGTGATTATTTTGCCTTCCTTGCTTTTCACTGGTCGTTCTGGTTTACGGTGATTTCCATAGAGTTTCTTTGTTGTGTCATACAGTTGTCTCATGTTTCCTTCTCTGGCAGCCTTTTCCGCCGTCAATGCCAAATCTTCCACATATTTACGTTTGTCAGTTCTGATGCTCCTTTTCACTTGCTTGTTTACTTCTGTGTATTCAGCTTGTACCTTGACTTTTTCTGCTCTTGTTCGACTGGTATTGATTGCTGCTTTCTTGTTCCTCCTTTCTTGAATCTTATCCAGTGTATCGACCGTGATCCAATCCTTGTGATGGTGCTTCTTTTGGCCCAGAACCTCATGACATGTTGAAGTGATTGACTCTTTTATCTCTTTCCAGTTGCTCTCCATAGTAGTTCCTTCTCCATTGAGTAGATCATGAAAGGCTTGGAACTTATTGCTGAGGGTTATCTTGAATTTATTGAGTTTGTCATTATCCCGAAGAAGAGCCGTATTAAACTTTTGGGATATTGTCCTCCCCGTTGTCCAGTGCCTCTTGAGTTTCAATTTCATCTTGGCGACCAGCAAGTGATGATCTGATGCTATATCAGCTCCTCTCTTTGTTCTCACGTCCTCCATCGTCCTCCTGAACTTTTTGTTGATGCAGATATGGTCGATTTGGTTCTGTGTGGTGTGATCCGGTGAAGTCCATTTGATTTTGTGGATGCGTTTATGTGGGAATATAGTGCCGCCTATGACCAGTTTATTGAAGGCACATAGATTTGCAAATCTCTCACAATTTTCGTTCCTTTCTCCCAGTCCGTGTCGTCCCATGATCTCTTCATATCCGGTGTTGTCAATTCCAACCTTGGCATTTAGGTCTCCCATCAGAATAGTCAGGTCTTTAGTTGGGCACTTCTCGACGATTGACTGCAGCCTATCGTAGAATTGATCTTTAGCGTCTTCATTGTAGTCGTTGGTAGGCGCGTAGCATTGGATGACGTTCATTGTAATGCCCTCTTTCTTTGTTTTGAAGGAGGCTTTGATGATCCTTGGTCCATGAGATTCCCATCCTATAAGTGCATTTTGTGCTTGTTTGGACAGCATCAATGCAACTCCTTGTGTATGTGGGGCATTTTCTTGTTCATGTCCGGAGTATAACAGCAGCTCCCCTGAAGCTAGTCGTTGTTGTCCAACTTGCGTCCAATGTGTTTCACTGATCCCAAGCACCTCTAACTTGTATCTCCTCATTTCTGCAGCAATTTGGAAAACTCTCCCAGTCTCCCACATTGTGCGAGCATTCCATGTACCTAAATAAATGGTTGCTCTGGTTGTCAGAAGGGGCATCGGCCTCGTGACTTCCGAAGAAACTCGGCTTTCATCATGAGGCGTCATAATTCTTCTAAACGAAGACCTCCTGACTCCCAGGGCAGAGTTTAAATGGTTTGAATAATTTTTTCTGGTTAGCGTTTTTTTAGCGAGTTAGTTTTCTACGGGATGGGGTCGCTAACCCCATGCCCAACCCTCCTCCTTTATCCGGGCTTGGGACCGGCAGTAGCCCCCGGAAAGGGACTCCAGGCGGAGTTAAAGAACACATTACGTCGGGAAATAGAAGCAGATATGAAAAAGATGAATAAGAACTGGAAAGAGCTTGAAAGGATTGCCCAGGACAGGGTTGGATGGAGAATGCTGGTGAGTGGCCTATGCTCCTTCACGAGGAGCAACAGGCGTAAGTAAGTAAGTAGACTATGGTTTGGTTTGGGTGTCTGATCGTATGGGTTCTGGCTGAACAAGCTGCAGCGAACTAGGGATCAGGGATTTCTGTAGGCTAAAAATATCGTTATTTCGATGAGGTAAACTTATTTGCTGAAATTGATTTCGCCGACCGTTAGGAAGGCCATCCTTTTGTTGGGGCTGAGGAGTAAATGGTGCGTAATCTAGTAGTTCATTGAAAAAGTGGTGAGGTTTGTTATAATATTTTGCAAATTTTGTGTGTGGTAACTTTAAGTTCAGTCATAAGTTGCATAGGTTTCTTCCATTCTGCTTAATACTACCATTAAGTTTGAAGACATTATGTTTGTAATAAATATTTATGTTGTCATCTGCCTGAGGTTTATTTCGTTGGTTTATAGAATGTGGTTTTGACAAGTCGCCTGTTATTTGTGGGCTCATTCGGCCTAACAAATCGGTGAATAGACTAGTTCTTTTTGGTGGTCTACTCTATAATAAGATAGGTCAGACATTTTGTTGAAGAGTCCATTTTTTTATGTCAAATCCCTGACACTGATTTTAGAACCAGATACTTCTAGATATACTCCCTTATATGTTTCAGATGTCTTAATCTTGACAGCGTTCCATAAACCTTTCCTGTTAGGTTTAAACGTCTGATTATGGGCTTATATTGTTCTATTGAGAGATATCATATCAGAATGTATAAGATCCACATCGACATTTAGTTATTAGAGGTAGCAACAGGCTACTGTGGTATTTGTTGCAAGTTAGTATTTTTCATTGCTAAATCAGATCGTTGGCTGACAGGTGATATGTTATTCTCACAAGTGAATTCTTTTGAAGAGACAAGGACATTCGTTGTAGTTTCGACGAGACTATTTTTCTTTGAGGTGCGCTTTTTCTTAACTCATCGGTTAGTGGTTATAGCCAAGACTATACAATGCAATTGGTATGGTGTTAGATACGTCAGTAAGGAAATTCTCATTTTATTTCATCATTTTATTCAGACGCTCAAGTTGAAATGAGTGTTGTACGGTCTGGACAATCGACTTTCGATTAAGAATCAGAAGTAATTAACGATTAACACACTAACACTATGTATAGTGAACCAAATTTTTAACAAATTGCTTTATGATAGTGTGTAGTTTTTACTTTAATATTCGTCGATCATTTATTCAAACCTTGGTCGTCAACCACAATATTTTGTCTTCGATTTCATACTACTTTTAAGTAGCTCAAACATTTTGAAAACATTTTAGCGCTCCTTCAAACAATAGTATAAATATAGGGAAGAGATTTTACATTGGTTCAGATCGATTGTATGATTTCATTTTTATGAAACAATGTGCAGTTGTAATGGTTACTGTTCGTTGAATAGTTCGCCTTTTCTTAAGCAAACCTACTAATTTCTGCTAGTCTATTTAATGAATATTTGAAAACATAGTGAATTGAAATTCACATTTGTTGTATTATTTTCCCTAAATTCTAATAAACAATTGACTGTTAGTATGCTTTCGTTTAAAACAATATTGTATTCCTCTGGGAATTTTACCAAGTTATTTTTGTTATTCAGATGTATGATGATATTTGCCTGTTTGATAGATTTTACAATATTTCAGTTTTCGTTCCATCACATCCAAGAGCCTAGTAATAACTGATCAATTTATTAATGAAATCCTTCATTCTTATAATAATGATAAGATCGAATTGACTTAGTAGGATATAATGTGTTGGAATTCAATTTAGAAAACAAACAAACAGGCGTAATAATTAATTTGGTTTAGTAGAAAGATATCAGATCTATTTTATGTGTATGTTAAGTTTTGACAAACTCACATTAAACACAGTCATTATTATAATTACCATAACTATTATCATTATTAGTTGTAGTAGTGAGCGATTTTCAAATTGATTGCCTTTCACATAACAAAGTTTGTTTGAGAAAATCATAGAGTTAGTGTATTTTGTCAAGTTTTGTTGACTGACTAAAGCCGAAGACTTTTGCAGTAAATTATTTAAAGAAGTTTATATGGATGGTTTATCATTGTTTAGAATCAAAGCATGGGTTGAAATAAAATGGTGACAAATATATTCAATAGCTATAGGAATAATTTCAACAGTTGATATTATGAGTCAGTTGAAGCTAGACCACCATGGAAAACCTGGAAGCACTGGAAGGCCGTTTCGTCTTATTGTGGTACTCCTCAGCAGTGCGCATCCACGATCCCGCCTCTCGGGATTTGTGAACAATATTGAAATTATTCATTTACCTTAAATAAAATGCAGATTTACTGATAACTGGAAATGAATCTGTACAATGTAAAGTATGTCGATGATACTTTAGTGCTGTGTCATAACAAAATTCATACAAATGGGATGTACGAAATTTTAAAGAAACTTCATTATCATATCAGATTCGTAATGACACAACAAATAAAAAAATGTTCTCCTTTGTATCAATTTCTTGAATGAATTTCTTGATTAGCTTCGTGAGAGAATTCTCAAAGCTCTAGTGAGAAGCCGTGATCAGTTGGGCTAATCCATATAGGGTAGAGACAGGTATCTACCTCAGTACAATGGAAGATGGTCGCGCAATTTCGTGGATTGGTTGAAGTTAGATATTAACACCGTTTGATGCCGACCGGCTCAGTAGTCTAGAGGTTAAGCGCTCGCACGCGAGACCTATAGGTCCTGGGTTCGAATCTCGTAGGGGGCGGGATCGTGGATACGCACTGCTGAGGAGTCCCATACTAGGACGAAACGGCTGTCCAGTGCTTCCAGGTTTTCCATGGTGGTCTAGTTTCAATGGACCCATTAATTCTTTTGACAAATCCGCCTTAAAAATATGTCGATTTAGAATGAAATTCAGGACAAGAATTCGGCACTCAGCCATTTACTGTTATATCGGTCAAAAAATAAAAATAGAAATTCAACTGTAAACCAACTACAATTTACGTTCATTCATTGAAGTTTGTGTTGAATAATGACAAATGACAGATTGTCAACGGTTTGTACTTAACTTCATTTGGTCGCCGGTTATTGGTCCAAAAGTAGGTTATTTAATATGATCATAAAACCTGGATTGAAGTATGGACTCCATGTTTAATGCTTAATTTGTGTAAACAGAACGGCCTATCTATGGCCTCCAACGGCAACCGAAATGCTAACAAAAACCTCATGTAAACGAATTTCGAAAGAAGGAACAACCAGATGGTAGTTAAAATAACTACATGTAACAAGGTAACATGCATTATTTCAAGTAACGACGCAAGCGATCAAATGTCAACTGAAATATATTCAGTTGAAAGATGCAATTTGAAGGTCATTCGTTGGACAATGAAATCGAAGCCTAACTGTCAGGTTCTCTTAATCCCTGTCTAAGGTCGAAGGTCTTGTCGGACCTAAGTTCTAACGATAAATGTAAGTTCTCTGCAATAATTAGTAAATATAGCATTTTAATCGTTTAAAGATTCCCATCACATTAGAAGACCAATATTTGAAAGAAGAATATTCTTTTCGATAAATTCTCTTTAGGCCCATATTAATAATCCTAAAAAGTGGCTGTTCACTTTATTCACCAAACCTTTGCTTAGCCAAGCTGGGAGGTGTCCACGAGCACGAAAATGTAAATTCCTAGAACTTCGACCAACATAACTCGCTCCACAGTGGCAGTCGGACTGATAAATGTAAAATGAGGTGGTCATTCTAGGTAATTCATCTTTTAACCATTGAGCGCGTAAAAAACACGAATCGTAATTCTCCGGTGTTAAAAGATTTCCGTATTATCCTGCGTAATTTCTGAGTTAATATTTCACTACCCTCATTCCCTCTGAATTGAAGGCTCATAAAGAGAGATTTCTTATTTACCATTTGTATTTCACCTATTCTCACCTTCGTGATCATATATTTTATTGTAAACTTTGAAGGGTAACGGTTCTGCACAAGAGTATTATGCAAGGTATTATCATTGCATTATTATCATTATTATTACTATTATTATTGGTTAAACATAATTATTAATCTCTTCAATACATGATTCATTCACTTCGTATTCATCCCACCTTATTATGTCATACCAATTCTTTACACAAGTCTTTCAACAAGTTCCCTTTTCTTATTTCTTGATCGATCCTGACGATAGATATTGAGTGGTCACCAGTTAAATGTTAGCAGTTCGGAAATCGACATTTGAATAACATAAATTCTTTCCGATGTATATTGCCAATAACAACGATGTCTCTTATTGGGCTCTTTTGTAACTTATACGGTGAAATGTCATAAACATTTCACAAACGCTCCTGAATAGGTTATGCGACTAATGGGTATAATGATGTAATAAAACAAACAAGAAAACAGCTGGCAGGAACAGATAGCCCAGATATTCAAACAGGCCGTCTAGAATTCATTACTCTTTTAAATATACAGCAGTTTGTATGGTGTATTTTATAAAGTTATTTCAATATTAAATATATATAACGATGATTAGTTAATAAATCAATGTGGACAGTATAGGTTAAAGTAAACTACAGTTTAAGTTCTGCGATTTAAATAAAGTCATATTGTGATTCACTTGGTAGTGTGTTACTTGACTCTTCCCATTGATGTTTAGGACTGAAATTGATCAGTCTCTTATTGGCATATATGCTAAGTGGATAACGCGATGACGTTTGAACCGAACGGCACTAGGTTCGAGTCCCAAAATAAAGATGAACTCTGAGATGCAGATACATCCAGCTGATGAGTCCCAAACAGGACGAAACGCGCATCCTGAATTCACTGCTAAACACTATCCATCTTTGCTTATAATCATATTGTGATTTGTTTTGTTTATTTCTTTACAGACAACTACTATAGTTGATTTACACAAATCTAAAATCTGAATAAAGTATAATTTTAATACACTTTGTGTATTTGTCATTTCAATCACTAGGTACTTGTTGTTAAGTTAATTATC
Organism: Schistosoma spindalis; assembly: GCA_946903255.1. Classification (NCBI taxonomy): domain Eukaryota; kingdom Metazoa; phylum Platyhelminthes; class Trematoda; order Strigeidida; family Schistosomatidae; genus Schistosoma; species Schistosoma spindalis. The sequence continues at coordinate 15,857,161 of OX336424.1, forward strand.
TTATATAGTTGGGTATATATTTTCAGTTATTCATTTCTATTCTTCTCATATATAAGTGAATAGTTAAATTTTAAGTCTGAATCCATTGGAAGATTGAATATGTCTATTTGATAATCATCACTTGGAAACATTTCATTTTAATTAAATTATTGATTGGTTTTTATTTTCATTATAGAATTGAGAATACAATTGTATGCGTCAACCTATAGATATACATATAGAATGTCTATAAGAAATATTGAGTCAATTTTATTGGTTATTACATAATTAGATTACAATTTATTTAGTAATGAAATACGTTAGTAATTCAAGTGGATTATTTTATCGTTTTCCTTTGTCATTCATTTGATTGCTTTTAATTATTGTACTAAGATTAAGATTTTAGTATTTTGAATATGTTGTTCTTTGAGCTTGATTGTTTGATTCAGAGCTTTTCAGTTGTGTAAATACAAAGACAAGATTTGTGATTTTTCCATCATCTTTTATATCTTCCATAATTTTAGGAAGTAATAGTGATGATCTATGGCTTAATTGGATACTGGCAGTGCTGTTGAGCTATGTTGATCGGTTAGTTTAAGTGTTATAATTTCATTCTCTTTTTGAACAAACTAATCAGAGCAACTTCTGAAATAATGCTAGCAAATGATGTAGTTTTGATTACTCAGTTGAATTATAGATTATAATTATATAATTATGCTAAGGCATAACAAATACGTAAATTGCAAAATCTTTCACTTTGTTAAGATGTGGCCCATAATTACATTTCAGATTTACAGCTTCATTAAATATCAGTTTCGTCTGAACATGTGCTTACTTACTTAGTCCTGTTACCTCCAACGGAGCATAAGCCACTGACCAGTATTCTCCAACCCATTCTATCTTATGCCTTCCCTTCTAGTTCTAAACAATTGTTGTTCATTCTTCTCATATCTGTATCCATTTCTTGGCGTAATGTGTTCTTTGATCTCCTTCTTCTCCTATGGCCTTGAGGATTCCATGTGAGGGCTTACCTTGAAACTCATTTGGGTTCTTTCCTCAATGTGTGTCCTATCCACTTGCAGCGCTTCTTCCTGATTTCATCCTCCGCTGGGATCTGATTTGTTCTTTTCCACAGTAGTCGTCTGAATATAGCAAATATATAATTGAAAACATCCTTGTTCATTTGTATATGTTATTATAAACAAAATGGATCACTTATTCGGTACTATAATTTTTCATGAGACATAAATGTTTGATTGGTTTACATAAATATTGATTTTGTTTCATTAATAAAAATCCATATATTAGAGTGACAAGTGATAACGTAATAGGTATATAAAATAGAAATTTGAATACTATACCATTTTTCCTCTCTAGTAAAAAAAAAACAAAAGGAACAGATATTTAATAGTTTAAATTTAGTTAATTTTATAAAAATTTTATAAATGAACTTCCATTGTGTTATTCCATGAACTTTTACAATTATCAAGGTAGAAAATTGTTCAGCAATGATAACATTTCATTGGGAATAAATAAAAAAATGCGTCTTTATATTTTAAATAAAAAGGATTAGTTCAGCGAAGAGTTCTCTTTACGGCGAATTCATTTTTAAAGCTGTACAATCGCATATATATATATATATATATATATATATATATATATATATATATATATATATATATATATATCAGTAGTCGAAATCATGAGTCAATTGAAGCTAGACCACTATGGAGAACCTGGAAGCACTGGACGGCCGTTTCGTCCTGGTATGGGACTCCTCAACTATGCACATCCACGACCCCGCAAGATTCGCACCCAGGACCTACCGGTCTCGCGCGCGAGCACTTAATCACTAGAGCACTGAGCCGGTCACCATCCATTGGTGTTAACCTCTAACTTCCTGGAGTTCTAATCAAAAGCCGTTATCAGTGGAGTTCAACCAGGTCTGTTGTGAGATATCAACTCACTAAAGACAGTGTATGGTGGCGAAATTTCTTGGATTGATTGAAGTTAGACATTAACACCGTTTGATGCCGACCGGCTCAGTGCTCTAATGATTAAGCGCTCGCGCGCGAGACCGGTAGGTCCTGGGTTCGAATCTTGAGGGGTCGTGGATATGCATAGTTGAGGAGTCCCATACCAGGACGAAACGGCCGTCCAGTGCTTCCAGGTTCTCCATAGTGGTCTAGCTTCAATTGACTCGTGATCTCAACTATTCAAATTCAAATTCCCATAAAACTTAAACCCTTACAAAAGTTCAGTTTGAATGTAAAGAATATTCACGCATACGAAATACAGTTGTTCAGATACTTTACATATATGATTGAAAATTACGGTAAAATAGATTTCTTAGTCATTGTCTAACGTTAAGTATTCGGAAAATGTATACTAACTGCACAATGGAAATCTAAGTTGTATCTTGGATTAAAGTAAACAGGGTTTAACTTTATCAGTTCGTCTCTGAGATGCATATTCTATTACAATCCCATAGTATATAAATTGGATAGATAAAAAAGTTTTTTTAATATATTTTTCATATTTTTATTTTTGCGGTGAATTCAGTAAAAAGCATGAAAGTATATTGGTTTGTTGATTATTAAAACCAAATAATGAAGCCTAAATTCATGATACTGAAAAATAAATCTGGTTACGTGTCGTAATGATGATAGAAAGTGTAACGTGAAAAACGTATCGATAAGCTAAAATTTTGTAACGAATTAATGACGTCTTAAAATTCATAAATTTTGGTAATAACCACCTTTTGATATTGTTCCATGTATATATATATATGGTTTGCGCTACTTACGTCAACAGACATAAGTAGTATGTTACAGCACTTGGGAGCGGAAAACCTTGCACCAGAAGAGACTAGAAGCGAAAACAGAAAGGAATTGTGAAGTGAAAGAATCATGCAAAAAGTGAAGGACAAACGACAGATATTTGCAAATGAAGTATTCATTGTATGGTTCTCATATTTTACCGAAAAATTCTGTAATTTTGAATTTATATACAACTAGTGGAGTAGAAAAGTTCTAAATTTGTTTTAAATTGGTAATGTAGTTTGAATAACTATGTTAGATAGTTCAGTCCTAGTTTATTGAAATAAAGTAATCAACGTAATAATTTATCGATTCGACCTCCTTCTTGTTTTTAGAAACATCCAGTTGTATCTTAGTTGCAATCGTCTCTTCATTTCATTCATATTGTTCTTTAAAATTTGTTTTTTTTTATTGTTGATATGTTTTAAATTAAGTTACTAATTCATAATAACCAGACTTACTAGCCTGTATGTAGATGAAGAGAAAGAAACGAAATACGATGAATTCATCTTATTCTGCTATAAATAACTTTCTTCTATTGTTTAAATAATCGCTAAATTTCTAAGTAGACTATTATTCATTTCTTCTGTATAAAGGAACTTATATATATTCAAAGTGAAAGGTTCTAGATTTGAGTTTCAATCGTGAAATCAATGCAGAAAAGTAATTATATCCAAATACGTGAAACGATGGTTCTTCATTCCACTATTGACCAATATCTAACTGAATAGATGTATAGTGGCTAGCATTGGAATTCAGGACACGCGTTTCATCATACTTGAAACTCGTCAACTGGATGTATCTGCATCTCAAACTTGATATTTACTCTGGGATTCGAACCCAGTCCTGATCGCTTCAAAAGTCATCATGTTATTCACTTAGCTACTAAGTCTTGAATAAATGTATAGACATAATATATATTCACTTTGTTCTTTCGTGTATTCTAGACATAAGCATTTAATTGAAATTTCGTTCAATTTTTTTTTGGTTTTTATATTTGTACTAACTACTTACCTTTTACTCTTATTCGTTGTTTCTATTATTTATCTACTTATATGTTTATCTGTCTATCACAAATTCGAATTGAACTGTTGATAAGTCAATGAATAATGTTGTATACATACAATAGAATAGTTTTTTGTTCAGTCGAATTTAAGACAAACAGTAACATTTATTAGTTATTTTTTTTGACATGATCACACACCTCAAATACTGTTCAATTTTTCTATACAATTTTCATTATATGGTATAGATTATATTTAGTTTGTTTCTAACATCATTCGAGTTACTGGGTGAAGTTTTTATTTGAAGGTAAAGTTTTTTTTTTCAATATTTCCTTCACAAAGATATTTAAAACATTTCCGCCGTTGTACTTATATGTAAGGGTTAAAAAAATTGTAATATTCTCTCATTAATCTCAGCTAATATACATATATGAAAGCGAATGAAATTAAACAAATCAGTTTGTAGATTGAAAACGTCCTACTTAAATACTTATTGTAAAGATAATAATGATGAATATGGAAATTGAAATTCTTGAATTAAATTAATAGTGAATATGAAAATTTACAAGGTTAAAGAATCTCAGTCTATGATAAAACATCTGTATGGTGTTTTTTTTTTCAAAGGTGAACCATTTACTTTAGCTTGTTGTTAGTCAAGTAACCACAATATTATTTTTAAATGAGATGTATAGTAATATCAGAATAAAACTTCAGGAATTATGAAATAAAGATCAATTAAAAAAACGATCCACTTTATAAATTTTCAAAAATAAATTCATATTTGAAGCTGATGATTGATTACGTACAGCCACTAATATCTATAGAAATCATTAGTATTTTCAACTTGGTTATGTCAGATTGTCTAGAATTTTCATGTATTACATACAAACGTTCTTTAGTGGTTCCGTAAATAGATAAGCTTTAAACAAGTAAACAAGTCAATAACTTGCTCAAATAATTTAAACACAAACTGAAGAAATGGGAATGATTTTAACTGATTAATAAACATTAAAAATATTCAATTAACTTAGTGAGATAATGGAGAAGATTTCTAGTTCAGGTAGATGATTTTGGTGGAGAGAACAAAGCTCTACCGAAATTCAAGTTAGTTAAATTAAGGAACTAATTCACTCTTTCTAATATAATCATAATTTGTAAATTCTATGCATTCCAAACTCTAAGAAAGTCAGTTTTAAATTTAAAATCACTAACGAAACCAAATATTGCATTCTTCTAGTCTAAAGTTTAATTATATTCTCTTCATTTATTTTACGAGAAATTTCACAGAATCTTTATTAGTTAATATAAAATGATTCTTGATAACCAACTGACGATTGTTCGACGATCTTTGCACTTCCTGAACTGTAAAAGATAGAATCTCTAGTAGATTAAAGCGGAGTTTGCTACTATGAATCTCAATAGTTGAGAGCATCAGTCAATTGAAGCTAGACCACTGTGGAAAACCTGGAAGCAATGGACGATCGTTTCGTTCTACTGTGGGACTCCTCAGTAGTGCGCATCCACGACCCCGCCTCGCGAGATTTGAGCCCAGAACCTATCAGTCTGGCGCGTTAGCGCTTAACCACTAGACCAATGAGCCGGCATTCAACGGTGTTAATGACTAACTTCAACTAATCCACGAAATTGAGTGACATATCCACTATTTTCTTCAGTGAGTTACTATCTCACAACTGACTTAGTTGAACTCGACTGGTCACTACTTCTCACTAGAACTCCACGAATTATTAGAACGAAACGGCTGTCCAGTGCTTCCAGGTTTTCCATGGTGGTCTAGCTTCAATTGATTCATGATCTCATCAATTGAACTTACTACAATCTCCACATTACCCCTTCTGATACTATGTATCTGTCACATTTATTAAAGACTATAACTAAATATATAGGAGACATAACATTTCTCTTTTAAATATACGAGAAAGTTAAGATAGTATTATCACTGCATCGGGAATTTACTTATTATTACGGGTTTTTTCTTTCAAGTTATTCAGACACTGATTTCATTGATAAGATGATTAATTCTTGTTTCTTTTGTCGTTTAATTCTTATTGTAGTTAGTCAAGTAACATTAAGCGGAATAGTATTTTTTAAATTCCGTTTAAACATATAAATGACAGTGTTTTACTTTTGTCTCCTCTTAAAAATTATCTGTTTTACATCTAACTTGAATTTCTTATTTTCCTTCATTTTGATTCGTGTTATCATTGCCATTTATTACATTAGACTATGCTTTTGTGAATATTAATATAAGTTGAAATTTAAATTTTCTGTTTTCAATTAGGAGGGAACAATTTATTGATGTAATAAAACTAATTTTATTCTGTGTAATGAATAGAATACAAGAATAGGTATTGGGCATAAGATTAACTATAAAGATTCTAGTGAGAAGTCGTAGCCAGTAGAATTCGACCGTGTCTGTTGTGAGGCAGTGGCTCACTGATGAAAATGGTGGAAAGTGGCGTAATTTCGCGAATTCGTTTAAGTTATACATTAACACCGTTGGATTCCGGTTCAGTGGTCTAGAAATTAAGCGTTCGTGCACGAGATCGAGGGTCCTGGGTTCGAATCCCGTGGGCGGAGTCGTGAATGCGCACTGCTGAGGAGTATCCTACTAGGAAGAAATGGCATTCCGGGTTTTCTATGGTGGCCTAGCTTTATTCGACTCATGAATTCAACTATTAGATTACTACAATCTCCACAAAACCATTTTCTGATTCTAATATATATTATTTAAGAAATTAACTACCTAATGGAGAGTTTTGCTTCATAAAGCAGTTGATTAATGTGGAGATGTAACTTTCGCTTAGTATGTTTTCGTCTAAGTTTAAAATATTCCCAAAATGTTCTATAAAACGATTTCATTCAAGTTTACTTAAAATTAATTATAAATGAAGTATCGTTTAAATGATCACTAGGGTATTAAGAGTGGAAAAAACTACTAAAAAGCGTTATACATTACTTAACTCTACAGTTCTGAAGCACTTACAGAATATTTCTATTAATTTGTTTTCACAGCACGTCTTTTTGAGAATAGATGGTTGTGAAATTCGATAACAACATATATTATGAAAAGGTTGAAATATTGATAATAAAACTGATATAAGAGCATACTGAAGACGACTGATAGTGTAAATTGATTATATAAATTAACATTTTATCAATTAATTGACTATTATGAGTATTTCATTAGAATTTACATTTCATTCGCATACGTTTTATTGAATTTATAATATTTGACAAGGTAGTATTAACAATCACGAACCCTGATCGTTTCGTGGATGCACAGTGCTAGGACGAAACAATTGTCCAATGCCTCTTGGCGAACAGTGAATGTCTGACATGGGTCAGTTCATCAGATCAATAACAAAAATAATCATCACACATCTTTTTCCAAAAATTAGTTTCCATCCTTTTTATTTCACCCTGTAGATGTGCATTTATCTGCAATAAAGTATTAAACATATCTACATGATTATGAAAAATATGTGTAAGATTTCGCTTATGATTATTTAATGAATTTACCTTCATGATCATAAACTTCCCTACCATTAAGCGTTCTACTCACTTTATTAATTTATTCGTTTTCAAAAGGATTTATAGTAAACTGATAGTAAATGAAGTGCTTCATGCCAATTACATTTCCTTTCGTTGTTTGGCAAAATATATTTCGTTTTTTAATTAACGTTTATGGATATATTCGTAAACTTGCTTGCATGTACGCAAATGCATTAATTTACGTAATATATCCAACCTATACCTTTGAGCTTCTACCATTACGAAAAAAATACCAATTTTGTGTCCTGTTTATAATCCACGTTTTCATTTTACTTGAACTAACGAATATTACCGATCATCTCATTAATATAACAATTGGTGGGTTAGATTTACAAACCAATGTTTAGTAAATATTTCTTTCAATAAATTTAGCTACTTGAATAGGAAGGTTAAATTTATCAAAACTATGTGATATCTATTAGAGCGATACATTTCAGTCACATATTAATGCGTTATACACAAATTCTAAATAAGAATCAACTCCAAATAAGAAAATAATAGGGGATAATAACATCATCACATACACACACACATCACAGAACAATGTATTGAAGATTAAGAAAGTATATAATGATCAATCTGGTTTTATAATATTTTTGTTGTCATTCAGATGCTTATAATCAAATTTAATAGCGTTTAAAAGCTTTATAAAATCCCCAAAGATATTAACATCACGAAAATTTTCCAAAGGAATCTCTTTCCAACGAATTCATTGTAGGTTGGTTATATATATATATGTCACGATATAATTGAATGTATTATTACTAGGTTGTTTAGTGTGAACGATAAAAATATTAGGTTGTATGTATTCTGTAGTATGTATTCCTTTTGCAGCCCCTTATCTGACTTCAATTGGATCTTATGAATGATTGCTGTCGAAATATATATATCACCAATCCTCTTATATAGTTATCAACTTGGATCGCGTTAGTGAATAACGGAACTAAATAAGTCACATACGACAACAGATGTTTGAGTGCGTATATTTTGTATATTCGTTTATCAGAACAGATAATCAAGGAATCGCAGCGAATAAAGCGACGAAGAAAGAGCGAAACGAGACGTGCGCAGTAGAGATGTGCGAACCAACTCGATCTAAACAAACGTTAAACAATATTTATAGTTACACAAAAATAAGCTACAGACATTTGATGAGTAGGATAAAATGTACACAAAACACTTATGAAAAAGTCAATATCGATAAGTGAATGATTATCAAGATCAAAATGTGACTGAAGAAGAATGGATAAACTGGCTTGTCCAGATGCTAGAATACGTTATGTGGGCTTAACATAGTAACCGACACTACACTCCAACAAAGAAGGGTTGTAAAACTATTACGATAATATTGTATTACAGTAAGAACGGAGTAAGGTAAGTAAAATTTTTTGTCACAATATTCAGAGATATTAAGGGGATTTAATAAAATAATTACCAAAAATAGGTATGATTAAACTCATGGGACTACATGAAATAATTAAAGAAAGAGGAATGAAAAATTAATGAAATGAAAATAATATTAACACGCCAAAGATATGTTTAAGACGAAAGTAAGATGTACTTTTTATCTGTAAAAAGTTTAGCCCTCAATTCAAGTCTAACAACAATTTATGTTAGATACGAAGAAATCTAAGTAAACATGGATAAATTCTACAATTAACTTTAAAATCAATATATGATTGAGTTAAATAGTTCAGTTCCATTAAATATTCAAGAATACGACTCATAACTATTTTCTTTCCAACCTTATGTTTTTGATTGAGATCATGAAGCGATTGATGTTAGACCACAATTAAAACCCTGTAAGCACTGAATGGCCGTTTTGTCCTATAATTGGACTCCTCAGCAGCGCGCATCCACTATCCTGCTCGCTGCATTCGAACCCAGGGCCTTCAGTCTCGCGCGCCAACACTAAACCTCTAGACCAATGATTCAGCATCCGACGGTGTTAATGTCTGACCTCAACCAATTCCCGAAATTGCACGACCATCTTCCATTTTACACATTTTTTACTTTGAATATTTAGAAGATTATTTAGTTCGTGTTACACTTAAAATCTTAATTCCAAGTAAAATGTCTTTACTATTATTCTTATTATTTTAGTAATAATAGAATAATATAAATAAAAAATAAAATGCATTATCTATTCACTATGTGATTTCCAAGTTATATTATAGTAAGCAATGAACTATGTTAGTATATGTAATCCTCAAGTATTATCAGTTAGTAGTTAGATTCACTAGTTGATCAGTTCATAGTTAGCTTTCATTTGAATGATTACTGTTTCATAAGATACTTATTTCATCATAATCTATTATAAGTAGTAAATTCTACGTTTAAAAATTAATTAATTTTGTATAAGACATGTAAAAATATATTTTGAAGCTATTTGATAGCATCATTGTGTTAACTGCATGATAGAATCGAACAAGAGATGTTATGTTCACTTATTTAAATGATTAATTGATGAAATTTTATACAAATAGTTCCCTTTATTATCTTAAAGCAAGCAAGAACGAATAATGGTGCAGAATAATATGAATTCATTTTATTTTATTAGGTTTTCGTCAGTTGCTTGTAACCTAAAATATTTGAAAACCAACGTTATTATATATATTGATATACATACGATGGTAATTAAAGATGAATATGTGTACCATGATACATCGTCTCTCTACACAGTCAATGACGACTGTTTCTTTTTGGACGCATAAATTCAGTTTAAATCGTTTTATTGCTAGGCGTTTATAAAAGCGTAATACTAAGAACACGAATTTCACGGAAGAGATCTCTTTTCAAAGAACTTATCTTCAAGCTATACAATCTTATATATATTATTTCAACTCTTTCTGAAGCTTGATTACACCATTGTCATCTTTCTTCAATTCATAACTGACTGATTTCAATCCATATCTTTCTTCAGTAACATTAATCAGTTTTCAGTTGCTTCATTACACAATCATCAAATGTTTGTTAACTTCATTAGTTCTAATCACTATCTCAATGTTCTGGAACTTTCGCTTTCAAAATTTATTTATCCTAAACAAAATTTTTACTCCTTTAAAGAGCCCCATCATATTAAAAGACTAATTTTCTATGATCTTATTAACTTTATCGGAATACTCGCTACATCGTGATACACATATTCATCTTGAATCACTCTTGTATGTACATGTATGTCAATATCTGTAATAACATTGATTTTAAAGATAATAGGTTGTAAGCAGTTGATGAGAACCTAATGAAATAAAATGAATTCATATTATTCTGTACCATTATTCGTTCTTGCTCTCGCTCTCTCTGAGTTCCATGACCAAGCCATCCAACTCAGAGAACAAAACACCATCAAAATCATCCACCTGAGCTACAAATCTTCACCCTGATCTCAAAATCATATGAGCTTAGTACACTTCTCGTTGTTCGAAAATGGGAGAACTCCGCCGAAAGGCAGGCTTCCACTCGAAAACAATTGTATTTTCTCCACGAGTGTCTTCGTCAGCATGTTCTATTAACAAATGTAAGATACAAACCCCCAACCAATGCAACATAGGGGACCAAAAGATGAAACTACAAAGGACACTCATATCAGGACATCTGGAAATTTTGACAACAGCCATCGAGATATCATACAAACGACATAGAGAACAAAGTTTTCATTGTTATTCTCCGCTGAATTATCAGCTTCTATTTTTATGGATACACTAACATCTTAATTATTACATAAATGTTATATCAGTTTATTCTCATGATCTTGTTTTCGCTTGCTTATATTTTAGAATTTTGTTGTCTTTATTTGTTCTTTTATTCATATTGACAGTTTTTGTCGGTTATCCTTTAACAATCGTTATGACTAAATTTTTTCCTTGTGATTCATAGATTGGATCTACCGATTGTTAGTTGATCCGAATAACAAGTTTCTAGAAATTTTCTGATGCTCATGGAGTTCCTCGATCCAAAATTTCAATCAAATTTATGTCCATGTTTTTATGAATGTATTTATATCAATGACAACATATTATGTTTTACTATCAATCAGTTTTCACTTGTGTAGACAAAAAAACACCCGAATTTATCACTGTAATATTTCTTGCACTTGGTGTAATTTCTTTTGTAGATGATGTTTATTTTATTTTAGTTTGCTATTGTCTTTAGTACATATTAGAGTAAAACAAAGTGATTGTTTTGGTTTATAAGCAATACTGTTTTTAAAAGGCTTTATAATCGTTGTAATAGTTTCTCAAAGGTGGTAGAATGATATGTTTTCTGGGTTGGATTTTAGCAGTATTTTATTCACTGGTCTTCCTATGATGAAGCTATTGGAGCAACTGTTCGTTTAGGGAACAAACTGATGATGAGCTTTTTCATTCCCTTGTTCAGAACATGTACTGAAGTAGGTTTTTTTAATAATGTCTGAATACAACTCTATTTGTCTGCCACGGGACTATTACTTCTTTAGTTTAATATTTGATCTAAATAATTTTTAAATTTCCTGTGCTTGATTTGTTGATTACTACGTTCAGGAATGGGATTACGTCTTCTAACTTTTTTCTTGTAAAGTTAATGTCATCAAACATTTTGCTAATCAACTTATGAATATTTCTGAGTCCATTGTTCTTCAGGACAACGTATATATTATCTTTAAAACGCATCCATGTCCCTGTTTTATGTCTTTTCTGTGAGCTATTTATTGTTGTTAACTATAAGTGATATGATATCTGCGACGAGTTTGGCTTCTATGGAGGTGAATAGAGCTTTAACATCGAAGGATAAAGTTATTTTTCCTCTGATTATTTGCGAATTGTCTACCCTACTCAAGAACTTCGTTACAAAGCTGACAGACCACTATATTCAAGTTAGTTATTCGTACTCTTGGTGTTAGGACTGTCGTTATGTAGGCTAGACCATATATAAAATGAAACAATATAAAAAGTGTTACCAGTCGGTCAATTACAAATCTAGCAACTTTCCAAATTCTTAAATTTTTCTCAACTGGGTCACTGACGATCCAACGTTGATTACCTTAAACTTGCACGAAAATGTTTTTCTGGATTACTTTAGTTTTGTTTTCACTTCAGAGCCTGGCAAAATAAATCTTCTACATCTCAGGCGCTAAATAAAAATATATTTTAGAAACATAATATAAATGCAATATTACAATTTTTTGTAAGCAATGATGGATAGTGGTTAGCAGTGGAATCTAGGACGCGCGTTTCGTCCTATTTGAAACTCGTCAACTGGATGTACCTGCATCTCAGAGTTGATGTTCACACTTGGACTCGAACCCAGTACCACTCACTTCGAAAGCCGTCAAGTTATCCACAATATTATAATGATATAGCTAATATCAATTATAGTTAATGAAAATGATTTACTCAGTATTTGTTTTAGTTATTGATTTAAAAAACAATCAATTTTTATACTAAATGACTATTTTATTTATGTCCCCTATTAAATGATAAGTACCAACATCACTCTTTGGTATTTACAACTTTTAAAATGTCAACTTTTGTCTTTAATTAGGGAAATTTGGGATTCCAAAATAAAATCGATGAAACCTTGTAGGTTTCAAATTGTTTAATCATGCATGAGATTTTATAGGATAAATAAGGTCAAATAGATTAACTGTAATAATAGATCTCACAAGAGAGAGAGAGAGAGCACTGGGAAAAAGACGTTTGACCCTGGTAATCAGAATAATTTAATTACAGAGATAATCGAGTCAATCCTAAATTATACATATAAAACAAGTTTTAATATTTTAATTTTTAAGACTAGTAAATCATCCAGAGGGCATATGTTTACACAATATAATAATCCGTATAATAAACTACTTTTAATAACTCTAAATATTTAACATATTGGTTTGTCATTACATTGATGTCAAATAGATTCCAACTTCGTTTTCAAACCTTGTCATAGCAATAAGTTCACATACTTAGGCAACATACAGGTAAATAAATAATATATTTGTAATATTTCAATGAGTAGAAAAATTAGATTTTCTGACTTTTCGTGACTTAGTGTAATAACTAAATAAAAAAACTTGGATTGCTTTTGATTTAGTTATTTATTTTCTGAAGAAGTGGCTTATACTAAGTCACGAAACGTCAGAAAATCTAATTTTTCTACTCATTGACATATTTTAAATACACTATTTTATTTATGAAACTTTACCCAATATTCAATTTATTCGAAATTATCAAGTCAAACCTTAGTAACGATACCAACATACAGGTAAGTTCATAATTTCATGAACTTAATTGCGATTTATTTGAATCGTTAAACGATGTAAATATAACGATTGATATTAGATTTTCATAGTCTTAGGGCGTAAAATCCTGTAACAGACTTAAATTAATTAAACTTGTAATGAAATATGATCATATCATTTGTATCATTTAGTTTCTCTTGGAATAAAGATATTTGAGCCTCAATTTTTTTTAAAAAAAACTCTACTCGACTATTACTTAGTTTTGTTAGAGAAGTCTACATTTACTTAAGTATAAAACCACCAGTTAACTCTTCTAATTTGCACAGTCCTTGAGAGTAACAATGAAGATATTTCAGTTGAAATAAAGGAATGATTTATAAGAAAATGTTTAATTTCAGTATTATGATGAACAGATTTATAATTAATTGATTGAATTTCATCATTTATGATGATCTGATCTATAAGGTTCTTTGTACTGTATAGAGGAAAGTAAATGGAAGACTACAAATTAATCAGTTGAAGTATGTATAATATACACTAACGTATACATTTAGACAACATAAAACATTAATATCCATAATTAAAGTTTGTTTCGATAGTCTTGTAATATGATAACTTAAAAAACTTGAAATTTGTTTTATTTTTTCCTCCCAAACTGACCTTTGATACAATTGGTAAACTGATGATCACATTAAGATACTAATATTGTTTCATTAAAGAAACTTAGTAAACATATCAGACAGTTCTCTGTTGTACATATATATGAATCACAGTTAACCTAAACGAATAATTCTATATTTATGATCAAATTTTCTTTGGTGCTCATTGACGTTAACTAAAGTCAGTAGTAATAAACTTAAAACATGAATTTATAGTAAACTATTAACGATGTGCAATAAACTTTAGTTTGACGGTTAATTAATTTTACTGGAAAAGTATTTGAATTTTTATTTAATCCTTAGATATTATATTTAATTAAAGGTAAATGAGGTTTAGTTTAAAGTTAAAGACAGAAGGGGTTAAATGTTCGCTGAGACGGTAATACTTAATCACTTGAATTAGTGAGGCATTCGTATAAAAATCCATGATATGACAATACTAACTTCTTTAGACACAGTTCATGAGGATGTTAGAGTCGATCAAATAGACTCATAATATGAGACCCCTAAGGACTGCGTATCCACGAGGTCATAACCTGCGTAGCGCTCCAAGACCTTCGGCCTCACATGCTAACGCTTGACCTCTAGACTTCTGAAGAGGCATTCAAATTCCAACTTAAATCACTCCGCGATGAACGCCTTCCATTGTATTCTGTGGGTATACGAGATCGAATGTCCTCAGTTCGATTCCTGCGCGTATAATTGTGGAGGCGCACTGCTGAGCAGTCCCATTCTATGGCGAAACGGCCATCTTATGGTTTCAAGTTTTCAATGGTGGTTTTAAACCGGTCGGTTTATGATTTCAATGCAGCTCAACAATCTCCATAACTCTATACTGAAAAATACCTAATATCTACACCTGAAAATACATATGTACTACTAATGAAATCCACTATGTCAGCTTTGAATATATGGAGTAATCGTATTCTTTGGTTATAAAATTACAGTGAGATAAACCCAAATCTTTTTGAACAAACCTTTCAGTTCAGAGAACGTTACATTTCTGAAAACATTCTATGTTGCTTATGACTAATTTAGTAAATAAATGTTAATAACATGTTGCTTTAATTTCTCGGAATCAAAGAGGAAAAATCAATCGACGAAATTTTCTCTGCCAGTGCTTTTCATCATTTTTTTGAAAAGGAAATGAATATTCCAGCTATTTTCAAATCCAATGGCAATTTTGTTTTTCTAATAGTATATGAATTTTAATTATAAACATGAACAATTTCTCATTGACCATTTTCTACGTATTTTTCCCTTAAATTTATTAAACAAAAGAAAATCGATTAGTTTGATCAACGGACAATTTCCGCCGAATATTAAGGAAGAAAATTACGATTCGTAGAGAAATGTAAAAAGCAAAGTTTGTTTATATGTAAAAGAAACAAAGCAAAGAATGAATTGTATGTATTTTAAAAAAGAATTATCCCTAAAAGTTTAAACCATTATTAATGGATAGCGCGATGTCGTTTGAATCGAACAATCCTGAGTTCGAGTCCTAGAGTGAACATCATCTATAAGATGCAGGTACTTTCAGCTGACGAGTCACAAATAAGGCGAAACGCGTGTCCTAGATTCCATTGCTAGCCACTATCCATTTTTACTTATAAAGCTTGTGACTTAAGACTATACCATGGCAATTCGTACAGAATTCACATATGCCAACAAGAAACTGATCGATTTCAGTTCAAAACAATAAAGGGAAGATACAAGGTAAGAATACCAAGTGAATTCAAAGTTTGTGTGTGAGTGAAACAAAGTAATGAATGAATCATTCCCAATTATTTAAACAATTATCAATCAACAATTAATATTTTAATTATTTCGTCTTATTTACAAATTAATATTTTATTTTTGAAATAAAATAAAATTAATAATGATTGAATGGTTAATAAATTAAGAGATAAAATACCAAGTGTACTTTCAATGCTATAGTGTTATAAATTAATTAATTAATATATTTGTAATATCCCAATGAGTAGGAAAATTAAATTTTCTGACGTTTCGTAACTTTGTGTAAGCCACTTCTTCAGAGAATAAATAACCAAATCTAATTTAATCCAAGTCTAAATAGTGTTATAGTGTTAGGCTTTATATTGGATCAAAACATCGATTATTTTCTAATTTCTTACTATATTTTTTTATTTCATTTAATAAAAGGCAACAACAATGATTGACATTAAATAATATAGATTTGATTTTTTATTTCATTAGTTTTCAACAATTGTATGCAATTGAGTACATATGAATATCTAACGTAATATCGCAGTGAACAAGAACACAAGTGGGGACAATCAAATGTATATGAACATGAAATTACAGAATAGCTCATTAAAATCTGAGAACCATACAGTAAATAGTTAATTTGCAAACTGTCAATCAATAGTCTCAAACTTGACTGTTATTTTTGCAAATCTCACTCTAACGGCTCAGATTTAGCTGTTCGTGCATTTTCACGCCAATTTTTCTGCGTTCCCGTTGTTTCCTTCTTGATCTTCTACTTAAATACATTCTATTCCTGACCATCGTTATATACTACTTATGTGGATATAAGTAGCTTACACCGCAGTATTATTGAAGAACTGCTTCATGAATTTTAAAGATTATACTTTAATTTTTTTAAACAAAGTACAGTGTATTCATTGCATTCAATTGTAATTGTCTGAAGAGTGTACAATATATATTTCAAATAAATTTTGTACGCTTTAATTTTTTTTAATTTCCTGTTGAATTTCCTTCAACAATATTTATAAATTTACGGCTTTTCATCTCATTCATATGATAAACTGAATTTTGGCTCTCAAATACCCTGGTACGGTTGAGAGTCGAGAGAGTGAGGACTTCTTTCCTAAATGATGTCACATGGCCACGCGTATACAGTCCCTGACGGGGAAGTCCTACTCACTATCTTCTCGCAGCATTACCGTTGTTTACGAAATTGAGAGGAGGAAAAGTGAATGTCCAGCGCTTTAGTAAGATTGATAGATACGGAGGGTCCACCTAGGAGAGTTGGAAAACCCTGATTCCATACCAATGGTGCACATGGGCTCCAGGATCCTGAAGGAACAAATGGTACATGAACCTATCGTTGGTCACCGGCTACCATGGGACTGCATCTCCTGACGTTGCTTCCCTGACTTGTGGACCAGACGTTTAGGTTAAAGGCACCGGGTGTGACCCTGTAAGCAAACCACCTGCTTCGATCTGAGCACTCATGCAGTATCACAGCCCACACATAAATCCAGTGACTTGTGTTGCGTATATGCATTTGTTGCTTTTTGGTACCAATATTTATGTGTTCAAATAAGTAAACTAAATTATAACAACAGTAAATTATCTGTATGATTATAATTAGTTATTTTATGCAAGTCATAAAAGTACAGTTCCATGCTGAAATAAGTCTTTAAAAGAATTTTATTGTAATTCTGGTTCATCACTTGACTCTAATTCTTAGCTTACGATGCTTAAAAATAAACTTTTAGATAGAATAAAACCATCAAATTGATTTAACCAAGATTCTATATGAGGTTATGTTTCATTTTTCAATATAATCACATATGTCACTATATAAAATATTTTCGTGTCACGGATAAATTCAAAATGTCCATAGTTGTTCACTGTGTATTTCTAAATACTATCTGAGCTGATATAGTTATTTATTTAATTGTCGAATCATAGTAACGATTTAATGAAATCTCAAAGCAATAAGTTCATTTTGATGAAGGCATTCGTAGTATGGAACATATTTTCAGTAGAGTTTCATTATCGAAGCTATCTGGATAAAATTTGGATAAAATTACTGACAAAGTCTTCAAAAAGAAGTGAGCTATGAAGTGTTTTGCTCATATGCCTGATAGCCTATTTTGTTAATCTTGATCTCGATTGGTTTCTTCTGACCTCTATCCTGTGATGATTTACTTATTTGGTTTGATTTTTATATCTTTGATTTAATGTTCGAATCCATAGTTATCCATGAACACTTCACAGTTGAACTATTCAGACCACACAAAAAAAATCATCAAAATTATCATCCAGAGTACTAAAACCTCCAAAATTTTAAAATAAGTCTTGAATATCTGGGCTACCTGTTCCTCCCATCTAGATATTTCGTCAAGTTATCTGTTTTCTTGTTTGTTTTGACACACTATTATGTCTATTGAGCTCACAACCTATTCAGGCGCGTTTACAAAAAGTTTACAACCTTTCGCTGTACGGATTACAAAAAGGTACAACCAGCGACATCATGGTGGTTTGCAATATGCATTGAAACGAATGAACATTATTCAAATGTCGATTATCGAACTCCTAACATCTAACTGGCCATCACTCAATATTTATCGTCAGGATCGATCAAGATATAAGAAAAGAAAACTTGTTGAAATACTTTATGCTGAGAATTCAATAGTGTACCACAAATATAATGTTGAATAAAGCTTATAATAATAATAATAATAATAATGTACCAATTATTGTTAAATAACTAACAATACCATTAGTATATAATTAACAAATTCATTGCAAATCAATTCAGACCATCTATTTGAAATAAGTCAAACATTTTATTATATTGTCTACATTTTGTTATGAATTGACCACCCTTGTGGATTTAAAGGAAGTTGTTTTTTTTCTTAACGCTCTTAACACAACTTAAAATATTTTGATGACCGTAAATTACCATAAAGGTAAGTAAGTAAGTAAGTAATCATGCAAGTAAGTATAGTATAGTACAGTTTTTCTCTCGAGAATAAAGAATAAGACAAATTCAAAATTGACTTAAGTTGTAAAAATAGAAATTATTTCGCATAATATTTCACTAACAAATTATCAGTATTTTATACTTATTATTCAATCACATTCACTGATTAAGCTTTTTTAATTGTTGCTGGCTTTTTTGAGTCTGATGTTCAGTTACAGTAAGAATACGCATCTACGATCCCGCTTGCGGGATTGGAAACCAGGGTACTGCTGAAAAGTTTCACAAGACAAAATGACCGTCCAGTGCTTCCAGGTTTTCAATTGTAGTCTAAGATCAATCGGTTCATAATCTCATTCAAAAACTTAATAATCACAACAATCCCATACTAGTAATATTTACATAACTATCTAATTTTAGCGATTCTTCAAATGTGTTATCAGTGTTTAAACTTCACTGTTTTCAGATTATTTATCAGATAGTTAGTTAAAAGTGAAAAGTAATTTTCTTTCGTATTCTGAATGGTAACCAATCATTCAAATGAAATTTACTGACAATAGATATTTTTATCTTTTAGGGTAAAGATGAGTATGCTTCCTTCAAGTTGGGAAAATCTACAGTAATAAACAATAAATACGTGGTATTTTAGCAATTCAGTTGCTAACCAGGTAATACAACATTTTCCGTGCCTGTGTAATCAATGTGAAAACTGAAGGTCTTTCCTGTTATGTTTTGAAATGTTCAGGTAGCAAACTACATTAGTTCACAGTCTAAATGAATAAGGTTATAAAATAATTCGATTTTTATTATTCTGCGTTGCTCATAAATATGGATGTACTGTGAGATGAAATTTACCTTCTGTCATTTAGAAAGTTAAACGAGACTACAATTGATGGACAAATCAACCAAATTTGAAATACCAGTTTATAGATTTTGCAAGAAATTCATTCATCCATTTAGTTAAATAGCATTTTAGCTGATGTTTGTTTATGATGAAAAACCTAAATCTATTTCCAAACAATAACTGCAAATCATAATCCGAATTCCTGACGCTAATTTATAATTTTCATTAAAACTAAGTAACCAGTTTTAAAAATTTCTTTCACTTATTCAGAGACAAACGTTTTGTAATATAACCGTATCGAGTCAACTATAACAACCCATGTAAGCGTTTGAATTTTTACATTAACGAATAATTGAATATATAACATACCTTCTTACATTAGCACTGCTTTTTTCCACATGCTACCTAATATTTCATAGGACCATGTGTTTTTTTTTTTGGTTTTCAGAATTGTAATAAACTATATATAACAGTTAAGAACTACAGAAATCGTTATTAGCGTCATATCTTGTCTATAATTTTATAGAGCATGTAAACTAGGGTGATAAACTAGGGATTTATTTTATTCAAAATGATCTAAGAATGCTAAAGAAATGTCTAGTTAAGTAATCAATTTTGATATAACATATCAGTACATAAACAAGTATCTAATAGCAATTTTGTTGGCTTCCCTATATTACATGTCACCATAGTTTCCTGTATAATTTAATAATCTAATTTCCATACACGTGAATTTGCTTTCATTTGTCGTCTTATGTTTTAAATAGAACACATCAGCAAATATCTTGTCTTATGAACTTATATACGTTCTTTTATGTTCTAACAGTTATAAACGAATAGAAAAATTAAAGCACTAAGGGAATACAATCGAATTCTTATGCTAACAATGTAATGAAAAAGCTGTAGATGATTGTTGAATATCATAACAACAATACATCATCACAATTCCAATAGTAGCTCGCTTAAATGTGTCATTCATATTGATCTCAGAATGACTAGTATGTAACATATCATTTAAATATCAAAATCAAAGATATGTTTAATGTATCGTTTCAAAAGGTTTACTATCATGTGACACGCTTTTTCTAAGCTGATGTTATCAAGTCTTTTGTGAATAAACCAATATAACTTCCATCAGACAATGTTATACTGGTAACAAGTGGATGTATTTAGTTAGATTTCAAAATCAAGAATTATGACAGTTAAGTATGAAAAAACGAATTATTAAATCAATTTTAATTCATGGAAGATTCTTTGTAAAAATATTTTCTTCCTATTTTAAATGACAATAACTTTCAACTGATTACTTTTCATTTTGTTTCTGAAACCACTTAGGTACATGTTCACACACCTTAATTATGAGATCATGATTACTCCTCCCTATATGTGTGACCACACACACATTTAAATTGGTAAACACATTTTCATTTTACCAAATTCCAGTTTTTCATAGAATCAGTGTAAAATGTCAAACAAATCTTCTATAGTTGAAATCATGAGTCAATTGAAGCTAGACAACCATGGGAAACCTAGAAGCACTGGACGGCCGTTTCGTCTTATCGTGGGACTCTTCAGCAGTGCGCATCCACGATCCCATTCCCCGCGGGATTCAAGCACAGAACTTATCAGTCTCGCGCGCAAAGGCTTAATCACTAGACCACTGAGCTGGTCGGCATCTAGCGGTGTTGATGTCTAGCTTCAACCAAAAATCCCCACAAAAACCCTTCTGATAATAATCAACTACTCACTAGTGGC
Organism: Schistosoma spindalis; assembly: GCA_946903255.1. Lineage (NCBI taxonomy): Eukaryota > Metazoa > Platyhelminthes > Trematoda > Strigeidida > Schistosomatidae > Schistosoma > Schistosoma spindalis. Next base: position 15,878,701 of record OX336424.1, read on the forward strand.
TGACTTTAAGAGGCATTTCGTGGAGTTCTAGTGAGAAGCCGTTATCAGTGGAGTTCAACCAGGTTGGTTGTGAGATATCAGCTTATTGAAGACAATGGTGTACGATGGTGCAACTTCGTGGATTAGTTGAAGTTAGACATTAACACTGTTGGATGCCGACCGGCTCAGTGATCTAATGGTTAGACGCTCGCACGCGAAACTGATAGGTCCTGTGTTCGAATCTCACGGGGGGCGGGATCGTCGATATGCACTTCTGAGGAGTCCCATACTAAATTGAAATGGCCGTCCAGTGCTTCCAGGTTTTCCATGGTAGTCTAACTTCAATTGACTCATGATTTCAACTATTTAAATTTCTAAAATATCCACAAAACCCCTTCTAAAAGTCTTTTGTGGATGATTGTAAAGTTCATATGTAATCAGATATTATTTACTGGTTCATCTCTGTTTTCCTTTTTTGTGGCAGTGAATATCTGACTCTAAGTGGATGATATGAATGATTATTATTGATAATATTCATATCATCAATACTCGAATATAATTATCGACTTAACTCTCGTTAGCGAATAATGGAATTAAATAAGTCAAATACGAAAATAGATTTCTGAATACGTATATTTCATGCATTCATTGATCGGAAAACGAAGCAAAACAAAATGATGAGCAATGGAGAAGGCGAGTGAATCAACTCGATTTAATCAAGCATGAATCGATATTTATAGTCACACAAAAATAAGCTACAGACATATGATGTGTTAAATGAAAAATGAACACACATATGCCTACATAAAAACAATGTTGATAAGTCAAAATGTAGTTTAGAAAGAATGAATAAATTGGCTTGTTCGAAAGCCAGAATAAGCTATATGGCCTTACATAGCAACCAACATTACATCCTCAAGCTAAAATAACAGATGAACAACAAGTAATCAGTATTTAGGATATTTTATAATTCTCGTTAAAATATATTAAAATCAATATAAAACAAAAGAATTCTGAAACAGTGTCAAGTTCAACATTATTACATTATCTAAAAATTAAAAAAAACATTTTGTAATCTATTCAAAAAATTTAACTTAAGATAAACCATGAAATCTTTTGAATCACAATTGATAGAGGTAAGAAATTTTATTTTTAAAAAATTCAACAGAATTGAAGTCAATTATAAAAGAATAAACTTAGTTCTTTTTGGTGGCTTACTTGAATATTCAGGTTAACTGGTCCTGTCATCTCGATATTTCAATAAGTTATTTGTTTGTTTTTCGTTTGTTTGTTTCTTTTAACACATTATTATGCATATTAATTGCATAACCTATACCGGTGTGTTTATGAAAAGTTTACAACGTTTCGCTGTACAAGTTATAAAAAAAGTACAATCAAAGACATCTTGGTTACTAGCAATATACATCGAAAAGAATGTACATTATTCAGATGATGATTCCTAAACTGCTAACATCACTCAATATTTATGGTCAAGATTGTTCAAGAAAGAAGAAAAGGAAACTTGTTGAAATACTTTATGCTGAGAATTCTATATTGTACTAGAAATATATTATTGAATAAAGCCATTGATAATAATAATAAGTTGAATGCACAAGAAGATAAAAAATTTTCAGAATTGTACAGTCAATATCAAAATTTCTGATATTATTCATAAAAATAGATTGAATAATATGATAAAATGATACAGAATAAAAAAGAAGAAAAGTATAAACTTTATTTGTAATAAATCAAAATCATGGATTCGATGAAGTACCTTAATGAATTATCGACTTGTTTATACTCTGAGTTACAATATAACTGAGTACCAATTTAACAATATCATCGATTAATTATTGTCACGAATTTAATCAAATTGAAAGATCTGAATAGTTTAGTGTGTTAACGGTTTCGAGCTCAGATGGTGGTTGAAGGTAGTCAACATGAAACCATGGACCTGAGTTTCGTGGTACTTAGCACTCGTTAGCAACGTGTACCTGTAATCTTGACGGAACTGATGCTCCCTGACAGACTCGATCCTGTGTCACCCAGCTTCACAATCAGAGACGTTACCACTGAGCTGTACGGGCCGCAACTGAGCTCCTGTAGGACTGAGATGTATTCACAGTTCATTGATCACCACCAAGTTCTGAATGCTTTTACATTTTTTGCTGTCTTATTTCATGTGCATTAATTAATGCAACTATCTGAAACAAGACTCGGTTATTATGTTGTCGTTAATCAATGTCAAAAAAAATTCTACTTCATTGTAAAAATATTCCAAGTGATAATCGGTTACATAGTAGTAACTTAGTTTGTTTTGAATACATTTACATGAGTAAGACTGTTTCGACAAGACTACAGAATATTGTAAACAAATATATCAGTTTTCTTTTAAATATGATATATGATATGCACAATCAATGTTAGTCATGTCATGTAGATATTTACACCAGTACATAGGCTATTTTGTATGATGACATTTTAAGTTTCACATTACTTGAGACAAAATACAAATTACCATTAGAAAACTAATGAAAATTATTCATTCATCTCAATATATTGGATAAAACATTATTAGATAGAGAAAAATGAAAACACTAATCTTTAAATCTTACAAATAATAACCCTATATTATACTAAATCTGATTACAATGGTATCAGCATTAAATATTTTACCTTGTCATCAGTTCCTGTAACCAGTGCACATAATTATACCTCTTGAATCTGATAAAAGGTTTAGTAATGCAATAAATAGATCTACTAGATTACTACTTGTATAATTATTAGATATTGTGTTTTACATTAAAAGAAATTTAAAGATAAGGGTTATTTTACACTGATTATCAAGAAAACCAGACATCATTTAGACTTTTACCTTATGACCTGAAAAGTTTAGCTTATTTGTATTAATCCAACCACACATGTAGTAAAAACTCTTGTGGATCAATTTGAAGAGCTTATCTGAATCCTTAATAAAATAATTTTTGAATTACATAAATTATATTTTTATATTATTCACAGAACGTTACAATTTTAATCATGAAATTTAACAATCAATAAATCTTTCAAATTGGACTTCTTTGAAACGTATACAAAGGTACAGATTCTAAAATATATAACTCCTTACAAATAAGATTAATTTGAAAAGGTAATACTTATTAATGTACCAATTTTATGCATAAGTTATTCTCACATTTATGGCTTAAACCAAACGAAGCGAGACACAAAGAGAGAAAGAGAGAGAGAGAGAAAGGATTATAAACTAAACACACTATATTCTTAGAAATAATAATTACTGATTTACTTCATAATTAAGTTCTAATACATAAAAAAAACAAAACAGTCTGTATTTTAAATACAAATGATTAATTCACATTTATTCAATAAATACAAATTGTTAAGCTGTACTAATTTATCTTCGTCAATCTAACAAGAAATAAAAAGTAAAAAAGAAACAACAACACGTTAATATAACTTTTTATCATACTCAATAATCGTTTATTATTAATTCAATTCTATTGTATCTAAATGAAAAGAAACAAAATAACGGATTTATTTTGTCTGAACAAAAATATATATAAGCAAAGATAGATAGTAGCTTGCAGTGGAATCCAGGAAGCGCATTTCTTCCTTTTTGGGGCTCGTCAGCTGGATGTACCTGTATCCCAGAGTTGATGTTCTTTAAGTGGATAACACGATAACATTTGAAGCGAACGGTATTACGTTCGAGTTCCAGAGTGAACATCAACTCTGAGGTGCAGGTACATCCAGCTGACGAGTCCCAAATAGGATGAAATACGCGTTCTGTATTCTATTGCCAGCCACTGTCAATTTTTGCGACTTAAGGCTTTATAGAGGCATCCGCACAGAGTGAATATATACCAACATGAAACTGATCAATTTCAGTCCTAATTAACAATGGGAAGATACAAGTAAAACAACACCAAGTGAATTTATATATATATATATATATATATATATATATATATATATATATATATATATTTAGACTGTTATTATTAGTTTTGGATTGAAAAATTGTTAATAGTAATTGTTTTAATGAAACAATTCATCCTATTTTGGACTCGTCAGTTGGATGTACCTACATCTCAAAGTTGATATTCACCTCGTTCAATTCAAATCTTTACGCGTTATTCATTTCACTACTGAGTTTTGATAGCCATCTGCTTGTGCAATGACGTGAAGCAAATATGACTAAACTTGCGTCTTGGATTCCACTGCTAGCCATTATCCATCTTGGTTTATAAAGCTTGTAATTTAACGTAATATCGAGGCAATCCGTGCAGGATGCACATATGTCAATAACTGATTAATTAATTGCAGTCCTAAACATCAATAGGAAGTTACAAACAAACAAAACCAAGTGAATTTAACACTGAAGATACTGATATGATGGGGAGAAAAATCAATTTTTGATTTATACGAATATTCGTCAAGATTAGAACGAATAGTTTGACAGATATTGGACGCCGATTGAAATTTAAAATAATTCCAACGTTTCGTCCAGCCAACTTGTCTGGACTTCTTCAGGGTAATAATCAAAATCAAAATCATCAAAGAAATATATAGCTTTTAGCAATCATAACTGTACTTTGTTAAACCAATAAAATTTTTGGATGTTGATTTTTGTAACATAGGATATAATGAGTCAGTTAACAGCAAATCGTGTGAAAAAATTCAACTACATGGTAATAATTATCTGTAGTGAAATCAAGTGTATATATGTGTGTATATGTGAGTGCGTAATATGTATAAATAAAAGTGCACTTTTATTTATTTATTTACTTATCCACACATAACATAATAACACAGAATATCAATAATTAATCTCACACATACATACATTTTGCGCACTCACATATACACACATATATACACTTGATTTCACTACAGATAATTATTACCATGTAGTTGAATTTTTTCACACGATTTGCTGTTAACTGACTCATTATATCCTATGTTACAAAAATCAACATCCAAAAATTTTATTGGTTTAACAAAGTACAGTTATGATTGCTAAAAGCTATATATTTCTTTGATGATTTTGATTTTGATTATTACCCTGAAGAAGTCCAGACAAGTTGGCTGGACGAAACGTTGGAATTTTTGATTGATTTACTCAATATGAGTTTTATTCATCATTATATTGAATCAAACGGATGTATCCGGATTTTAAATTTTCCGAGTTCATCCTCCCCCACGAAACAGTGTTGGATGCTCATATGCCCAAGTTACAATTAATTCGAATTTATTTAAGACATAATTGTCTCACTGAGCAGAGAATCGACTGAAAATGACTGAGTGATGAGGCTGAACGACGCTTGATATGAGGTGATCGAAGTTTGATTCTTCTGAAAGATTTTCATCAAATTTCTTTAAAATCACATTGGATCACTAGAACAATCAGCGTCTATCAAAATTTTATTAGGTTCTTGATCATCGTTTGATGCGTCCGACAAAGTTTCCTCATTTTTGTAAGAAATTCGATCGACAGTATGTGGGTCATTTAGATAACTCATATCTGGTAAAACAACTAGAGAACCGCGATAAGTAGATTGATCAGATGCTTTTGTCGTAGAATGATGAGCTGCATTTGATGCATCTGTCTTCATTATGCTGGTTGATTGATTTTCTGTTTGTTCGAGGGCGGCTACTGCAATAAGTTCATGAGCATTTATTAAGACACCGTCTTTCTGTGAGCTGGACAGGTCAGTGTTTGTATATTTTGTTTCGAGGACATTGGGATTTGAATCCATTGGCCGGCATGTTTCTGAAATGGGCAGTAGTGGACCACTGAGCGAATCCTGAATGACTGCCGTTTCGTTTAAATTATGGTTTGCCGAGGATTCATGGAGGCTGCGGTCATTTTCCAGCTCATTGTGCAATTGAGAAATCAATCCGTCCACTTCCGTCGAATCACCAAAGCATGAGTGATTCAACAGCTGCGCGAGTAATTTGACTAAGAACTCCAACTGTCGCTCAAATAGCAGCTGTGATCGATCGGAAGGGAGAGTCTTATTTTTAGTCAGCATCAGTAATGAAAATTACTATAAATAATGACCAATGTCGTTGCAGGACACTGATGACAAATATGGATGCTGATTGCTCGAAAAAATTTGACTGGGTTTCGTCTAATTACAGGCTAACTGTAATTCGTTTTTTCACCCCGTCGCCAATTGGTAAATTTGGTCGTCCCAATTGTTATATCGTTGTTCGGGGCTAATAAATCTTTACTTATGCCAGTCTTTGTGTTCTTACTTTCGCGTCGTGTGAATTGCAGAGTGAAGTGATCAGCGTTTTTCCGGCACAGCAATCAGCGACGGTCAGATATAACAATTACGAAGACTAAATATAACAGATACTTCGATCTTACAAAATAGTTTGGAATTAAGCATTTTATTCATAAGTTATTATACTATCTCAGAATTTATTTATTCAAAAGTACTTCAGTTAATTTGTTTGAAGTGTAATTTTGTTATTTTGGAAGTTATAATTAAATAATAAAATGGAGGATTTGTTGCTGAAAACAGTTTTAAATAATGAATTTATTGTGAGAATTAGCTTTATGTTACAGAAGGGCTAATTTAGGTATTTCATTAGAGTTTTTTAATATAATGGTTCATTTGCTTGGCCTTATTGCAAGTTGGTATCAACTTTCATTTTTTTATCTGTTTGAACGTGTGTATTGAGTACTCAAAATTATGTATGAAGAAATTCAATGTATATTTTGGAGAAACGAATTTTGTCCTAAATTGTTATGGTAACAAAATGATTGATAGAGGTATTGGATGTAGTTGCTAAATAGTTACCTCGTTTAACTACTATATTGCAAGTTGTATTTTGCTTTTCAACTACACTATTGAGACATTTGTTTTAAACCTGTAATGAAACTATTTTATATTTTATTTTGTTCCCATTTCGTTCATAACTAGATTTATAATAGAAATCTAAGTATCATTATCTAATCAAAATTGTGACTTATCGCATTTTTTTAATCTTGGTTTTATTCTAATAAGATCCAAACTTTAACAGGTTCACAAGCATAGATCACCATCTTTCGGGTCTCAACGTGTACGTTCTTGCTCCGCCTCGACGGTGCACAGAACAAGAGGTTATATGTCCACGTCATGGGACTGTTTTGTACGATTACAATTATCATGAACTAATTATTTCATAATCCAAATAATACAGGAGGCATATACTATAGTTTTTAAGTGATTTCACATCATTGGGATATTATTTATATGTAATTAAATCTAACACATTGCCGTTCCGTTAATCACAAGCATAGTGAATGCTAACACTACAACAAACACATAGAATATATTATTTTGAATATTTCCGGAAGGAAAACACTGATAAGCAATGACAACAAGAAGAGTAATGACCACTGTTCATCATTATCGATGTACAGTTGGCTTTAGATGATAAAACTTTGAATGAATAAATTTACTTAGATCAAAGTCAGTAATCATTTGAATTTGATTCTTAATTCAATAAAACCCTGTTTTTTTTTTAACTCATTAGTATAATTACTACTACTACACAGAATACTTGTGTACTAACCTATGAACATTGTACTATTGATCATGGAGTAAATATGTTTAATATTTAAAGCAATTAACCCCTTTTATAAATTTTGATAGAACAATGAGAAGACGGAGTTGATCTCAGAAATGTGATGAATTTGCGCTATACATTTCAAACAATATGTTGACACATGTACTTGTCAGGGAATTTTACATGAAAATTAATAAAGGTCATTTCAATCGTTGAGATCATGAGTCAGTTGAAGCTAGAAAACCATGGAAAACCTGGAAGCACTGTACGGCCATTTCGTCCTAGTATGGGACTCCTCAGCAGTGCGCACCTACGATCCCGCCCCCAGTGAGAAATAAAGGTCAATCAAATGAAAGTTAAAGTGAAAAGTAACAAAGGGGAGAGAAATAATTTTACACCATATAGAAAGAATAAGAAATTGTCGCGTTATCCTAAGCCATAAAATAACTTAAGGATTACCAGGGTAAATTCAAGGTTACGACAAATTGTTATTTAGTATTATCTGAATTCCATTTTTCATTCATTAATGTTTAAATACAAATACTGTTTTGTTGTTATTATGTATGATTCTCTATGTCAAACTGTACAAAAAATTTAATAATAAATCTTATTTTTTAATAACCTTTATAAATTTTCACTTTTACACTTAACTTCTGTTATATCTTATGGCCTTATGAAGTAATGATACCGCCAATAAGAGACCAATGAATTATCGGCCGAACTAATGATGCATAAAACCTGTACGAGCAGTTTCGAGTCTGTATCGGTCCTTTCCCCTGCCTAGCCTCTCCTTTTAAGCTCAGAACACCAATCTGAGCCTTCACGATATGAAACATGTATTTCAAACATACAACAGACAACATCGTAATACAAAATAGAAAACAACATTTGTACGAGATCTAGCTAGAAGTAGCCGTAAATATGAGAGATTGTAATTAATAGAGTAGGTATATTTCAAGAACGGTAAATCGCATAATAATAGTTTATAGATCAAAATAAAGCTTGTAATAAGAGGAGTATGAATATAAACAATTTAGCTACTGAATAGTTATACATTAAGAATAAACATATAATATTTGTCCATAAATATTTCTCAACAACTTCAGCCTACAATACATAATTAACTATTTAATGTACGTACAATATTAGTTAAATTCGTTCATATATTTGAGAAAAACCTTATATCTATTGATTTATCTCCAAGATAAATCAACATAATTTTATGATTAATTCATTTAGATAACTGAAATTTATCATAGAATATTATGAAGGTAATTATTTCTTAGTTAATTATATTTTTATTACATTTTAGAATTATGATTGATTATGATTCTAATGGCGAAATTCCATTCAACTATTGTTCAATAAATTGATATATTCTTACATAGTGTATAACCGTGAAAATTCATTATCTGTCTCTTTTATTTTTATATGTTTTAGTTACTAATGTTAACTGTACTCTATACTAAACAGAAATCTAAATATCTAATAAAAAACAGTGCTTTGCAACTTATTCCAATATGATAAAGAAACAAACATGAATTAGAGTCCTTATAACATTAGCTGTATTTGATTAAACAAATGATTAAGTTGTTATTAGTATGGATTCCATTTACAGGCTTTCAAAGAATTCACGATTTCTTGTCAAACATAAGCAGACTTTGATGTATTTGTATTAGCTACTTATGTAGTTTGTAGTTATATATATTTGTTAAGTTTTTTTAAACGAATGCATTAACAAGGATACCCTTATTGAAATGAAATAAACTTTTGTCTAGAGTTTGGATATTTGATCGTTTCCTCTCATATATATATATATCAACAGAACCTTGAACTTAACGAATGATATATTGGTTTGTTACCTGTTGGACAATTAATCCAAAACTAATTTTTCACTTTCACCGTATATATGTATATATTTGTATATCATTATTTCAAAAGTATTGTTTTCATTCAGTCTACCTTGTGACTAAAAGCCATAACATGGGTAACTAAAGTAATAATTAATATTGGATATTGGGATTTATTTGCCGTTTTTTTTCATATTTAGCTCATTTCTAAGATACGGACGTTTAGTTTGACTTAGATCGACCTCAAAATGATCAATAAAAAATAAATTTTGTTCGAAACTGAACACATTTATTTCGCCATTCATTCACATATAGCTTTTCTTCCGTTTCACATGCACTAGTTAACCTATATTTCAAATCAGAATTATTAACTGGAAATTTGTTTTATATCCAGAACTGTAGTAAGTTTATGAGTATTTTCTATGAATTTAAGTAAATTCATGTAAGGTGTCAGAATTATAGATAATTTAGTTTATTGTTGGGTCGATAATGTGACCCCAGATACAAAATGTTTCACTTTTTACTAAAATTTGTAACCATTTTGAGTTATTGGCTTACAATTACATATTCCATTCAAAGAATGTGAACTCATTTTTAGCTAACTCTTAATTTAAACTAGTGAATTTCAAGTCTAGACAATCTATCAAATTAAATATAAATTAAATTATTCCTAATTGACTAAGCTTGAAACTACGTTTTCTTCCAACAAGAAGTGATTTAACGCACCTTTCTAACAAAATTCAAAGTGTTACATATGAACATGTAATTGAAATAAAGTAACTGTACATCATCAACCACTAAAAAACAATATTTTAATCGATAAATTCAATTAACCCCCTAATGAATTTTACAATTACATTTAACAATATAAACTTATTCAAGTTAATACTTCATGTTCATCATCTCAAATGACATGACTATAAAACCTGAAGAGAATTCATCGAAAAGAATAATCTTTGTTTACATATTAATGTTTTAATATGATAGAAAATTGTTCGATGATCTATGGAATCATTGAGTTTTAAAAAGAAATTATCATCAAATATGCAACTGATGTGAATTATCAATTGTCTTTCTGTAATTCATTTAAAATGTGTAACTAAAAGAATCCACTCAATAATTTAGAATATCAAAACTTGTCTAATCGATATTGTTTGTATTACTTTATTACTTGTCATATTGTAGAGAACAAGAATACAATCGGGGACAATCGAAAGTACCTAAACATGAAATTATAGAACATTTTAGTAAAATCTGAGAACCCTTCAGTTATTACTTAATTTGCAAAATGTCAGTTAATCGTCTCAGACTTCATTGTCCATTCATTCCATACTAATTACTTTCTGTTCCCGTTCTTTTCCTCTTTGATCTTCCCGACCTTCTGCTGCCAGACATTTTATTCTTGACTAGCGTTCTATACTACTTATGTCAATTTAAGTAGCACACACTACAATACAATGAACGAACAGATTATTTTATGAAAAAAAAAGAGTTACTTATTTATAATTTATGTGGTGAAAACACATATTCAAGTCCGTACATTCTTTTCTAAAAATCAGATATCAGAGTCCTTTTTATTTCATTTAATTTTAGATTCAAGAATTATGCTCAATCATCACATTAGTTAGTTATTAAGACTTAATGGGATTATCTTAAAGGATATCAACCTATTGTCAAAAGATCATTTTAGTGTTATTTGTAAACATATATACATTTATATTTGACATTAACCAAACACCTAGACACTTGGTTTAGGTATGAATGCTTATAACAAACTTATGAATGAGTCACTAAGAAAATGGTAAAGTTCTAACGTCATGGTTATAAACTTATGAATATTAATGAATATATGTATATATATTAACATGAACGGTTCATTTAAATAAAAGCACTACATTGTTTTTTGAAATACATGAATAATGAAGAACTTGACAACGCATACTATGTTAAGTCCTAATTTTATTCCATAAAAAATCAGTAAATAAATAGAACTAAAATAATTAGTCCCTTTGATAAATTTCTATAATGTGATAAGAAGACGAAGATTATCAGAACAATGTTCTTAAAAGGTATGTATGTGATCGGATTGTTCGAAATGTATTGCGCTAATGCATCACGTAGTTCTGATAATCTTCGTCTTCTTACTACATTATCGAAATAGAACTAAGGCTAAATATCAATGAATTCCTTTATTCAGATATTGATTTTGTAGTTCACATATATGACTATTCAAGATTGTCTTTTTAATAGACTAATTTATTTTCTGATCTTCTCGATCCTTTGAAAAGAGAAAACTATTGATGTTCAGCACATACTGGAAACTTTTACGAGAAAAAACATGAACTTGGTTAGTAAAAGTCATTGAAGTTTCAAGCTATATTAAGTAGTGTTTACGCACCAAAATATTTATGTATAATATAAATATTTAACAATTTTTCTGATGTGAATGAAAATTCATCTTTTAATAGAAAAAAATCTCTGACACTCATTACTATATAAAGACAGTTGAATTCTTTCGAAATGTACAGAGCGTTATAGAATATGAAACAAAAATTATATGTGAAATAAACAGATCTACATCTTAAGTGATCAACTGTTATATGACCTTAGAAAGCGAGCATAATAGAAATTGATCATCACAAAATATCAGTTGATTAGTAATTTATTTCAATTACAATGTCTTGGAATTGCTTCAGTAGAATGTTTTCAAAAAAATATATGTATTTTGTAGACGGATCCAGTCTACTTTTAGCTTGAATATTATGTAGGTACGTTTAAAGCTATATCCTGTAATTGTTACTGACTACTCATAGTAGAATATATAACAATTTTTCCTACCTTATAGTCATTATGTTAGCGATTATAGATTTATGATCACTTCGGAATTCGCTTTGATCTAATATATGTGTAAACTGATAGGAGTAACCTAGTGATATGTTTACATTTTTTCCTATCGATAAGTTTGAATTTCTTATGGAAACTTGAAAGATGTGTTTCAGAATAGTTTTATAAGTAATCTATCAATTTCAACATCATAAGTAGTAAAATTTAGGATTTAAGAATTAAAATAAAAGCATCTTAGTAGCTGTAATATATATATATATATATATATAACTTCAAACACATGTTTCATCATTCGCAATGAATATCTAGAATTATAATAAAAGGTTCACAGCATAATGTAATTTAAATCTACCTCTAATTTATACATTGGCATTCTGAGTCCAGAGTACTATGAATCGTGATTAAACATGATACTGTGTTTTTGATATATGAAGAGTTTATTAATCTGTCTTACTTTTGCTTTATGAAAAACTATCTTGAATAAAGCATAATGATGAATGAATCCGTTTAGTGGCAAAATAGTTTTAAGTTTTAGTAGCCTGATGCGTTCGCTTGTGGTGACGGGATCACCATTTTAGTGGCCCGTGATCTGACTCCAATTTGATCGTAATGATTGGTTGCTATCGTCTATCCTCGTATATAATCATTGACTTAAATAAGTCAAATAACGAGAATGGAGTTTTGAATGCATATATTTTGTATAATTGTTGATTAGACAAACGAACGGAGGAACGATGCGAAGATTAGAAAGCGAAGCTAAGTTGGCGCGTGGTGGAGATGGCTGGTAAGCCAACTCCCATTTAACAAAGAGTTAATCAATATTTATAAGCACATCAAGATAAATTACAGACATGTGATGAGTAACGGGATAAGAAGTGTGCATACGCCTACGCGCTCATACAAAGACAGTCAAGACATTGATAAGCGAATAATTAACAAGGTCAGAATGTGACTCAAATAGAATGAATAGAATGAGCTGTCCGAAAGTTAGAATAATGAGGTATTTGGGCTTAACATAATGACAGACACTACAAAGTTTTGTTAAAACTGATTAGGTCATAGAAACAATAGTTCATTAAAGAGGAAGAATGTATTTATAAAATCTCAGCGAATTAATTCGAATATGAACAAAACACGATTTTTGGCTTCTGAAATCGTTCCGTTGATCGAGCCTGTCCTAAATAATGTTCCGGATAATCAAGCGAATTCAAAGAGGTTTGACATCTCAGCTGCATTGCTGAATCCAAAACCGAGTGCTTCTAATCTATCTAAAGAAGAAATGTATGCTCTAAAACAGCTACATTAAGACAGAAAAATTGCTATTATGAAAGCAGACAAGGGAAACACCACTATTGTTATAAATAATTCTGATTATGAAAGAAAAGTCGATGAACATCTCTACAATGAACGTTGTGAAAAAATCATGAGTAACAAATGTAGAGCCACTTTAAATAAATTGAAAGCCAAAACGACCAAAATTCTACAGAAGTTGAAGTCCAAACTAGGATCATCTCTATGGTTTTCTAAAGGATTTACTTCAAATTCATTTGCTAAGATTTTATAAATATATTCTTCCTCCTTTATGTCTGACATCAACTCGGCGCCCAAATATTGTGAAACTATTCGGTCGAATTCAGACGAAAGTTCTTATTTAAACAAAAGTTCAATTAAATTAATATGCATATAAATGAAAACGTAAATTACAATATTCAAAAAAATGACTTGATAATATAATACAAAAATCATTAGAACAAGTAAGGGTTTCGAGAATTAAAACATTGATTGGAGAGTTATGTAACTTTCGAATAATGATATTAATAAACCAAATAAATGTTCATTACTTTCTTCAGTGATGTTATTTTAACACGTTTATGGTTTTTTTCTATTTTCCAGCTCATAGTGGTTAAATATTAAGTGTTAAATTAAGACGAAACTTATGCATCGGTTTCTTAGAAAGAAATTTAAAGTTACAAAAAGGTTTTGTGCTGAATATGTATACCATGGTCGCGAAAATTCTTTTAGCCTCGACCATGTTGATTCTATATTGTCAGTGTGTACTCCAATGATGTGGTCTACAAAATGTTGCTTCTGAACGACGACCAATCCTTTGTAGGCATCGATTTGCTCTCCAGTTATCCATATATATTGTAATATACAGCTGCACATACTATCGTATGATTGCCACTATTATTGTAGACTTTATGTTTCTCATATGCTGGAAGTGTCCCATCTGAGATAATCTATCACATATACCAAGGACTTGCTAAGTATATTCAAAAAAGTGCTACTTACTCTGTCTTCCTTAACACTTCTTCCTCCATCGAATTCCCGTTTTCTAATGACTGTTTCGTTGGTTTCTACGATTCTCTTGATTTTTCCGAACGACTGATGCAAGCTTATCATTTTCATCCCACATACCTCTCGACACTATCCATAACATTGATTGCCGAAGCTTTAATGACATCTTCAAATATTTCAGCCAGTGTTACTGGTGCTTTTATTATACACTAAAATTGTTAATCAAGATCGAGAGGAACAAGTCCCGTTCTATCAGATTTACATCAAAATACAACATCGTCATGATAATCTACATAATGTTCAGCAGTCATTTGAACACCGAAATCACAAACAAATGAACTTCCTTGAAATCCACTGTAAACTGATTGTACATTAACATTGGGTATTGAAATAAGTGCCATGACCCTGAACTCGCTCACCCACTTCTGATTGGATCGTCCATAAATTATAGTCTTGTCGAAAAATCTTGTTTGCTGGAAGTTAAACATCCATAGTTACTTACTTACGCCTGTTACTCCCAATGGAGCATAGGCCGCCGACCAGCATTCTCCAACCCACTCTGTCCTGGGCCTTCTTTTCAAGTTCCATCCAATTCTTGTTCATTTTTCTCATATCTATCTCCATTTCTCGGCGTAATGTATTCTTTGGTCTTCCTCTCTTCCTTCGACCTTGAGGGTTCCATATGAGGGCTTGTCTTGTGACGCAGTTCAGTGCTTTCCTCAATGTGTGTCCTATCCACTTCCAGCGCTTCTTCCTGATTTCTTCCTCCACTGGGATCTGATTTGTTCTCTCCCACAGTACGTTGTTGCTAATAGTGTCCGGCCAACGGATCCGAAGTATTTTGCGTAGACAACTGTTAATAAACACCTGTATCTTTTGGACGATGGATTTCGTAGTTCTCCAGGTTTCCGCCCCATACAGTAGAACTGTCTTGACATTTGTATTGAAAATTCTGACTTTGGTGTTGGTTGCTAATTGTTTTGAGTCCCAGATATTCTTCAGTTGTAGATATGCTGCTCTTGCTTTGCCAATCCGTGCCTTCACATCTGCATCAGATCCACCGTGTTCATCGATGATACTGCCCAAATATGTAAAGGTTTTTACATCTTCCAAAGCTTCTCCGTCAATTGTGATTGGATTGGTACATGTTGTGTTGTATCGAAGAATCTTGCTTTTCCTTTTGTGTATATTGAGACCTATTGCTGCTGAGGCTGCAGCTACACTGGTTGTCTTCTCCTGCATTTGTTGTTGTGTGTGCGATAGTAGAGCCAGATCATCTGCGAAGTCTAGATCATCCAACTGGATCCTAGATGTCCACTGTATCCCGTGCTTTCCTTCAGATGTTGATGTCTTCATGATCCAGTCGATCACCAGGAGAAAGAGAAAGGGTGAGAGTAAGCAACCTTGCCTGACACCGGTCTTTACTTCGAACGACTTTGTCAACTGTCCTCCATGCACGATTTTGCAGTTTAATCCATCATAGGAATTCTGTATGATATTGACTATCTTCTGAGGCACGCCGTAGTGTCGAAGAAGCTTCCATAGGGTTGTTCTGTCCACGCTATCAAATGCTTTTTCGTAGTCGATGAAGTTGATATAGAGTGATGAATTCCATTCAATTGATTGTTCCACAATGATCCGTAGAGTTGCGATTTGGTCTGTGCACGATCTATCCTTACGGAATCCTGCCTGTTGGTCTCGAAGTTGGGCGTCTACGGAGTCCTTCATCCTGTTTAACAATACCCTGTTGAAGACTTTTCCCGGTATTGAAAGAAGAGTGATTCCCCTGTAGTTGTCACAGTTGCTGAGATCGCCTTTCTTTGGTATTTTGACTAGAAGTCCTTCTTTCCAGTCTTTTGGTACCTGTTCCTCATCCCAGATCTTTCTGAAGAGAGTTTGGAGTATCCTTGCAGTTGCCGCTACGTCTGCTTTCAGTGCCTCTGCTGGAATGCTGTCTAGTCCTGCTGCTTTGCCACTCTTGATTTGTCTGATAGCCATGCTGATTTCTTCAATTGTCGGTGCGCCAACATCAATTGGGAGGTCCGTGAGTGATGCTTCGATGTTGGGTGGGTTCAGTGGGGCTGGTCGATTCAAGAGTTCTTTGAAGTGTTCTACCCACCTGTTTCGTTGTTCTTCAATGTTGGTGATTATTTTGCCTTCCTTGCTTTTCACTGGTCGTTCTGGTTTACGGTGATTTCCGGAGAGTTTCTTTGTTGTTTAATACTGTTGTCTCATGTTTCCTTCTCTGGCAGCCTTTTCCGCCGTCATTGCCAAATCTTCCACATATTTACGTTTTTCGGTTCTGATGCTCCTTTTCACTTGCTTGTTTACTTCTGTGTATTCAGCTTGTGCCTTGACTTTTTCTGCTCTTGTTCGACTGGTATTGATTGCTACTTTCTTGTTCCTCCTTTCTTGAATCTTATCCAGTGTATCGACCGTGATCCAATCCTTGTGATGGTGCTTCTTTTGGCCCAGAACCTCATGACATGTTGAAGTGATTGCCTCTTTTATCTCTTTCCAGTTGCTCTCCATAGTAGTTTCTTCTCCATTGAGTAGATCATGAAAGGCCTGAAATCTATTGCTGAGGGTTATCTTGAATTTATTGAGTTTGTCAGTATCCCGAAGAAGAGCCGTATAAAATTTTTGTGATATTGTCCTCCCCGTTGTCCAGTGCCTCTTGAGTTTCAATTTCATCTTGGCGACCAGCAAGTGATGATCTGATGCTATATCAGCTCCTCTCTTTGTTCTCACGTCCTCCATCGTCCTCCTGAACTTTTTGTTGATGCATATATGGTCGATTTGGTTCTGTGTGCTGTGATCCGGTGAAGTCCATGTGGTTTTGTGTATGCGTTTATGTGGGAATATAGTCCCGCCTATGACCAGTTTATTGAAGGCACATAGATTTGCAAATCTCTCACCATTTTCGTTCCTTTCTCCCAGTCCGTGTCGTCCCATGATCTCTTCATATCCGGTGTTGTCAATTCCAACCTTGGCATTTAGGTCTCCCATCAGAATAGTCAGGTCTTTTGTTGGGCACTTCTCGACGATTGACTGCAGCCTATCGTAGAATTGATCTTTAGCGTCTTCATTGTAGTCATTGGTAGGCGCGTAGCATTGGATGACGTTCATTGTAATCCCCGTTTTCTTTGTTTTGAAGGAGGCTTTGATGATCCTTGGTCCATGAGATTCCCATCCTATAAGTGCATTTTGTGCTTGTTTGGACAGCATCAATGCAACTCCTTGTGTATGTGGGGCATTTTCTTGTTCATGTCCGGAGTATAACAGCAGCTCCCCTGAAGCTAGTCGTTGTTGTCCAACTTGCGTCCAATGTGTTTCACTGATCCCAAGCACCTCTAAATTGTATCTCCTCATTTCTGCAGCAATTTGGAAAACTCTCCCAGTCTCCCACATTGTGCGAGCATTCCATGTACCTAAATAAATGGTTGCTCTGGTTGTCAGAAGGGGCATCGGCCTCGTGACTTCCGAAGAAACTCGGCTTTCATCATGAGGCGTCATAATTCTTCTAAACGAAGACCTCCTGACTCCCAGGGCAGAGTTTAAATGGTTTGAATAATTTTTTCTGGTTAGCGTTTTTTTAGCGAGTTAGTTTTCTACGGGATGGGGTCGCTAACCCCATGCCCAACCCTCCTCCTTTATCCGGGCTTGGGACCGGCAGTAGCCCCCGGAAAGGGACTCCAGGCGGAGTTTAAACATCCATAGTTAGTTGGAAAAATTGCTTGAAAATGAAAAATATCAGGATTGTATTAATGTTGTTTTTTTAAGCGTCTTTCAGATAATAAGATGTAACGTACTTCAAACTAACAATGCATCTTGAAATATTTGATGTATTTAACTGTAGCGTTTAAATGATGAAAGGCTATTCATGTTGGTCGGTATATATTTGTGTCCACTGAACTAAAATAACTGAAGTTTTTAATTTTTCAACAAATAAAATTCAGAAATAGATGTAGGTAATGTTCCTCGAAGAAAACGATTGTGAACAAGAAGTTGTTCCCCGTGAAACATACTTTATGTTTTTTTAAAAAAATCAGAATTACATCATTTTGAGGCATTAATTTACTGAATGTGACAATTATTTATCGGGGTAAAACTCTAAGAGTGTTGATGGTTACTGTTTTTGGAACACAATGGTTGTATAATTCAAGTCACATGATACCGAAATCATCATAATAATAATCAGACATGTTCAAAACTTATGGTTGCTATAACACCTGTTCATCTTTCACATTTGCTAATCTACAAAAATTTTATTTATGATGCATTTTCACAATAGTATGACAGATAATCTTAATTGAAGATTAATAAAGGGTTTCAAGATAATTAACTCAATGGATTACAAATTTGAACCGACATTTAAATAAAGCCGTCAACGTTCAATCTTCTCGATAATATCCGTTAGTAAATTTGTTTACTTAGTATTACATCCAACTAGATTGTACTTTCAAAAATATTTCTAGTATAATAAGGTGACTAATTATTTACCTAATTTTCTGTTATTATTTTTATCATTATCATTACTATCAAATTCGCTCCACATTTTTATCATTTTGACCTAGATCACATAATTGCATTTGTTAATATGAAAATTCTCCCAGGTCTTATCTTTTTGGTCATCTATATTGGGAGGGGGGAGGCAGGAGTTATCTCTCTTGACTATATAAACAAGAAAACCTAGCTTATATAATGCTTTACAAAACTATGTTAACTAATAAAGATGCTACAGGATGAATGATTTGTTTTTTCTAAACTTTGATACTATCTAAAACAGAGGTGAACAGATAAAACATCAATTAAGTAATCTAAAAACAATCTATTTTAATTATATTGATCAGTGGTTTATAATATGCTTTATATATCTGTATGCTTTTTTCCACAGGAATATATATATATATATATATATATATATATATATATATATATATATATATATATATATATATATATGAAGAGATTAAACTGGGGATTGTTACTCCGTTAAATGCAAATAATAACTCGACACTACATTTTTTCTACGAATAATGACTGAAAGAAAAATTGTGTCAAATTATTATATTGCTGGGATTTAGTCAAACTTCTTAAAGCTTTTATATGAAAATTATATTTGAAATAATCTCAGCGATTGAAATTTAAATCATTCCAACGTTTCGTCTAGCCAACTTGTCTAGACTTCTTTAGGGTAATAATCAAAATCAAAATCATCAAAGAAATATATAGCTTATAACAATCAAATCTATACGGTGTCAATCTTACACATACATACATACATACACACATACAATTCGTTTTCAGTTATTTATTTTTACGTCGTGAACTTTCCACATGATTACTCTGAAGAAGTCCAGACAAGTTGGCTGGACGAAACGTTGGAATGATTTAAATTTCAATCACTGAGATTATTTCAAATATAATTTACACGTAAAAAACATCTTTATACTCGGCGTCCGATTTCTGCCAAACTATTCGTTCTAATCTTGACGAATATTTGTATATTCATAAGACTTTATTCGTGTTAAATGATCATAATAATTAATTTATTGAAACATGTTTGATTTCAGTAGAGATAGTATGAAACACTATAGGTAACAATGTTGATAATCAGAAGTGAGATAAGAACACTCTCATTAATTCTTTTTGAGCAAACTGATTTAGATTAGATCTTTTGATGGTAAATGGTACAATAAAAGAAAAATGTTAAGGAATTTCTTTTCTTTCGTAGCTATACTAAACAACTAGATAATTGTAACAATCTAAAAGCTATTAATCAAATATAATCTATTCTAGCTTATATGGAAATCATATGATTTGTTTGTAATTTTTTACAAATCTTTGTTTTTATTTTATAACAAAAACATTCCCTATGTACTTTAATATTATTGGAGCAGAGAAGATCAATAAAATGGTAGATCAATTTGGTACAAAAATAATTCAGCTGAAGATTTAGTTAGTAACTTACCACTATACTCGTATTCTAATTTTTCTATTATAGAAATGCTTAATTTAAATGAACACTATCTGAATTATGGTTTGATAATTTACTTATGTAAAACAGATTCATCTGTTTGAAATTAGTAGTTGTGAGGATATTGTGAATATTGATTTTTTTTATCATATCAATCAACTGTATTGGAGATCTCAATAGATAATATGGCAGTTATAATTGGTTAATCGTTGAGTAGTGATAAATATTATGTATTTCAAGTCCTCATTAGTACTGATCGAATTGTATTGTTACAATATGGTCACTAAGTTAGATGATTCAGCATCACATGCATTATACTGAGATGTAAGATGGTGGTTTGTAACGCGTCTGACTGTGAAACTATGTTAAACTAGACCGGACATCACAGGAATTATAACTTTCTCCATGATTACAGCTACAACTTGCTTACGAGTGCTAAATAGCAAGAAATTAATTTTTCTTCAGATGATTTAGAAACCTATATTACCTAAATAATTGAAGAAGGATGAGATTATTATTCATTGGGTGTAGTCGGTTTTGATGTTCATGGTTCATTTTTATTAAGATGTTGATTTTTGAGAAAAATACTTTTTTAATTATTAAAAATGTAAGAGGGAAACTGTTCTATTTTTGTCTTTTCGACACGTTTATGAATACCTTTTAGAAGATACGCTTTATTGACTAGTCATCAGCTAATGTAAAATATTTGAATTTATTACATAATTCATGAAAAATGTTTTATGTTCTCCAACTCGACTCTTTGCGAAATATTCTTCCATGGTCCTGAAAGTTTGTGATTGGATTACAACTTCTGTTTGTGTAGGCAAACCAGCAGAGAATGTACCAGTCATAAAAATAATACAAATTTGAGTTACATTTTTTTATTCTTCTGTCCTGTAAATCCATTAATATGATAGGCAAGAATTGAAGGTTTTCTCTTATTTCACCTCCATTATACAAAAACATGTAAATTTTGATCACATACTCACACATACTTACTGAAGTACGCCTGTTACCCCTCGTTGAGGAGCATAGGCCGCCCACCAACACTCTCCTTCCAACCCTGTCCTGGTCAATCCTTTCCAGTTTCTATTCATCCTTTTCATATCTGCTTTTAATTCTCGACGTAGTGTATTCTTTAGTTTTCCCCTTCTCCATTTCCCTTCAGCATTCCAAGTTAAGGCACGCCTCGTGATGCAGTTTGGTTATTTCCATAATGTATGTCCTATCCACCTCCAATGTCTTTTCATAATTTCCTCTTCAGATGGAAACTGTTTTGTTCTCTCCCATAGTAGACTGTTGCTGATGGTATCTGATCAACGGATATTGAGTATCATGTGTAGGCAACTGTTTATAAATACTGGTATCATTTTGATAATGGTTGTAGTAGTTTTCCAAGTACCATCTCCGTACAGTAGAACTGCCTTGACGTTTGTATTAAAGATTGTGACTTTGATAATGGTTGACAGTTGTTTTGAGTTTCATATGTTCTTTAATTGTAGGAATGCTCTCCTTGCTTTGCCAATTCTCGCTTCTACGTCTGCATCCGATCATCCTTATTCATCGATGATGCTTCCCAGTTACTTGCAGAAAAATGCTCCAACCACATACTCACAGATTATCAGATATTTATTGATACATAAAGAAATGTAAGGATTATCAAATACGATCATGTAATTTTTAACTGATGAAGTCCCGGTTCGATTACACTCACTGATACGTTTATCCTTAACAGGAAATTAAATAAATTTTACTGATGCTATCATATGCAAAAACACACTTTCTTGCGCAGATTTTAATAAAAAAATTATATTTTTTAAATTTGTGAGATCAATGACAGTTAAATTCATTTAACATACATTAAATTTACTTTCTAGGAAGTCAATAAATGAACTTGAATTCAATGTACTTATGTATATTGGTATTGATGTCAGTTAGTCAGCTACAACGTGAGACCAGGCACATATATGCATCGATCCAAATTTCCATACCGCATTAGCACAGCAAGATGAACACTGGATTCATAAAAGAAGTTAATTCAATGGTGGTAATATATAACAGAATGATTACATATAAGGATATAATACAGGAAGAAAAAATTAGTTAGTGACTGCAAGCACTGATGTCATGTTTTGGTTTGGCCGCCCCTAACTTTCTTCCAATTATCCCTAACACCAGTTAGCATTACGCGTCGTAGTAATCGGTGTTCAGGCATATGCAACACGTTGCCCAACCATCTCAGTATTGATATATTCACAATGTAACCTAATACTAATAATGGTATGATATAATCATTCAATTTATGTCAGACAAATTAAGATTTAGTTGAGGATAAGTTTTGTTGAGTTATTTATTTTAAAGCCTTTAAAAGTTCAATTTTTTTTCAATTTTGATAAACTAGTTTGGCGAGACTATAATTTATGGACGAGCCAATCAGATTTACGGTGACAGGTCTTAGATTTTGGCGAAAAATTCCTCCACCCATTTGGCTAAATAGAGTCTTTTTATTAAAGCTAATGTCAGTTCGTGATGAAAACCCTAAATCTAATTCCTTACCATAAACTGTAAATCATGATCCTTATTCTTCAAACTGCTTTATAACCCTCATTTAGCCCTAGTAAGTAGGTAAACGCCCTCAAGGTCACTTTAGAGTCACTCAAAAGTCGTATATATATTTAGTCTCACCACTATTTCTTATTCATTTTCTTAATAAGTTCAGTTAGGGACATGAAGTATGAAACTCAACTATTACACCAAACTGTATGTAGATATTTGATTTTTAAATTTAGTAGAACGGAAATGTTAAAATATTTTAAACATTGATTAAACAATCGGAGTTTCTAAACAAGTGAAATATTACTTAACGTGACCTTGTATATGTTCAACATTTCTTTTAGATTAATTTGTTATTATTACACTGTAACTGTGATTTAGTAACTTTTGTTTATATATATATATATATATATATATATATATATATATCTTGATTTCTTGCGATATCAAAATATTTGACAATGCGTTATCGATTGATCTTTTGCTAGATCCATTTCATAATTATAATAATACAAAAATCAATATAAATTTCAATTGAGTTATCTGTAAATATGTATACTTTTAAAAGTAATTATGTAATCGTAACGCATACAAAATAATGGATATCGATACGTATTCATATAACTATTAGGTATTTGTACAGTATTATGAGTTTACTAAAGTTTAGTGTGTTATTCAATCAAATGGTTTCACATTTAGATACTCACTTAGAAACTTAAAGATCTTGAAACCAACTAATAGAAGCGTTGTAGATATGCAATGATGAAAGGTATTCATACAAGTATGTAACAACTGCTCATTTTTGAATAGTTTATAGTAGTTTTCTGGCTACAATCAGTTTGTTAATTTAAACTACAATTTGATCTTCATAAACCTTCTAGACTTTACTTTTTTTTAAGATTCACTAAGCATACATATTATAATCGTTTTTATTAGTTATAACAGAAATGGTAACTTGGTTTTTTTTTTCTAGAATAAAAGAGGATTCATTTCATTAACAATGAACATATTGTAATGATAAAAGAAACAATAAATAATCAATACTTTTCCTTTACTATAATATTATTCTGTACTTTATTTATATTTCAGTAATAATATGGGTGAGCAAAACAACTATACACCATAACAACATTGAAATATTTGAGTATATCATTATTTGTTGAACTTTCCAATTTTAAATGTAAACACGATATGAAACAATCAATCATTCAATTATATTTTTCTCTCCTTCATACATACTATTACATAAATATCATAAAATATTTATGTTATGATATATTTCTGTAGGCTATATATAACATATAAATAAAAACATAGTATTATTAATAATAATAATACCAAAGTATCAAAATAACCAAATTAGCTTATCAACTTATAAGCTATATTTATATCATGAGTCAATTGAAGCTAGATCACCATGGAAAACCTGAAAGCATTGGACGGCCGTTTCGTCCTATTATTGGACCTTTCAACAGTGCGCATCCACGGTCCCGCCCCCTCCCACGAGATTCGAACCCAGGACCTATCAGTTTCGCTTGCGAGCACTTACCCATTAGACCACTGAGAGAGGCATCCAACGGTATTATTTTCTAACTAAAAAAAACCGAGAAATTGTGCCACCTTACACCATTGTTTTCAGTGAGTTGATATCTCACAACAGACCTGGTTGAACTCCAATTTTTTTTCTGGTAACTGTCGTTTAAGTTGATATTCGTGTGTACACACTTTATGTAAGTATTCATGACAACTCAATATTTCTAGTAAATAAATTTCATTATGTTGTAACCTAAGAAATTGGAGTCGATTAGTTAGAAATCATGAATTATATGAAATAATACATTGAAGAGAAAATTGTTAATTATCGATACATGACATTTGGTGTGAATAATAAGAATGTTTTAGATCTAACCTAAAAATGAATGATCAATAAGCAACAAGAGATTCATGAATAACTGACACTAAACAATAATTAATGACGTAAGAATAAAAAATAAATCAGAATAATATGATTTCATTTAGTTTTTTTATTCACTCCATCTGGTTACAACCTAGAAACATTGATAATAAAGACGAATTTACATACTATATCCATGAGGATTAGAAGAGCTAGTAATAAATATGGGAAAAAAATCACATGAAATATTCATGTGATTGAATATGTATTTACCAACCAACCTGAAAATTTTAGGAAAAAGGGGTTTAAAATTTCATGGGATCATGTTTCTAGACATGGAAAATAATACGAAATATGATGATTTGTGAAAGTCTGAATTCCTTGTTTTCACACGAAATTCTTTCCATTGTTTAAATTATCAATTAATTACAAATTAAAATTAAGTCATTGTTTAAAATAAAGGCTTATCTGACTCTTCAAGATCAAAAATTGCATATATAACTGAAAAGATACAAAATATTTAGGTTTGTTGCTATTGATTGACAATTAACCTTGATTTTGATTTATACAATTAATTTTACAATAAATCGATCACTGAGTAGTGACCAATATCATATATTCCAAGTCCTGTTTAGTGTTGATAAAATTCTATTGATCAAGTTGGAATGTGGTCTTTAATCTAAGCGACTGAACTGCAGCACGGGATCGTATACTGCAGGAAGCACCAGTCCCATCACGAGTATAGGTATTTTTTTTCTGAGGACTGCCAGCTAGCACAAAACCTATGTCAACCATGTTTGGATGTTGGTTACCTCAAACCATCTAACATCCATTTTCATTACCATGTATTCTGAAGACCTAGCTAGCTTGAGTCACATAAATGACCATTGAAAACCTGTCTAGTTTTTGTAGCTTTATCTACTATTGAAACTTAATCATGAAATATCTTAAAATCAGTCTAATGAACAGAGATTTAAATAAGGATTTTATTCATACTATCTTACAATCGTTATTCCATTCAATCCAAGAGAACAAATGAACGTGAACTAAAGGATTAAACAGTCAGAAAACACGAAAAATCTTTTTTTAAACCTTACGTTTGTATTACTTGCAAAACAATTGAAATTACAAAGCTTTCAAAACAAATTATACAAAGGAAAAATAATAATGAATCGATACGATCTGACAACATTATTACTTACTTACTTACTTACGCCTGTTACTCCAAATGGAGCATATGCCACAGACCACTATTTTCCAACGCACTCTGTTCTGGGCCTTCCTTTCTAGTTCTATCCAAATGTTGTACATTCTACGCGTGTCTGTCTCAGTGTAATGTGTTTTTTAGTCCTCCTCTTCTCCTATGGCCTTGAGGATTCCATGTGAGGGCTTTCATTGTGATTCAGTTGAGTGCTTTCCTCAACGTGTGTCCTTTCTACTTCTTCCTGATTTCTTCCTCCGCTAGAATCTGATTTGTTCTCTCCCAGAACACAACAACATTATCAATATTTTTTTATTTAAATAAAATCGTTTTAGTAGCCTGTTGTGTTAGCTTGTGGTGGCGGGATCACCATTTTAGTGGCCCGTGATCTGACTCCAATTCGATCGTGAAATGATTGCTATCGTCTATCCTCGTATATAATCATTGACTTAAATCGCGTTAGTTATTAACGGAATTAAATAAGTCAAATAACGAGAATGGAGTTTTGAATGCATATATTTTGTATAATTGTTGATTAGACAAACGAACGGAGGAACGATGCGAAGATTAGAAAGCGAAGCTAAGTTGGCGCGCGGTGGAGATGGCTGGTAAGCCAACTCCCATTTAACAAAGAGTTAATCAATATTTATAAGCACATCAAGATAAATTACAGACATGTGATGAGTAACGGGATAAGAAGTGTGCATACGCCTACGCGCTCATACAAAGACAGTCAAGACATTGATAAGCGAATAATTAACAAGGTCAGAATGTGACTCAAATAGAATGAATAGAATGAGCTGTCCGAAAGTTAGAATAATGAGGTATTTGGGCTTAACATAATGACAGACACTACGTCGTTTTTATTTTGTTTCATTGTTAGTTATTAAAAGATTCGTAAATTGAATTGTCCACTCGACTGATTTTAATTATTAGAAAAAGTTATCTATTGCTTAACTAGATCACATAAACTGGTCTCTAAAATATTTGAATTAATTTTGTTTGATTGAATGGAAATTATCATGTTAACATGGATTCAAAAGATGTAAAACATCGTGAAAGATAAAAAACAAATGATTGTCAACAGAATAAAAATATCATCAATTGTTGAATATGCCTGTTTACAAATAAGAACAATGACTATGTTATGAAATGTAAATACATGTATAATAGTTAAGAAGCAACATATGGTATATATATATATATATATATATATATATATATATATATTTGACTTTTTCATTATATAACATTAATATGTTTTATTTTTCAAAGGTTTCTTTTGAAGTGATCTACATCTGTTCAGATTATTTTGTCTTTTTTATTGCTACTAAGCTAATTCTCAAGTTATAAATAAATAATGTTTATGTGCTAGGGGTTTTGTGGAGATTGTAGTAATTTAAATAGTTTAGATCATGAATCAATTGAAGTTAGACCACCATAGAAAACGTGATAGCACTGGGTAACCGTTTCGTTCTCTTGTGGGACGCCTCAGCAGCGCACATCCACGACCTCGGCCCGCTGGATTCGAACACAAGACCTATCAGTCTTGCGCGTGGGCGCTTAACCACTAGATCACTGAGCTGGCCAGCATCGAACGGTGTTAATGTCTAACTTCAACTAACCCACGAAATTGAGCGACACATCAACCATTGTCATCAATGAGTTTCTATCTCACAACAGACCCGGATGAACTCTACTGGTCACTGCTTCTCTCTAGAACTCCAGGATATACCTCTTGAAGCCAGTCACTAGTGAGAATATGTTGATTGGTATATATATTACGTTATATGTGGTCAGTGAGTATATATACAAAATTTGAAGAGACATTTCCAAACAATTATGTAGTTAATGTTTATAGTTAAATAGGCCCCTAAAATATTTTATATTGTACATATGAAGAACTTATTTTAACAGTTGAATAATAAAATAATACGTAGAAAAAGTTTTGTTTTGTTTATATAAAAACTATCGTTGTTTATCTTCAATTATATAATATCATCAAGACATTATAAAATGAATGAAATGATAGAACACTGAAAGCTGTGTAATATTAATGATTTATAATGTTAATGATTGTTTTCTATATACTTTGAAACTAATATACAACAGAAAAAAAAACTTTATATATTGATGAATTACTTTCGAAATATGCTTCATTTAGTTAACTGATCACTACGAAATAGTATTTTTTCATATTGTGCACACTTTTAAGTTGATTACCATAAGTTCCCAAAATATATTCATAGGTAAAGCGGTTTTAATAAAAAACAAAATTATTGTTTTTTTAGTTGTTTAAAACAAAGAGATGTACATTTCATCAATATGTCACCATTTTATAGCCTTAAACTTTTTGATGTAATTAAGAAACGAATGTGTTCTGGGATATGATGGGTATTTCTTTTTAGTTCATACATCTTTAGTTTGATGCTTGTGTGTTTGAAGAACATGTGTTAGATAGTTAAAATGATTGTTAACACAATACAATTTCGTAATTATGGACTTATTATCAAGAACAAACAATTTGAAATATGATTCTTTTGCAAATACTGTAACATTTTCATGGTTTTTACTTCTTTTTGTTATAAAAGAAAACTGGATACACTTTGTATCATAAACAATTTAATGTGAATATTTATGATAAACATAATACTAATTAGTACTATTTCCGATTGAAATGAATCAGAGTAATTGTTAAGTTGACTTTTATAGGGAGTTAAATAGGAAATCAAGTATATGGTCTGTATTCGGTTTAACATCAAATACATAAACTTATTCATATCAATAGTATAAACATATAAATTAACAGCATTAAAGGAATTAATAGCTAACCGAATGAACAATTTTTATTTTTTTTTTATTATTTATTATGTTTGTTTATGTAACATATTTCATTATTATCATTAACTCATAAACTGTATAGATTGATGTTAATTTCTCGTATGAGCAAACGAATGTCACATTATATTAAAGTAAAGCCTAATGAGGATCTTATTGTAAATAATATTGTTCGCTTACCTGTGTTGTTTGAATGGAAACATCATATATAAAATATAAGTTAACTTATACATGCATGTTGTTAAGTTCTAAAACAATAGTGAAGAATCTTTTACAAGTACAAACAAATATTTGTAAGTGTTTAAATTTTCAAGTTGTCAATGTAAAGTACTCTACTGATGTATGTGTATCTTTTTCCGACTCTCTCTCTCTATGAAAACCTATTAAGTCACCAACAATCTTACAAATTTTTATTGATTCCAGTATATAATATCAGTAGTGGGAGGATTCGAACACTTACAAATAAAATGTATATCAGTTACACAAGCCATTGACTGTCTATATCCAGTAGCTCAGTTGAACGTGTTTAACATGAATGAGTGTGACTGCCTATAACACTGGGATCCAGTGACATTCGGTTGATGAGTCCTAAACAGAATAAAGGCTGTTTCCTCGATTCTGCTGATAACCATTATCCAACTATATTCAATGTGCAATAGATTATTTACAAAGAAGAACATTAAAAGAAACAAACCTTAATATATATTTTGACCGCATTTTCAATTAATTCAATAGATTGTTTATATCAGTTTAGGGGTTGTAGAGATTGTCAAGTTCTTGATTGAGATCATGAACTGATTGATGTTAGACCACCATTGAAAACCTGGAAGCACTAGACGGCCGTTTCGTCCTATTGTAGGACTCCTCAGTAGTGCGCATCCACGATCCCGCGTTAAATGATTATATAGTATTACAGTATAATCTTAAGGACAACAGCAAAATAAGACACAATTTATTAAGATCAACATACTTATTCTTATCTATCACCTAATAGACGCAGTACAACAGGCCGAAGTTGAAATTTCGTGCTTCTTTAAAGGATTATATATATATTGAATTGTTAAGATTTGGCCTAAAAGTAAATCATAAGAATTAAATTATTTCCTAGCAGTTATTTCAACTGATATAGCTAAAGTTCTAAAATATCATTATGTAATATTGAATATATATAATAAAAAGGTTAAACATCAAATTAGACAAAAATAACCCCAAACACTAAGATAGTTGATTACCAAACTCATGTAGAATATTTTTCTTGTCATGTAAAACATCAATACTGTTGTTCATTATGTTGGAAAAGAAAAGAAAACACACACATATATTTCGGTTAACTCAACGTTTAAACTGTTGGTGGTAAAAAAAGATCAAAGAAATTATGTATATCATTTTTTTAAATTTTATTATTTGAACACGTAAATATTGGTACAAAGGGGCACCAGATACATATACGCCACACATTAATAATAATGAAAATGTGAAGATATAAAGAAAGTAAGGTGCGTATAAAGGAAAAAGAAGTACAACAATGAACAGAAATTAGTGTATAATAGTGAAATAATAATAATGGGAGAGATACTTCAATTAGCAAAAGTACAGCCACAGAGAATTCTTTCACTTGAAGAAGTTACGTCTTTTTTTATGAAGAAAGTAAAATAAATTTAAGGCAGGATCGCCACTTGCTTCTATTATGAGCCATATTTCATAACGTCTCAATCTATTGTGTTACGCCATCTCTAGGTTCTCACTCAGGGAGTCGTTAAGGGCTGACAGAAGCCAGTCCTGTACAGCTTTCTTTCATACCACGACACCATGTCATACACTGACCACCTCTCCTACTTTTTCCAACCAATCCTAGTGTCAGCAAATAATGCACCACGTAGGATTCTCTGGGACGACATTCATAAAACATGTCTAAGCCACTGAAGTTGATGTTTCAAAATAATAACCAATTGAATTATCGTCGCTGTGCCCGAACACACGATGCCGAATCTCTGCAACTAAATATTATGTAAATAATAGTACAAGAGAAACCGTTTATATAAGTAATAAAAATCAAATAAATATAAATTGTTGGCTAAGATACATATATAGTGATTCCAAACACTTGATTAACATTTTACATATGGCATAATTAAACTTAATTGGTAAATAAAGAAAAATCATAGATATAAATGTTTTGATGTACTGATGTAGTGTCTAACTAGAGACTAACCTTAATGAACTTAAATGATCTGATTAAAGTTTACAAAATATTATTGAACTTATTAGCACCATAGTTACAATAAAAGTCGATAAACTGAAAATTCATTTGGTATGTTGTATTGGTTAAAGTGGATACATTTTTTTAATCGAGTCCTACAGTTGTTATTTAAAAATACATTACCCTAAAATTATTATGGTATATTTCAACAACAAATATCTTTTATACAAATCAATTTATTTCTGATGAATCCTATCAGATTGGTATAATAGGATTGTTTTTAATGAATATATAATGATAATAGTTTAATGGAAATACTTGTATTGTTGACAACTTAACTAAAGTTCAATTGCATAATTATTACGTATTTAACATATATTAATCTATATTAAAATGGATCACTGAAAAAGTAATCAAGCATTAAGTATTCCTAATTATACAGAATGAGAAGGGGATAATAGTTTAAAATCTAATAGTGTAAATAATAATTGTTCAGTTAAAAAAAATACGTAAGAGGTAGGGGAAAAAATGCAAATGTGATATGACATAAATGACATAAAATTGTTATCATGATCATGGTAAAAAGAGGGACAAAACATGTAGTAAGTTAATAAAGAGATGAAACCCAATATGATGAATTCGTAAAGTTTCATTTGTTCATAAGTCGATAATTCATATTTCTTTCAGTTAGTTTTTTTGATGGAGTTTTGTTCTCTGAGTTGGATAGTTTGGTCCAACTCAGAGAACAAAACTCCATCAAAATCATCCACCTAAGGTATAAATCTTCTCCAGTATTTCAGCTAGTCTATTTAACTTTGAAAATATTGTTTAATATTAGAAAACTATATATTATCGAGTCATATTATATCATATCTCATTGTTCATTTTTAGACCTCCATTGAATTAAATACATACTTTTATTAGGATTGTTACTTTTAAAAATTCACCATAATATCTTCAGTAACTTTTACTCATAAAATGATATCAGCTGCAGAACTACTGTGTTCATGAATAAAATTCGACATATATTGCTGAAAATTATATGTAGGTCCACCAATGATCTCTTTAAAAACAAAATACATATAATAGAAATAACTTTCATACATTTACTTTAGTGAAATTGAATAACAACCAGAAGTGGAATTCAGGACTCTGGTTTAGTTCGGTTACGGAAGAGATGAACTCTTACAGATAAAATACCTACCATTTACACAAAGCAGCAATTATTTGGATATCGTAGTCTAGGAGATAACGCGATAGGGGTTTGAAGCAAAAGGTACTGTGTTCGAGTACCTACATTAACATGAACACTTGAATTGAGGTAAATTCAACCTATGGGTTTTGAATAGGATGAAACACGTTTCTTAAGTTCTGGTTCTAGCCAGAATCCAATTTTACTTAAATACTTGAAAACATCTGGAAATTTCAATACAATCCGAATAGTATACACATATGCGAGAAAGTGACTTGTGAATTGCAGTTCTCAATATCAATATGAGTATAAAAGCACTTGCAATTAACGCATAGTGATATTCTGTCTTATTGTTTTATTACTATATAAACAATTAAGATCGCATAAAAACACTTAAGTATTGTTTTAATTATGCCAATTGTTTATTAAGTATAGATTATATATTCGATTAAATGCACATCGATTGTTCATCTTTCATTACTGTGCAGCCATCCGATAACTTGACAATAATTAGTTTGACTTTATTAGTAGTATTTAGTCACCTAATCTCTAAATGCTTTTCTTTGATAAACTGTAAATTGCTGTTCAGATTATCTCTATAAAAATTTGTTAGTTTCTCAAATAATGCAAATGTGAAATGCCCTACATTATCGATATAATTTCAAATCTTTGAATAAAAGTTTTATTTGTCCAGTTTCATTACGATTACTCATTATATATGAATACAACTGAATAGTAACCTTGATAAGTAAATCCTAATTTTATCATACATTGAATGAACTATATGGGCTGTCCCTTACAATCATTTACGTTAATTATAAGTTTTATAACTACCTAATTTTAGTGCATAAAACTATTCATATATTCCTGACAATCTGTTCAGCCTTTTGACATTGATTTATTGGAAGGTTTTATTTAAGTATGAGTAACGATCAATCGATCAACAAATAAGATAAATTCGACAATGAGTAATAGTCTACAGAATATCAAACATTTTTTTACCTGTTATAACACTACACAATTCTATTCCAAAAGAGAAACTAATTTATTAAGGAATATTTTCATATTGTTAATAGTATTCTCAAAAACATTTCTAGTGTAATCCAAACAACTAATCATTTTCAACACTATCATTATTTTATACAAATTGAATGAATTTCATATAGTTAACTGTGTTGTGTGCTACTGATTTTGATAGATATAAGTAGTATGTACTATCAATTGATTGTGAAATACCTGGCGGCAGAGGGTTAAGAAGATCGAAGAAAAGAGAATGGAAGCAAAGAAACAATAGTCTTAAACAATTGATCGACGTTTTGCAAACGAAGTATTTACTATATAACTCTCAGAGTTTACTACGATGTTCTATAATTTGTGTGTTTGAATATACTCGACTGCCCCCACTTGTGTTCTCCTTCACTATAAATAATCTAGAATATGTAAGTGAATAAAATCAAAGTGATAAACTTATTCTTATCTATATAAATAAATGAAATATCCCACGTTAATGAACTTAGACATTAACACCGTTGGATGCCAACCGGCTCAGTGGTCTAGTTAGTTAAGCGCCTGGCGCGAGACTGGTAAGTCATGGGTTCGAATCCTGCGAGACGGGATCGTGGATGCGCACAGCTGAGGAGTCCCACAATAGGAGGAAACGGCCATCCAATGCTTCCAGGTTTTTCATGGTGATCTAGCTTTAATTGACTTATGATCTAAACTATTGAAATTAATAATAATTATTCTCGATAGAACGCACACAATACTATAAACATGTATAAACACTTAAAAAGTATTATTAATCCATTTAGTTTACAATCTAATCATCATTCCATTATAGAATACAATTGGTTTTCTATAAAAAATAAACAAGTAGATAAACACAGCTGGAAAAACAATGAAATCAATTTTACATTTTTTTTCAACAACAAAAAAATAAAATAGAAAAAGTAAGATCATTTTTGTTTAAAGATACAAAATGCATACGAAACCCATTAAAATTAATGCATTAGATCTGGAGTTGTTTTTGTTCTTCTTTTCATTTTTTAAAAAAAAGCAGTAACGAAAATTTCTATCTATTAAAAACAAGAGAGAGGGGAATGTTTTAAAACTTTTAAAGAAGTTTTCCTTTTCAATTATATATAAAGTATGCTACAATCAATGTTAGTTCCATACAGGAGCACTTAATTAACTGTGGACAAATTGCTCCAAAGGACTCTTCTTTTAAAGTAATCTGCAGAGTCAAAAGAACTGAATTGAAGGGGGAGGCCGAACCAATATCTTATGCACTGCTGAGGTATCGGCAATCCATGAACTCAAGCGTGAACTTTGTGTGCAGAAACGATTTGTTTTGCATTTTAAACTCTAATCAATTATTATTATTACCATCTTGCACAAGTTTTTTTGATTATTATTCAGTCTATTAATATGACCTTTGTGTTTGTCGTTTTTCTTCATATCTGTCAATTGGACTATTAGATGACCATAAACTATTTTCTTCCTTAACTCTTGATTAGTAAGTAACTTCATTTGTTATTTATTCTCGAATCCATTTTTGTGATGCAATCTTTTCTATCTTCCTATAGACATATATTTTCCGTATAACTATATACACGAATGTACAGCTTAAGTAAATGATTTCGTCGAAAACAAAATATTCATCTCTGAATTCACTTTTTCTTATGTTAGAATCTTTATTCCAAATAAAAAAAAGTATTCAGTTCTATAGTACATTGCATTTTATGTTCTCAGCTCCCAGAAATTGTGTTATGTCATCAGGATCAATAATTGTACACTTTATTGATTTGTAAAATGTTCATATTGGATAAATTATGTTGAGATGTGAAAGCTTAACTATACAGTTAGCTTTAAACTAACAAACGATTCTCATAATAATTCTAATATAATAAGATTAAACACTTAGAAATTCATTATATTGACAATATTATTCAGTATATTAGTATGATTAATAAGAGTATAACTACATGGAAAATAATCTTTATCATTCCTGTTATATAATTTGGTTCTCAAAATACAAAAAATTAGAAAACGTAAATATCATTGCTAACTATTCATTTAGCTAATTCTTTATTCAGTTAATCAACTTAGAATAAACATAGTTTAAATAAGTTGTTAAAACCTTACGTGAGTATTCTTTTAAGATTTGTTATTTTTTTAAAGTTCAACAGTTTACTTATATCATTGACACATACCATGTTAACTGTGTTGAATCTAATAGCAACTAATATGAATTCAAAAGATATATTTAATATAACCAACTGGGAAACACGTTTATTTTAAATGCTTCACTAGATCAAGGTTAAATTCTGGCTATATTCAATGCAAGTATTGATTTCTGTTATTACGATATGAGGAATATTATCAGTAGTTTCATAAATATACAATTATATTTACTAATATACTTTATTATTTATTCTATATATTCCAACGACTTGAACTAATTACCTTCATATCTAACAATATTATATGATTGTAACACAGCAAAACGAATTGGAATCTTTGGTATACAATGTAAATTTTAATTTTCATGGTGCAATGTAATATATTTTTGGCATTATAAATATTCTTAATCATAAAAGATACACATAGAAACTATTCTTATTGTACTATGTAAAACGAAACAACTATTGTGATGTTTTAATTTCAGTATGTGATAAGACGAAAATTATCAGAACTATGTGATATATTAGCGCAATACATTTCGAACAATCTGATCACTCATATACCTATTAAGTACAATTATATATAAAAATAAAAGGTCAACTAGACTGAAAATGGGGTAAGAGGAGACAAGGATAATAAAGAAAACAATTTAAAACCTCATCACTCTGGATAATAAGCTCAATTTACCAAGGTAGGTTTAAG
This sequence comes from Schistosoma spindalis, assembly GCA_946903255.1. Lineage (NCBI taxonomy): Eukaryota > Metazoa > Platyhelminthes > Trematoda > Strigeidida > Schistosomatidae > Schistosoma > Schistosoma spindalis. The sequence goes on from OX336424.1 coordinate 15,914,996, forward strand.
GTGAGAACAAACTGGTTTTGGATAAACAGAGGCGGTTTGAAGTTTTGTATGGCTAAGGCTTCAATAAACCTTAGTATACACCTTTTTACAGTTTTGTAAAACACTATAAAAGCTGAGTTAAGATCAATCTTAATATAATATATGTTTAGATAGTAGTTTAATTTTAGTATATTTTGTTCCTTAGATCTTTTCAATTTGGAAAATAGCTCTACTCGTATTAGTTGGAAGTCCAAACAAACCAGATAGCAATTGACAGCATTTTTTTCCTTGTTTAATATATCACAGGCAGTACGCGCCCAACAACTCACTCACAGATAACTAGAATCTTGTCAGTACGATGTCAATGATTACATGGGTATTAACTGAGTTTTCAAATATATGAAGTAGATATTTAGCTTGATGTTTCGAATTTTTCAAACTTACCATGAAACTAAAAGGTTTAAAGTTGATCTCATGTTACACTTTGTGTTCTTACTGTTTCATTATTTCACAACAAGATATAACATCTTGTTTCTAAAATCATTATTTAACAACTTTCGTCTAGATTTGATTTAACAGTTTCACAATATTTGAATGCCAAGTTGATATGAGACACCATACATAAATATTCGAATAACACATCATTACTTTCTAAAAAAAATTTCTCATTTTTCCTTACCACATTGTATGATCAATTAAATGGAGATCCTCAATTTTATCAAAGAACTTTTATAGGTTTGGTTCGACCATAAATTCTCATTTACAAAACATCTATTCTGTACTCACACAAATCTCAATAGCTCACTATTTGTACCTAATTCATAATAAAAAAATTACCTTAAAAATTATAAAATTTAAGAAAACAGTGTGTGTTGTTATTTATTCACGTTACTTGAAAATAAATGAATGAAATAATGAAAGATGGATAAAGGCTTAGTAGTAGATTCCAGGATGCGCATTATGTCCTATTTGGAACTCGTCAGCTGAATGTACTTGCATTGCAGAGTTAATATCGAGGCAATCCACATAGGATGCACATATGCAAACAGCAGTCTTAAATAACAATAGGAACATACAAATAAAACAACACCAAGTGAATTTAATAAAATAACTACTTAATTTTATCTAATGAGAATAAATTTGCCTACACTAATTCGAAACATCTGTTCACAGTTTAAGTAACGAAATACTAATAAAATAAAGTATGTTACTAATTTTGTCAATGTTAATATCAAAATTCTATTCAGTTATTAATTGTTTAGATAAAGAAAATAATTTAGTTTTTCTTTTTTTCTTTTTCATTTCTTTTTTCTTCTAAACTAAAACTAAGCAGATGTTACTATGGTGTTATCTAATATAATCGGTATGATGAAAGTAACCATTAAATATATTTCATAAATTGAAAATTGAAAAATCTATATATACAGAAATGAAATTAGAATTACACAACTATTAGTTTTTATTACATTATATAACTATGAAATATTAAAGTCCCACAATAGGACTAAACAGCCATTCAGTGATTCCAGGTATTCCATGGTGGTCTAGTTTCAATTAACTCATGATCTCAATCATTAAAAAATTTTTTTATCCATTCTTAAAATCTATTTAATATTGATGAAATAAACCATACATGATGTTATAGTTGAAATGGTAAAATGAATTTTCAGTAAATGAATATCATCGTATAAAAGATTCCAGTCAACTTTTAAATAAAATATTGTATAAAAGATGTTAGAATTAAGATTATATTGATAAACATCTCATATGTTGAATTGAAAAACACATTCTAAGTTTAACTGTTAATATTTTTATTAAGAGTAATTCCTTTTTTAACGAATATTATATTGATTTAATTGTTAAGTTCATAAGTCAATTGAAACCAGTCCACCATGGAAAACCTAGAAGCACTAGACAACTGTTTCATCCTATTATCGGACTCATCATCAGTGCAAATCCATGATCTCGATCTACGGAATTCGAACACAAGACCTGTCGGTCTCGTAAGCAAGCGCTTAATATCTAGACCGGCATCCAATAGTGTTTTATGTCTAACTTCAACCAATTCAGTGCTTTCAGGTTTTCTATGGTGATCTAGCTTCAATTGACTGATGAATCCAACTATTAAATTCAATATAATATCCACATAAACTCATTTCGAATATTGCATTAATTTTTAAAAACTTTCATTTAAAACACTGTGAATAAGTTATTTGATATTTGAATATTACAGTTATCTACTTTAGTTTAGATGAGCGCAAATAATGATATTATATGAAATTCACTTATTATTGTTTGCTTGTATCTTCTCATTGATGTGTAAGACTGCAATCGATCAGTCTCTTATTAGCATATATGTATCCTGTACGGACTGCCACGATCTTGCCTTAAGTCACAAGCTTTTTAAGCAAACATGGTTAGTGGCTAGCAATGGAATTCAGGACGCACGTTTTGTCATCAATGAACATCAACTCTAAGATGCAGGTATATCCAACTGATGAGTCTCCAATAAGACGAAATGGGCATCCTGAATTCCATCGCCAGCTACAATTCATCTTTACTTATGATGTTATATTGTTGGCAATGAAATGAACAACTATGTTTAACATATACTTCATAGCTAAAAACATTTCTAAACAAAAATTAACCACATTTTAGGTTTAATAAAGTTCAGATTGACTTTTATTTTTATTTAAAATCGAAAAAGATACAATCATTTCAAACTATAAAACTGTCTTTTTTTGTCCTAAAAATTGATTGAAAAAAACAATTTTTTTTGTATCCAATTATTCTTTTATTTTGTGTGTGTGTGTGTGAAAAAACAAGCTTAGTAGATAATTGATTCATTAATGTAAAATATTCACCGCTCATAAAATGAAAATTAATTGTTTAAAAATTCCTATCATATTAAACGACTACTATTTGAATGAAGAGCATTCTCTTCAGGTTTGATAATTATATATCCAAATTAATAATCTGAAAATTGGCCAGGTTAAGGACAAAGTACATTGATTAAAGTTAAAGCATGTGAATTTAGAATTGTCAAATAAAACATAGAATACATTTGTTAGTGTTGATATTGACTCATATGAAATATTAACTTAAATGAGCATATATGTTAGGTGAAAAATTTTAAGATCCATGATCAGAATAGGGTGAGTGAAATAATAAAGCAAATACAATTTGATCAAATGTTTAGTGGAAGACTATATTGTGTAAAAATACTTACTTACTTACTTACTTACTTACGCTTGTTACTCCTCGTGAAGGAGCATAGGCCGCTCACCAGCATTCTTCATCCAACCCTGTCATGGGCAATCCTTCACAGCTCTTTCCAGTTCTTATTCATCCCTTTCATATCCGTTTCTATTTCCTGATGTAATGTGTTCTTTGGCCTTCCACTTTTCCGCTTCCCTTCACGATTCCAAGTTAGCACTTGCCTCGTAATGCAGTTTGATGTTTTCCTCAATGTATGTCCTATCCATTTCCATCGTCTTTTCCTAATTTCCTCTTCAGCTGGAAGCTGGTTAGTTCTCTCCCAAAAGAGGCTCTGGCTGATGGTATCCGGCCAATATAGGTTGAGTATCTTGCGTAGACAGCTATTGACAAATAAATTAGTAAGACATAATAAGATGGGATGAATGAGAAGTAAATGAATCATGTATCGAAGAGATTAATAATTATGTTTAACCAATAATAATAATACATAGATTTGTAAATAAAGATAACAGAGACAATTACATTTTACTACGAATGGTCGTAAGTACAATAATCAAATTAGGTCATTCAGTAGCTATGATTACTATTGATTAATTGGTCTTGAGGTTGACCAGGAGAGGAGGAATGGTTGGAGATATTTCTTTTGTGTGCACAGCTCCGGTTTCTTCATCCGGATGGCTACTGCTTCAGTCATTTGAAGGAGTTTCATTCTGGCAAGCTTTGGCAAAAATTACTAATCCAATAAATAATTGAAAAGGATTACTTTCTACTGACACTATGGCCAGTTTGTACTAAATGAGCCAATATCAAAAACCAATTGTTATTTTACATAGTTAAACAAGGTAAACACATATACATGCACACTTACAAAACTTAGATATTCATAAAACTAATAGTCTTTTCTATATTGAGGAATAATCTCATGGGGGGTGGTAGCGTGGATACGCACTGCTGACGAGTCCCATGTTAAGACGAAACGGCCGTCTAGTGCTTTCGGGTTTCCCATGGCGGTCTAGCTTCAATTGACTCATGATTCCAACTACTGAAATAAATTTTCCTAGAAAATATCATTTTTTTCAATCTCACAAAATGATTTTACGAAATTGGATGAAGTACAGAATCAAAATAAACGGAGGATAAATTGATGGTTGAAATGTTTTTATCTGTCTATGATGGTTCATATAAAAATTAACAAATTAAAAAGAACATCATTGTTCAATTACTAAATCAAAATGATTATCAATAGAATTAAACAATCAATATAAAATGTTTATAATTAATAAACTGTTATGAGTTCTTTGTTAGAGTATACTATAAATTCTAGCTAATACTAGGTTAGTTTATACTTAAATAAGTATTCGTTATCTAAAGATATTCATGTTCGTAGTTAATCGTTTTTAAGAAAAAAGATAACATTTTTTGTTGTAGACATTTGGAGGGAATCATGTTTACTTACATGACCTTAAAACACCTTTCTGGTTTCTATTAACCTTCCCCCTTTCTTTATATCTATCATGTAGATGATTATCTGTTCATGCTCATAATCTGTAAATTATTTTCATTGTATTATTTTTTTTTAAACTCTAGATCATTATACAACACTAGTGTGATACTTGAGATCTTCGATTACTATATGATGTAATCTTTCCCTATTTTTCTATCGGTTAATGTATTTGTCAATTTACTGTAAATATGATAATATAACTTTAGGAAACGATAACACTGAATAGTAACGTTTTGGCCCTGAACTATTTTTTGTTCTTATTCAATAAAACGATAAATATCACATTTTCTAAGATATCATTTTAAATATCCCGCTGAAAGTTTGTATGCACAAAATATTATCTTGGTTATTTTTTTTAATTCTGTATCTTTGAAGATGACTAAGAAATGAATTTATTGATTTACATACATGAAAATGCATGATTTCTTTTTGAACCACTATCGAATATTTTAGCGTATACAAAATCATATTCTCAACAGTATTAATAAACTATAGGGAAATATAAAATGTTTGATTTCATGCTGAACTAATGAAGTTGCAGTATCTGCCAGATACGCTTTACTATTAATTTGTTACAGATTCGCTTCCTGTAACTGTCTCATTATGTGGCACCGACGACTGCTTTCTCACATGAAGCGATTTCTCAATGGGTTGAGGTTCATAGACTATATTTTTACAGTCGAACTTAAGAGTTGATCTAAGCTAGACCACCAATGTAAAACTTGAATTACTGGACGGCCGTTTCATCCTAGTATATGACTCCCTAGCAGTGAGCGTTCACGGTTCTGCATGATGAACTGAAACCCAAGACCTTCGGTCTCGTGTGAAAATGCGTAACTTCTAGACCACTGAGTCTCATACTAGGATGAAACGGCCATCCATTACTTCCATTTTTTCAGTGGTGGTCTAGTTTAGATCGACTCCTGAGTTCAATGGTGAAAATACTTCAATCTCCACTAGTCTCCATACTCATAAATCATAGTCTGATAACATTTATTGTTTTCGCGGTGTGATTTCCTCCCTAAAATAAGAACAGTCCACTCAAATGGATAGTTTAACCATAGTGTGACGTGATTAATATTGCTGACCACCTAAAGGTTTCTATGATCATGGTGAAATCAGTGGGTTAATTTTTTACTGCAGGCGAGATATCACTTCACAATTATTGGGTTGTTACTATTATTGATCAACTTTGAAAGTTTATAATATCGACAAGCCAATAATATTTGACTGAGTATGCTCTCGAAGTGTTGTCATCTTTGTGGAAATAGCTGAGTGGAATGAACTGTTCCAGGTTTAAGATGTCACACAGAAATGCGATTGTAATTATGTTGCGGACCCTAAACTAAAAAGACGGTTGTGGGAAGCCTAATACCTATTAAGATAAAATCTGTATATTCTACCAAGCTGTCTACTCATAAGACTAATAAAAGAATTTGAATATATTGTTTATTTAATCCTTCCCACTGTTATCTAGGACTGTAACAGGTCAGTCTTTTTCGGCATATATGCATCCTATGCATCCTGTCTCGATATTGCCTCAGGTCACAAGCATTTTAGGCAGAGGTAGATGGTGGTTAGCAGTAGAATTTAAGACAAAACTTGATTTACTTGCACTCCAGAGTTGATGTTCGATCCAAGACTAGAACATAGTATCGTCCCCTTCAAACGCCATCGCACTATCCACTTAACTACTTAGTCCACATAGCCACTAGCGTGTGTAATAGGGTGAATGTTATTTCGTATATATATATATATATATATATATATATATATATATATATATATATATATATATATATATATATATATATATTGGTTGCTTGAATCTTTTAATTGGAGTACACATCAACTCTGGGATAGAAGTACATCCAGCTAACGAGTCGTAAATCGGACAAAACGCACGTCCTGTATTCCACTACTAGTCAATATCTATCTTCGTTAATAAAAAAATGTTGTGAAATTCTGATGCTAACCTTAATGTAAGATATTAACATCGTAGTTTAAATCTTCTGCATAACTGAAATAAAGTACTACAAACTTGAGATATTATAATGTAAAATCTATTCCACTGTCAAAAGGTTTATATATTGTTCATCTCACTCAAAATTCAGAATTCTATAATTATCTCATGTTTTCATCATTGAAATTTTATAGTAACATATTTTTTAAAATTTTGAATGGAAACAAGTTGAATATTGATCTGTAGAAAATATATAGAGAGATAGATTTGAAAATGTTTACATGAATAAATGATACAAACTCCCACGCATTCAGATGATATACACAAGTAATCTCGTCCGGTTTATTATTATTATTAATATTATTGTTTTTCCACATTGTTGAGATCATATTTATTGTTAGACAAGAGACCAACATGATGTTCAAGACCACACACACACACACATAAGAGTTCAGTAACCAAGTAAAAAAATATTGAAATATAATGTAATAAAATGCAACAAACAAATCTACAACATTTAACTTGTAAATGTATTAATTATGTAAGAAATTTTGAAAAAACTCCGTTGATTGAAATACATACATAAAATTGATACTATTTCATACTTATACCATTAAGTTTGTTATAAAGTAATTACAATATTGGATTTTAAAGCAATTAGTCCCTTTTATAAATTAAGATAGAAAAATGAGTAGACAGAGTTGATCTGAAAAATGTGATGTATTTGCGTCATACATTTCCAATAATCTGATCACACATATACTTGTCAGGGCATTTTCTATGGAAATTAATAAAGGTCAATGAAATGAAAGTTCAACAAATTGACCTTTAATTAATTTTCATTGAAAATGCCCTGACAAGTATATGTGTGACCAGATCATTCGAGATGTATAGCGTAAATTCATCACATTTTTCAGATTAACTTTGTCTTCTAGTCGTTCTATTGAAATATTTCACTTGTTTATTATAAGGATATATCAATAGTTGAGATCATGAGTCAATTGAAGCTAGACCACCATGGAAAACCTGGACGACCGTTTCGTCCTATTATGTGACTCCTCAGTATTGCGCGTCCACGATCCCGCCTCACTAGATTCCAACCCAGGATCTGTCAGTCTCGCGCGTGGGCGCTTAACCACTAGATCACTGAGCCGGTTAGCATCCAACGGTGTTAGTGACTAACTTCAACTAATCTATGAAATTGAGTGACACATTAACCATTGTCATCAATGAGTTTCTACCTCACAACAGACCTGGTTGAACTCTACTGGTCACTGCTCTTCACTAGAACTTCAGGATATACCTCTTGAAGCCAGTTACTTGTGAGCATATGTTGATTAATATCAGAAGGGGTTTTGTGAAGATTATAGTAATTTCAATAGTTGAGATCATGAGTCAACTGAAGCTAGATATATCTTTATGGATTTCTATTTTGATTGTTTATTGTTGTATGTTAGACTGAATATTATTTCTTATTTATCAAATAATATACAAGAATTGAAATATTTATTATTATCTACCAATTAAATCAACTGAAATATAATAATGTTTTCATTTTGTTCAGAGTAAATGAAATATTCCGATGAATCAATTCCTTTTGTTTTCATATATATTCTGACCATGAAAAAAAACAATCCAAAACTGGATACTCACTGAAAGTATAAAATATATTTATCATAACACTGGTAAAAGTTATATTATCTCTTATCTAAATAAGACTAAAAAATAAATAGGATAAACGATTTACATTTTGTTAATAATATTTATGATGTATTCCAAGTAAGAACCGGAGTTAGACAATGCTGTCCACTAACCCCCTTCCTCTTTCTTCTGGTAATCGACTGGATTATGAAAACCTTGACATCTGAGGGAAAACACGGAATACAATCGACAGTTGCGAACCAATCAGACGATTTGGACTACATAGATGACCTAGCCCTCTTATCGCATCCACATGAAAAAATGCAGGTAAAGACAGCCAGCATAGCAGCAGTCTATGCATCAGTAGGCCTCAACATGAACAAAGGGAAAACCAAGGTCCTCTAATACAACACAGAGAACACCAATCCAACCACACTAGATCGTGAAACTCTAGAAGATGTGGAATCCTTCACATACTTGGGAAGCATCATCGATGAATAAGGAGGTTCAGGTGCAGACGTAAAGGTGAGGATTGTCAAAGCAAAGATAGCATTCCTACAATTGAAGAACCTATGGAACTCAAAACAACTTTCGACCAATATCAAAGTCACAATCTTCAATACGAACGTCAAGACGGTTCTACTGTATGGAGCTGAAACTTGGAGAACTACTACAACCATCATCAAGAAGGTACAAGTGTTGATAAATAGCTGTCTACGCAAGATACTCAACCTATATTGGCCGGATACCATCAGTAACAGCCTTCTGTGGGAGAAAATCAACCAGCTTTCAGCTGAAGAGGAGATTAGGAAAAGACGATGGAAGTGAATAGGACATACATTACACAAATCATCCAACTGCACCACAAGGCAAGCCCTAACATGTGATCATGAAATGAAGTGGAGAAGAGGGAGGCCAAAGAACACATTACGTCGGGAAATAGAATCAGATATGTAAATGATGAATAACAATTGGAAAGAGCTGTGAAGGATTGCCCATGACAGTGTTGGATGGCGAGTTCTGGTGGATGGTCTCTGGTCCTTTACAAGGAGTAACAGGCGTAAGTAAGTAAGTAAATTAATAAAGATTGCCATTTTATGCGTGAATCCATAATTACCTAAGAATCCTTCTTTACTAACGATCCAATAATGTAGAATGATTATATAATTAAATCAAAAAGAAATTAGATTTATTGTGTTTTACAGGTCAATAATCTTTTTGCTCTGAACACATACAATTTTTAATTAAACCAATAAATGATGTCAGCACTAATGATTTTTAGAAGAAAGAAAAAAAAGAGAACACAGACTTAAACATCTAGACAATTTTATCCTTTTCACGCAAAATTAGATTTAGTGTATAACAAAACAAAAAACTGGAAACCATTTGGTTACACATAGACGTATTCAATACCTTTTATATTATTAGCAATTACTTATTATACAGTAAAATCTTCACATAAATGAATATGATACATAGAACAATATCAGTTTTGTTTATTGTGCAGTTATTTATTAAATTAAAAAGTTTCCTCTAGAAGTTTTTATACATAAAGGGAGATATAAATCAAGGGTACATAGGCCATATTTATGATATGACACTTATTCACATAAAGATAATAAGAATCTCATTTTTATGATCCATCATTTACTACATAATCTAAAAATTATGTAATAAAAATCTTTCTTTTTCTAAATTGTGAATAACAAAATGGATATCCCTGATATGGATTCATTATACAACTAAGGAATATAATGTTCTTATTAATGACTATAAATCTAAAGAGATCATTAGTAAGTATTTCACCTGTGTATTTAATATTTTAATTTCAGTACACAGTCATACTTCGATGTGTCTGAACAATGCTTTATGTACACTTGGTTTGAAAAATAGAAATAATAATCTGACAGAAATCATAATTTAGTTCGTATTAAATAAAATTCTGATGACGTTCCGACACATAAATCTAAGCTATTTATTTAAGTGTTCAACAAGTTAACTTGTGTTGTTAGGCCTAGACTAAATGGATGAATCAATAATATTTGTGATAAATATTTCAAGTTTTTGGACTATAAACCAAAATAAAGATGTTATCCATCAATCCAATTTTCGTTAAGTTTAATTACAATTAAGTACTTTCAACAAGTTGGGTTGCTTTGAAATACTGTTTAAGCGATCATAGACGAGAAATGGTAGCTAATAAGAATAAAGGAGAACGGGATAGGCTGAAATATAAAAGTAGGATAGTTACTCAATAAATATTACGCAAATGGATTAAACCTCTTCAAAACGGTCATTATAATAAAGTTTGCTAATTGTTATCATTCATCGTTTCTCCTTTTATCAAGAAGTATGTTTTAATAAAAGCATTTGTGTATTCGAAAGATAGTAAGTCGTACAAGCTTCTTAGGGAAGATTGTCAGCAGACATTATTTTTTAGGTCCTACAACAGACTTACATATACAAACAAAACTGATCAGAAACATAATAGATGAGTTTTTCTTTATAGAACACACTCGATTTTTTTAGAATGAAAAAGGTAAGAGAAACCTCGAAAGATTTGTAATCTGTGCAAAAATGATGTGAACTCCTTTAATGTGAACTTCAGAAGTGCATTTGATAACTTAAAAAAATATCTTTATCAATTTTTAATCAACTCCTGCTTAACTTCAACACTATTAACCCTCAACAAATCTTAGTTTAATATATGAAGACATGAATTTGTATTATTAATCTTATCTTATTATAACCTGCTTAATACGTTTGTTGCATTCATAAAACCTGTAAACACTAATTACAAACCCTACATCATACAATATACAATTGACTAACTTTTCTCAAAATAATCCTAAGATATGATTTACAGATATCTTCAAGTTAAATATATGAAATGTAAATGTTTATTTAACTTTTATCTGATGATGTCGTTCAGAAGGACGATGAAAGCTCCACAACCAAACCATCCAACTCAGAGAATAAAACTCCATCAAAATCATACAAATCTTCACCATCTCAAACTTATTATTGTTATTATTACCAAAGGTAAACAGTATTTTAATGGAATTTTCAAGTTTTTCATTTTATAAACAGTGAATTTTACTATCTTGCCGATAGGCTAAATATTAGGTCAATGTAAAATATTCAGTAATTTTCAGAAGAGTTCAATTAATAACATTAAAGATGAATTAATAAATATTTCTATACATAAATCTTGTGTCTATTTGGTGTTACTAAGACAAGTGACGTATTCAAATAGTTGGAGTAGTAATATCAGTAAAGGTTTGTAGTATCGGTTTACTATATTAAGCCCATACGCCTTATTCTAGCTTCTAGACAGGCCAACATATCCGTTCTTCTTGAGTCACGTTTTGACCTTGGTAATCATTCACTTATAAAACTTGACTGTTTTTATATAAGTGTATTTGTGTGTACGTCTTATCCTACTCACCACATGTCTGTAGCTTAATTTTATATGACTTAAATGTTGATTCAAGTTTAATTAATTGATTAATTAAATGGAAGTAGCTCACATACTTCTACCGCGCGTCATTTCGCTCCACTCTCTTCTCTTCGTTACCTTTGCTTCGTCCCTCTGATTGTCTGCCCAGCTCAGTTAGTGTGCAAAATATCTGTATTCGAAAATGCATTCTAGTATTTGACTTGTTTAATTCCGTTGTTCACTAACGTCAATTAAGTCGATAATTATATACGAAGGTTGGCGATATACATATTTCGGCAGTAATCCATCATACGATCATATGGAGTTAGATCCCGGACTACTAAAGCATATATAAACTACCAAAATATAGGATTCAATAAGTAGAAGTCTTTATGACAAATCAATAAAAATAGATAAGACTAAGTTTTTATCATAAACAATTCTAAATCTAAATCTCACTAAATAGGCCTACGTCACAACGAGTTATTTTATGATAAGTAATTAAATATAAACAATTTTTTTGATTGAAATAAATCAATAAATGCATTTTATTACTTCATTATTATCAATATACCTGTTACATCATATTTAGTAGCCTAAACTCTTAAAATGTTTTAGATTGTTACATTAGCAAACAATAATCAGCATTCAATATTATTACACCCTAAATTTATCGGCATACTACTAACTGACAAATTGTATATGTTTTTTGTTTTACCATGTATACCCTTCAATGTTAAATAATGTACGATTCTAATTGTAAATCAAAACATTGTAAGAAGTGTAATATATGGTAATTAAGTTTTAGATGACACGTACTTGCGTAATTGACCTTCAGATTTTCTAATTCATTAGTAGGTTCAATTATAGTTAATTCTTCAGTTTTACATTTTGTTTACATCTATAATGATGCTTTGGTTATTTAAATAGGATATATGAAATAAAAATATCTTCAGTTATTATTTGTATATACATATATCTTGAAAAGTCATCAACGAATTATCTATTCCATGAGAAGTACTTCTTAATGAATGTCAGTAGCTTGTGTATAGATTGATTTCTGGCAACACGTAATAGAAAAACTGAGTTTTTATATTTGCCAGTTACTTACGTTGTCTTAGTGAGATGGCAGACAAAGGCGATCTACACATAGGATTGCAGTGTAAGTATAAATTTACAAGTTCCAGTATTTAATATCAAAGTGTGTGTAGTGTTGACATAAAGTTAGGAAAACCGATGATTTTGTGGTGAAGTTATCTCATAACTCTTACAATTAAACTAGTGATACAGAAATTTTTAAAATATTCGATAGTAATACCATATATATTATACCACGATTTTGTAATGTTAGTTCAAATATAATGAAAGTCATGATTCAATATTATATATCACCCAAGAATATCCTTTAAGGTATTTTGAACTGGTCTGACAAATCGAACGTCAAATAGGAAAAGAAGTCTGTTTTTAAATAGGTCTGAAGAATAAAAAAATTTTCGCACTAGGTTTACATTCGCTGGTACACCGCAACTTCTATGATAAACTCCCAATCGTTGTGCATTACAGTAACTTTATGACTTTAAATACATCTCATAAGTAATCAGAATCATATAGAAAAAAATCTGATTGTTTTCTTATTTGAATGACATTTTATTGATAAATCTCATTCTTGTTACTAAACAAAACTACCATTTCATTTTGCATGCCATCCAATATTTTAATTTTGTATTATAAATGATTCATATCTAACAATTCTTAAATACAATGAGTAAAAAGCTTTAACAGTTAAATAGAACTAAATTCCGAATAAGTTCTATTTCGAATATACAATTTACGGTTGAATATGAACATTTTCTGAAGAAAAATTTAAACCGGTTACTATGCACGTATATGCATTTTTATATATTACAGTAATTATCATAGGCAAAGTTAAAAAAAATTACAAATGATGTAACCATGTTTTATTAATACGCACTTTGTTAGATAATTGAATGATGAATATAACCAGGAAAAACAAATACAGAGTTGTACATAATTTATTTGTGCAGGGGGATTGGATTTATGTGGTGCATAACAAATAAGGTGCCTACATTTTTACACCACAGGTGTTATCTTAAACGTAATCATCATACCATGTATATATTAATTGATGTATTTTCACAAAATGGTCAGATAGTATCATATTTATTGTGGACATATTTAGGTGTGTTATTTAGCCATGGATGATGTAAGATATAGTTATAATATGATTCGATACATAATATAGAAATATTGTTGCTAATTTGTTTGAATACAGTTTTATTTTCAAAATTCAAAAAGATGATGAGCTGTTTCAAATTTCATGCTGAAACAACGTACTTGACCCTTGTTATTTACGGATAGTATTCAATTCATTTTGTCTCCATCATTTTATGTAAGACAGTCATCTACTAACAACAATAAATGACGGTCATTTTATACTATATTGTTAAGCATTCGTGCACAAGACCGAAAGTCCTGGGTTCGAGACCCGCGTGCGGGATCGTGGATGAGCACTACTGTGGAGTTCTATACTGGGACGAAACGGCTGTTCAGTGCTTACAGGTTTATAATGGTGATCTAACTTACATAGACTCATGAGTTCAACTATTAAAATAAATAATTCTTGCGATGCTTATTGATAAATTGTGGATCATTAAGCTAATGACATATACATATGATGCAACTTGGCATAATCAGACAATCGAATAGTCCCTGGGCTTCGCCTCTGCATATGGTTCCAAAGAAGGACCAAGATTGGCGACCATGCGGAGACTACCGACGATTAAATAACCAAACTATCTTAGATAGGTACCCTATACCACATCTACACGACTTCTCTTTAAACCTACATGGAACTATTCAAAACATTGAGGCATTTGACAGCTGCTTCATCCTAATAGTAGGACTATTCAGCTGTATACACCCATGACCCTACCGTTAGGGTCCAGTATTTCTAGGCTTTCAATAGTTATCTACTAAAGATTAGTTTGTGATCTCAGTAAAATGCAACAATATCCACAATCCTCATATTGATAATAATATATACCTTGATTAGAAATCATAAGTAGTCTATTCACGTTGATACCACTAATTAAACACATTTATACATGTAAGCTATATATATGGCTGATCGAATACACAGAATTAAATTATTGTGGCAAATATTTTGCCAATGACGATAATAATTATATTTATTATATTTCCCTAACGTTTTATTATTATTCCTCTTCAGTTCTATCACCGGATGTATGTCCGTTTTGAAAGACCTTCATAAACATTCCATTCTATTTATTTATATTCTACATAAATTCTCATTAATTTGCATAAGAATTTCAGGTTAACAGACTGTTAAAAAGAATACAAGGGATAGAAAATGGAAGAAAAATTCATTTTTGATCATTCATATAAAAGTAATCAGCTTATTTTGGAATCATCTATTGAATAAGAAGGAAATAATAAAAATGAGTCACATCTAATGGGAAGAGTATAGATCAATGGAAAAAGTATGTATATAAATGCTTCTCAAAAGAAATAACACATTCTGTGGTGAGAGTGATGAGCAAAAGTATGAAAAGCTAAGGAATTATTTTATATTTATTACTATCAACTGATCTTAGTTAACCAGCTATTTACAACCAGGAAGTACTAGCCAACTGCATAGTCTTTATAAATAAAACATTAGCAGTGTGTGTCAACAACCCATTAACAATGGCAGAATATAGAACCTTCATTTTGGCGCCCAAAAGTTTAAACTCCATACCACTGAGTTGCAATCCAAAAGTTTACTTACTTAATGACAATTACTTTGTACTATCAATCAAATATCTTCTAATGAATTTGGTAGGTAATTGCTTCAGATTTGAAATGGTTCAACTTCACTGAGAACTATTTTTGTTGTCAGTATATATCAGTCAGTCAGTCAACTGCAACGTAGGACCAGGCACGTATATGCATAGGTCCAAGTTGCCATACCGCATTAGCACAACAAGATGAACACCGGATTCATAGAAGTAGTTAATTCAGTGGTGGTAATATATAGAAGAAAGATTGTATATAAGGAGATAGTACAGGAAGATAGAATTAGTTCCTAGAAAGAAAGACATGAAGCGATTTTAATCTCTTAGTTTAGAGGAAAACAGAGAGTGTATACACCGACGCCATTGTGATCGATTCTGAGCCATGTCACACAAAGTCTCCAACCATTGGTTACGATAGTCACGCGGACCCCAACCAGGTAGTCTGCATCTACCAACATGGCTCAGACCAGAAGTTAGTGACTTCAAGCACTGATGCCACGTTTTGGTTTGTCCGCCCCTAACTTTCTTCCAATTATCCCTAACACCGGTTAGCATTGCGCGCCGTGGTAATCAGTGTTCAGGCATACGCAGCACGTGGCCCAACCATCTCAGTCGATGAAAATTCATAACCTCATCAACTGATTTACCATCGTTGCTTAATACCTTGCGTCTAACCTCACTATTACTTACCCGATGATCCCAGCAGATGCGAGCAATATTTTTAAGGCACCTGTGGTCAAATACTAGTAACTTACGAATATCTCCTGGTAGGAGATCAATACCCGAGAATTCAGTCGATAAGAGCGTTATTTCCATCAGTAGATCTATGATGAAGTTGAACAAAAATGGAGAAAGTGGACAGCCTTGGCGGACGCCGCTTGATGTTGCGAAAGCAGATGACAGTTCGCCATAAGCTCTCACTCGACTAGTAGTGTTCGAGTAAAGAGCTTTCACAAGGTTTATGTACTTCTGAGGTACGCCTTTCAATGGCATACACTGCCACAGAACCTCTCGGTCAACAGAGTCAAACGCTGCTTTTAAATCAAGGAAGACCACTATTGTCGGACGCCGATAAGTATGCCTGTGTTCTAGAACCTGACGAATGGTGAATATGTGGACGATGCAGCCACGACCAGGTCTGAAGCCAGCCTGATTTTCACGTGTTTGCAGCTCACGAGTCTTAGTTAGGCGTCCGAAAATTATCGAAGCTAGTATTTTAGATATTATATTAGTTAAACTAATCCCTCTGTGGTTGTCACAGGATGATTTTGACCCTTTCTTAAATATTGGGACGATAAGTGATTATGACCAGTTAGATGGGATAACGTCTAACTCCCAGATTTTAGCTAAAATATTAGTCAACCTAATCGCTAAAACTAGACCACCATCCTTAAAGACCTCTGGGGCTAATCCGTCTGGACCAGCTGCCCTTCCTCGTTTCAGATTAGCTATAGCCTTTTGAACTTCAGCTAGAGTTGGGGGACCTACTTCAATGTTCCATTCATACTGTCTGGGAATAGAGGGTAGTTGTAGAGTAGCTGAAGGCCAACTGAACTGCTCCTTAAAATGTTCCGCCCATCGTTCTAAACGTCTGGACTGAGAGCAGATGAGAGTGTCGTCTTTTTCCGAAATAGTCTGACTTACACTTGATTTATTAATTCGAGTTTCTTTTATTAGTCTGTAGAGTTGTCTTGTGTTCCCTATAGCCGCCGCCTTTTCCATCTCTTTTGCTTTCGTTGCCCACCACTGCTCACGATCGTTCCTTAGACTTTTGCTTAACCTAGATCTGATTTCTTTACGCTCTTCATTGTGTGTGGCTTTTCTGCGTCCAGTGAGGCTCAAGCAGATGCGTGCTCGTATTAGGGCATGGCCGGAGTCCAAGCAGGTACTCCAGAATGAGCGACAATCTTCTATTGACCCTCTCCAACGATGACTGATGGCAATATGGTCTATTTGAGTCCATCGTTGGTTTGGTGCAGGGGGTCGCCATGTTAGACGATGTCTCTCCTTATGCTTAAAATTTTGTGTTTGCTAAAAATAAACGATTGTCTGAGCAAAGTTGCAGCAGACGATCACCATTATCTGTCCGCTGTGCCGGAATACTAAAATACCCACCTAAATGTCTTTCTGTTTCGTTTAAGCTACCTACGTGGGCATTAAAGTCACCTGCTATGAGTACTATGTCTGAACGTTTAGCTTTCTGAAGAAGTTCAGACAGCTTTCTGTAAAATTCATCTTTCACTTCATCCGAACTGCAGTCAGTGGGAGCGTAGGCAGAAACGACGAAAAGGCAACGACGTGTGTCCCTATCCTTTCGAGTTCTTACGGAGCCGTTTAGCCGAACAGCGCATAGACGACTATTAACGGGGATCCACTCTAATAGCGCTTGTTCCGCCCTCATGCTTAGTGCTATGCCTACACCTGCAAATCCACGAGAACTAGCCATTGGGTCGCCAGATACACGGAGGGTGTATCTCGTTGGCTCTCCGTTTTGTCGAGGTGAGGTCAAGTGAATGACCACACTAGGATCCTGTATGCGTGTTTCGGAGACACAGCATACATCAATCGTACGAGATTCTAAGGTTTTAGCCAAGGAAGCTTGCTGACCTATTTGACATAGTGTGCGTACGTTGAAGACTCCAATGTGTAGTTTGGAGCGAGGTTTCAGTAGACCTGGGACAGCGTTTTGCGCACAAGAATCGTTGGCTGTGGTGACACTTGAGGAGGAAGCCGAAAGAGGGAGTTTAGATTTGAAAGTCGATGTAGGAGGAATAATAAAAATTGAAGAGGGAGGTTATCACTTCCCGGTTGCCCACACCGTGGAGGGGTTCTTCTGGAGGTGCCTGAAAAATAAATTGGATTAGAGTTGGTCATAGTGACCTGAGAGCGTGACCGCAGTGCCCAAGGGACAGCTGCTTGAGGTCGGTCACACACGACCTTTTTATGAGTAATTTTTGTGTTAGCTCCGTACTTGTTGAGACCTTACCGCCGGAGACGGATATCCGTGGGATAAGGCGAGGTGTGCATTTTTAGGGTCGACCGAATTATATAGATAAATATATGAAGTGATTCTTTCGTTTTGATATATTTATGTATAATTCGCATTATTGTTACAATCGATGAAGATTTAGGGAAAATTAAATTATCTAAACAAAGTCCCAAACTTAAACAAAGAAACTGGGGATACAAACATTCAGTATTTTACAAGTCGATAATAATATTTAATAACAATGGTTTACTATTTTCAGTCCTCTTAGTCAAATGAGTTATTCACCTTTAATATATTTCACCTAAATCATTTGTGTACATCATTCGTAATACAATAGTAAATAGATAAGGTTTATGAACTATCGAAAGACTAGTAGTTATTCTTATCCTAATCTAATTTGTATTTATGGTTTGAAACAAACATCTATTTTTTGTCATAAAGTAGAATGCTAACTTAGCTAGATAAATTACAACTAAACTGCACTCAAATCGGTACACTGTTCTCAAAATTTGGCTATAATTAAGATGGAGTGTAGCTAGTTGTAAAATCGGGGACGTTCATTCCATTCACTCGAAAATGCTTTAGCCGAATATTAATTATATTTTTATGATATCATAGTCAGTACAAATTTGTATTTCTAACGTTTTTTTACTTGATGTAAGTCAGTTCTTCTGAGTCGAACTTAGTATGTTTAGCTTTAAACGCCAAAGCATTATACAACGAGCGACTGAGTCCAGATGCTTTAATGAACAAGGTAGTATCTATTTGAATGCAATGCTTAATATGTTGATGTTCCGAGCAGTGTTTTGAGTACGATTCGCAGTGCTAGCACCAACAGTGGAATGTGGGTAAATCTAGTTGACGAGTCTCTAACAAAGTAACGTGCATCTCAGACCCCACTAGTAGTCACGATATGAATATATAGTAACTTTTATTTGTATAAGTAATCTGCTCAGAAGATAAATACACGTATAAATACTGATCAAATTCAGTCCTTAATACCAACAATGGAGGAAATCTAGCCCATACATATATAACTTAAATATTATATGATATTCATCAACAACTAAATTATATATTATGAATTTGATAATATGCTTTTATATTCCGTTACCCTTTTTATTATATCTTATTATATTTTCTTCATTGCAATTGGATTACACTGAGTGTCAACCAATATATAACTAATCTAATAAGCTGTATTGGTATTCAACAAAAACATTGTGCGTATGTATACTTGAAATTTTAGAATAGAAGAGTCAAAAACATAATCTAGAAATAGTGAAATCAAGTGTCTTTTAGTTTGCCTTTTTTCTTTCTAAAAATCAAAATCTGTCATAATCTTATAGTTGCTGCCTTTATTACTTGGGGTTTATACTATGAAATAAGCATAAAAATAAATGGAGAAAGATCGTAATGTGACCAATAGTATTTAGTTATTGAGTAAGTAAACTTATATACTTAGTGAAATGAAAATAATCAATATCTATAGTCTCAAATTACAAGTTCAGTGTTTTTTCTGACTATTGAGACAAATCAGATAAGACTGTCATTCATTGATAAATACAACAATATATGACTGAGATTAGATCAAATATAACTCAAATGTGTTTCTTTTTTTTAATAACTACTGTAACAAAGAACTTCTATTCATAGCAAATAGGAAAGTAATTAATCTAACAAACATATGTTCAGTTATTAGTTGATAGTGTATTTAGATAGCGAATCTCAAAAAATATGTATCCTTCAAAGATTTTATATCGATAACAAACGTAAAATTAGAGAGGTTTTATAAGTCTCTGAGATTCGGGTCACTATTCTCAATATGGGTTCTATTCTGAAACGATTTACAAACAATATTGAACTGATAATGAAACAATGGGATTTTTTACTAATAAAACCATTAAAGCGAAAAAATATTTCTTTCCAATTAGTTTATCGTTATGGCTTCACACTATCTATATTATTGTTATTATTCACATAATCAATGGCTTTATTCAATATTATATTTTTGGTACAATATAGAATTCTCAGCACAAAGTATTTCAACAAGTTTCCTTTTCTTATTTCTTCATCGATCCTGATGATAAATATTGAGTGGTCGCCAATTAGATGTTAGAAGTTCAGGAATCGACATTTGAACAATGTATATTCTTTTCGATGTATATTACCAGCAACCACAATGTCTCTGATTGAACTATTTTTTAACCAGTATAGCAAAAGTTCATAATTTTTATAAATGCACCTCAATAGATTATACGATCAACAAGCATAATGTTGTGTTAAAACAAATAAAAAACACAACTTGTTGAAATATCTAGATGAAAGGATCAGTTAGCTTGAATATTCAAGTAGGCCGTATATATATATATATATATATATATATATATATATATATATATGGGATGTAGTTACGTCCAGCTAACGAGTTCCAAATAGGACGAAACGCGCCTCCTGGATTCCACTGCTAGCCACTATCCATCTTTGCGTGAAACGTATATTTGAGAGAAAATAAAATAAAATGGTAGGAGGGGGTGAAGTAAAATGAACGAAGAGTATGGAAAATAATATTAAATAAAATCATTTACTAAGGCTAAGGGAGAGATAAGGGTGGTACAAATTTCTTATGGACACAAAGACTTAGATTGTTGACTCGAATCCCTATAGCTTCTGCTATGTGTAAGAGACGAGACCAAACACCATAATTAAAACTATTAGGGATACGATAAATAACTTTAAATGACTTATTTCTGTCTACTACATGACCGCTATCGATCAAGTGTGATAGAAACGAGATGTGTATTGTCTTCAAGTAACTGAATAACCTGGTGACAATATGCTGTAGAATACGGAGAGAAATGACTCAAGTTTTTTGATGAAGGTCTCAAGTCATGCCGTTTCCCATGTCAATCCTTAAAATCTTTACGCTCATGTAAGCTTCTGCCTTCTGTTAAAAATCATCGGCGCTAACAAAATCGCACATAGAATCAGCCAAGTTACTAGTTGAACGTTTGAGGGTAGAAACTAATACCTTTGTTGAATAAGTCAACAATCTAAGTATCGTATGTTGCATAAAATTTATCAACTTTATCCAAATTTGAAAAGCAAAATATGAAAGAATTTTCACGTAACTTTGTCAAAGGAACACTTAAACTTTGGTCTTCCGGAGAATCCTGAAACATATCTCTATAATTCATCAACAGTGAAGGTAAATCAGATAGGAACAGAAGCTTTGTCGCTTGGATTTAAATTTCATATCCCCAAAATACATGCCAACAGAGTCGACTCAGAAACCCGATTTGAGAATTTATTTGATCAAAGTAAAGAGTTGCACCTAGTTGATGAAGAAAAGAGAGGCTGATTTGGGGTTTCGTTCTATTTGGAACTCGTCGGCTGAATGTACCTTTATCTCAGAGTTGATGTTCACTCCGTGACTCGAACCCAGTACCGTTCGCTTCTAACACTATCGCGTTATCCACCTATCTTCTCGAATATTATTTATCTTGTTTGATTGCATAATCTTCATCATAAACTGATATTCTCAGGAAATGGTGGACATAGGTAAAAAATATGAGATAACTTTGAAAACGAACTAACCGGTAACACTTCAAATATTGTCCACGCTTACTAATTCAAACAAGGTGTGTAAATTAGGAATATTTTAAATTTTCCTAGTTTCTATGAGAACGTTTAGATATAAGTTAAGCAAATCATAGAAAAATTTTACTAATGAAATGAATGATGTATGCTATACATATTACAAGAAAGTTATTTACTCGAAGAGAACAAGAACAAAGATTTCAGCTGAACAACAAGAATTCATTTTATTTTGTTCAGTTCTTGTTAGCTGTTTACAATCTATAATGTTTAAAATTATAATTACAAAATGGGTTTAAACTACTTATATGGAAGTCATTTGAAAGACACATCAGTATAGTTTGGCATGGATGTTAACAAATTTAAAAGACTAAATAAAATATTGTAAATATATACCTTATGTAAAAGTACATTCTACAACATTGATTGTAAAAGGAGTTCAGAGGGCTAGAAACAAGTTGTTACATAGTGATTATGACATAATGAGTAAAGCTCAGTTAATAAAATAAGATTAGTTATCTGGAAGACAGTCGAACTAAAATTACATAATAATGTGATTAAATGAAAGAAAGAATGAAAAATCTTTTTAAGGTGCAGAGAAGGAATATTTATCACTAAGGCAAAGAAAGATTATTAACCATCTCTTTTGAACACATAAATCAGATTTTTGACACCTGATAGCAAGGGCTTCAACAAACTTCAGAAGACATGAGCTTGGCTGTCTATTAATCACTTTTAAAGATTGCAAGGTATCAACCTGACGTGCTGTTTGATAATTGCACTGTTTAAAGACGTTCCTTCTCTTGCTCTTGTTCAAAAAATCTAAGATATGCCCTCCTTTCAGGTTCGCCAGTGTAGTTACACGTAAATTTATAGAAACAGTTGGCGGTAACATGAAAGGTATGCTTGTTGACCTTTGAAAGGGTTATTGAACATGTTGTTTGATACAGAGTTAATAGTTTGGTTGCCGGGTAAGTTTCGGCTTATGCAAGCCTCCTGTTGGTTGTGCTTGTGATAACATCACTTTTGAAGTTGAGATTAATAAATTATTTGTCGGTTATCCATCTCTTGACTGAAGTTGTCAAGACAGAAATCACTCCACAGGAAAGTGTCACTGCAGGTTATAAATAAATCAATATTTCCGGGCGTAGATAATCTCGGTTTAAACCCCATTTGTTGAGAGTAATTTTGTCTTAATTTTTTGTAAGTATACAACGAAACGGATTTCTCATTCTATTGCTACACCATTTTTAGTACTTTACGATTAGAACACTAAAATAAAAGTTGCGTGTATATTAAATACTGAATTTTATCACCGATTATATGAGTGAACAAGTTGTAAATATCCATGTTTTACGAAAGATTTTTAAATAAACCATCCATATGTTTTCCGGAATGTTCTGTAGGCGGAGAATGTGGTAATCAGTCTTAAACTATGGAATATGGGATTGACTTTAGGTAACATTGGTTTATTTAAAAAATGATTCTTGACAAATACAATGAACAAACGATTTTTCACATAACCACTTCATTTCAACTGCAATCGTGTCCTGTCAGATTAATTACTTTGAGATGAATTCCTGAAAATCTAGCACAAAGTTGTGACCGGTGGATTTCACTTATACGAGTGGAATGATCATCACCAGTAACATTAAATAATTATTATTAAGATTGGAAGTATATACCATTTGATACCAACTCAACTTTATGTTCATGAGTTTGATACATGATGCGTTCATAAGTACACAAAATTGTAGAATACTTTATGTATGTAAATTATATTTGAAATAGTCTCAGCGAGATTATTTTGTCATGAATAACAAGTACATATATTTGATTATTATTGTCATCACATCTATATCCTTAACGGAAATTTACAATCACTGCCTGAATTATGCTGAATTGATCAATGAAAGGATATCTCTAATAAATAAGATATGAAATTTCCATTTTATCGAAAAACCCACCGACCATTAAATAGTTTGATTATTTTTTTTTAAATTTCAATGGTCGAGATCGTGAGTCAGTTGAAGCTGGACAACCACGGAAAACCTGAAAGCATTGGACGGCGGTTTCGTCCTGTTGTGCGACTCCCCAGCAGTGCGCGTCCACGATCCCGCCTCGCGAGATTCCAACCCAGGACCTATCAGTCTTGAGAGCGAGCTCGTGAACGCTAGACCATTGATCCGGCCGGAATCCAACGGTGTTAATATCTAACTTCAACTAATCCACGAAATCGAGCAACTCACACACCATTGTCATCAGTGATTTACTATCTCACAACAGGCCCGGTTGAACTTTACTGGTCACTGCTTCTCACTAGAACTCAAGGATATACCACTTAAAGCCTAGTGGTTAAGCGCTCGCGCACGAGACTTATAGGTCCTGGGTTCAAATCTCGCGAGGTGGGATCGTGAATGAGCACTGCTGAGAAGTCCCAAAATAGAACGAAACGGCCGTCTAAAGCTTCCAGGTTTTTCATGGTGGTCTAGCTTCAACTGATATTCATCTGATGCTTTTTACCAACTAATACTTTGTAATTTTATATAACTTTGTTTGTTTTTTTTCAATTAAAATTATTTAGAAATCTAAAACATAAGTTTCTAAATAATTTTATAATGAAAACTTTCATTCATATTAATAATTTAAAGCAATTAACTTCGGATATTACATAATGTTACTTTATTTATTTATTTGAACATAAATATTGGTACAAAGGGGTATCGAATACATATGCGCAATACAAGTCAATCGATTTGCATATGAGCTGTGATACTGCACGAATGCCCAGACCGAAGCAAGTGGCTTTCATGGGGGGTCACACCTGGAGCCTTCGACATAAAGGTCTGACCTACAAGGCAGTAGAACAATGTCAGGAGATACTGTCCCATGGTAGCCGGTTACCAACAACAGGTTCATACGCCATTTGTTCCTTCAGGATCCTGGAGCCCCTATGCACTATTAGTTTGGAATAAGGGTTTTCCATATCCACCAACCTGGTTAAAGATCCGGATATTCGCATTCCGTCCTCACGATTTCGTAAACAACAGTAATGCAGCGAGAAGGCAGTGAGTAAAACTTCTCTGTCAGTGGCTGTATACGCGTGGCCATGTGAGAGCATTCTGAGGATAGCTAACTCTCTCCACCCTCAGCCGTACTAGAGCACAATAAAATGCACATTTTTGTAACAAGCAGAAGTTGATAGATCGTTTGTATCAATATGAATAAAGTTCCTAACTGATGATCATTCATGATACCCGAATGAATGTTTCAGTGAATGAGTGTCGAAAAGACAAAATAACCAGTGAGTAAAATAAACTGTTTTATGCAGCAATAAATGGTACACTAATTCTCAAAATATTTACAAGAAAATTATACTTATTTATGATTCATGGGAAAATTAAATGATAGTTTTAAGTCGTTTTCCTATCAATAATAACGAGGCCTAGTAATTGGCCTCACTTATGATTTATCGTATTAGCAGAACAAACATTTATCATCAGAAACTTTATTCGTTCAGCGCCGTCTACATTTAAAACACTATGAAATTTTTAAATGTTTCTTCGTTCTGATAGCAATCATTGTTGAAGAAAGATAGTTTAGAACTCATCAGTGATGCTTAGATATAGCTTCATAGGTGATTAACCTCATGGCATATATATCTTACCTTAGCCATCATAGTTTAGGATCACAGACTTGAAATTAGACACAAATTAGCACAGTATTCATCCTTTATTTGAAACTTATAGTCTCCCCTATTTTCTAGTTATATATTGTCCTTTAAATTTGACGATTTAACAAACTTCAGTTTTTCGCTTAGTTTGATGCATAGTTCTACCGAATACTAGCTATGCTTTACTCACCTAGAACCTTATAACAAATTAGACAGCGAACTAAATTTACGGTTACCTAAAAATCTTATCCATTGACTGGTACTTTGGTGAGTTCAACACCAAATAAAAATGGTTGTTTGTTGTGCCTTAAATCTAAATATTATATCTACATAATATCTAAAATATTGACTTGTTGGTCTGTCAGTGTTCATTAGTGCTATTCATTCGCAAAGGAATAAATCAGTGCAAATTCTGGCGAATAAAAATAATGCATTTTTGCTGATTTTTTTCCAACTATTTCCGTAAGAAATGTGTAATATGCCGTAAGCAGTTCATTAATTTTACAAGTTATCAAGGTAAATAAAACTAATTAACATAAACGAAATACCTAAACACTATATTTAATGAACTATTGTTTTTCAAAAGAATAATTTACGCATTCCTTTTAGGGAAGAAATACAAACTTAGACTTGTATTATCAGTATAGGGGTTTATGGAGATTGTTGAGTTTCATTGATCATTTCATGGTTTTAGTTACATTTGTATCTTAGTAATGATCACTTAAAATTATGGTGGACATGTACATTGTATGATGGTGATCAAACAATTGATTCTGGGTGATCCGATTCGATTATAAATGAAACTTAATATATTCTAAAAAGTTATTTGTACCGTTTATAAATCGTCTCTGAAGTTGATTAACAAAAATATGAATAAATATTTTCTTTATTATCAGCTCATTTTTCCACACCTACCATAAAATCGAAATATCTTAAATGGAATGTTGTTACATTGTTGTATTTTACTTCTTTTAACAAAAAGTACTTATGTATTTCTTTCTTGCTTCACCAAATTTCATATTGCCTAGCTTTTAAAACCACTTATTACCTATATGAACATTAATCAGAATTTGAAAGAACACTTTGACAGAGATTGGTTACCAGGTATATAAAAGACACTCAATGTGAAAATTGTATGTAAAATAAGTTTGGCAAATAAAATTTAGGTTTTCTCAAGGAAATGGTTAAAATCATAATGAAGTTTACTTACTTACTTACGCCTGTTACTCCTTGTAAAGGACCAGAGACCATCCACCAGAACTCGCCATCCAACACTGTCATGGGCAATCCTTCACAGCTCTTTCCAATTGTTATTCATCATTTACATATCTGATTCTATTTCCCGACGTAATGTGTTCTTTGGCCTCCCTCTTCTCCACTTCATTTCATGATCACATGTTAGGGCTTGCCTTGTGGTGCAGTTGGATGATTTGTGTAATGTATGTCCTATTCACTTCCATCGTCTTTTCCTAATCTCCTCTTCAGCTGGAAGCTGGTTGATTTTCTCCCACAGAAGGCTGTTACTGATGGTATCCGGCCAATATAGGTTGAGTATCTTGCGTAGACAGCTATTTATCAACACTTGTACCTTCTTGATGATGGTTGTAGTAGTTCTCCAAGTTTCAGCTCCATACAGTAGAACCGTCTTGACGTTCGTATTGAAGATTGTGACTTTGATATTGGTCGAAAGTTGTTTTGAGTTCCATAGGTTCTTCAATTGTAGGAACGCTCTCCTTACTTTACCAATCCTCGCCTTTACATCTGCATCTGATCCTCCTTATTCATCGATGATGCTTCCCAAGTATGTGAAGGATTCCACATCTTCTAGAGTTTCACGATCTAGTGTGGTTGGATTGGTGTTCTCTGTGTTGTATTAGAGGACCTTAGTTTTCCCTTATAATAAAGTTAAGTTAAGCTTAAAACAAATGCATGTGAAATGCTTGTCTTATAATGCTCAAATGTTGATATTATGGATACTCAAAGTATGAGTCATTTGATATGAGAATAATGCAAAACAGAACATCTAAAATTATACGCATATGTATCCATTTTGCTATTATTCTTAAAATATAGTGAATTAATAAAGCTTTTGGCCATAACAAACGACACATGATTCGTATTATTGATTATAAAACTAAATATACGTATGAGTAAACTAAGCTTATCTGAGTAAGAAAAGTGTGATATTGAGTAGTCAAGTTAAATGAAAAATAAATGAAGATAAATCCAAACATAATAATTAACTAAATAATTAAACAGGCATTGTTGATGAAGGTTAGATGTTAAGAATCATGTTTTTATTTCTTACTAAACGATTTTCATGGTTAAGTAAACTATGTTTGATCTCGTCTAGATAGATTGTTTTAGTATGTCTATACATACAAAGCTTCAACTGTTATTATGTTTTTATGTGCAAAACAATCTTTCAGGAGCATCAATCTTCTATCCTATATAGTTATACTGATGTAATCTTAAAAATACAACTAATAAGTAATGTAATAATTAAGAAAATCGGAACTGTGTTTTAAAAACTATATTTCCTCAATCTGCATAATGCAACACATTAAATAGTCAAAAGTTGCCAAATTGTATATATGTCTAACTTATAGATTATAAAGGAACTAAATAAGTTTCATACATTTAGTTCCTTTTATTATGTTCTATTTAAAATCATTTAAGTGTTCACCAGTCAGAAAATCCTCCACTATACAAAATTTAATTTAAAGAATTATATTCATTGTTAACCACAATTCTAGAAGAGCATTTCATAGTATGAATAAATAGTCACGTTTATCACTAAACGGTACCGTTCCACATAACAAATACTTATTAATTGACTGTTTTTTTGCAATAGCACCATCAATAAATAATAAAATATACTGTAAAAGCATATTTCATTCATCAAAACTGAATACAGATACATATAAGGGATAACCATACTACTTTAGACAGTATATATCACTCCAGACGAACTGTTAAAAGCGAAAACATTTTCATAAGGTTAAAGGTACATAAATCCTTATCGGTATTTTCACATCAGAAAAATGTTTTTTTAATGATAGAAAGTTCAGTTCCGTTTAAGTTCATTTATCCGAACATTTAGAAAATAGCTCCTGAGAACATCTCTGTTCATGAAAAAAGCCATATTTTTTACTTAATATACGTTATCTGGTGAGAAAATTTCAGAGAAATAACAGTTGTGATCCTGTTATTTCTATAAGTAACGTAGAAAGCAAGATAAATGCATAACATAAATAAACCTAATTTTTAGATCAGATCATAAAATATCATAACTTGTCTAACAAGAAATGATAAAACTTAATGTAACTGAAGTATTTTCGTCGCCTAACCAGAAGGACTGTTTTCAATAAATACCTGCTAAAATTGTGTTGCAATCAAAAACTTATTCACATTGAACATATGATTCCGCTTATTTTCGTTATTTCACAAATGAGCAACTACACTTGCAAATATATATAACTTGAGTATTTTTAATTTGGTGCATTTCTTTTAAAAGTCTAAGTACTCTATCTTAATATGATCACAGAGATTTCCCAACACATTAGTATTTCCGATAAATGCGATCATGAGTCGATTGAAGCTAGACTACCATGGAAAACCTGGAAGCACTGGACGGCCGTTTCGTCCTAATACGGAACTCCTCAGAAGAGCGTATACACAATCCTGCCCCTAGCGAGGTTGGAACCCAGACCTATCAATCTCGCGCATAAACGCTTAACCTCTAGACCACTGAGCTGGCCGGCATCCAACGGTGTTAATGTCTATTTTCAAATAATCCATGAAAGTGAGCGACACATCAATATTTTATAGACAAATAATTTTTCTCTATTATTAATTTAACTGAAGTTTAAACTGTAATTAACTCTATAACAAACGAGAAAATGGAGAAGTAACAAATTTTAATGTACAATAAAAGATATAACACATAGTCAAATTGTCAATGTTCGATTTTTTAATTGTGACTGACATCCATTTCACCAGAAATCTATTCGCTGACAACAGGAAGATTAAATTATTAACAAACGGCAATCCAGTGCTTTCAAGAACAAAAAGTAGTGAGCATCTTACATAATTTTTGAAAATATTTCCATAAGCTATTATAGATTATCTTAAATATTTACCAGGGTTTAAAGGCTTTGCCTAAAAAAGATAAAGAGTATAGTTGGTTTGACAAGTAAACTATTCTTATTATTGTTCATCTAGTTACCTTAAAATCACTTTTGAAAAAAAGATTTCGTCACAGATCTTTCGCAGCTGGAAACACGACCATATGTTTTGCTTTGTTTTCGGATTTCAAACCATGCAAACTGTACAACTCATGATGACCTAGATACGCTTAGATAGGTAAGCAAGAATCAGTTAGTTTATATTTCAAGACTGGTTCACTTGGAAACTAAGGTCAAATGTCAATCAATGATGCAGAAGATTTGTATTTCAGGTGGATGCATACAGTGATGATTCATTCCCTGATTTGAATGGTTATTTCCAAGTAAGTACATTTTTGACAGTGAGTAAATTCCTAAAAATGGTTAGTTGATTCATTTTTTGAACACAAAAACATATATATTAATAATGTCACTGAGTAAGAACATGAAATTCTTCGAAGTAAACTTTAAATCGAAGCTGCTTTTGTTTAAACATAAATTTACTGTATATTATTTTATCTATTGTAGATGAATTTTTTTACATCTTCGTATTGTTCATCAATCAAAGAAGGATAAGGCGACTGACTAATTCACTTTAATGTAGGCAATCGTTCATGTGTAGTTTTGACTAGTGCATTTATTGTTCAGTTTCTTCTTCCATTTGTTAAACTTCATTCATGTAACTAACTTGTGTGATTTGGTTGTGAGGAATAAAAATTTTACTTAGGAATAACACGTAAAACCAAAACATTTATGTAGTATAGATAAATCTATCGAGCTATTTAACAATTAAAATTAAAAATATTCAATACATAATTAAACAATTAAGATATACATTATTAGATGTCGAATCGTGATCAAAATCTTCGCGAACCGAAATTTCACAAAATATATCCAAAACATTTCACTCTTATAAGCAAAGATGGATAGTTGCTAGCGGTGGAATCTAGGATGCGCGTTTCGTCCTACGTGAGACTCGTCAGCTGGATGCACTTGCATCTCAGAGTCGATGTTCACTCCAAGACATGAACCCAGTACCGTTCGCTTCAAACGCCATCGCGTTATGTACATAGCTACTGAGTTCTGGTAGCCATCTGTTAATGCAATGGGGTGAAGTTTAAATTCACATGGTATTGTTTGCATGTATCTCCTCATTTTTACTTATAAAACGTAAGGCAATATCGAGGCAATCTGCACAGGATGTACATACACCAATAAGAGACTGATCACTTCCAGTCCTAAACAATAATAGGAAGAAACGAACAAACAATATCAAGTGAATTTATACTTCACTCTTAGTTATATGTAATAAGTATTTGAGGTTGCTGAAATTCAATTTGTAAAGATGGCCATTTTTACTTGCGAATCTTTTTCATCATTCACAAAAAAAATAAATACAAACTTACCTAGTGACTATTATTAGACAATTACAATACTACCGATTGTTATATGCTTTCCCTTTATTAAAATCTTCCCTTTTAAAACTAATTAATTTTAATTATGTAACTTTTCAAAAAATTATTGTTATCAAAACACAAACAACAGCTAAAATTACATTTTATTTTAGATTTTAACTTTAAAAAAATTCTATTCCGTCTTAAAACTGGAGAAAACCCTAGTTCAATGTTGCCAACGCTTTAGAATTTTATTTTCATTGCTCGGTTAAGACTATTGTTGTGTATGCTACTTATATTGACAGATATAAGTAGTATATAACACTAGTCGGAAATGAAAAGCATGCCAGTAGAAGATTAAGAAGATTTATTTGAATAAAAGAGAAAATACTTGTAATAACTATAGAATTGAAAGAATCATGAAGCATGTAAATGACAAGTAATTGAAGTTGTGCAATTATCAATATCATATATATGGTCTTCATCACAACTGATTGATCACTGGGTGGCGATCAATGTCATGTGTGTCAAGTCGCTATTAGTGCAGATTGAATGCTATCAATCAATCGATTGTGATTACATTTCAGTCCTACAGGATGTCGGTCGCGTTCCGGATAGCTCAGTGGTAACATCTTTGACTGTGAAGCTGGGTGACACGGGATCGAATCCGTCAAGAAGCACCAGTTCCCTCAAGAATACAGGTATACCTTACTGATGAGTGCCAAGTACCACGAAACCCGGGTTCAGGGTTTCCTGTCGACAACCTTCAATCACCATCTAATATGGTCTTCATATTTTACGAAGGTATTCTGTAATTTTTCATCAAACAATAAATTAATTTTACAAGCAAAATCTTTATTCACTACAATACCATCAATGTTCTCTCACATAATTCACTTTCCTCGCAAATATATTATTTCTTTTAAATTTCATGTACATTAGAATATTTAAAGTGTTAAAGGACAATAATATTACTTATTTCTATGATCAACGTACTAATTTGAATATTTAAAACTGGCGCAGGTATTCGTTCAAATTGGTCTTATTAGTCTTCCAAAAAAAATTGCTGTTTCTTAAATACTTAGAGGTAACTAAATGTTTTTTGGAAAGATTTGGCAGGAATATATGGATCAATTTTAATTGAATAATCTATGGTTTATTTGGAAAAATTGGTGATTTATTCCGTTCAGGTGTTTTAATCACTAAAAAATATATTCGATCATTTTATACGTAGATAACAACATTTTGGTTTAACAAAAATAATGAATATGCAATAATCTCAACTCAATCACAGGTTATCGAAATATATAAATGTAAAGTGCTAAAGTGTTATAAAGTAAAAAATATATCAGTTGATGACACAAATATCTATTTATAGATTTTAGAAAACAAACCTACACATATTCCAAAAGAGACTGATCAATTACAGTCCTGAACATCAATTAAAAGATTCAAAAAATCAATACAGATGAATTAAATATCATCCTATTTCACAAGTCAGTGGCTATCTGGACTCAACATTTAGGTGGATAATACGATAATGTTTGAAGAGAACGGCTCTAGGTTCGAATCCCTTGGTGAATATTATCAATAAAAAGATTCAGGCAACCAATATAAATGAATTGAAATCTATATTCGTTATAAAAAGTTAATCGAATAACAACAGAAAGAAAGAGATTTACACTTAAAAAACACAATACCTTTTGATGGAACTTAAACAAAACATATCCACTGATTTATTACACGAATTACGATATTTTCCTGTTACAACGAACGAAACAGGTTATCTTATTAATAATATAAAAATTAATGATACATTTTATTTTATATCAATTAAAATAAGTGGATAAAAACTGTGAATAAAGGGCTGAGAACGCTGGTCGGCGGCCTATACTCCATTAGGGGTAACAGGAGTAAGTAAGTAAGTAAAGAAGTAAGTATGAAAGAAATACCTTACAGTATAGCAAAATCATATGTTAATATTTGTAAAAAGTGAACAAGTACCTCTTACGTAAGAAAAGTGGACAAAATAATGTAAATTTCTGAATGTTGAAAAATCGATTTTCAATGTTCAGATTGCTAGATTAATTCATATCATGTTGTAAAATTACAATATTGACTAGTGTTTTAAAAGCAACAAGTTATATCAGTACAGTGATTGAGCAGTTTGAGTGGAGTTTGACCTGTACATCATTGAATTCCGTTCAGTAGTCGAGAGGTTGAACGTCCTTGTTTGAGATTGAAGGCACTTGATTCAAACCTCTATAGCAGAATTATAGATGTACACTGCCAATGAGTTCCATACTAGAATAAAACAACTGTTCAGTGCTTTCCGATTTTCGATGGTGATCTAAGATCCGTCTGTAATGTAAATACGAAAATAAGGTATATACACAAGGCAGAATTACAAAATATTCAATTTTATTTGATTAAATACTTCACCTCAAAAAGACAGTCATTCGATCAAGGTCATTTTGTATATTTGCTTGTTTGCACTACCTTATATTTTAATTCATTTCCATTAAAATATAGATATTCAAAGATGGGAAAAGTTTTTGAGCATTTTTATTCAGGAATTTAGTGAACTTCAGATTTGATTAAGTCAGCTTAGTTAATTTGTTGAATAAAATTAAAAAAACACACCATTTGTGAAGGACTACTAACGCGAGTAAATTCACATTCCGTTTCATGTGTGAGGATATGTAAACTGGGTGAATAAGTTTAGACCACATAATTCATGGTTGATTGAAGTTTACATGTGAGAATATATAAAAAATAATGTTAACTGATAAGCGTATGTAATAAATGACAATAGCAGACATGCAAGATATATGGAAGCTTCCTAAGCAAATTGAACAAATGTCACAGCATGAAAAAATATACTAGTGAGTTATCGTTATGGAAAGTGACCAGCTGTTAGACTGAGATGTTAGTTTATCCAAAGGTTCCTGTCAGTACCAAGGAATAAAACATAGGACATCGCCAACTAGGAATAAGAAAATACAATTAGTGAATGAGATGAAAAAGTGTCAAAAATTAAATTTTATTAAAAATTATCAACAGCCGCGTGTGGTGATCTAATTAAATATCTGAGTCACCTCTTCCTGTCATCTGGATATTTAAACAAGTTAACTGTTTTCTTGTTTGTTTTAACACATCATTATGCCTACTAGTCGTATAACCGTTAAGATGCATTTGTGACAAATTTAGGACATTCGCTGTATAAGTTACAAAAGAGCTCAATCAGAGACATCGTGATTCCTGGTAATATACATCGAAAAGAATATACATTGTTCAAATGTCGATTCCTGAACTGCTGACATCTAACTGGCAACCACTCAATATTTATCATCAGGGTTGACCAAGAAATAAGGAACTTGTTGAAATACTTTGTGCTGAGAATTATATAATGTACCAAAAATGTAATATTGAATAAAGCCACTAATAATAATAATAAAATTAACTTATCTCAAAGTGATATAGCAGCGATAACAAAATCAATGCAGTAAAATATTGAAGTTCCAACCCTCCACTCATTTACTAGGTACAAACATTTTATACTTTCCTTTGAACAATACTGTTACAAGAATACGGAAAATGCTAGATCGCCGAAACCCGAGATAGGTGGAAGGTAGTTCAAATCTAAGCCCAGTGTAACTGCTCAATAGTCATAAACTAAAAGGAAGGTGTTGAAAACACCCAATCATGACTTATTTGGTGAAGTTATGTTATTTAAACAGTTGTGCATGTAAGAGTTAAATTTTATTACTAACTGATGTCTGATAGACAACAATTAGATACCTCAAAAAAGAATACAGATATCTCGTTCAAATTTGAGATTCCTCGATAGCGTGCACTGAGAAAAGTAGCTCAAAATACTGAATTTTTGTTGGGACAATGTGGTGATATACTAGTCCTAGTACTTTGTACTGATGTTTAGTCATACTCCAATCAGTATTTTTGAAGCTTTACATAATGGAACTGCTCACAGATCAGTTCAGCAACAGAAGCCTAGTTTCCAATAGTAAATCCATTGAATTTAGTGGCAATAAACTGATGTCAGTTGACCACAATTTCGAAATACTTTTGTGATTCATTGAAACTGAACAATACAATCACATATGAATATATGATCCTAATAAAATAATTTTGCGTCACTTCAGTATCTCGCAGTGGCTTAGTTTCGTTAATCAATCACCTTGTTCACCGTTAATATATAAATCTTAACGGTGTTTGAAATCAGAAGGCAATAAGAAACGACGACTACAGTTTATTAGCGGATAGTACGTATAACAAAGCTATAAGCACATGCATCCAATTTGAAACAGAGAGGCGAATGTATGTGGGCGAGCAAATATACAGGAAAATTTATAATCAAATCGAATAAGGGCATAGCAAGGTAAAGCCAAGGCGAATAATCGGATTTGAGTACATATATACATAAGGAAGAGAATGATTCATCAAGCGATAATTAAGTTACCAACACTTTAGCTAGAGTCTGTAATATGATCAAACGTAAACGTTTATACAGATATGGTAGTGATCATAATAGTACAAAGAAATATGCGAATTGTTACTGTTCGAATAACATTGTCTGTTAAGTAAGTTAATAAAAGCGCTTAACGAAAATTAACCTTAATCGGAATTGATTGTAGGAGAGTTCTACAATCTGCATATATTTAATCATAACTATTTTAAAAGAGATAAATTAGAAACTTGTATATCGAAAATAAAAATGGCACATTTAATTTTATGGCATCTTTTTTCCATATTTATGAGGTTGTCCTGGGTTCGAATCTCGCGGAGGGCGGGATCGAGGGTGCGCACTGCCGGGGAGTCCCATACTAGGACGAAACCGCCGTCCAGTGCTTCCAGGTTTTCCATTGTGATTTCAACTATTCGAATAACTTGTTAAGTCCTAGTTAGCAAAATCGGCGAGACTATAATTTATGGACGAACCAAGCAGGTATAAGATAACAGATCTTGGAGTTTGGCGCGAAATTCATTTTTCCATAGAGTTTTGGCATTATAGCTGGTGTCAGTTTGTAATTAAAACCCTAAATCTAATTCCTAACCTTAACAATCAACTGTAAATCATAATTATAATTCTTCACACAGGTTATCAACCCCTATTTGGTCCTAGTTATGAGGTGGTCAGTTTGGCGTTTCTCGAAGGTCGTCCATAAATTATAGTCTCACCACAAAATCAATTAACTATCGATTTGATCAGTACTACATTAAAATGTGTACATTCTAAACGAATTCCAAACTAAAACTAGAATATCCTTTTCTGTGAATACTAGTTTTTAATTGTTTTCTTTTTATCACGCCATTTATATTTAACTCACGTGAATAAAGCAAACATTTTAGAATAATACAATTTTCTTCTCATCACTAAACCACTTTAATAAACTATACCTACCAATCATGTATATGATCCATTTTCCTTCATATGTAATCTATATATGTATATATTAAGAACAATTTAAACAATGACAAAAGTGTTGTTGACTTGAAATACCAAACCAACAAAAAAAAATTGAAAAAAAACAGTAAAATTTAATTATCGATCGTTTATTTTGTTTTTTATTTGATCATGGAAACCATTCGTTTTACTGGAAATAAAACGCTGGAAAACAAACAATAATAACCATTGATAAGTATATCAATTAAACCTAAATGACAAAAAAGGTGTGAATTAAAAGAAAAAAAGAATGAGATGAATGGGAATTTTTAAATTGTCACAAGTAAATGAAACACTATTGATTATTAATGTTATTGCTATTATTGTTATTATTATTATTATTCAATAATAAGAAGGCTGCTATTTATTTATTGATTTAATCATTATAATTGTAAAACTATTTATGAATACGTTCAAACAAACAAACAAAAGAAAGAAAATAATTAAAACAATCGAAATGTAAATAATCAGGTTCAATGAATTGTGATGAAAACAAATCGTTCAATAGAGTAAACAATTTCCCACTATACTCAAAATTTCTTATTTAAAAATGAAGGCAGAAAGAAAACAACATATTGTTTGACTTCGATATAGTAACAAAAAAACAAAAAAAAACAAAATAAATAAATATCTGTTACATGCATATATATATATATATATATATATATATATATATGTGGTTGGAACGTTTAAGCAGTAAGTAGTTAATGGTATTACACAGTATATTTACTGGTTGTTCTCAAATTTTCTTCTCTGATTTTTCTTCCAATTAATTGTAAGAAAGTATATATATTCAGTAATGAGAATAAAATGGCGCCATTTGTGTGACTCGCTATTTTGATTTAAGAAACAAAAAAATATGGAAGGATATTTCGATTAAATGTAAATTAACAAATGGATTTTGAAGTTAGTTTTACAAGTTCTTCTAGTATACATATCGAGAGATTCGTTCCTCAGCAGGAATGAAATAGAAATGAATAGGTATATAAAAAAAATCAATTAGAGTAATAATTCATTTCAATTATGATGTAGGCTGAGGAACTATATATATGACTAGAAATGTAAAGATACATTGTAACTATAAAATAAAGAGGAGAGAAAAGCAAATGTTACTCAAGACAAAGGAGTTAAATAAAAAAAATTTTAACTAGGAACTGACAAATATTCTCACCACAAATAAACATATTTACATATAGATCCATCTTTTATTTATGATCGAGTATATTGATTCCCAGGGAGTATCATCATAAGATTTCTAATTGTTATTTCAATTAGAATAATTTATGATCATAACTCTGGCAATAATTTATTGACGCTTAAATATAATTCATATTAAGCTGTATTGTTATCACTTTTTTCAATATTTTTAATCTCATCAGTTATATTATTGAATGAAAATGGTTTAAGTTCAGGAGGACGTGTAGGTGAAGATAATGATGATGGTGATGAACTTGATGTTTGTAATTTAGGTGGTAATTTATCTTGTTTATCAATAGAAATTGATTTTAAATGTTTACATTGTATTTCTGCTAATTTGTCTTCATCAAATGTGAATGTTGATAAAGAGTCAGTAGAATTAGTTGATTTCTCCGCTGTTGAATTACTTTTATTTAATTGAAGGCGACGTAATAAATGAAGTACTGCTGTTGCATTATAAGCTTTCTGGATGAAATAAATAAATAAAAATGAACAGATATGTATAGAACTAATTCAATAATTAACGTAGAATTTTCTTTATAAACCAATAAAACATTATCATAACTGTGGGTAGAACTAATCACCATGAATTGACTTTCGAAGTAAACGATGTAGAAAATCAAACCTACATAAAGTTGTATTAGTAATCATTAGTAAATAAAGAAAAAAATCATCTTCAAATTTGTGAAGATGTTCTAGACATAGCTGGTAAGAATCTGCATACTAGACAGCTTTTAAATTTGACCCCATAATAGACATCTCCAATTAGATAAATGGATAAGTAGTCAACTGAAAGAAGACAGAAATGAGGAAAGTATTTCTAAAAAACGCTATGGTCTCTAGTTGTTAAGCATTACAGTGATCGATATTTAACCGATGTCTCAGAGAAGCTGCACTCAAATTCGAGAGTCAATCAAGGTATCTAGAATGGAATTTGAAAATGTTCTATGACTTTTCTGTTCATAAACGATAATCAAACCAGAAAAAAATTGCTTAAAATATATTCTGCTATGTTTAGTTATGCTATACAAATCAAATACAATGTTGATACCAAACGCTGTTAAATTATATTAATAAATACACTTAAGCGACAAACAGACAAAATCGTTGCTCAGGTTTGCATAACATTAACCAAGTAATTAATTGGTCATGATAAATTTATGATTTCATAGGCAACTTGTCAAACTATAAATGTATATATATTTCAACTTTATAAAATCAGAACCTTATATTGTGTAAATAACACAGTTCCAGGGAATTGTATATTCGAAATAAACAATTAAAAAAAAGAAAAATATTGTCCCTTTCACATATATACATTAAACTTTCTAATATGAAGCATTATGATTAGTTTGCTCTTAATCTAATGAAATAATTGTTGATGTTAGTTAGTCTTAAATAAAGATCAAGTAAGCTCTGAATCTAGATTATCTCTGAAACAAACAACCAGAAGTATAATGCTAATTACTTTACTAAAAACCCTTAATAAATAAAGTATGAAAATAAATAAACCTAAAATACTTTAAGTGTTGTTATTTATCAAAATATTTTATAATAAAAATTGAATACCTACTTTCCATCGTTTTACTGCTAAGAAATTTTTACGTATCTGTTCACTGACAAAAGGATAAAGATCCCTATCAAGTGCTGTATTACTAGCTATCCATGGATGTTCTAAGGCTTGTACACAACTATAGCGTTTTTTTGGATCTTTTTGGAGTAGATTACTAATAAAATCTTTGGCTGAAAAACAAAAAGAATTTGAAAAAATAATAAATGGAATGTTAAACTTGTTTTTTACATGAAGTTTAAAAGATATCTGTTCAACGTTATATTGATTGACAAACCAGTTGAATAGTAAACTTGATGACAGACTATGTTCTGAAGATGAAAGTGAGGGGAGAATCTTCCCGAAACTTAGCTTCAAGAGGGTCGAAACAGACTGGATTTTTCAATTAAAGGAAATATTGAAATGGACGTCTTGCCTTTTCGAATAAAATGAAATTCCCAGTACGATATTCAATTGCGGATGAATTCTCGACTTATGTTACCTCGACTCTACCTACCACTTTATATGTACATAAATTGAAAAGACAGAAATGAAGTGTCCGAACATCTGAGGACATTCCACAAGAGAACAGATTAAAAATATACAATGTTTTCATTAGTGTAAGCGCCTGTCACTTTCTCAGCAGTAAATAGGACGCTGACCTTTCAAAATTAATAAAACAGCCCTTTCAAACTTAACACACTCTGCTGAAACCGTTGTGTATCTGGAGAAATATAGTTAGTAGTCTTGTACAGCCTTGGTGACCTCGTTTAAATAAGTTCGTTACATAACATATCTTTCCATGATCTCAATCATTATTTTTTTGTTTTTTATTTGAGTTAGTCAATTTTCAAGTATTAAGTAAACTATGACATAAATCTTCGAATTGAGAAATTTTGTTTCCACGCACTTTTTAGTTTGCTTTTACCTTTGGAATATTCATGTATTGAAGCTATGAATAAGCACACGTTTGAACAGTGATTAACTCTTTCACAATTGTTTTGTGTTATAGTTTCATAATTGCATCTCAGACTCAATTTTATTCAAGACTTTTCTAATATAAAGTATGTATATTTATCGCATTTTTTATTGATTAATTCTACTGTTTCTAAGTTGTAAACAACTTGGAAGTATCTACGAGATGAATGAATTTGTATTATTTAGCTATGACCATTGTTTTTTCTTTATTCAGATTTGTTGTTCAATTTCGCAACTGTTACTAAAATAATATACCACTTGTATGTTTTTATTACTCAAAAGCTGTATCTGCCTGTTCAACATATTTGTTACTGACTTTTGAAAGCTTACTAGTGTTTGAACTAGGATTTCTACAATGAATTAAATTCATAATCAATCATTAATAGTGTAAAATATTAGTGGAACTGTGTACTAAAT
This sequence comes from Schistosoma spindalis, assembly GCA_946903255.1. Taxonomy (NCBI): domain Eukaryota; kingdom Metazoa; phylum Platyhelminthes; class Trematoda; order Strigeidida; family Schistosomatidae; genus Schistosoma; species Schistosoma spindalis. Next base: position 15,955,980 of record OX336424.1, read on the forward strand.
CAATTTGGTTCTAAACTGACAATAGACTACCATACATTTCAACAAAAATTCCATTAGATAGAATGATCGTGCAAAAATGATTACCAAAGTTGAGCATAACTTTATTTTACTACTCAATTAGTTCACATCATAAGCATTAGAACACTATCTATAGACGGTCTGTATATTCACGCATTTATCTTGATTTTAAAAAAATAAACTGCTGGATAAACGATAATCGAGCGCAAACAAAAAACATAGGTATGATAAAGTACAAACAAGGTGTCAAACTACGAAATCACTGGATGTTTATCTGACATGATCGCCTTTTTTTGCCTCGATTAAGCAAAAGTTACAGTAATCTGTCTGTCTAAAAACTGTAGTCACATTAATTATCATAACTTCGAACTACTACGGAATTGTTGTTCTTTCTTAGTTCATGTTCATTATTAGTATTAAATGGATTGTAAATTTAATAAGTACTATTCTACATAGTCTAATTAGGTATAATAGAAGAAAGAAAAAAAGAAAAGAAATAGACTAAAAATCTGTTTCTAAAATTACCTGAGTCAGATATATTATCCCAATACGGTGAATCAAATTCATATTCTGCCATTCGTATTTGTCGAAACAATTCATGATCATTTTCATCATAGAAAGGTGGATATCCACATAATCTAATATTTTATAGTTTAATTTGCATAAGGTCAATTTTAATAGAATATAGAAAAGAGGTGAACTAATATTAAAATAAAGTTTAATTTATATATTTCACTATAAAAAATATACATTTACGTTTATTAAATGTAAACGAGATACGTACTAAAGATTATGCAAAGATTTGCAATAGTTACACTTTCAATCAATCGCATCATTAACTATGACATGATAAAAATGTATTAATTCCGCTATCTTTTAGAGAGACGTTACTTGCAAAGTGACCTTAACGAAAAATCTATTATTTAAAATCATTTAAACTGTAAGATTTTCGTAAGCATTGAACTATGTATTTTGAGTTAAACACACTGAAAGTATATTTTATTTACTTAGATGTATCTATGATCAATACAGTGGAACACTAGAATTAATTATCAACTAGCTTCTTTTCAGGTTTATGTTTGATAAATCCGTAAGTTGTATAGTCATAAGAAATGTGTTCAAATAATTACAAAGGGCTGATAAAAGTAACAACTATCTATATGGAATGGTGTTAATTACGCAACATGATGTAAGATCAATATTTAAATGTACACTTTACAGTAAACTGAACAGAATTCTTCCTACAGACTCCGTCAACTGAAAAGGATGTTATACTTCAACAAGAAAGTATAATAAAATTTAAGAGTGACACTAAGTGTGCTTCCTGGTTAGAAGAGGGGTTAAGTTGCATCAGAAATTCACTTTATCTCCACGATTCCATTTCTACTGTTCTTATTGATTATTACTAATTATAATCTATATTTCTTATCAGCTTTCGAATTATTCATATTGATAAACAATAACTTGTTCCAATTGTATTTCAAGCTAAGCAGACGTTGTTAGTTTATTCAATAATGTTTAGTTTATTTGCTTTACATACCAATCAGCTTTCATTGTTTATTATTATTCGTAGTTTAGTTATCACCGCATCTAAAGTACTTAGTAAAAAAGAATAATTATGCAATACGGGATAGATCAGACAGATTAACAATCTTTTTCTGAATCTTAATAAATTGATGTAGATAGTAAACAATTGTTTGATATATTTAATAGCCAATGTTTAATGTTACAATAATGGAAACATTCTATTTAATAAAGAGAAATTTCCAAGCTTCGGTACTGTATCAAACACAATTTTTGTTTGAGATGATGGAGATTTGTTATCTGAACTGTGTGGTTTGGTCGTGGAGCTTTCATCTACCTGAAGTTCGTGATGATGATGTCGTTCAGAAAAACAATGAAAGCTCCATAACCAAACCATCCAGTTCAGAGAAAAAACCTCCATCAAAAGTAATTCTTGTTTATGCAACATTCAAGTCAACATTTAACTAATAGGATTTATGTGAGTTTTCTTTAGATTTCAATCATATGATTTTCAACTAAAACACTAATAGTTTTAATGTTGTTTATTTAAAGAATAATTTGACTTTCAAATTAATCGAAACAAATGTACCATACATAAAATCTATTACTTTAGGTCTATCACTTCATCAGATTTAGGTCAATTGGTTAGTACCACACGGACTAGGAATTTTTCAGATATTTAAAGTGAAAATAAATTTACATGATGCCCTGCTACAGGATCAAAGTGTCTGACATTTGAATATTTAAACAATAAAAAAGCCCCTGGGTTCGAATCCCGGGGGGATCTGGGTGCGCACTGCTGAGGAGTCCCCTAGTAGGACAAAACGACCGTCCAGTGTTTCCAGGTTTTCCATGGTGGTTTGGCTTCAATTTACTCATGATTTCAACCATAGAAATTTATTCATTTACAAAACAACATTTATAACTGCAGACGAAACTATGACTACCACTAACATTATAAGTTAAATTATAGAAGGTAATGTAATATGAGGTTGGTTATTCAGTCAGTATACATATGTAACATAAATCATTAATTAATATTATTACAATTCTTTGAAGCTCACACATTCTACTTCATCGGGGATCCGAAAATCGGTAACATTAAGAAAATCTATATTTAATACTACTAAAACTATTTAATTGATTTCATTGTGTTTTTAAATCTCGGAAGAATTACAATCTTATAATGATCAAATTTTAGTGGGCTTCATTATATGAATTTCAATAGTTTCTGTCCAATATTTTACAAAAAGGCTTTAGAAAACTATTTCATTATTAAAACTATCAGATGGGTTTTGTGGATATTATAATAATTTCAATGGTTAAGATCATGAGTCAGTTGAAGCTAGACCACCATGGAAAACCTGGAAGCACCGGACGGCCGTTTCATCCTATTGTGGGACTCCTCAGTAATGCGCCTCCACGACCCCGCCCCCTGCAAGATTCGAACCCAGGACCTACTGATTTCGCGCGCGAGCACTTAACCACTAGACCACTGAGCCGGCATCCGACGGTTAATGTCTAACTTCAACTAACTATGCTTCAACTGACTCATGATATCAACCATTGAAATTACTATAATATCCACAAATCCCCTCCTGATATTATTATTGTCTCTAAATTGTAAGCAGCTGACAAAAATCCATAAAATAAATGAAATCATCTTATTCCACTGCATTCTTTGTTCTTGCTTTATTCATATTTATCACTAGTAAAAATTATATAATAGTTAATATCACGTAACTAAATACAAATGCTTACTAATCTGCAACTAAGAAAAGATTTACTGCTTAGAAACATGAGAATATATAACTAGTAATCATCTCGAATCGAAAAAAAATATTTTACTGCAACTCCAACAATTAAAAAGAACTTACAAAATGTATGCAATCACACCAATAGCCCAACAGTCTACTTCTTTGCCATAACCGGAACTGCCTTCATTAACACTAAGAACTTCAGGAGCTAAACAAATAAAATTTGATGAAACACTGTAAGTGCAAATCTTTAAGTTGTTTTTTATAAATTATGATAAAACCAAAAAGAAAGTTTCTACACTGTCAAACAGTAGGATCTAGGATGAGCGTTCCACTTTACTTGGGACTCACCAACTAGATACACTGGAACTCGTGTTGATATTCACAAAATGACTTTAACGCAGTTTCTTACGTTTTAAACTCAGCGCGTTATACACTTATTTACTGAGTCCAGAGAGTCTCTGGCTTATGCAACGAGGATGAGTTTTTGTTTATCTGTTAAGGTTTAGATATTCCCGCCGTCAGTGTTAAGAACTGCAATTTTTCAGTCACTATCACAAGTAGTATGTGACTGTCAGTAGTCCCTGACATCAACAATTGGAAGATTCAAACCGTTAGAAATAGATTACGAATAATTTGTTATCTGGCTGTGGTTTAAAGCTAGTGGGAAACATTGAATATTTTGTGACATTTTTTAAATGACATATTCACATAATAAACCATGATTTCTGATGGTTTAAATACTCTGGACAGCAGTTTCATGACATAATTGAGTGGTTTCATATTTTATTTGATTTTTTTTTAATATTCTTTCATTTCAAATTAGGTCATAGTCTAATATTTCTATGATATGAATGGAAGGGTTTTTAGTTGTTTTTGACCTGGAGAAATGAATTGAACAAATAATGGTTTCGTGACTTAATATAAAGTGTTTTTCAATAAATATTTGAACAGAAAGTATACTTGGTAATATCTACAGAATCTACCATTTGAAATCAGAAAATTAAAAGGCATCATTATTAAAGGTGGAGAGTTATTATTTTTATATTAGAAGTTATTAAAACAATTTAGTCAATTTTACTAAAGTTGGATAGTGGTTAAGAGCGGAGTCCAAGATAAACATTTCATCCAATTCGGGACAGGCTAACTGAGCGTGTCTGCAATTAAAATTTGATGGTGATATTGAGAATAATGAATATCAACAACAAGGAGATATAACTCATTACAAATTAGTCAATATACTTCAACTATAACATGAAGTGAATACTTCACATGATTAAGATTTGCCTACTCATTGTATCACGTAATAAAAATAGAAGCTAGTATTTGAAAGAAACCCTTAATGTTCATAATTAGATATGATACATCTAATCATTCTTACATAATCATAAAATGGAGTAGAAAATGAAAAAGATAACACATCAACTGTATTGTTCTAAATATTGTATATGGAGAACTGTAATTTCTACATAAATGAAAATTTTGTAACTAAAAATACATTCAATTTTACTAAAGAAGATGTGTGTTTTATGAGAGTTAATGAAGTATATTTCAAATTTAGAATAAACATGGATTTAAATAAACTATAGCTAACATAATGATATTAATAGTAATGTAGGCCGAGTAAACTGATCATTTACTCATTATTCATTACAATCATTCACATAAATGAAATACTGATCTCATTTCCCCATTTGAATATAAGAAATTGTTATACTTGATCAAATGATAAATCAAAATCAAAATATTCATAAGTTATTCATCATTATTAAAGGTAACTAAGAATTACCATTGAATGTAGTCAAATCACATGAACAATTCATCCTATAATGTATATGTAAGAATATTACTGACAATGTATATATATATATATATATATATATATATATATATATATATATATATGCATAAACTAATTTATGTAATATAATCTTAATGACATAAATAATATATTACTTTATATTGAGTAAAGTAATTTGATAGATATGCTTAACGAACTTGAAAATTCTTAACATTAACATAAGGATATATATATATATATATATATATATATATATATATATATATATACATGGAAAACTATGCTAATGTTCTTGAGTGAATATTCTTATTTCCTCTAATTGTTAATCATAGTCAATGTTACTTTTCTTTACCAATGTATAATAGATCAAAAGGAATAAAATAAAACAAATTAACATTTTAAAAGTATTATTAATTATATATGCAAATTGTATTAAAGTATTACAATTATAAATTTCATTAATTATAGTTTATGTAATAATGTTAATGATCACTAAATTGTCACTATAAACGACATGAACATTGTACGCCGATACTTTTTCATAGTGGATGAATATATTGAAATAATAATCATTTATATCTGAAGATGTTTTTGGTAGAAGGTCATAGGTATAATTAAATGGCTATAATTTCTGATAGTTATATTTTTAATGGTTCTTCATTTCCCCAGTTTCTTATGCCTAATATCATCGTATAATAAAGAAATTGTTGTAAATTATATATTGTGAATATATTTATGAGGAATATTTCTAGCTTTCTTAGTTCTATAAGACATCTCCTATCTTTTCAAAAAGCAGATATTGAATAGTAAACAATATCATGCTATTTAGCCAGTGATGTAATATGGTCACGTAAATCAATAATAAACTCTATTTATTAAAAACTGTGGGCGAAAGTTCTGAACTTAATTTTTATGTTAATTAATGTTTATCATCAAGACATATCTATAGTCTTAAGTGAATTTATGTCCACCTGAAAGATTAGAACTCGAGTCACATTAAGTTTTAGTCAGTAACGTTCCAACTCTTCTATGCAAGAACCCAACAAAGTTGTTTAGTACTTGAAAAATTAACAATGATTACTCTGTATAAACCAACTGACGGAGCAGAATTATTTTTTCCATAAGTTACACTTAGGAAAGTATTTATATGTTATGAAAAAAAATCGAAAGACTCGTTTTCAGTTATTTTCTCTTTACCCATTGAATTACAAAGATTTTCATATAAAGGTATTTTGTATACAAAACGTTTCAAACAACAACTATATACTTCATTTATCACCATTCCATTAATAAATGTATAATAACAACTCAATTTAACAATGGAACAATAAATTCTTCTTTATTTTATAAGTTAAACATCTAAAAATCACCTTTTTATAGAAAGATAACTACTTCATTATCGTTAGAGTTATCAAAAGAAAACATTTACAATCTTTTCAAACTGTGTACTGTTAAAAAAATAATTTAAATGTTTGTATGCTAAACGTTTACGTTTAATAAAGTCATTCTAACAACCAACTGAGATAAGATAAAAATGACTTCTTGAAGAAACTTTGTTTCTGAATACTTCAATTGCATTTTACTTTTATAATGCATATAGTTATATTAAAAAAAGAAGTAAGAACAGAGATATACATTGCATTCCAAACAAGTATTCTGGTTTTGAAGATAATGAACATCATAGATTATATTTCTTCAGATGATTATTGAAAACCTGAAAAGAACTAGATAGATTAAAGTTACTTATCAACGTATAATCATAATTTGGCAAGAGATTGAGCTCAAGACTTTCAGGTCTTTTAGAGATATTGAAACCATGACATAGTCAATGATGTGAAACTGAGTAATCTCAAATGTAGATAAAATAAATGATTAGTACTTCCCAGTTGTTTAATAGACCTGAAACTAAAGTCAGTTGTTTATGATGTAAACTATAGTCGAATCGGACGATCATCTAATCTGTATATATCGCCTCATTCCTTTTAGTCGTGTCCAGACCAAATCACGACAGTACGCATCATCATTGAACAATCAATCGAATGGAATTCGAAACTATGCATCATCTTCCTTGATTATGAGGAAGCATTTGACAGTGTGGATAAGAGAACACCATGGTGTGCCTGAGAAAATAGTGAACATCATACGGAATTCATACGACGGATTACACTACAAATCGGTGCATGGAGAACAGCTAACAGGCTGTATACTCTGTCCCTTTTTCTTTCTTCTGGTCGTCGATCGCATAATGAAGACCTCGAAATCTCAGGGAAAACACGGAATACAATCGACAGCTTGCATGGAACTAGACGATTTGAACTTCATAGATGACCTGGCCCTTCTATCTCATACACAAGAACAAAAATTCAGACGAACACAACTAGTGCAGCAATAGCCACTGCACCAGTATGCCTCAGCAAGATCCTCAAATACAACACTGAGAGCACCAACCAGACCAATCACACATGATGGAGAAGCTCTGTAACATGTGGAATATTTCACGTACCTGGACAGCATCATCGATGAACAAGGAGGATCTGATACAGGTATAAAGGTGAGGATCGGCAAAGCAAGGACAGAATTCCTACAGTTGAAGAACATATGTAACTCAAAACAACTGTCAACCAATACTAAAGTGAGAATCTTCAATATGAACGTCGAGACAGTTCTATTGTACGGAGCTGAAACATGGATAACCACTACAAACATCATCAAAGCAGTCCAAGATGCATCACGAGGCAAACACCAACTGGCAATCTTGAAGGAAACGAAAAAGAGGAAGGCCAAAGAACACATATGAACTGGTTAAATGATCTCTTTCCTATGCATAATCAGTTGTGTTTAAAATGTATTAATCAAGTAAATAACATTATTTCAGTGTCTGCTAAATATAAAGAAAACACGAAAATAAAGTAATTTTGAAGTGAACAATAACACCAGTGGGGACAATCGAATGTATTTGATCACAAAATTATAGAGCATCTCGATAAAATCTGAGAACCATATAGTAAATCGTTAATTTGCAAAATATCAATCCATCATATCAAACTTGACTGTTCCTGTCGCAAACATCAATCCATTGTCTCAGATTTCTTTGTTCATGCATTTGCGTTCCGTTCCCGTTCTTTCCTCATTGACCTTCTGCTGAAATACATTCTATGTCTGACCACCGTTATATACTACTTGTATGGGTATAAGTAACCCACACCACAATTCCATTCATGATTACTGAGGGAAATAAAACTACACTTGAATAGGCAACACGTATATGCAACAACTTTGGTATAATTAAAGACTGAAGAAAAATCAAAGTGAAAATATATAAAAAACATCAGACTTAAAGAATTAATCTATTAACGGAGCAATTGTACTCAACAACTAATACCTTGTTTCAATGGTTAAGATCATGAGTCAGTTGAAGCTAGACCACCATGGACTTCACTCTCTGCGAGGTTCGAACCCAGGACCTACTGGTCTCGCGAGCGAGCACTTAACCACTAGACCACTGAGCCGGCATCCAATGATGTTAATGTCTAACTTCAACTAATCCACGAAATTGAGCGACACATCCACCATTGTCTTCAGTGAGTTACTATCTCACAACAGACCTGATTGAACTCCACTGGTCACTGGTTCTCACTAGAACTTCAGGATATACCTCTTGAAGCCATTCACTAGTGAGCATATGTTGATTAATATCAGATGGGTTTTGTGGATATTATAGTAATTTCAATGGTTAAGATCATGAGTCAGTTCTTAACTCTTATTTATTATTATTTATGTTTTGTCAAAACTCCATCACTAATTAGTTTGAGGGTAAAGAGTATATATACTAAGTATAATTGGAAGACAACACCCATCATTATTTAATAAGAATGTTTTGTTTTTCTACTAATTTCACAACTTGAATTCAATATGGAAGTTAAAATTGAAAGTGATGAATTAATACATTGATTAGACTAATATTCTATTCCAATTTTTTTATATAAATCCTTGACCTAAACAAAATAAAAAACAAGCCAACGAAGTGATCAATAACTTTAGTACAAAAATCAAATGGGAATATATAGGTATATATAGACAGATAATATCTGGGTGTAGATTGGAAATGAACTAATTATATTGTTTGTATTATTCTGTCAAAATTAACAAAAATACACTAAGATAAAGATATCAAACCTTGATTCATTCTATTAATTAAATATTTCAATGTATACTCAAAATGTTTACCATTTTACGGATTTTTTGAAAAAAAGTTGATAGACTTTGATAAGGAGAAAAGTTTTATACACATAGTTCCCTTTACCATTTTGAAAAGAGCAAGAACAATGATTCCAGCAGAATAGCATGAATTCGTACGTTCTCGTCAGCTGCTTCCAACCTGTGATATTTAAAATCATAATTATATAGTGGGTTTAAATTACTTACTTGATCGGAAGTTATGTTGAAGACGTATTCGTATGGTATAGCGAGGGTGTAAATAAAATTAATAGACTGAATATTTTAAATACATACATTATGTGAAAGAACATTCTACAACATTGATTGTGACGACACTTCAAACGGCCAGAAACAAGTGATTACATAATAAGCAAACATTTATAGGAATATAGTGAGTAGAGCTCAGTTGATAAAATAAGATTATTAATTTGGAAGATAGTTGAAATAAAACTCAATGGTGTAGTAAATGCAAGAAAGAGTTTGAAACAAAAGAAAAAAAGAAGAAACAAGAAAAATAAAAATTTTTCTGATGCAATTATGGTTTTAAATATCACAGGTTGTAAGAAATAAAATGAATTCATGCTATTCTGCTAGAATCATTGTTCTTGTTCTTTTCAAGAAGAAAAGTATTTAATCTTTGAAAGGTAAAATTTTAAAATTCTACTAATTTTCTAGATAACACTACAGATTAAATTCAGCTTTAATATTAATATGATCAATGTTCAATAGTTGAATGAATTTAGCTTTCAAGTCATTTTATTTTGATGTACATTGTTTAAATCAATTAGGGCGCGAAAACCATGACTAAGATAACTAACTGAAACCGCATTATTTAAATATCTTATTTACGTAAAAAATGTTTTTTGTTCAGATGTTAACTCAGAAAATCTAAACAATATCTCATCTTATAAATGTTTAATTTTTGGAGAATATTTGTAGCTCAAGAGGATGGTTTTACTAGTGTTGAGTTATTTCAGTTAAATGGTTTGGTTGTAGAGTTTTCATTGTTATTTTAAACAACATTGTCTATAAACAAAATACGATCAAAAATCATTTCAGCTATTTAACACGATGTTCACTTATGAATGGTGCTTTCTCAATCAATATATCTTATATAAGTTTTTTTCATTTACATAAACAACATATTCATAAAATAGCATCTGGTAAAAAGACAAAAAAATCAGTGCTACAAATGCACTGGCAAAATTTTAGGTGGAGATTTTTCGACTTTTCAAAAATCCTTTTCGGTCAAACGAGTGAGTAGATACTGATTTACTTTAACTAACTGAGAGTAATATTATAATTCATGAATTATTATCACGTCTTGACAGCCGATAATTGTTCCATGTTTCGGGCTCTATTCAAACGATAAAACTGGTTCACAAACTTTTTGAGAATATCTTGTAATGGATCATACTGTTAAATTTCTGACTCCAAATATGACGATATAGTGATTTCATCCGACTATTTAGAGAGTATTCGTAGGTGTTCAAGTATAATCTCATAAAACGTAAAACTTTATAAATGCATATATCTCTGACTAACTATTCCCTCTAAAAAATATGTTTGTTGATTGAACAGGACCTAAACGTATCAACTCATTGTAAATAGAATATGAACGGTAATATTAGTATTGTGTGATCGGTTCATGTTTAAATCTAAAGATTATAAGTTTGGACTCCAATCCTCTTCACCTAATTATGTTTGAACATTTGAGTAATACCAGTAGTCTACATTTAGATAATAAAGTAATTCAAAGGTTGAAAACATGAGCTTATACTTGACAATCGAACTACTCTCTAATATGATCAGTTATCAGTCATAACGAGTTAAAACTCATGAAGATTTCCTTTCTTCAAATAGAAAGAAATACAGAATGGAATACAACCATCATAAACAAAAGCTAAAACTATAGAAAAAGAGCTATAATATACGATTTAGTTATTTCATAAAATGATTCCAAATACCAAACAAATGGAATCTCTTTAAAGTGTACAAATATCAAAAGAAAATTATTAGAAATGAAAGGTGAAATAAATAAGAAAAATAAAATAAAAAGTAAATAAATATATCTTCAATATTTAAATGATTTCATGTTATCATAAATCAATATAAGTGTTACATAACATTCTATACAGTGTTAACCAAATATTAGATCATAGTGTATAAATATATGTAAGTATAGGACTTTTTCATTCTGATGTAGTAGAAACACAACAAAAAAAATTCTGCAAATAAATATTCTTATTAAAGATTTATGAGATTTGATATTTAAAAAATGCGCATAAAACTAACGATTTTTTATGATATTAAAAGTATTGCAAATGTAAAGTTAAATGATCAATTGGAAGAAGACAAGAATTGAACTATGAGATTAAGATTAAAGTAGAATAAATGCTATTTTAAGATGGTGGTCGAAAGTAGTCAATAGAAAACCCTGGACCTGGGTTTTGCGCTATTTGGCACTCGTCAGCAAGGTGTACCGGTAATTTTGAGGGAACTGATGCTCCCCGATGAACTCGATCCTCTGTTACCCAGCTTCACAGTCAGAGACGTTACCACTGAGCTATCCGGGCTGAGACTGAGGTCCAGGGTTTCCTATTGACTATCTCCAACCACCATCTTATCTCAACGTAGTACACTCATTTTCGAGTCGCCTAAACTAGTGGCCACATTGCAACTTGGTCTGCAGGATTCGATCTGCACTAACAAGAACCTGACATACATGGCAACGGTCACCACTCAGTTATCAATCAATTGTAAACGTTATGCTTTTTAAATTTATTACAAGAGAGAAATTTTTTCATAGTAAAAAGCTTAGCAACAATTGACTTTTCAAAAGTTTTACACTTTAGAATCCATTATTTCTATTATGTAACATGCTTTAGGGACTTGTATGCAAAAAGTGAATTTATGCTATTATGAACGTTCTAAATAAAATACCATAAATAATGAATATTTTAATATTCATTTCTCTTTAAGTAGTTTCATTATAGTTTCCACGTATTACCTACGATAATTTAATGATATCGTTTTTTATAAATTTATAAACTTGTATGTTTTTTTATTGTATTTGTTCTAGTTTAAAGTATTGCATATATGCATTGAATTCCTATTTCGTTTCAACTGTAACAAAAGTATTCTACTTTCGACAAGGTATATATATATATATATATATATATAGGTAGATAGATAGATATTGTCTATGGAACAGTACAACTACAAAGTCATTCACACATATATATTGAAATAACTGTGTAATATATGTAAATTACTATATATACAAGTTAGTTTCGAAGAGGAAAAACTTGTAATTACCTATCTGAACAATTTAACATTAAAACTCCAATAATTATTCCGTTTTACATCAAATGATTCCACTACATTTTTTCGGTTAATTAATGCGTTTCATTGTTAACATACATAAAGAAAGTATATACAACATATGTAAATAGATAGATAGATTAAATCATATATAAGGAAAGGGACTAATCTAACATTATGCAAAATAAAAACGACAATGTTTTGCTTATAGTTTCATCTTATCCCTTTTTTGATATTTTATTCTTTCTAGGTTTTATAAGGTGAAAAGAGAAATTTTGAGTTTTATCTTGCTTACAAAGGAAATGTTTATTCGTAAAACATAACATGGTATACAGAATAAACTAAAAACTAATAAATGAATAAGATGACACAGAAAGGGGTGATGACAGTAGAAAGACTACAAAATCGAGAGATGGAAAATAAGGAGAAACTTTGATAATAACAACAATAACAAAGTATAAAACAAACAAAGCTACCTAATAACTAATAACAAATGAAGAACTTTTGTTTTCTTATCTCTCCTTTACTCTTCTCTTTATTTTGTTACCAACAAACACAAATAAACAAAAAGACAACAACAGAAAAAAAGATTTTGATCTAATTTAGTCTGAAAATTATCTTAGCAGTTTTACAACAAAAAAAATTATTTCAGGGAAAGGAAGACACGTGAAGTATTATATCGTGAAGAATATTTTCAAATTAAGAAAAGGCCATCGTTTGCATGATTTCAATCGATCAATAGAAAAGTTAAGTTTTCATCTGTAGAACTAGAAGATAAAATATAATTGGTTTATAAGTTAGCATTTGTTTCATAAAGTATTCAAGTTGAAATTAGCTATGACAATTGAATGATATTAGATTGTGTGCAGTAACTTCTGAAGCGATGCTTCACTATTGTTTGCCTACTTTAGGATTACAAAAGCTTGGATAGTAAGCAGAAACTCAAAATGTGAAGAAGAAATAGCTGAGAAATTTGTAGAATATCGTTTTAAAAAAGACGGAATACTTATATTCACATAAATAGACATTTTAAGTTTTATGATTAATATGATGCAATGAAACAGGATATTTCGTCACCATATTCACGATGACAATAGTGATCAATTCATTTTTATGAACTATATATTATTGTATTATTATTATAGAACTGAATAGACGACCGTAATAAAGTATGATTGAAGGTGGAAATAATCGGATTAACTTTTAATTTACACTCAGTAAAAACTAAACAATGACTTGAAGGAATCAGGAAACATGGAAAATAAAGTGATAATGATGATGTAAATAAAATAGTGAAATATTAAGTTTATCGGTAGGAATAACTGTGAAATCGTACACGTTCTGCTTAAAAGGAATCTAATGAAATATAATTTAACTTTCTCGATAGATAGCTCTTTGCGTCGTTAGAATACAGTATGACGTATGAAGTAGTTACTTATAATCAGTGAGATTGTAAATTACAGCTGACTTGGAAGATAATGTTTATATTATTTCTAATCTTTGTATATTGACAGAGCAGAATTAGAAATTTTCGATTTCTTGTCAATATTATTATCATTGTTATGGATAGTTACTTATACTTGATACCATAAGTAGCATACACCACACTAGACTGAATATAAGGAAGTGAACAGAATCGTGGGATTTTCCGGTTGCTATGTCCGGACCAAGAATAACTGAATAGTAACCGCTAGGATCTTTTGTGGACTACTATTAAATATATTCTTATTGTATAACCGATAAGTAATCACATTATATGCATGTTCATATTCCTTTTATTATGAGCTTAAATCTGACCTATTGACTATTATTACACGATTTACTATTCTTAAGATATTCCCAATTTATTAGTAACAGTCTCGCAAAATTACAGCCACTTTTTGGCTTGATCTTGTATAATTGTTATTTTGTATTTTATGGGATGATGCGGTCTGGTTTGTCTGTAAATAAACCGAGTATGTCTGAAATGCATTATTCGTGCAGTATTATTCATACATCTGCGTTCTGGATTCAACAGGCAGGGCTAGACGACAAGGACCAATAAGGACACTAGGCTGATCTTACAGATCAACATGTCTATGATTTGGCACAGTGCTAAGATTGCATAAGTTATGTTCTACTTGTGACTTAGTCACGTGAAAGTTATATATATATATATATATATATATATATATATATATATATAATGTGGTAAATAATCAGGCGAACGAGATGATGAAACTAGCTAATTACTTTACGGGGAAACCATTATTACCCCGCAAAAGAAATGAAGAAATGAAATCTCACAAAAAAACTTTAAGAACAGTTAACTAGAACAAAGCACTTGAATCTGAGAATTAGAACAACAGCTTACTCTACAAATAAAATCTGGAATATCAATAAAAATAGCCGAGTGAATGAAGTGGGTGAATATTAAATTAAGTAGTTTTGTGAATACAGAAAAATAGAAAACTATACTTGAATTCATAAATAACTAAATCTGTTATTTAAGTATTAAAAATGGTAGAATTGTTTACCGCTTCATCCGAAACAATAGCTTAAAGTGGGTTTTACGCAGTTGTTTATTTATTTGAACACATAAATATTAGTACAAAGAGGCACCGAATACATATACACCACACAAGTCACTCGATTTGTGTGTGGGCCGTGCTACTGCTCGAGTGCTCAAACCGAACAATTTGGTTTTTTATGGGGCCACACTCAGAGCCTTAGACTTAAAGGTCTGATCCACAAGGCAGTGGAGCAACATTCGCTCATCGTTCTCACAATTTCGAAAACAACATTAATGCCACCAGAAGGCAGTGAGTAGGACTTCTCTGTCAGTGGTTGTATACGTGTGGCCATGTGAGAGCGTTTCGTGAGGGAGAGCTGACTCTCCTCAACCTCGGCCCTATCAGGGCATTTAAGGACGTTTTGCGCCTTAAAACTTTATCATCCAACAAAAGTCTAACAAATATAATTTATAAAATCAACCTTTTTTCATTATCTTCGTGCATTTTACAAGTAGACTAATGATGATGAATACCTTGTCAAACAACAACACGAAGTTATTAACAACACCACACGTTCTTGTCTTAGATAAAGAACTTTACTAGTTTAAGTTAGCTGAGTAGAAATATAGTACACTGTAACACTAAACATTAAAAAAACTTAAGTACAGAACTGAATAGTGTAGGTCTATTGAGTTTTAATTTTTTTAAAGTGTGTGCGGGCACCTTAGGAACAGCTACTGATTATAGTACATAGTTTACCAATAAACATTACTGCACAATATAAATTATGTCCTCAAACTATGATTTGTTTTTAACGACTGAATTGTATTTTCCAAATCGACGGAACATGAAAGATATATACAAATTAACATTGTAGTTTAATTATAATTGGCATAATCAGAAAAGAAACACTTTCAAGCGACATTAATATGATGTTGGTTGGATTTACTAGATGAGATGTTTAAGAAACTGGTTCAAACAAATTGGCAATATATTTTTCTGTGAGTAAAGCAAGCAAAAAAACAATAAATGTATATCCAATCAAGAAGATACCATTAACTGTATCATTTAAATTCAATAAGCACAATACAAGCATAATTATAAATACATCAAAAGATAAATATTATATTCAAAGTTTTCTGAAATGAATCAACTTACCAACATAACCTGGTGTACCACAGGCTGTAGCCATGATGGACTCATTGTTTTCTATTTTTGACAAGCCAAAATCACTCACCATTATTTTACTATCATCAGCTGGACTAAAGTAGAGTAGATTTTCCGGCTAAATGATTAGTAATATACCATGAAAAAAAAGAACAGTTAGCATTATAGCTTAATTACAATGATCAATATCAGATTGTTAAAGTCACTAATCAAATTCTAGTTATAACTTTTATCTATACTGAAGCTACTATTTCTTTTCTATCCTAGTGTCCTAGACTTGACCGATTACACGTCTGACCTGTACCGTTAGCCTTGAACAGACATAAGTTATGCTCCTATTTGTCTACAATACTCAAACCTTTATCTGTCTTTTATGTTGAGTTCAAAGAGGAGTCAAAAGCTAGTTTCTATTACACCAAATTTGACCATGGCTCAAAATGCATGCAATAATATATATAAAATGCTTAACCACACAGCACGCTAAATAATAAATCATACTTTAACACATAATCATATAAATGATAGAGAAGAAAACAACAGTATATAATTAATTAGCAATAATTAAGAAACACTAAAACTCATAACAATCGGTAATCGGTCTATTGTAAACTTAACATAAGGGGAATATAGAAATGCAACAATACAGTTATCTACAAAAACAAAATAATAGTCCGGAAAATAATCGTGAAACTTTCAACTGTTCTAATATTCATTTCGTCATAACAGTTAGTTAATTGTAATTTTATTAGCTTGCAAACAAAATTAAAATAGATTTGGATTGACAGTAATAATTTTTTTTTAAAACAATAGAAAACGTGTGGATAAAATGAAGTTATTGTATAGTAGCTCAACTGGTAAATGATTTATTTGGTTGATTACATCATTCATTTTACAATGTAAACAAAATCAAATAGTTTTTTTTTAGTAAATATTATCTCATCTGATTAAAGAGTAATCGATGTTATGGTGAGATATTTTTCAATACTCGATGAATCCTATTAGATCAACTTGTTGTTAGAGATACATCTTGAGGTATATATTTACATAAATTGGCTGTAGACAAACAGTATTATAATATGATGAATTTATTTCACTTTTCAAGGACT
The DNA here is from genome assembly GCA_946903255.1 of Schistosoma spindalis. Lineage (NCBI taxonomy): Eukaryota > Metazoa > Platyhelminthes > Trematoda > Strigeidida > Schistosomatidae > Schistosoma > Schistosoma spindalis. The sequence goes on from OX336424.1 coordinate 15,973,387, forward strand.
TTAGAAAACATTACATAAATAATAAAATAGATGTGTAAACGATAGTCTTTATTTTAATCAGTGGCTACATATAAGAGCAGTTGATACTCTACATTCATTTTTTTTATGGGGTACGTTTTATACTATAATTTGAAATCAGTAGTTGTGTTAGGATAGTTTGCCGATTATTGATATCGTAGTAAACGAGAACACAAGTGGGGACAATAGAATGTGTATGAATACAAGATTACAGAATCTCTTAGTAAAATCTGAGGATCATCCAGTAAATACTTAGTTTGCAAAATATCCATAAATCGTCTCAAACTTCATTGTTCCTTTTCAAATGTCAATCCATCGTCTCAGACCTCACTGTCCTTCATTTCCATACCGATCGCATTCTGTTTCCGTTCTTTCCTTCGCTATCTTCTCAACCGTCTGCTACCGGACATTCTATTCCTGAATAGCATTAGGACGTTAACACCGTTACATACCGGATCAGTGGTCTAGTGGTTGAGCGCTTGAGCGCGAGACTGATAGGTTCTGGGTTAGAAACTCGCAAGGCGGGATCGTGGATGCGCACTGCTGAGGAGTCCCATACTAGGACAAAACGACCGTCCAGTGCTTCCAGGTTTTCGATGGTAGTCTAGCTTCAATTGACTCATGAGTCCAACCATTAAATTAATATAATATCCACAAAAACCCTTCCCTGATTATACTACTTATGTCAATATAAGTAACACAAACCACAATAAAATGTATACAAGAACAAAATAATCTTTTATCACATGACCATGATTACCATTTTTGATCAGTTATTATTTGTCTATTTCCCAGGACAAAGTCCAATGGAGAATTTTGGTGAGCAGCCCATGCTTCTCACGAGGGGTAACAAACGTAAGTAAATAAGTAATTGTCTTTTTATCTATTACACTATACATTAGTGCCCGACTATTTTCCATAAAAATAACATATTTCACCTTTAGTTAGTTGTTCTGTAACAGTTCGTTTATTAATATTTTTACTTACTTAAAGACTAAAATTGTGACAACTTTCAAATTACACCTGAATTGAAGTCGGTTACGTTTTTTTTTCATAGAAAACGAGTTTAAAACTTCATAAGTTATCCTTGTTGTTTATTGTTTTTGTCTTGAAAGGAAAGAACATGATCGATAATCGATTCTGTCACGTAATTTCGATCCATTCTGTATTTTCTAATATTTTAATCATTTTCACTTATATTAGAAATAATTATTGCTTTATGAATAGCATGTCAGTTATTTAATACTCATTTTCCATTCAGCTATTCAACATATATATATATATATATATATATATATATATATATATATATATATATATATATATATAGAGAGAGAGAGAGAGAGAGATTGATAGCGTTTATTTATCAAAGTTATTGACACAAATATGACCTAATGTTTCTTTTATTATAGTTATTTTCATTGTTTATTTTTGTCTGTATATGAACTTGTAATTTATGACCTTAAATTTAATAATATTTTATTTAGTTAAAAGCTTTTTTTACTTCCTTAACTTATTCTCCACACTGGTACTTCTTGATTGGTTTCCAGTCTATTTAATTACAGGAAACATGGGATATTGACTGAATGATATTATGCTAATCATGTAAGATTTGAATATTCTACATTTTTTCTCATGTGGGATCCTAGGGGGGGGCATAATTTGTGAAATATTTTTTTGTTTTTATCAGTTAAATTATGGTAACAAAAGCTTTTCTTTAAACTGGAAAACGTTCTTTACAAATCACCCAATTAAATATTATTGTTTCTGTCATTAAAATGAACAGCTTGATATATCAGTTTGAAAAAAATGAAAATAATATCAATGAAATTCTGAACAGACCAATGTTAGATCACAATTGAAAACCTAGGATTGCCATCTAGTCCTGGTGTGGGATGTTCACAGCTGAGGAGTCCCAAACTAGGATGAAAAGGTGATCCAGTGCTTCCAGGTTTTCAATGGTGATTTAACATCGATCGGCTCATTATTTCAATGAAATTCAATAATCTCCAGAACCTCAAACTGAAAACTAATTGTTTGATTGCACTATTGCGTATTTTATTAGTCAATATAAAAGAGTTAAATATATAAATAAAAGATTTACTTGTCTAACAGCTACACGTAAAGAGTTTTAATGAACAAAAGGATAAATGTAACCTACATAGTTGTTTGATTGTTTCCTGTTTTTTGAAAGAAAATGAATTAAGTTCACTTTAATAAGCATGTCATTCTATTCAAAGACTGAACATGTTTACTGATCCATCGTAAACTCTTATAAAGAAAGTAAACTATGGGTATAAAAATTTTTATTTTTACAGTATTCGAGAAGTGGTACAGTCTTATTGGTAAAAAAAATGTGGGTTTTTTCTTCTGTATACATTCATATCAATGCTGCATCGGTTTTCCGTGAAAATTAGGTTTGGAAGAATTTGTTTAAATTTTTCAATAGTTAATTATGTCTTGATTAATGAATGGTTTACAGTGGGAAAAAAACATGATAGAATTAATTAATTGAGTTTCGAAAAAAAGATTCAACTGACAAATAACAAAATGGTTAATTAGTAATAGTTTACACAACCTTTGTATCATAGTGCATGAGTTCTATGGAAGAAAACCAACTATCATAATAGCAAATACAACTTTATTCATGTGCCAGTAAAGATAGGCTCGTAGACACAGTGTGATATGAAGCATTACGCTGAATCTTGAAAATCTTACATTAAACCGTTCTTTTATTAGAACTAAGTAGTTAAATATTGTTATTGAACAGTACATGCATAAATAATAAAGATAAATTAAGTTATACGTAAATCGTTCTAAAATTGGTAAACCGAAATCAAAGAAGATACTAGTATTCATGTGATCAATAAATTTATTCTGAGTTAGTCTGTGACCTGAATAACATGATCAGTACACACAATTCTATTGGTAATCTACGTTATTTACTACGAGATGCACTTTCTATACGGTGGACTGGTAACTTCATGGTTAAAATATTCGAGTCTCAACCACTAGGTCTCATTTTCGAACATTCACAAGACTTAATTCAATTTCATCAGACGGGTAATATTATTAACCTTTACACAACCAACGTCTCCGAGTGAATAAACATGTACTTAATATATAAGTTACATTAAATTTTACTGCAGTAAATGACATCGGTGTTAAACGTAACAACTTTAAGGTTTTTGAATCACTTTCAATGCCTTTCGTAATTTTAAGGATATTAGAAATGCAAATTCGATTTATGGAAAAAGAAAATATTATTTAAACACATGCTTATTTGTCATGGCTGTGATGATGGTAGTGGTGTTTAAATCAAAACGGTTATAGGTTTTTAAATTTTGTTTCCGATTTTATCGGTGTGTCATAAAGTATTGTTAGGTAATATAAACAATGTAGACGTGGTACCCTCCATGATAATGACACTACATTTCCTGTGCATATTTAATGCTAAATGGTATTTAATAAATTTGACCATAAACTGCAGCACCTGGTAAACATTATGGGAAAGATAAAAATACATTTATGAGACAACGTTTATAAGAAAACAGTATATTTTGTCAAAAAGGGTTTATGAAGATTGTCGAATCTCTATGATTTACAGCACATACTGGTCTGACACGAGTGCGTACTGCTAAGGCACCTCATACTAGGATGAAATAACTATCCGGCGGTTCTTGAGTTTCAACAGTCATCTAACTAGGATCAATCCGTAATGCAAACTATGAATAATAAAAGTTTAATTCTGAGTTATGAATAAGAATGTTGGAACATTGATTTTAAATGATGCATACAACTTAATTATACTGCTTCACGTTATGTTAGATATAAAAATCAGATATTAGTATGCAATAAATCTCAAAAAATTATCATTACCAAAAAATACAGACATGAAACCTCGATATTTATCAAAGAAACAAGGTAGAATGTGTATTATTAAAATGAATGCATAAAAAGTGTTTCAGTTCTTGTTAACCGCGTGATAAGAAATAAAATGAACTAAGCTTTTATCAAAATCTCTTAGGGACTTATTTTTAAAAGGCTAAGATTTATACTTCCAATATGGAAGCATAAAAATGATTGAATGGGAATAAGTATAAATAGAATAACTAAATAAGGATTGGTTGTTCACAAAATAAAAGCTCAGTTTAGCAGAAATCACCTATAATTCAAAACATTGAAATAACAACCATTTGGTAGTAACTTTAACCACGTCCCCTCTCCTTAAGCCTAACAAAGTAGTATAACTAACACTGAATACATAATGATCCTCATCTATCTAATGAAATAGACTTTCTAATAGCCTATTTTTATCCCCGTCGTCGCTATCACGGAGGTAGACCTTAAGATTTGTTAAACGAATTCACAAGTATTAAAGTCAAACAAAAGGTATGTTGACTGCTGAATGATATGTAATCATACACTATGGCCTAATGATGGCTAGACGCCAGCCCCTGAATGCCCTGATACGGCCGAGAGTGGGGAGAGTGAGATCTCCCTCTCGAAATTTTCTCACATGGCGACGCGTATACAACCACTGACAGAGAAGTCCTACTCACTGCCTTCTCGCGTCATTACCGTCGTTTACGAACTTGTGAGAACGATGAGTGAATTTCGCTCCACTACCTTGTGGATCAGACCTTTAGGTTGAAAGCTCCAGGTGTGCCCCCCTACGAAAACCACCTGCCTCGGTTTGAGCACATGGACAGTATCACGACTCACCCACAAATCGAGTGACTTGTGTGGTATATATGTATTCGGTGCCTCTTTGTTCAAATAAATAAATATGATGCGAGACTAGAGCTTCTAAGTAATTTGAAATCAAAGACAAGGTTAATAACCTAGGAAGAGACTTTTCTTATAATAAAACAATATAATTATGAACAAAATATTGATACAAAAGTGACATGACTAGATATTGGAAACGACCGAACAAAATTAATTTATATGTCGTTCATTTTTCAATGGGTAGATTTTCATCGTTAGGTTAGATTCCTGTTAGTCACATCACGCAACCTTAGTAAACATACATTATAGGTCAAACAGTAGCTGACATATTGGCAAAGACGAGCATGAAATTCTGGTAATTCACAATACTTATGAAGAAAAAATATCAGTAATCATCAAACTAATGAAAATTTGACAATAATGAATTTGTATACCTTGTTCTCATCTGACTGTATCAATGAAAGCATCACTTATGAAGATTAAAATGTTTAACAAGCTGAAGTAATGGATTGTCCCTTATTGATTGGTGAAATAACTTATGGACACGTAAACCATTTATTCAATATATTAAAGCAACGGAATGAGTAATTAACACCATATAAACTCTTCTATTCAACTGCTGTGCAGCAACTTAGTATTTTCGTGATAAAGTTAGAAACATTAGGTGGTTAGATGTAGTCAGTATAAAACCCTGGAGCTAGACTTCATGCTAGTTGGAACTCATCAGTAAGAGATACCTATAATCTTGAAAATGCTATTGTGTGATGAGAGTTCGAATCCGTATTTTCTGATAACTACACTTAATCACCAAAAATTTCAAAATAGTACACGTGATTTTGAGTCTCTTGGACTAATGGCCACATCTCAACTTGATCGATAAATTTTGATCATCACTAAAGGTCACTACTCAGTGAAAGTGAATCAATAAATAGTGTAATAACTGAAGAATTGTATTTTTCCTATTAACCACCAATAATTTTAAAGATACCCTTAAAAGACATGTGAAGACAGAAATCTTAATTTTCCTCTGTATTGAAAGTGTTTGTTTTGTTTTTTTGCTTTTAGAAAAAGAACTCTTTTATATGAACCTAATAAAGCACTTCAAAAAAAGCACAAAAAGAAAACCACATAGATATTTTATGGACTTTAACCGTTATTTTAGCGCAAAATCATTACACTACTATTTAGGTAGGAGAGTTTTTTTAAAAAAAAAAAACGAAATATCCATTATGATTTATGTCTGTTATTTCCTTTTCAACAATTGTAATCTCATACAAAAAATTTTTTCTGTTTTTATGTACATGTTAAACGATTACGATTTACATAAATGCAACTTGTTGTTTTGAATACATTTGTTTAGTAAATAGTTCAGTGATCTGATAGTGAATAAGTAAAATAGTTTTCTTTTTTGAAATGGTCTTTGCCTATTAGGAACATGAAACTTTGTCAATGCATATATGTACTTTGTTTATTTTCATTATTACTTCTTAAAATCAAATAAATGCTTGGTAATTTGTTGAATTGATCAGTAGATAGAATTGTATTAATTTATGTGAGTATTTATCAATCAGGTAATGAGTAAAACAAAAAAAACGAAACGGTTGCTTAAGCTTGTTTATAAATGATTTTAATAATGAAGAGAATGCATTCATATACTAACATCGTTAAGTAATTATTTAAGTCAGTATGAGAATTTTAGGAGATTGTAGTATTTTCGCAATTGAATTCAACAGTCGATCTAAGTTAAACCACCATTGAAAAACCGAGCATTCAAGTTTTCAATGAAGGTCTAGCTTAGATCAACTGGTCAATTCAATTGAGAAAATATTTAAATATATGGATCAGATAAACTGTTAAGATACTTTGAAAACCTTTGTCGAAAGAAATCTATTTATTATTAGTAGGGGCTTTATTCAATATTATATTTTTGGTACAATATAGAATTATCAGCACAAAATATTTCAACAAGTTTCCTTTCCTTATTTCTTAATTAATCATAACGATAAATATTGAGTGCTTGTCAGTTAGATGTTAAATGTTCAGGAATCAACATCTGAATAATGTATATTCTTTTTGATGTATATTTTCAACAACCACAATGTTTCTGATTGAGCTCTTTGTAACTTGTACAGCGGAAGATGGTAAACCTTTCATAAACGCACCTGAATAGGTTATGAGACTAATAGGTAAATGATTTGTCAAAACAAACAAGAAAACAGTTAACTTGTTTAAATATCCAGATGGCAGGGACAGGTAGCCCAGATATTTAGGCAGGTCACCTTGATTCTATAAAAAGGATAATTTTACTGTCTTTCAAATATATAATTTTATCTTTAACAGATTTTAATAATGTTTGCCACACTACAAAACTCGATTCAAACAGATATATTTTTAAGTGTCTTTTCTTTATACGTAAAGTATGTAATATTATGATGATGTACTGTTTCTCTATAACAAATATATCTAGAAGTAAATAAAGAGGCATTGGGGTCCACTAGATCATTTCTAATTGTTTGACTGGAATGAGATAATCAATATGAGCTAAAATTATTCTATCATATTCAAAGAGAATGATTTACTTTACTAACTAGTAGTATATAAATACATGAATAAAATAAGGGAACACATGAAAATTATTAAATATGTTTTATAAACTTATTGGTGAATACATTAGATATTTGATTGACAACTATGATTACACTTAGTTAGCTTAACAATACGAAATATTTAAATGTTATTATCAAAAATATATCCATTTTAAAGTGATTAATGAGCACTATCCAAAGCCTGTAATATTACCTACCGTAAAAAAAGTACCCAAACTATAGTGACGTGTTTTATCCATTATTTAATCATTACACCATAATTTTTACAAGGGTACACATATAACTATTTACCGACATTTGAGTAATTTAAATAATGTCCTATTAATTTATATTTTGTCACAAACCAACTTTCAACAATTAGTATCCTCAATTTCATATATGGTAGGATGATAGACCTCCAGACTCCGTTTTATGCATATTATTATGTGCGTGTAATGTACGTAAGGTTTAAAATCAATTAAAAAATTGAAAAAAATATAATGGTTATTTATTATCATACATAAAGTCTTATTATGTAAACTGTTAATTGTACTAAAGTATTAACTCGTGCATGGAGGACAGCTGACAGATGCGTTCCAAGTAAGGACCGGAGTCAGACAATGCTGTCTACTAACCCCCTTCCTCTTTCTTCTGGTAATCGACTGGATTATGAAGACCTTGACATCTGAGGGAAACTACGGCATACGATGGACAGCTCAGAACCAATTAGACGATTTGGACTTCGCAGATGACCTAGCCCTCCTATCGCATACACACGAACAAATGCAGATGAAGACAGCCAGTGCAGTATCAGTCTCCGCATCAGTGGGTCTCAATATACACAAACGGAAAACCAAGTTTCCTCAAATATAACACAGAGAACAATCCAACCACACTAGATGGCAAAACTCTAGAAGATGTAGAATCCTTCAATTACCTGGGAAGCATCATCGATGAACAAGGAGGTTCAGGTGCAGACGTAAAGGTGAGGATTGTCAAAGCAAAGATAGCATTCCTACAATTGAAGAACCTATGGAACTCAAAACAACTTTCGACCAATATCAAAGTCACAATCTTCAATACGAACGTCAAGACGGTTCTACTGTATGGAGCTGAAACTTGGAGAACTACTACAACCATCATCAAGAAGGTACAAGTGTTGATAAATAGCGGTTTGCGCAAGATACTCAACCTATATTGGCCGGATACCATCAGTAACAGCCTTCTGTGGGAGAAAATCAACCAGCTTCCAGCTGAAGAGGAGATTAGGAAAAGACGATAAAGTTTCCAAAGGAAATCTTGAGGAAAAAACGTATATTGTGTCATATCTTTTATATTTGATAGCTTTTAAATGTTGTTGAATCAGAGGGAAGTTAACCAAGAAATTCTATAGCTTGATGTAATTTCACAAATCAAAGAAACGAACAAGAATATATCATGAGAACACACAATACTAAAATGTACTGGTTTTCTTATCTGATGTATTTAATGACGATTAACAAGAAACTATTCTTCATCTAGATTGACTAATGTAGTTATGTTGATAGTCTCAATTGGTTATATTCATCAGAACTTCTTTAAGTGTCATTTTCTTAAAAAATCATTTCAAAGTGATTTTGTCAGTTTCATTTAAATAAGATGAGAGACCAGTGCTTCCTATAAAAAAAGGCATTTGAGCATAGTTATTTTTACTTGAGCCATATATTCTAGTCCTTTTACCTACCATTACCAAATAGTATTCGTGTTTTAAAATATGCTATTACCGGTAACCATTCAGATCTCTAGGTTTGAATCAAACGGCAAAAATAATAAGGTAACTCAATTAATTTATAAATATCACTTAGCCATTAAAAATGCAAGATATTACCACTACCACTACTAGCTCATGTAGACAACCACTGCTTGAGGTAATGTTTAAACTTAAATGATACTGAGGAATTCTTGTAGGCTTGATATTTAAATTGAACGACTAAAAATAGATATGAATATATAAATTTAATAAACAAACTTTATGGATAAAATGAGCATTCATTAACCAACTGAGATCAAACCATTCAAATTAAAGATAACTAGGTTTTTATCAAAACATCAATATTACATCAAACCTTTTCTCTTCTTATGAAATAATAAAACAGATTATAAAGTTAAAATTCTGCAATCAAACATTAAAATTCAATATTACTAAGCTATTATACGAAGCTGGAGACTCGTCTACGTAACTTTACTAAATTTTATACATGAAGTAATTTTATATTTTTGGAGATATTTTGATAGAGCAGTTTTTTTAAGATAACAATTCTTAACATTAGAATTGTATCCTGAAAACGAAGATGATAAGTACGTGTGAATATACTGTTTACAAATCACAATACTATTTCTCACTTAGTGATCTCTTTAACAAGAGACATTATTTTGGCATGGAAAGTTATTAAACACTTTGTTACCTATTATCGTGGTGCGTACTACTGATGTCGATAGATATAAGTAGTATGTATCATCAGTCGAAAGTGAAGTACTTGGAGGTAGAAGGTTAAGAAGATTGAAGGAAGAAGAACGAGAACAGAGAATGATTGGTGTGGAAACTAAGGAATAGTGAAGTCTGAGACGATTGACTGGTATTTTTCAAAAGGAGTACTTAGTCTATGGTTCTCAGATTTTACTATGAAATTCTGTAATTTCGTGTTTAAATACATTCGATTGTCCCCACTTGTGTTCTCGTTTACTACATTATAAGCTGAAAAAAACTAAAATAATCGAATCCATTCAAATGATAAACAGAATGCTAGTTTATGGTAAAATACCATTCGCAGAGAGTTAACCAATCAGGAATAACAGATCAATATATATATTTGACTGATAAGAAACAATGAAATCCTAGTCATGGCAATGACGCTGTATAAAAGAATTTTTAATTAACTTGTTGATAAAAATATGTAGTACGTTTCAGTGACGTAACTTTTAATGTACATAAATGAGTTGATGAAAACAGCCATGTAGGAGTTGTATTTAAAATAACGTTGATAAAAAACAAGATATACAAACAATAATTCATTGGTTTACTCCGGAAAACTGTCTGTTTTCCTCTGTTAACGAGCCGCTTAAAAGTCTGAATAGAAATTTTTTATTGTCTCGCCTAATAATTGTTTTATGAACATAGGGGTTTGTTATAGACTGGAACTTCCTAAAGATAGGATCTGTATAATTCTAGTGACTAATTTGAAAAAGTTGTATTAAATGTTAAATCTACTGAATTTAGACAACACATATGTATTCTAAAGATATCATGATTTTGAAGAAATCCGTAACTTCTGGATTCAATTCTGAGGTAGGGTTATAGGTGGACTTTACTATATAGTCAAAAACTAAGAGGAAAGAAGCATTTAGACATCTATTGTTTTAAGTAGCTATCCACTTGGTATAAGTTTGATGAGTGCTAATTTCAAAAGATTAATATTTCCTAATTTCAATCATTCCTCAATACAACACAACCAACATTCCTGCCCACTATTAATTAACTTTTCTTATCTCCAATTTGACATATCCCATTTATAACAGATTTCGTGAGGAAATCTATCTCGAAACCAGTCTCTGAATAGTTAACCTTTGTAGTTAACATCGGATAGATTTAAAAGGAGTTTCCACGCTTAACTGAAGATTTATCAAAATACAAACGTATTTGACGATATTTTGTTTTAATTCAATATATTTCAGTAATGATAGTTTTAAGATAACATTTTAAACCCCTAAGAAAAACATGATCGTGGCGAAAACTGTAATCTTCAGTCTTCAACTACAACAATATTACGACACAAAACTTTTTAACTCAATAATGGTTCTTTAAGTAAAACAAGTGAATTGTCTTCAAGGGAAAAAGGTAAAACTAAATTGGGTACTGGCAATTTGAACTATTTCATTAAAACATCATTTTGATTAAAGTCAAAACTATTCCTATAAAAAATAAAATTTGAATAATGATAACATTACCAAGTTTGTTTTAAACGCTTAAAAACAATATTTATTTTAAACTACAATAGAATCAGAAAAATCTAACTTTTAAATAGTAATGAACACTAAATGAGGCTTACATAATCTCCTAAAATTTATTACGGTAGAAAGAGACAAAAACGAACTGACTAATTCGTGCTACGTGTTCTCAAAGTCTGAAATGATATTTTCTTTCTAATTCATAGTCTTATAAAAAGTTTAAAACTCAGTAATAAGAAATCACAAATATAGCTTCGATGTTAGGTTATAGATTTGATACGCAGCACAAAAGCTAGTATTATTGATGGAACCGTATTTAGGATATAAACTATTATTCTTAATTATATGATTGAACAACTTAAGCACTTGAATAATATAATAATAAAGAAGAACTCAGTTTTTAAACGTCACCAAATGATTAAAAATATTTCGCGATCGGTTTTAATTCATAAATAATAAATAGCATGGAGTTCATAGAAAATAGTAAGATAAAAATAAGTATTCGATGTAAAACACACTCAAACAAACATTTATCAATAAACAGATATAAGATACAACTTGAGATAAATGTGCTTTTATCTGAGTTTCTTTACTTCATGTCACAAATTAGCACTCCAAATAGTAAATCAAAACAAACAATTATATAAAACTTAGGACTAACTGAAGTGTAGGAAATATCAATACTTTCAGTTAACAAGTCCCGACTAGGATGAAACGCATATTCTGTATTCTATTGCTAGCCACTATCTAACCCTACTAATATGCTCGCAAATATCTGGAAATATAGAGGGAACCCTCTCAAGATACATGAATGCCAAGAATGATTGATCAACTACAGTGTTTAATATCAACGAGAAGATACAAATATTTATAGATTGAAGTGCAGGAAATATTAGTGAAATGAAGTTAATAGAATCAGGAAATTAAAAATATAAAAACCAAAACACAAACAAATAGACCAAATGATGATAAATACGTTTTTACTGCAGTATTCATCTACGACTATAAACTCAGATATGCACTGGGCCTTAAATAAGTTTATCGATCAAACAAAATGATGAATTGTATTTAGTATCTTCCATGAAACGGTTATTGATATTTATTTACAAACATCAGTTTCTAATGATCAACTCATGTTTTAAATGTCATAATGAAATAAACTGATATTGGTATGCTCATATTTAAATAATAAAATATTCAATTTTTAATACAGCAATTGAAAGAAGCTTCTAGATAAAAAGCAATACTAATTCAGTATGCCTAACGTAAATCATGTAAATTCCCTTCGATCTTTAATTAATAATAATTCAATTTTTTAAAATAATAAGCATTTACATTTTAAAAAGGATCTACTCACTTTCAAATCTCGATGTACAACTCCTTGACTATGCATATATTCAGTAGCTAACAGAACTTGTCGAATAAGGGCACTTGCATCACGTTCAGTATAACTACCTTTCTGAACAATACGATCAAATAATTCCCCTCCAGTAACTCTGAATTTGACAGAAAAAGGAAATAAAGTCTTGTAAACGAATATCAGAGTAATATCCAGTTAAAAAAAATGAATGAACAGAGTATTCTGATTAAGTCATCAGGGTATGAAAACCACTTTTCTTCAAAAATCATTATGATATAAATTACATCGCTTTAAAGTAAAATTTTGGTTAATTTGATCATAGTTATTAGTTGTTAACAATCTGACCCAATACTATCATAATTCATTATTTTATAAAACATTATATTGTTGTGAATCATCCTGGAATGAAATCTTAGTAATGAAAGTTTCAGTGTTCTATTCTTTGAGTTTTGTCTAAAACGTTGGACTTTCAGATTGACTCATGTTTATTTAATATGAAGAATATCTACCTTTAAATAACATCGATTAACTTGTCATGAGTTCTGAACCAGGAGAGTTTAAACTAGGTTAAATCAAAGAAACTGCCGTATTTTATGATCTTTTATAACATCGGATTATAGTGCTTTTCTGTAATTCTTCACCGCTTTCCTGTCTTTATTGTCCAGTGTTAACAATATCCTTTGTGCGTCCCGTAAAGTCTTTTCTATATTGCTCATACATTGGAGTGGATAAAGAGAACACTGTATATTACCCTCTTAGTTCATTGTCGATGCACTATTGCACATCATGTTTTGCCATTTATTAAGTAAAAGATAAGTCAGTTGGCAAGAAATATTATGTTCAGTGAAGTGGAAAACAACGCGAAAAGACAACAAATGTTTTGTTGTTGTGTAATAGTAAGAAATGTTACTAAAGGGATAATAACAATCATTTATTCAGCCAAGATTTATTAAAACATTTGCGAATATCTAGCCATACAGTACTTCAAACTTTAGTTGACAAAACTATAATGAGCATAGCTGTTTTGATGGTCGAATGCCCCTACTTACTGTCAGATGACCTTTGCCACTAATCACCACTATGCCATTTTCCAATCCAAGTCTACATTGGCTAGCATCGCATATCTGGGTTGGCAAAAATGAATCTTATTAGACTACTCAAATAAAACTTCATTTATTTTCTGGAGAGTCTGTATTTAGTTATTACTTTTAGTAAAAATTATAACAAGTTGCAACGGTAGGGATAGTGCATAAAAAACTTTCCGCGAAGATATGATAAAACAAGAACAGAGCTGATACTGACTAGAATAAAGCTGACTAACTCATTAAAAGTGCTAACTAAAATAACGTTCATTTGGTATTAATTTTTGGGGCAATCTTAAGTCACCTGAGGAACTACTGAGAGCCAAAGAGTATGAAATATGTTTTGTCTTAGTTTGACACTTTAGTGGCGTATATTTACAGATCCACACAGAGTAAAAAATAAGTTTTCAAGTATCTCATAAGGCAAGGTATCTTAAGGCCACTACGCTAGGTGTACATTTGAAATATATTTTTGTACTGAAATGATCAAAGCACATTTCCGTGTGCCTCTGACGTTTTGTATAAATACACTAGTAGTTTGTGGATAGCTCGCCATACAACACATGAAACAGTTGCATTAATATTACCAAAGTGGGTTTTTACGTACCTTCTTTCAATAAATGGGTGTAAATTACTTAATTTTTTCACACAAAACCTGCCGAATACCCGTTATACCGACTGCAGTAGCCTAAATCATCTAGAATAACTCGCACCACACATAAGCAAATCAAAGTAAAAACTGGATACACTTATTTAAGTGAATGAAGGCCAAAATGAGAATCGACACCCACATCTTGTTGTTCGCCTGATTAATTGGTGTACAAAGGCTAAAATAAAATGCGGACTCCAACGCGGAAATAAATCTTGAAGAGCCTTCAATCAGTAACCTGATGATGAGAAGCTAAGAGCTTTAATTGTCTATTAAGGGATAATCTGCATACATGTGTCTTGTATTGATCGTCGTAACACAATAATCGTGAGTTGATAAATGAAGTGTAAACATGAAGCTATTGAGAACAATGTTTTGCTAAAACATCCTCTCGCACTCAAATATTATACAAGAGCCGTTGGAATATGCTTTGTTTGATGGTGTGAAACATCTGCTGATAGTTGTACAATATTCAGGTTAATTCTAAAGGTTTGATGTGAATTTCAATACGTATTTTTGTATCAGTGGCTAGGAACAATTCACGTTTGGTTAAGCCGAAAAAACTGTGGCGAAAATCAAGGCAGAAATTTACATGTAACTTATGTAAACATTCAATTCAAAGGTAAGCTAAATGAAATCAACGTTCTTTTTTATGTACATCTTAAGTAATATTCAATAATATATTATTAAACGAACTTTGATTTTTAAGAATAAACATTTGACTCACAGTTCCATGACAAGGTAGTAACACTCCGCATCTTCTAAGACATCAAACAACTGTACTATATTTGGGTGTCTGAGTCTGGTTTTATAGAGATTTGAACTCATCAACTAACCTTCTCAGCACTTCTATCTCATTGTTGAGAGACTCCTTGCGTGACTCAGCCTCCTTGATAGCACACTCGGAATTTTGAGATTTAGAAAGGTATTTTTTGCGAATACACTTTATCGCTACGAATGATCCAGGGTTTCGCTGATCCTCTGCAAGACGGACTTCTGAGAAGGCTCCCCTAGATGAGTGAGTGCAATTGTATTACATGAAATCATTCATACGTTCCCAATATTTCCTTAAATTCATAGTGGTCAATCGACTGTAACGAAACCATCACACTGAACTACGTAGGGGACGGTAACAACTGAACAAAGTGCATTTCTAATAGCAAATTAAAATAATGTCAAGGTTGAATATAACTCTTTGAAGCATACAAACGAAAACGCTGCAAGAGAAGACCCAATTAAGTGTTTATGGTATGTTCAATATGAGCATAAACATTCGGAATTACTTACGTGTTTTAAAAATCAAATCACATATTGATAGATCGAAAATCAAACCGATGATGCATATCAGTTTTCGGTCCCGAGCTCCCGATTTCGGAGAAAATTTGACCCATTTCGGAAAAATTCTGGGGAAGCAACCATAGTAAACTTTTGGGAAATTGTGGGAAAATGGCACCAAAACCCCAATATTTCCCCGAAATTTCCCTTTTACCTTGGTCAAGGTCATTTGACTTCGGAGTTTTCGCCGAACTTCCCTAAAATTTAACCAGAATTCCCCGAAATTTCCCAATACTTGGGAGATTGGGATGTTGAGGGTCTGAGACCAAGCAACCTGTATTATTCTTTTTAACTGTTAGTATTAAAAGATTGAGTTTCGCTTTAAATTTATCTACGGAAGGCGCCGATATTGCATGCTTTTGGTAGAGAATTTGTCAACACGAGAATTTGTGGACGAACCAATCAGATTTAGGGTTTCGTCGCGAAATTCATTCATCAGTTTGGCCAAATAGAGTTTTGACATTTAACCTGATGTCAGTTCGTGATGAAAACAATGTATCTAATTCCCAATCCTAACCAGCAATTGTAAATCATAGTCCTTATTCTTCAAACTGTTTCATAATTTTCATTTAGCTCGAGTGAGTAGATAGACATTTTCAAAGTTACTATAGTGTCGCTCGAAGGTCGTTCATAAATTATAGTCTCGACGAGAATTCTAGTAATCCACCACTTGATGTGAGAAGTGGAACCCCAGACGCAAACGATGTCCCATTGCTTCGCAGCAACTGAATGCTTTTAAGATCATCGGAGCTAGTTTTATTCTACCAAAAATTACGTGAGGTTCGACTCCGGTACCAGATCGATATAACAAGCTAGTTGAAACACTAGAAACTTGTGGATGGGTTCAACAGGTCCGAAAACCGACTAGAGGAAATTATATACTTGATTTATTGTTTACAATCAATCATCTCAGTGCATACCAGTCATAAGTTTTGTATGAGTGATCATAGATTTGTTCATTCATTATTCATTATTTAAACGCCATACAATTGAACTCTAAAGCTTCAATTATGTACCAGAGCAGACATTTTGATCAACAAACCTGGAAACGGACTGAAACTCTTATTTGATGTTTACCATGGGAAACCTATTTTACATCAAATAATGTTAACATTGAACTTTCCAATCTGTACCACAACCTGATATACTGCCTGGCTGCACTGCTCCAGTTATTGGCCATGTGGCTTATAATGCTAATAGGGGACAGAATACTTTTAAAAATTTTAAAAAAAGGCTAAGGAAATTAAAACGCCGCCACTACTTGCACAATAACGTGTATGCACTTCAGAGTATACTTAACTTAACCGACAGAAATGATTCATCGAAACGCAAGTATTTTATAAATATAGAAAATAAAGCCCTACATAGTAAAAGCCCGGCTTTTTAAATCCCGTGTGAAGTCGAATTCTCTTGGCACGACTGAATACTTTATAGTTAATGGAAGCATTGTCGACGACTCCGATATTATTTGCGAACAATTCAGCAAGCACTTCTCGCAATGCTACAAAACTGGAACTGAAGGCTCTATCAATACATTTCCAATGCTGACATCCAGACACCTATCGAAAATTGATTTTATATTCTCCAACATTAAGCAGGCCATAGCTTTGTTTTTGGCGAATTGTCTAGTTTGCTTGTAATAGGACTGCTCAGCAGGAAGTGAAACCAATTCAGCCTTCTAAATACGATTTAATGAGGTACTTTGCACAATGTATCAGCATAAGTACCATTGGTTCGTGATATTATTCTAGATCATAAGGAGTTGTTATCAAATAAAATATCAATTTGTATGGGTCATATATATGTGGTGAGAATAAAAATGAATCCGAAAAGTCAGTTTGTTCAAGTGTACTGTAAGATATTGTGTCTTTTTTCACGGGATGATGGCCGGCGACACATGCTCCCACCTCTGCATATTTGTGTCAATGCTTATTTTTCGATTACCTTAAATGGTTCAAATGGTTGTGGAAGGAGTAGAATAAGCTTTGGCTTAACGGGCTTCCGTGTCTAATAGAAATGCATCACGAATACCTCTAGGCAGTAACCTAGGTATATTAACGATAATAGGGGAAAAAGAAATTGGTAGATCATAGTAAGATACTATCCTTAGTTTTTAAGAATATGTCAAGTTTTCTCCTGAAGGACTACTGGGAAGTCGCAGCCAATTACAGCATTTGACAACTCCTAAGGAGTGGAAGTCATGTCTATAATCCGTTCTGCTGTGTATTGTCCTTAGTTTCTGCGTGTTGACCTTTAGGTTTTTGTTGGAGCTAAACTTAAGTAGGTGTTTAAAGGGATGTCCAAGATAGTTAAGGACACTGTAAGTCATTAGAAGGTCACCTCTAAGACGCTTGCACTCTTATGTGTAAAGCTTTAGTGATTGGAGGCTCTCTTCATAAGGCTCGTCCAGGTTTATTTTAAACCTTGGTAGATTCGATAATGTAATGTAATAATCCTTTTTATTCTGTCAGTGATCCTAACCTCCATTTATACGTACTGGATTATCCGTTAGTATTTATGAAAATATTGCCTGATCCTAAATTATTTACTAGTCTTCGATATTCAGCATATATGGAATTAGTCACTATTTGTATAGAATTATCATATTACAGCTTGATGGATATTGAGGTAAGCCCACTACTATAGTCAGCAGTATTTTAATGGATAAGGTTGGTCAAACTAATAACTAGGTTAGTCCTCATTTACTGCCGGCCAAGATGTGCTACTTAACAACTTATAAACAATGATAATAATGTGATTAAAACTCATATAAGACTCTTTATAATGATTGATTAACTGACATATCAAAGATTTTTATAAAACAAAAGCACTTTTAAATTACTGGTTTACTTATGCCTGTTACACTTCGTGGAGAAGCATATGGCGTCCACCAGCACTCTTTATCCAACCCTGTCATGGACAATCCTTTCCAGTTCTTTCCAGTTGCAATTCATTCATCTCTGTACCAAAGAAGGTATCTATTGATAAGAATGTGAAATTTAGACCTATTGCAATAACTCCACCCTTCCTTAAAACAGTCGACAAATTATTGATACTTCCACTTCAACCTGCGATAAAAGAGCACGTTGATCCTTATCGGTTTGCTTACAGATGTAACAGAAGCACCTTAAGTGCCGTTGTTGTTCTGCATCACAAAATAATGTTCAATTTGGAAGAAGGTAATAAGCATGTTTGATGTGCCATTCTGGACCATACTTCTGCTTTTGATTCTTTGCCAAGGAAACGTTTACTTAACACATTAATCAGCATCAACACCAACAGCTCGATAACCAAATGGCTATGTTCCTACTTCTATGGATAGGAAAAGTACACTATGTTTGGAGGAAAGTGTTCAAAGTCTCTACTGTCTCATGATGGTGTACCACAAGGACCTGTTCTTTCACCTCTTCTTTTCTCCTTTCTCTGTGTGATCTGCCATCTTTCACGATAAACATTTTTGTGAAATATGCAGATGATCTCATTGTACGTATGTTTATCTCTTCCTCTTCACGTCTCACAGAAATGAATGGGTTTTTGTCTCGTATTGATTTTTGGTCTGTTGTTAATGGTCTCATACTTAATCCGTCTAAATGTCAAGCTATTAACTTTAGCATGAGACATGAACGCCATCTAGACACCATTTTGAGATCCCATAACGCTT
This sequence comes from Schistosoma spindalis, assembly GCA_946903255.1. Classification (NCBI taxonomy): domain Eukaryota; kingdom Metazoa; phylum Platyhelminthes; class Trematoda; order Strigeidida; family Schistosomatidae; genus Schistosoma; species Schistosoma spindalis. Next base: position 15,992,792 of record OX336424.1, read on the forward strand.
GTACCATTGGATACTCTTTGATAAACACAATGTCGAAGGTCAGTTATCTTGGCGTTACCTTTTCTTCTGACCTCTCTTGGTTGTCTCATGTTTTATTGTTATCAAAAAAGATTTTCCGTCTGACTTACTACATAACAAGATCGCACGCTCTTGGGATTACTCTTTATTTACTTCTACAATTTGATGATTCTCGCATATTACCTATTATTCTTTACTGTTTTCATTATTTTTTCCCGGGCTTTTGAGAAAAGACTTTGCTGTATTGCGGTGCGTGCTGAAGGCACTTAGCAAGGTGTGTGGTGAATCGTTCGAGATCATAATTAATATGATTGTGGATAGACACCTTAAGTCATGCAAATTCCGGCAGGTGTTATTTTATCAGATACTAACCATCCCCTTCACTCATACCTCTCTCATTGTATATCTTCTGTTAGAACGAGACGAAGTTACACTAAAATCCATGCAGGCAAGTGAAAGTATAAAAGTTCTATAATACCTTACCTTGAAAATATACTCTGTGGCGAATAGGTTGTTAGAGTTAACCAAGTCAATAACCCGCATTCTTAATATGTCTCTAACCTAAGAAGTTGTACAGTTTTTCAGACTCATTCAACCTTTTTCCTTACTTATCTGTCTTTTTTGTTGTTTTGTAAAAGAAACATGTTGAAATACCTTGTGCTGACAGTTCTATATTGTACCAAAATATAATATTAAATAAAGCCAATAATAATAAAATAATAATAATCTTTTCCTAATTTCCTCTCCAGATGGAAGCTGGTTTGTTCTCCCTCACAGTAGGCCAATACTGATGATATTTGGTAAACGAATTGTGCATATCTTAATAATAACAATAATTTATTCTCAAATAACAGTCTGCTACATGAGGCATGTCATTTTACAGGTAATATAGTGAAGAGAACACAGGTGGAGACAATCGAATATATTTAACAACAAACTACAGAACTAGTTGGTAATATGCAACAACCATATATTAAATCGTTAATTTGCAAATTGTTCACCAATCGTCTCAAATGACTCAGAATCCCTTTGTTCTTGCATTTCCATACAAATCGCATTCTTTCTTCATTCTTTATTGTTCGATCTTCTCGTCCCTCTGCTGCCAGACATTCTGTTCAGTACTCACGTCATATACTTGTGGTGTTTGAATGAACTAATGACCCCTTTGTACTTGTTGAATGTTTGATTTCGAATTCTAAATACAGTACATTCGTTGGTGCTTGTGTAGTACTTCTTGATTCAATTGCATTATCCCTGGGATTCTTAGTTCATACTATAATTCAATTACTCCTAATTATCATATTGGCGTCGCGATGGAGCCTGCGTTGGAACAGTTAGATATTCATTCAACTTCTGAAGCTTTTGAGGATTATTTGGAAAGTTTTGAAATTTGGAGCATGACCAAGAAGGATGTTAAAGGTGATAAAATTGTGGCATATTTCCTGACACTCATCGGAAGAGAAACGTACAGCTTATTGAAAACTTCGGCATATCCAGATAAACCTATCTCACTTCCTTATGCAACTATTAAGGAGTTATTATTAAATCATGTAAAGTGCACTAGTTTCGAATGCCGTGAAAGAGCGAAATTTCATAAGATGATCCGTCAAAATGACCAAAAGGTTAGGGAATTCATCCTTGAATTGCAGAAACAAGCTGCCAAATGTAATTTCGGTGATTAACTTCATGTGCAACTGAGAGACCGATTAATCGCAGGAATCAACATACCGGGTTTGGAAAGAGAGCTGTTAAGAATGCCCAACTGTTCCTTTCAAGAGGCTAGAACTGCGCGTATTAACTACGAGGCCGTGAATGAACTTGATATCCAGTCGATGAATATTTCTAATACTTTGCTTAGTCGTCATGATGGAATACAATCTCAAGGTCAATCAAAATCGCGTTCGTTTAACAGTGGCTCCTATTCCCGTGTAAATATGAAAGGTGTTTCAACAAGGAATTACAAAGGAAATCACGAAGGTGAGACCAAGTTTGGCAAATGTTTATCATGTGGAAAACTTCATTTTCGTAATTCATGTGCATTTCGTAATGCTAAATGTTTTAGATGTGGTAAGATAGGTCACATTCAAACAGTATGCAAAGCTACTGTTCATTTTGCCTCAAGTAGTAATAAATCCTGTAATTTAGATCCCAATAATTCAGCTGTTCCTAATGATCATTTATCTTTGTCTACCATTTCGAAAGGTAATGCTCATATTCAAAAGCGATTATATACATCTCATGGTTCATGTCATGACTTTATTGTGGACACAGGCAGCATAGAGTCCATTATTTCATTCAAGAACTTGAAATCTTTAGATCCTAACGTTGTGGTACGACCCACTGAGGTATCAATATTGGGGATTACAGGACACAGACTGCCTATACGAGGATGTTGTGAGTTGCTAATAAGAGATGATAATTCTTCATACATACCTTGTGAATTTTTAGTTAGCGAAACAGGACTGTCAATACTGGGCTTAAGGAATTTGAAAAGGCTTAAAGTGGAGCTGTCTTTCCCAGTTTCTAAAGAAAATAACGATGCTTTACTTAAAGATCTGATAGCCACATGTGCTAAGGGCAGTGGAGGTATGAAAATTCAGCCTATAAAACTTCAAGTACAAGGTGATCCAGTCATTCTTAAAAGACGAATAATTCCTTATGGTCTTCGAGATGCAGTACATAAAACATTAAACGATTTGTGTGCAAAAGGCATAATTGAACCGGTTCAGTCTTCAGAATAGGGTACTCCTATTGTTACGCCACTGAAATCGGACGGCAAGACTCCTAGAATATGTGGTGACTATAGATTAACATTGAACTCCCATTTGTTGGAGCAAACATGCACGACGGTAGAGGCTGAATATATTCTAAATCGACTTCATGGTTCTAAAGTGTTCTCGAAAGTCGACCTAAAAGATGCTTATCTTCAAATCCCTTTAGATCAATCCTTATCTTTTTTGACGACAATTAACACTCCTTTTGGTCTGTTCAAATACAGTTTTCTTCCATTTGGTCTAAGTTGTTCTCCAGCCATATTTCAGGAAGTTATGAATAAGGTGGTTAGTGATCCTGAAGGTGTTGAAGTTTATCAAGATGATCTCATTGTTCATGGTTCTGACAAGGTAGTTCATGACCAGAGACTTATTGCCTTATTGCGTCGTTTAATTGAGAAGAATATTACAATGAATCCAAATACGTGTTCATTTAGTGTATCTGGTTTTGAATGTCTTGGATACCTATTTGATGGTAATGGTTTTAGACCAGATATGAAACGACTATCTCTACTGACAAATGCAGCGTCTCCAAAAAATCTTACAGAACTACGTTCACTAGTGGGTGCCCTTCAATACTATTCCCGTTTTATTCCTAATTTTCTTGTCGTGCAAAATGTTTATTGAATATTTTGACATCCAATTCATTCAAATTGGGTGAGGAACAAGAGTCATGCTTACGTAGTCTACTAAAGTTTCTTCAAAGTGATGCTGTTCTTCGAACTTACTCCCCTAGTGTACAGTCTGTGCTTATCACTGATGCATCACCTGTGGGTATTGGCGCAGTTTTGGAACAGGAGGGTAGACCAGTTATTTGTGTTTCACGCAAACTTACTGTTACTGAACAAGGTTATTCACAGACTCAGCGAGAAGCATTAGCTGTGTTTTGGGCTGTTAAAAGACTTCATAAATATTTATTCGGAAAGAAATTCACTATTGTTACTGATCATGAGGCTTTAAAGTTTATTTATCATCCTGAAAAATCCTTAGCACGTTCCTCAGCTGCTATGGTTCAACGATGGAGTATTGCTTTGAGTGTCTATGACTATACGGTTCAGCACAGGAGTGCCAAACAAATTCAACATGTTGACTACATTTCTCGACAGTCATTACAAGATAAACCTGTAAATACTTCAGACTGTTTGTTAGTGCAACCTTTACCAGTGAAACGTCCAGATCTCATTAGAGAAACTCGTAAATACTTTGGATGTACAATTAATGCTATACGGAAAGGTTGGAATGCTAATCTGAAACGTAGATTTCCTATCTATTTTTCAAAGCGGGATGAGCTATCTACTACTCCTGATGGTATTTTGTGTTTAAATGATCGTGTTGTTATTCCTCCTTCATTGCGTAAATCTGTCCTTGAAGATCTTCATAGTGGACATCTAGGTGTTGAAAAAATGAAGTCATTGGCGTGGCTCACATGTTGGTGGCCAGAGATAAATGCAGATATTTGTCGTACAGCAAACAATTGTGAAAAGTGTCATAAGCTGAAAAGTCAGCATTCGAAGTGGACTCCATGACCAGTATCGTCTGAGGCCTGGCAGAGAATTCATGCAGACTATTGTGGTCCGTTTCTTGGCAAATACTATGCGCTTGTAGTTATTGATTCTTTTTCAAAGTGGCCTGAAGTTTTTTTCACAACTTCACCAAATTCTGACTTCACAATTCAAGCACTAAGAAAGATGTTTAGTCGAGAAGGGGTTCCAATCGTGTTAGTGACTGATAACGGCTCTCATTTTGCTGCAGATGCGGTCACTACCTGGTTAAATGATATAGGGTGAAAACATCTGATTCTATTGCCGCCTCAACATTTAATGAGCTGGAGAGGGGAGTAGATACCTTTCTACTGCAATATAGAAATGCCAGACATTCGGTGACGAAAGAGACTCCATCAAAACTATTAAAAGGAAGAATTCTTCGGTCGAATATGAGATATTTGGAGTCTGCAGAAGTTACATATTATCGTGAAAATGATCTTCGACCATCCGCGGGGATTGTTCTGAAGAATGTCAGGAAATCTACGGTGCGACTTCTAGATATCAATGACTTAAGTAAACACAATCGACATGTTGATCAAATACAATTCCAGGAACTAGGTGAGTCTGTTCCGATTTCAATTGTTAATTCTAATAATAATGAGTGCATTCTAGATAATACAGAGTCTTTATCCAATACATTGTCGGACAGACACAGTATGAACTTAAGAAGAAGACGTACAATTGATTACAGACACTTAGACTCTAATTTAAGCTGTGGCGGATGTGGTGTTTGAATGAACTAATGACCCCTTTGTACTTGTTGAATGTTTGATTTCGAATTCTAAATACAGTACATTCGTTGGTGCTTGTTTAGTACTTCTTGATTCAATTGCATTATCCCTGGGATTCTTAGTTCATACTATAATTTAATTACTACTAATTATCATAATACTACTTATGTCTACATAAGTAGCACACGCCACAGTAAGATCAAATTGTTACAGAAGATAAAGTCTTCGCTTTGGTGGGTTATTCAGTTAGTTTGATATTCTATAAGGCACATTATTCATAAAAGTACGGGGAATAACATTTCTCACATATTATTGCAAATAATATTAGTAAGATTCGTATTGTTGGTGAGATTTATGGATATTGCGCTGCGACATGAAACTGATTGTCAGGAGTAAATCTGTAACAGCATAGGTTGATTAGTTAAGAGTTCACTTCAAGCAACTAAGTATGTGTCAAAACGACAGAGCTCAGTTATTCAGTCACTTCCCTACTTTTTTAAACATTATATTCCCCATTATATTATATTGAATGTTGAAACGCTTTGTGTGTTTGAATAGGTAATCTCACTCTCCACTGTTTATGCCTATTAAAGATGAGTCATTTGTGGTGAACTAGTGAAGGTATGACTACTTAGTCTAGTTCTCTTTTATTAACATGCTTTTTAAGCAAGAGCATTTTAAGATATTAAAGAAAACCAGTGTGAATATTTTATGAGTTGAAAAAGAACTGCATCAATAGGTGTTTAAATACCCGTACTTTAACGATAATGGTTGTGGTAGTTCTGCAAGTTTCAGCTCCGCACAATAGAATTGTCTTGACGTTTGAAATGCATATTCTGACTTCGATATCAGTTGACAGACAGTTGCTTTGAGTTTCATGTGCTCTTTTAACTGTAGGAATGTGATGCATGACTTGCCAATCCTTGCAACTACAGTGCATCAGATCCTCCTTGTTCATTTATGATGCTGTGCAGGTACGTGAAAGTTTCTACATATCTTGGAACTTCTTTATCAAGTGTGATTGGGTTGATGTTCTCCGTGCTGTATTTGAAGATCTTGGTTCTTTCCTTTTGTGTGTTATGTCCTACTGCTTCAGAAGCTGCTGCTACACCGCTTGTCTTCATATACACTTTTTGGTGTGCATGGGATAGTAGAACGAGATAATCCAAGATGTCCATTTTATTTCGTGCTTCCCGTTAGATGTGGAAGGTTTCATAATCCGGTCAATCAACAGAAATAGAAATAGTTATGGTAATCAGCCTTGTTTGACACCGGTGTTCACTTGGAATGCGTCTGTCACCTATCCGACATGCACCACTTTAAAGTGTAATCTGTCGTATGGATTCTGTATGATTTGAATATTTTCTCAGGCACGCCATAGTTTCGAAGAGAGTTTCATAAGGTTCTCATACCCGCTCTGCCAAGTTTTTTTCTCATAATCAAAGAAGTTTATGTATAATGACGATTTCTACTCAACTGATTGTTTGACGATGATCCGTAGTGGCTCACCTCTATCCAAGCACAGGTAAAGCATAGAGTGTGGCATAAGGTCAGTGACTCCATCCCTACGGAACTACCTTGCCAAAAATGTCTAACTTTTAAGTTAGGTAAGACCTGGTTGAATTGGTGTGGTGTTTGAATTAAGTAATGATTCCTTTGTACCTGTTGAATGCTTGGTTTTGAATTCCAAATGCAGTACATTCGTTCGTGCTTATCTAGTACCTCTTGATCCAATCGCGTTACTTCTGAGATAAGTCAAATACTTTTAATCATCAAAATTCAGTAGGATTTACAAGTCTTACTGATAATACGAAAGACGATACATGTGAGACTAAAACCCTACTTACTTACTAAATAGTTATCTAATTGTTATCATCTACTTATGATATATTGTGTTCACGCCATTTCGACAAGCATCACCAGAAGTTTATAACTTTGGTTTACGAATGGTATTCCACTCAATTACATCCAAACGGAGGGTGAAATCATCAATCTTATACAACAGAATATATGTGCAGATACACCGACCAGTGGATAAACAGATTTCAGTGATATTATGATCGTTATAATCTATCCAAAAATGTTGTCTACACGCGTTTTAAATTCGGTGAACAAACATATGGTCCATATTCTTGTATAAGCTCCATAATTGAGTGTTACAAACCTAACACTCGAAAAAGAAGTAAACGAAAAGTGGTAGCATCACCAAAGACAACAAGTTGCTAAAAAAGACCGGTGTTTTGCAACAGAATAAATTATTTGTCGTTAAGTCAGTAGGTCACATTCAAACAATTTGATCTAGCCTTTAAACTCACATGCTTCATGTAACAGACTGTTATGTGAGAACAAATTATCATTTCAAAAACACTACGTAAGGGTTATAGAAAGTAAATTCAGTGTGTGGTGTATTACAGTAGCGAAAAAAGTCTCAGCTTATCAAAGAAAAGCTAAGGCGAAGATGGAATAAATGTTAAGTAACTTCGAAAAAGTAACTGAGGAACGCTAGGTGTTAAGGTACTTAAAAAAACTATTTCTTTAACTTTTTCTTTGCCCTTTTTAAATCTGTATTTGAAGGTTGACCCTTTTTTCTCGGGTTAACAGCCTTAAATCGCAAGGTACAGCTCCTCTAGGTAGAAACAACCGTAATATAGGCTAAGTTGAACACAGAAATTTCACCACATAGAGACAAGAGGAATATAATCCTTATACAGATTAAGGAAGTATATAACTATTTTATCCATAGCGTTCTAACTCGAATAGGTTATTGGCTGGCTCTTGAACATCTAGCTTGGGCTGTCACAACTTCAACCCTTCTCTTATTTTGATGTTAGCCACTTCAAAAGTTACGGTGAAATTGAAATTATATCATTCCTCAAGCTCTATATTATTTGCCCTGTTAGGAAACACTATTTCCATGAGTACCGTTAACAATCATGACAAACGGTAGTAACTGGTGAACCATTGATAAGACATCGATGCAGTATTGTACATTGGCATAGGAAAAAATAGGAGTTTCCAGAAAAAATATAACTTAATATAAAACAAGTTGATATAATAGCTTGGGAATCTGTTTGTTTTACCGGAATAAGTAACAAGATCAAAATAATTGGAAGGAGAGCAAAACATAATTTCAAAATGGGAGTGAGTTGGTTTTCTGGTTATTTAGCCCTTAGATTAGATTGAAACTGTAAACGAATGAAATAATATTGATAATGAGGATGCTTTTAAGGGAGACTTAATATAACTAGAGAAGCAGAGGATAAGAAAACCTATCTCCGACAAAAGCCTTGTTCCGGATAAGACGTGTCCCCTAAAAGGTTCTCTCGATTAGACCTGCCAATCAAATGCTAAAATATACAGTGTGCTAAGTGACAGTAACAAAGTCTCATGCATTATTAGCGAGAGTGACTTGGAATAACAGAAAGATCCTCATAGTGAGGCTACAATTGGGCATGATTTAGACGTCAACCCAATATACTGTTGGGTAACTAGTCAGTGGTTTGTGCTAATATACTATTTAGGACTGGCAACAGAGTGTATAGAGGGAGCCTTTATTCTGACATCGTTTCAGAAGCTGCCAAGACTATCCAGAGCAACCTAAAATTAGGCGAATTAGAACCAACACCCAATTAGTATGGTTTTCATAAAGCAACATTTCGATTAACCAAAGAAATTAGAGAAGCTAACCGTTGGATTTTTGGTGGCCCACTACGTGGATATAGCACAAAAATGAAGAGTTTTAACAAAATGGTCTTGTACATAATTTTGTTTGTTTTACGCAGAGTAGAAAGTAGTTTTACTTTTAATCAATGACTTCAATGGTTAAGATCATGAGTCAGTTGAAGCTAGACCACCAGGATATACCTATTGAAGCCGGTCACTAGTGAGCATATGAAAGTAGTGACCAGTGGAGTTCAATCAGGTCTGTTGTGAGATAGTAACTCACTGAATACAATGGTGGATGTGTCGCTCAATTTCGTGGATTAGTTGAAGTTAGACATTAACATCATTGGATGCCGGCTCAGTGGTCTAGTGGTTAAGTGCTCGAGCGCGAAACCAATAAGTCCTGGGTCCGTATCTCGCAGGGGGAGAGGTCGTGGATTAGCACTACTGAGGAGTCCCACAATAGGACGAAACGGTCGTCCATTGCCTCCAGGTTTTTCATAGTGGTGTAGCTTCAACTGACTCACGATCTTAACCATTGAAATCTTAAATAAATGCTTTGAAGCAAAATAAAACTGATATTCAGACGGCGGCTTCGATGTCACCTGAGTATAACATTAAACAGAAAAACCTTCTGGCTATATTAGGGGCCGGTCAACAAAACAGTGTATTAAACCTCTAGTTTTCTGATCTCCTGGTAGTTACGTATAAGAAGCGAGTACTGGTATGATTAGCAAGCCTCCATAAGCATTTCAGGAGCTGGCGGGGTATTAATGTCTAGGCTCCGATCGAACCTGGCTACTAAGTGACTGCAGCATGACACCGGAAACCCATGGTTTTGTTTATTGCGATTTCATTTGCCCTGCTGATACCGATGATTATGTTTGACTACATCAAGACCCGCTTGTTCAACTTTCATGGTTTCAACATAGTTAGGCAACATTGCATTGAAGCCAGAGTCGATCACTCACAAGAAAAATAACCTTCAGACTTGTAACCTCTATGGTTGAGGACACTGCTCGATATTCTGATTCCTTACGATAACTAATCACAACTGCTTGCTCAAATATTTCAACTCTATTCCTTAATTCTTTCCCATCAACAGGTGTTGAAAGATATTTAGCGTCCCGAGTTTCAGTAAATGATAGCTGGGGAGAATATATTTGATTGTAGGGAGATATAGGAGATCGTGATCATTCTGAGCATGCAGTGGTAAATAAATCCCCAAAATAAACGGTTCTGTAAGTCTTTGACGATGGTTCTGACCTCCCTAATTTTTCTGAACACACCTAGCTGAAGGCACTCGGTCACGCATTCGTACCGAATTACGAATGGGCACGCTATTATAGACATCACTGAAGAATCCATGACGGATGCATTATTTTTAAAAATACTTTTGGATACTGAAAGATTTTTAAGTGCTCCTGTCATCACTTGGTTGTACTTTGTACGTTTCCAGAAGAATAAAATAAGAAATATGTGTTCCTTCAGCAGAAAACTATCTCTTACAAGTCAACTACATGACGCATAAGAACTAACGATTTCTTGTCTCGAAAAACTGTGATGGATGTTTGGCATTAAACAGGGAAGCTAAGGAACCAGTCTTACTGTACTAGGCTTCGACACTCGAGAGTATTCTCTCTAAGCTATAGTAGAGTAAAAAGTGATCTGAATAAGGCGTACAACAACTATGGGCTTTGATAAAAACGGTATTCATACTTACCACAAACGTAAGAGAGCCTAACACTACAAAAGGAAGGAAGGTGGAGTTAGTGACCAGCAAACATGACGGTGGGAAGATAACTTCAATCCACACATGTCTGTAGGGCAGAACATTGTGTTTAATTACGGCTCCTTATGGTCTGGTGGAATGTCACGAACTAATGGTATTGATGCTGATTTATCATGCAAAATACCTTATTAAATCGTGTAGAATTTGTTTCACTTCCTACCCAGTAATCCTATTACAATCAAACTAGACAATTCGCTAAAAACGAAGCTTACTCAAAACACTATAAAGTTTAAAATAGGCTAAAAAAGCTTCGACGAAAAAGGAGACAGACATTTGTGTATTATAGTACTGTTTTTGGCACTATATTTTATAACTACACATAATCCCATACTCTCAGCTCCTTTCTGAAACACGTCCATTTGTCAGTTGTTTCTTTAACCTATTAGAATGCTCTTGCTTTATAAATACTAATAAAACAGGATTAAAGTGAGTAGTTATACCTTAACTATTCCTTCGTGAACATTGTTTGCTCTGCTTCTCGTCCTTTCTTTTTCTTGCACCCTTTTTCAGCCACCTTGATATTTTGGTACGGATGACTTCGTCCCGAACCATCATTAAAGCCTTAGATATTCCAAAGGGGTATAAGGTTGCGATTTCTGTGAGCTCCTACCTTCAATGGATCTATCCTCGCCCATCAGTTGCACGTCGCAACGCAACTTTCATGAAAGCGCGCCAACTGTGATGCTGATTGAAAACATTTACATTCATATCTTATAAATTACCAACCCAGCTGAGTAATTTACTACAGTGGAAATTGTATCATTTGTAACAATTTGTTCTTGCCTGTAAACTGGCATGCCTCATGTAACAAACTGTTATTTGAGAATAAATTATAATTATTATAAATTATACCTTTAAGTAGAGGTCGGGAGCTTCTAGAATAATCCCTGTGGGTGCCCCTCGTTCTACGCATAAAAGAAACCAGACTAGCAGTGAACGGGTATTTTTTGAAAATCCTGGAAGGTGGAGTGGAGCATGGTATTACCTTTTCAAAAACAAAAATCTTTTCGACACAATATAAAATTATAAGAAATATGATAAGGAAGTGAATAAGTGCTTCAGCCTTAATGTTCTGACATTTATTTAGATGTTTGCGATCAACTCTTAACCAACCAACTCAAGCTGCCACATGGTCTATTTATATTACCCCTGTCCTCACGGTCAGCTGTGCTTGCATATTTTTACTACCACGCACCATCGATGCCGACAGTTTGTGTACACAAAATTGTACTCCCGAATTTCTGATGTCGCGCTTTTAATTTCATGTGGGATCTTTCAGTGTTCAACCCTTGTATTAGATAAGAATAAATGGCTCCTTAGACAAAATCTTAGAATCATTGATGTATGTTATGTCTCTGAACATTATCATACATGAATACTATCAAAGCGCAAGTTTTAGGTACAATTTACGCGGCGCTGTTCTGAAAGCCAAACATTTAAGAAGTACAAAATCCCTCAATATTGCTTCCAACCTACTATACATTCAACAATTTCTTTGGTACGAAACACCATATTAAGCAGCTAGAAATGACCAATAAACGCAACTGTTAGGAAACTGTGAATGAATAAGAATATTCTCGATAAAATAGAACAAAATCACTTTCTGCAACGATGCACTTGAACAACAAGCGTTTCTAGCCCCCAGTCAAAATGAAGCAACGATCAACCACAGCACATCATAACCTCCAGCTGGGTCAAACGAGACCTTACTGCCAACCGTTTGGTTCCATACTACAACATAGTTAAGCAATAAAAGCAAACCTTGACCAGAGTCAAATGATAACCGTTTAGTAAAAAAGCTGAGAAACACGTTGTGTGGTCACACGTGTGCTATATGAGAGTTAACACGCAAAAAAGTGTGAAAGACCTAAAAATATAAATGCTATCAAGAGAGACACTCTGGAGAGATTTTCGGGTCATTCTTTCCATTACACTCGTTGCTTGATAGTTCAAAAGTTTATCTACCATAAAGAGATCCAATTGTTAACTCAGAATACGCGAACATGATGGTCTCGCTTAGTGGAAACACTGACAAAATGCAGATTCTTTTGACAACCCCTAAGGTGCACCGGACAATGCGTTTCTCGCGATGTCCGAATTGATGTATACCGCATTTCCACGAAGTGAGTCGGCCAGAGATTTCATAAGGGACACGCAGTTTGGTATGAACCATCTATTAAAGCTTACTATTGTGTTGAAGGTGCGTAATTGCTTGATTGTGGTCAGTTCTGGGTAATCCAGAATGGCTGTCACCTTACTTTCGGAGGTCGGATGCCTTCAGAATCAATATCGTGTCCGAGGAAATCCAGGTAGTCGAATCCGATATGACATTTCTGAATGATCACAGTAATGCCATGCTTTTGTAGTCGTTCGAAGACAATGTCCGGATGCTGGAGATCAGACTCTCTGTTCGGACTTTCAGTCACCAACATACGCATGTACGAAGTTGAGGTCTCGAAAGATGTCATCGATGAACCCTTGGAAGGTTTGTGCAGCATTTCTTAAGCCGAAATATATGCGCAAAAACTCATAAAGACGGAAAAGAGTGATGATAGCGGAATGTCGTCCGCAGCCGTGGGAAATTAGTTACATGCTTCAACCTAATCGATTTTCGAGAAAGTGGTTGTATCTTTCAAGGTAGCTGTCAAATTGTGAATCTGAGGCAATGGGCAATGATCAGGAAAGGTTTACGCATTCAATCGCCTATATTCATCAGTCGGATGCAGTCGTTGCTGTTCTTTATAAGGACCATATGCAAGGGTTATGCCCACGGGCTGTTTGATGGCCAAATGGTTCTTAAATCTATCATATGATCAAATTTATTGTTGATCAATCCCATCTTTTCGGGAGCTAGCCGGCGCGCATCCGAGAATACTGATGGTCCTGTAGTCGCGGTGTGATGTGTAACCTTTTTGGGTTACACATGGCGATTTCGGCCGAGTTGGGCATACCCCAGGGTAACTATCGAGTATTCACTGCTAGTATGGATCGATCGTGTGCTTTACTGTGACCAGGGATAATCTAATACAGGAAAAAGTTATTTCCGTCTACTAACCTACATTCGCGCTTGTCGATGGGTAAATTATGATGTTGTAGCAGGTCTGTACCAATGATTGGCATAGAAACATCTGAAAAAACAGAAATCCAATGTACGGGTTTTCGTAAACACATTTTAAGATAGATGTGCCGTTTACCATATATGGCGATAGGTTTTCCGTTTGCCACCTGTAAGTTTAGAACTGGTTGGTGCAGTAGGTCGATAAAATGGTTCAAATGGTTGTGGACGGAATAGAAGAAGCTTTCGCTTAACTGTCTTCCGTGTTTAGTGACAGAGGATCACCAATACCTGCAGACAAGAACCTAGGTATATTAACGATAAAAGAGAAAAAAAAAGAAATTGGTAAATCATAGTAAGATACTATCCTTAGTCCTTAAGAATAGATCAAGTCGCCTCTTAAAGGACCTCTAAGACGCCTATACTCTAATGGGTAAAGGTTGAATGATTGAAAGCGCTCATCGTAAGGTTTAAATTTGAGTCCCCAAACTGATTTCGTGGCTCGCCGTTGGATACGCTCCAAAGTGTCCTTATCCTTTTGGAGTGTAGGAGGGAATACTATGTTTCCGTACTCTAAATGGGGACGAATGAAACTATTGAAGATTATGTGGAAAGTTCTTCCGTCAAACTGACCAAAAATGCGATTTAATGGTACCAGTGCAAGGTTTGCTCGAAAGGCATTTCTGTCACAGTTGGCGTAAGACTTTAAGTCGTAGGGCTTCAAAACTCCTAAATCTTTTTCGACTCGGGATACTACTAGAGAGGAGTTTCTTAAGTTGTAACTGTAATCTACGACGTGTCGCAGATGGACTAATTTACACTTTGAAGTGTTAAAGGTGAGTCCGTTATCGTCTGTCAAACTTTGAAGTCGAGTCAGATCCTCCTGAATTGCCTGTATGTCCTCTTGGTTGCATATCTCTCTCCAAAGTTTCACGTCTGACGTTACCTGTTGAGGAAGATCATTTATATAAATAAGGAAGAGGAGAGGTCCTAGTACTGAGCCCTAAGGGACCCCACTAGGACATTCCATGGCCTTTGAGAAATTAAAGTTCGCCCTGACCTTAAAATGTCGATTTGTCAGATATAATCTGAGTCAGTCAATTAGAGGGGGTTTGATAACCAAATGTTTGAGCTTGTTAATAAGACAGATATGGTTAACCCTATCAAAAGCTTTAGAGAAATCAGTGTAAATGATGTCCACCTTCCCCTTGCGATCAACGATGCTTGTCCATCTGTCCACCGCGGTCAGCAGGTTCGTCATACAGGAGTAACCCTTCCCGAACCCATGCTGTCGGGGTGAGAAGAAATTTAAGGACAGCAGATAGTCGTGTACACCATCGTATACCAGAGACTACATGGTCTTTGAAGGTATAGAGAGAAGAGCCACCGGTCAGTAACTTGAAGGTTCGCTGCGTCGACCTCCTTTGAAGACTGGTGTGATATGAGCCAGCTTCAAAATATCCGGTAGTTTGCCTTGACTTAGCGAGTGTGAGAACATCACGCTAAGCGGTGTTGCCAGGATTGAAGTTGCTTCCCTCAGTATAGCAGAGTGGACCATAACTGGACCAGGAGAAGTGTCTTTTCTTAGGTTCTGTAGTTTTTGAAGCACCAAGTGAGCGCTCAGTTCCACTACGGTAAGTCCTGTGCAGTTGCAGATAAAGCCGTCATCAGTATAGTTTAAGTGAGTCGGTTGAAATGTCCGGGATTATCGCTCAGCCAGAAGGTTAGCGGCGTCACCGTCATTATCGGTCAGGCCGTTAGGACCTAGAAGTTGATATACTCCAGTTTTGGCTTGACGAAGAGAGGCTGCGTAACGGAATAAGCTTTTCGGGTTAGAAATAAATTTATCCATAAGCTTTAAATGGTACTGAAGCCTGTCTTCTCTTATAGCCTTCGTACATATGTTCCTTGTATGTTTGTATTGCCTGTACTCGCCGTTGTTGTCGGTTCGTTTGTATTCTGCCCAACAGTGCCTTTTGCGGCTTAACAAACGAAGAGTGCGGTTTTTGATGATTGTAGGTTGCATGTGGCTTTTCGGGACCGTTTGAGGGACTGACTGCTTTGTAGCACATAAGAGCGTGTGTAATAGGAAGTTCCAGTGAGCATCCACATCGAGTTGGGAGTGAACATCCCAATCCACCTGTTGTAGATAGTCCTGTAGAGCTGACGCATTCAACCGTTTGAAATTCAAGCGCCTGTTGTTGTTGGGATATCTTAGCTCAGTTTTGCTGACGAAACTGAAGGCTATAACGGCGTGATCACTTTTCCCCAGGGGAGCCAGAATTGAGAGGGTGTCGACTAGAAGTTCTTCATTTGTAAAAACACAGTCTAAGCGCGACTGTGTCTGACTGTTCCTCCAACGAGTTGCCGACTTCACATTTTCGTATGATCCCAAATCCTCAACGAGGTTGAAGAACCGAGCTTCAATTGAGTTTTCACCTCCAATATACGTATGTTCCGCGAATTTGACTCTAGGGAGATTGAAGTCCCCTAGAATCAGGATATGAGTGAAGCCGAGACACGTAGAGCGGGACAGTCCTTCCAGCATGCGACTGTCATATTCGATGTCGTCAGTGGGCTTCCTATATATGACTCCGACAAGGCACCTCGAAATAGTGGGCAATCTCATAGAGCACCATATAGATTCCTCAAGAATGTCAAACTCATGGTTGGGAACTTGGTGTACCTACAAGCCAGATCGTATGTATAGGGCTACTCCACCACCAATTCCTGTTTTTCTGTCATTGCGAAACAGAGACATCCCAGGTATTGCTAGCTCCTGATCCGAAAAGTGAGGAGATATCCAAGTTTCAGATATTCCTATCAAATGAATCTTATTAGCGATGCTAAGTTCACTTAGTTCATCCATTTTATTTGGTAGACTCGCGGCGTTCATGTATAAGTAGTTAATACTTTCATTTTGAAACGCGTGAGCTTCTTCCTGGTTGTCTGTGAGAGCCCTACGTGAGTGGACAGGTAACCCACCTATATGAGTTTTGTCGAATTGGTAAGTCGATAGAATTCGCTGGAAGAAATCTAACTTCCAAGCCAGTGTCTACGAGGCAGCGAACTTTTGTAAGCACATTAATGACGTATAACAGACGGTTGTGTTCGCCGGCTACGGTTGGCAATAAGACTGGGGAGTTTCCCGGATCGTTTCTCGTGTCGGTCGGTTTAAAGTTCGAAATATTGCACACCAATGGACGCCATCAACCACCTGAGACTCTGCTGAAGCAGTAATAAGTGAGCATAAATACATAAAGTGCCCTATAACATCATGTCCTAACGACATTGGAAGTCGTACAGCACTTGGCGGTATTTTAAACCTGAAATGATCGGTCGTCTTGTCGTAACGACACCCAATAAGCTGTTAAGTGGGTTTTCAAATCAATTAGTGATATTTTAACAGGCATTGGCCGGGTAAATCATATCAGAAACCATGTGCCCATGCGTTTTCCAGCGGGGACTTATGATGAACTACAAATTCCTCAAGGAAGCTGGGCTGAATTGCACAAACAGCAGAATAAACTTTATAATACATACCTTATAGTTAGCTCTACAATCGCTGCTGTTTTATTCGCTGCAGTAAGATTAATCTTATTTTTTAATCTTTTAGGCATTCTATGTCTCTGACATCAATAAGTATAAACTTCCGAAAATTTCCAACTCTGAAGAAGGTCTAAAATTCTTGAACCCTGACCCTAAAGCACTGCAATATATCTTAGAAAACTGAATCCCGGTAGATATTTGAACGTACTTAAATACATTTCACGTTTAGATTATTCTAGAGACATTTTCTCGTTCACTCGAGTTTGGCTTGTTTAGACATTCGATAATTCAGTGTAATGTTACGTTACATAGTATGCATATAATCCCAATTATGTATGCTCATGTATTTTGTATGCCTCAAGAATCAAGTTTACTGCAGAAATGTTAAGTCATTGTCAGTCAACAATTGGGATTTGTTTTGTAATCGCACTTGTGTGTTAATGGGACAATTATTTCTTTGGGTAAACTTTTCAGTGAATGACTTTGATGTCTCATGTGTTGCACTTATTTTAAATCTCTTGACAGTGATTTTAAAATATCGGTATTAGCAAACGAGTTCTGTAAAGCCATATCTCCCCCTCTAAATGCAAGTTGTTGCTACAGAACTGGACTGCGTCAACACCTGAACTAAGGATAGAGTGAATGGGTCGAATGCGTTGACAAATTCGCTCATCTCGAAAGTCTGATCAGACATAAGGGGCTGGTGTCTGACGAAATTTCAACATGGATTCGAAAAGCTCGTGTGGTTTTTGCCAACTTACGTTACCTATGGCAAAGGTGAGATATCCGTTTATCAATAAAAAGACAAGTATACTGCGCGATAGTTCGTTCCTTTCTACTGTACAGTTGCGCAACATAACCTTTAAGATTAGAAGATACTCGTAAGATACAAGTATTTGACCACAGATGCCTTAGAAATATTGCTCACATCTTCTGGGATCACCTGGTAAGTAACAGTGAGGTTAGACGAAGGTATTAGGGAATAATGTTAAGTCAGTTGACGGATTGTAAATCTTCATAGACTAAAATGGTTTGGCCACCTGCTACGTATGCCTGAACACTGATTACCATAAAGCGCCATGCTGACTAGTGTTGAAGACGGATGGAAGAAAGTAAGGAGCGGCCAAACCAAAACGTGGCATCAGTGCTTAAAGTCACTAACTTCTGGTCTGAGCCATGTTGGTAGATGCAGACTACCTGGTTGGGGTCCATGTGACTGTCATAACCAGTGATTGGAGCCTGAGTACCATGACTCTGAATCGATCACACTCTTTGTCTTCCTTTAAACCATGAGATTAGAATATATACTTTTTATTCTCCCTGTATTACATACTTATATGAAATCTTTCTTTGATATTTTACTATCATTGAATTAACTGTCTCTATGGATTTGGTGATCATCTTGTGCTAATGACCTGTGGCAACTTGGACCGATACATATATGTGCCTGGTTCATACGTTGTAGCAGACTAACTCCTAAACGTTTCTTTTGTTTTAGTTCTCTAACCTTTTCACTAATCAGTTGTGCCATCGTAGCGATCTGGTTGTCTTCAGGTAAGAAAAAATACGACCTTATAAAGTATGTAGTTGCCCAATAGCTTCCACACATACTATTTTACTAGCCATATCCCTGGCTTCTTAGTTAATATTTACCAAATCAACCTTGACTTAGTACACTGCTGATTTGCGTTCTCGAAAAATATTGTTGAACATACACCTATACATGATATTACATCAACGTCTGCAAAATATTCAGTGAGATCTCTAAAGTCTAGTTCTGAGACTTTACTAGACTTTAGAGATCTCACTGAATATTTTACAGACGTTGATGTAATATCATGCATTAGGTGTATGTTCAACAAGTCTAGTTCTGAGCCTGACCGTTGTTGCTACCTTGACGTGGTGGTCGGGCTTGCCTATCGTGATGAAGCAACTGAGCTATACTGGCTGGAACAACCGTTCCTCAAGGTCCTACCATGCTAGACAGGTCGGTTGAAGAGCGGTAAGACTAAAAGCAACAAAACCTAGGTCCGAAGTCGTACTGCTGACTGTACAGAGGTGTGACAGCAGTAAGGTGTTTCCTTCAGACAACCAGCATAACAGCGATGCTGCCTTCCCAAAAGGAGGGGAGGGGTTGGAAAAGGTCGACCCTAAAAATGCACACCTCGCCTTATCCCACGGATATCCGTCTCCGGCGGTAAGGTCTCAACAAGTACGGAGCTAACACAAAAATTACTCATAAAAAGGTCGTATGTGACCGACCTCAAGCAGCTGTCCCTTGGGCACTGCGGTCACGCTCTCAGGTCACTATGACCAACTCTAATCCAATTTCCTTTTCAGGCACCTCCAGAAGAACCCCTCCACGGTGTGGGCAACCGGGAAGTGATAACCTCCCTCTTCAATTTTTATTATTCCTCCTACATCGACTTTCAAATCTAAACTACCTCTTTCGGCTTCCTCCTCAAGTGTCACCACAGCCAACGATTCTTGTGCGCAAAACACTGTCCCAGGTCTACTGAAACCTCGCTCCAAACTACACATTGGAGCCTTCAACGCACTCACACTATGTCAAATAGGTCAGCAAGCTTCCTTGGCTAAAACCTTAGAATCTCGTACCATTGATGTATGCTGTGTCTCCGAAACACGCATACAGGATCCTAGTGTGGTCATTCACTTGACCTCACCTCGGCGAAACGGAGTGCCGACGAGATACACCCTCCGTGTATCTGGTGACCCAATGGCTAGTTCTCGTGGACTTGCAGGTGTAGGCATAGCACTAAGCATGAGGGCGGAACAAGCGCTATTAGAGTGGATCCCCGTTAATAGTCGTCTATGCGCTGTTCGGCTAAACGGCTCCGTCAGAACTCGAAAGGATAGGGACACACGTCGTTGCCTTTTCATCGTTTCTGCCTACACTCCCACTGACTGCAGTTCGGATGAAGTGAAAGATGAATTTTACAGAAAACTCTCTGAACTTCAGAAAGCTAAACGTTCAGACATAGTACTCGTAGCAGGCGACTTTAATGCCCAGGTAGGTAGCTTAAACGAAACAGAAAGACATTTAGGTGGGTATTTTAGTATTTCGTCTAACATGGCGACCCCCTGCACCAAACCAACGATGGACTCAAATAGACCATATTGCCATCAGTCATAGTTGGAGAGGGTCAATAGGAGATTGTCGCTCATTCTGGAGTACCTGCTTGGACTCCGACCATGCCCTAGTACGAGCACGCATCTGCTTGCGCCTCACTGGACGCAAAAAAGCCACACAAAAAAGACTCATTAGAACCGAATTGAGTAATGAGAAAACCAAAAGTAGGTTCCAGGAACAACTGAGGTCACACTTAGGTAGTTCTGAAAACGAGGCTGACCCCGATGTTGATTGGAAAGACATACAAGCAGCTGTGGAAACAGCAGTGACATCTACTAGTGATTTAAACCACAGGGTTACAAAGAACCAATGGATTTCTTCAAGGTCTATTGCACTGATAGATTCTCGTAAACTCATCCCATCAGGTTCTGAACACGATGAAGAGCGTAAAGAAATCAGATCTAGGTTAAGCAAAAGTCTAAGGAACGATCGTGAGCAGTGGTGGGCAACGAAAGCAAAAGAGATGGAAAAGGCGGCGGCTATAGGGAACACAAGACAACTCTACAGACTAATAAAAGAAACTGGAATTAATAAATCAAGTGTAAGTCAGACTATTTCGGAAAAAGACGACACTCTCATCTGCTCTCAGTCCAGACGTTTAGAACGATGGGCGGAACATTTTAAGGAGCAGTTCAGTTGGCCTTCAGCTACTCTACAACTACCCTCTATTCCCAGACAGTATGAATGGAACATTGAAGTAGGTCCCCCAACTCTAGCTGAAGTTCAAAAGGCTATGGCTAATCTGAAACGAGGAAGGGCAGCTGGTCCAGACGGATTGGCCCCAGAGGTCTTTAAGGATGGTGGTCTAGTTTTAGCGATTAGGTTGACTAATATTTTAGCTAAAATCTGGGAGTTAGACGTTATCCCATCTAACTGGTCACAATCACTTATCGTCCCAATATTTAAGAAAGGGTCAAAATCATCCTGTGACAACCACAGAGGGATTAGTTTAACTAATATAATATCTAAAATACTAGCTTCGATAATTATCGGACGCCTAACTAAGACCCGTGAACTGTAAACACGTGAAAATCAGGCTGGCTTCAGACCTGGTCGTGGCTGCATCGACCACATATTCACCATTCGTCAGGTTCTAGAACACAGGCATACTTATCGGCGTCCGACAATAGTGGTCTTCCTTGATTTAAAAGCAGCGTTTGACTCTGTTGACCGAGAGGTTCTGTGGCAGTGTCTGTCATTGACAAGCGTACCTCAGAAGTACATAAACCTTGTGAAGGCTCTTTACTCGAACACTACTAGTCGAGTGAGAGCTTATGGCGAACTGTCATCTGCTTTCGCAACCTCAAG
Source organism: Schistosoma spindalis (assembly GCA_946903255.1). Taxonomy (NCBI): domain Eukaryota; kingdom Metazoa; phylum Platyhelminthes; class Trematoda; order Strigeidida; family Schistosomatidae; genus Schistosoma; species Schistosoma spindalis. The sequence continues at coordinate 16,014,374 of OX336424.1, forward strand.
TGGCGTCCGCCAAGGCTGTCCACTTTCTCCATTTTTGTTCAACTTCATCATAGATCTACTGATGGAAATAACGCTCTCATCGACTGAATTCTCGGGTATTGATCTCCTACCAGGAGGTCCACTTATTGACTTAAAATACGCAGATGACATAGTCCTGTTTGGTGAAGACGCTGATGAAATGCAGAATCTTTTGGTAGCACTGAGCAACAATGCCAGAATGTTTGGGATGCACTTCTCTCCCTCTAAATGCAAGTTGTTGCTTCAGGACTGGTCTGCGTCAACACCTGAACTAAGGATAGGGGGTGAAGTAGTCGAACGCGTCGACAACTTCACTTATCTTGGAAGTCTGATCAGCCCTAATGGGTTGGTGTCTGACGAAATCTCAGCACGGATTCGAAAAGCTCGTTTGGCCTTTGCCAACTTACGTCATCTATGGCGTAGGCAAGATATCCGTCTATCAATTAAGGGACGAGTATACTGCGCGACAGTTCGTTCCGTTCTACTATATGGCTGCGAAACTTGGCCTTTAAGAGTAGAAGATATTCGTAAGTTACTAGTATTTGACCACAGGTGCCTTAGAAATGTTGCGGGTATCTGCTGGGATCACCGGGTAAGTAATAGTGAGGTTAGACGCAGGGTATTAGGGAATGATGGTAAATCAGTTGATGAGGTTATGAATCTTCATCGACTGAGATGGTTGGGCCACGTGCTGCGTATGCCTGAACACCGATTACCGCGACGCGCAATGGTAACAGGTGTTAGGGATGACTGGAAGAAAGTTAGGGGCGGCCAAACCAAAACGTGGCATCAGTGCTTGAAGTCACTAACTTCTGGTCTGAGCCATGTTGGTAGATGCAGACTACCTGGTTGGGGTCCGCGTGACTATCGTAACCAATGGTTGGAGACTCTTGGTGACATGGCTCAGAATCGATCATAATGGCGTCGGTGTATTCACTCTCTGTCTTCCTTTAAACTAAGAGATTAAAATCACTTCAAATCTTTCTTTCTACGAACTAATTCTATCTTCCTATACTATCTCCTTATACACAGTCTTTCTTCTATATATTACCACCACTGAATTAACTACTTCTATGAATCAGGTGTTCATCTTGTTGTGCTAATGCGGTATGGCAACTTGGACCGATGCATATACGTGCCTGGTCCTACGTTGCAGCTGACTGACTGACTAGTTCTTCACATAAACGTACTAAGGACCTCACTAAATGGTCGTAGCATCCACCAAATCCAAAAGGTATTTTAGCTGATATGTCCAAAACATCTCAGTGGTCAATATAAGACGTAATAAAGTGAATAATTATTATTATTTATTTAACACAGATATTGGTATGAGGCACCAAATACACATGCGCCACTTAGATCTCATTTGATATGTGTGAGGGCTGTGATACTGCACGGTTGCCTAAACCGAAGCAAGTGGTTTTCTTAGGGGACCACACCCCGAGCCTTCGACTTGAAGATCTGACCCACAAGGCAGTGGAGCATCGTAAGGAGATGCAGTCCCATGGTAGCCGGTGACCAACGATTGGTTCATACGCTATTTGTTCCTTCAGGAAACTGGAGCCCATGTACACCATTGGTTTGGGATCTGTTTAAAGCGCCGGACATTCGCTTTTCGTCCTCTCATTTTCGTAAACAACACCCCCGCCACGTGAAGGCAGTGAGTAGGACTCCCCTGGCAGAGTCTATATACGCGTGGCCATGTGAGAGCTCACCACTCCTTCTTCTTTGTCTAGACAAAGATCCATGTACATGTATTTAGCCTAATGTGGATAAGCGGTAAGGCTAAACCCGTGCAGACTAAGTTGGATTTGCACGTAATTATTGTGTCAAATAATTGGATGGAGAGTACGTAACTAGCAAACGAGCACTTCCATCTATAGTATGTATTAATACCTGTGTAAACAGATGTATTTACTACTGATGTGAATGGATAGGCTAAGTAAGGCTCAAAGAGTGAAGTTTCCTGCATTCCCATCCAATGAATACAGCGACAAAACTGCTCAAACAACTGTTTGGTCTAACTTCTTTGGTAGAACTATCGGTAAAGGGCTGCATATACTATACTACATGTTTAAATTTCGGTCACCATTTAGTTTTGACATTTACCTTTTGATCAGAAATTGGAGACGTAAGTGTATTTTTGAGTATGATAATTGTATCCATCCTGAGATAACACAGTCATACTGACGTTTCTTCAGTGTGTTTCGCTAATGTCTAAACAATAAAACAAAGTGCTTTTGAATACACAAAGAGGGTTTGAATTTTCGTATAATTAAGGCTTCAATAAACCTTAGTATACGCCTTTTTACACTTCTATACAACACCACAAAAGCCGAGTTATCATCTATCTTATGTCCTGTTGCTGGATCCTATCCGGATACATTTATGTAAGTATACTCTGAAGAATTCTTTTGAATTGGTCGATCATTTAGGTGATACTAATATCAAGAAAAAGACAATGTGTTCATTTGATTTGAATTCCTTGTTCACAAATGTACCTTTGAAAAGATAATTGATATATTATCTGACTACATATCTTTAAACAACCTTAAACTATGTGTCCGTTTAAAAAATTTTAAACACTTACTACTATCATGTACTGACAAAGTTCAGTTCACTTTTGAAGGTGAATACTTTTGCCAGATTGATGAGGTTGCTATGGGTAGTCTGTTAGAACCATTATTAGATGTGTTCTTGACACATGTTGAAAATCTGGCTGATGACCTAATCGAAAACATGTCACTTTATAGGAGATATGTAGATGATATCTTTGTGAAAGAAATGAGGATATGTACTGTTTATTCAATAAATTTAACTCTCCAAAACCATATCAGTCTCTTATGTGAAAAGGAGAAGAACGGTCAACTTCCCTTTCTAGAGTCGACCAGATGGCTCAATCAAACGGTCCCTTTTTAGAAAACCAACGTGGGCAGGTTAATACCTTAGTTATTGTCCCGTGAAATACAAACGGGGTTTTATAAGGTGCCTATTCAACAGGTTGAATCGTATTTGTACAAATGACGCCATTGATGACAATGTTTGGTTGCTAAATAAAACATTAATGAAAAAATAGCTATCCTCTGAGATTCATAAATAGATGGAAAGTTCATGGTACAAGGAAACCTGATGTAGCCTTGGTAGAAAAAAAAACTGTCTACATCACCTTACCATTTAGAGGTGATTCAAATAGCCTTTTGTTGAAACAAAGGTTTAAATCAGTCATCAACAAAACGTATTACGCAGCAAAGGTCATTATCAAAGAAAGAACAAGGTGCATGTTTCATCCAAAACCTAAAAGACACGAAAACGATTGTGTCACATCCCACTGTGTTTACCAATTTAAATGTGTGTGTGGTTACACATACATAGGGAGGAGCAATCGTGATCTCAAAATTAGGGTGTGTGAACATGTACCAAAATGGTCGCAGAAACAAATAGAATCAAGTGACCCAATAAGAGTAGAGTATAAACATTCACTATCCTCTATTGCTAAACATATAATCGTAACAGGCCATAGGATTGATCTTAACTCGTCTTTTATGGTGTAAAAGAGTGTATACTAAGGTTCATTGAGACCTTGACCATACGAAAATAAAACAAAAGTTTGAAAGGTAATGGCGATAGATAACACTAAAAACCCTCTAGCGAGTATCATTCAGGGAGACTGATCAGTGACCTGGCTTCTAAGAGACTGGAACAATAGGTTAAGTAGTAAAGATTACTCCAGTCGGCTTCTATCTCAAAAAAATATGAGATCATTGTTTAAAAGAAGATGGAGCAGTAAGAACCACAACAGCGGTAAAGTTGGGTGCGATTCCAACTTGCTGACCTTCTTAGTATACTAGAAAAGAGGGATACCTTCTTGCGATAACGTTTAATTATTAGTAAACATGGTTTCTGAGGTATCATTACCAAGATTTGATTTGATAATTTCGAATAAATTGAGCGTTGGGTTGATTGTTATAAATAAATATATTTGTAATATCCCAATGAGTAGAAAATTAGATTTTCTGACGTTTCGTGACTTAGTGTAAGTCACTAATTGTTCCGTTGTACTATTTAAACTTGGATAATTTTAGTTTGGTTATTTATTCTCATTGCGATATTACAAATATATTATTTATTAATGGTTTCTGAAGGTTTAAGTCACACGACCATCTGATTTTCAATGGATCTTGGAGACAACCGACCTAAGGAACTTCGGTACGTTTTAGATCTATACGTGTGTACTACACGTTCCTTTTTACTCCTGTGTTATAACTTGTGGCCTGTGTGCCCCGTTAATGTGTGCGTAACGATACCGCCAATTAGAGAGCAGTGAATTATCGATCGGACCAGTGACGCATTAACCCCGTACAAGCAGTTTAGAGTACTTTATTTCAAGCATATATCGTACCATAAAATAGGAAACAACATTTGTACAATATTTAGCCAAAAGTGGCTGTGAGTGTGGGAGGTAGTAATTAATAGACAGGTTATAATTCAAGAATGGTAAATCGTATAAAGTTCATAGGTCAAAATAAGGCTCGTAATAAGAGGGACATAAATATTAATAGTTCAGTTATTTAGCAATTATACGATAAAAATATACGCATAGTATTGGTCTATAAATGGTGTCAAAAAGGTACCATTCATTATGATTATCGGGGCATAACATCCTGATCTATAGATTTAGTAGCAGCAATATCTAGTCGTACCGAAAAAATACATCAGTTTATCGAAGGTTTTTTCTAATATGACAGGTTGGGGCTGAGCTTACGGCAAATTACTATCCAAAATGCCTGCTTCAAATAGCATCGACCAGTTTCTCCATCTTTCATGATAGCTGTGCTGACAGTATTCATTTCCAGGGAATTAAAAAACTAAACCTCCATTTTTAGAGGTTTATTCCTGATTCCAGAATGTAGGTTCGGTTGGAACACTTAGACAGCTATTGATACATTTGAGACGAAGTAGTATCTCTACAATACCTGAAATCTAACCTCCTAGCCTCATTAACTTGGTGGTTTATTTGACATTGGTTCTCTCCATACTTCTAGTATTCGTAGTTTTATACACGTTGACCTGATGGTTGAAGTATTCGACATCCAATCATTAGGTTCTAAGCTGGAAACTTAATGTATTTACCTCAGATGTGCAAGCAGTAGTATCACTCGCTTCAATACAATGCGACCTAACTAACGCCTAGCATATTAACCCATACGTTGTTACTCAGATGGATTAATCACTTGCGTCATTCCGAATGTCATATCCCAAAAAGTCACGTTTGAAAACTCATGCTTCCTTATTGGATTTCTTCGTTAATATCATGTTTTCTATGAAGTTTTACTGTTTCCCGAGTCATGAAACATCCAATTCATGTTAATATTTAATCTGTGCAGTAAAGTTTATGAAGTAATCAATTCTTATTGTATGAATTAGGAAAGTCCTCTGTCTAGACTGCTGTACATGTGTCCTATGTTTCCCTGGGTTAAATCATTCCAGAGAAACTCGATAAAATGTAGTTTTTCTGTCTCTTTACATCGATGTTTACATCTTACTTATCCTTAGCTGATGTTACGGTTTATACTTCATAAAATATTGCTTCATTTCAAACAGCGTATTTAAATACGGGGATGCCTTTTTGGATTGCTACTACTCCCGATTATTTGGTTGCGAGACTCGTTAAAATTTCATCAACGACAACCGTTCGACCTTAGTTCCTGAAACGTTTATAGTGTAGCTTATGCACCTTGGTGAGGGTGTAATTGTGGAGACACCCGAAGTTCTTCAAGTATGTTCAATAACTTATTTCGTCAACGACTGAATCAAAACTCGCGTTATCAAAAGTTCAGAATGATCATAAAAATAACTGAGTTGCTTTCGCTGTCGTCCAAAATTTATGATAAGTACAAACTGATGACAAAGATTAGATCTTGTCTCAAACTACCACTGTAAAGATGAACCGCTCTGCCTTTCCCAAAGTACTAGACTTAGTATTATCCAGTTTATTTGTTCGTCTGATTGCACCATTTAAATGTTTCATTTGAGTATTTTCAGCATTATTGTTACATGTATCACAGTTTTCTTCGTACCCTAGTTGACATTTACATCTCGATAATTTTGATGTCTGCTGAACCGTACTACTTTTGGGTTAGGTTTTGACGATCAGCTGTCAAAGAATTCCTGAAGATAGAGATCAATCAAAGGTAAAATACAAATTTATAGTAATGTAGCATCCTGTGTATACTCGGCGTCCAATTTCTGTAAAACTACTCATTTAAATACTAACAAATATCCTCATAAATCATAGTAACTCGTTCCTTTCCTCAATTTATAAGCGATCGATAACAAATACATCCTGTATATTATTTAACAACAACTTTTTGCTTCTCTGCTATTCTCATTTACTAGTTTCTGGGGAAAACAAGTTTTTGTGACAGGAGTGAAGTGATACACCAACTTTATAAAACAAAAATTTATAAATATAGCACAGGATAAGTTCTGTGACTTCGAGATCAAGTTTTACATTTATGAGGCCTGGAGTGAGCGCGGATGTGTTTAGTGAAATAACGATAGAGCGGGTATCCAAATGTTCTAGATTTTTTTTGACTCGTTAGTGACGTTTGCAATTGTGCTAGGTACTGGTGCGTGACTTTGTTTGTCTGCAACTTATCTTGCGTATATGCCTGATGGGTTCACACTGACCTATTGATCTGCCTGTTTTAGGTCTACTCAATTTTCAGTCATCCATAATCAGCATGACATGGCACAAGTATGTGTTAACCCAAGTTGCCATACTACATCAACGCGCAGAAATCAAATTTATGAGGTAAATAGCAACAGTCGAAATGATAATGTTGTCAACGAGATTGAATGCGAATAATGATTCAAAACAGTTCTGAAAGGGTAAGCTCGAGGATAAAAATTAGGATAATATCGGGGGCGAATGCATGCAGGTTGTTATGACCGGTTCCGAATCATCGTACGCAACCACTAGCCACATATTTCGCGGAGCCCAACTAAGTACTCTTCATCTATCAACATGATTTGACCTAACAGCCGGTGATTTCGCGAATTGGTCCCCCCTTTAATTATGGCCACCCCTAGTATTATCAGTCTTCTTAACTCTCACTCGAATATTTCACTAGCTTAGTCTTAGAGGTTTAATAATCTCTTGAACTATCTAGGCGTTAGATAATTGTGGAAGTCCATATTTTTTGACTGCATCATATCTGACATGGTTGAACTATACTGGTCACAGTTTCTCATTTGCGCTCCAGAAATCACCCGGACTATTCACTTGTGAACAAATTAATGTGAGGAGGTTGTAGAAACTGTTAAGTTTCCGGACAGTAGTGAGGTCGTGGATGTGGATTGTTGAGGAGTTTCCTACCAGTAAGAAATAGCTGCTTGGTGCTTCCCGATTTCCAACAAATGCTTGATGAAGGTCATTCTAAGATGTGATTCGTAAAATCAAATTTCTAGAAACCCACAGTAATGAGTAAAAAAAAAATGAAGAGTAGCTGGAGGTCGGTCTCTATGAAACCGGGTTTCTAACACCAGAAAAATTATACAATTAGCAATGTTTATTTGCCCCCGATCAATCAGCCACGATGTGAAGCGGTGTCGCACGAACGTACTATCTGTACCAAAATTATGAGACACCTTTTCGTATTTGCTCAGAAATTACACCAATGGCGATACTGATGCCTAAAAAAAGCTTTGAGCTACGTTTTACATGTGCAGATTACGAACATTACCAGACTGTATAGGGATCGAATGGTGAGGACCAAATAATTCAAGCGTCTGAGGTGCACTAGTTCCTTCTCCTTATATGTATCGAGTAAGTATATTAATGATTCGATTCAGTTAACGATGATTTTGAGCTACCTGACTGTTCATTCTTCTTCATAAGTCATAAAGAACATATATATATATATATATATATATATATATATATATATATATATATATATATATATATATATATATAACGACACGAAAAGCGGTAGTCGAGATAATAACATGGACGGTGGTAAGAGCTGAGCTTAGGAAATATGAATAAATGTAACAAATGAAAACAGAAATGAATGCTAAAAAATGGTATAGGGACATGATTCAAAGAAAGACGAAGAGTAAACACATTCGCTTTAATGAGCCCAGTGTTTGAATTACGTGATGTAAGGGTGAGTATTGATGATTGAAAGTTGGTCTATGTAGGCCATAATTAGAAGGAATAAACCTCTCATGCCAAGCATATATTTTACGTGGAAACTGGTACAAGTGCATATTAGCTCAATTCATTATATTTTTTATCATATTGGAAGTTGAGGATGAATGAAAGTAAACGTATTAGCATCAACAACAAAGACTAACTAGAAAGGAATAAACGTATGGAGTAATACTAACTGCAAGATGAGTAGGTATGCATTAATCAGACCAGTAGTAAATCATATCATCTAGTCTCCAACTTAGGACCCGGTAGCGTGACTAAACCTAGCAAAGAGAATTGTATATTTACATAGGCAGTATTTCATGATCTGGTAATCTGCTTGTAGGTATGGTTGGTCCCTTAAATAGTACTTACTTAACGAACTAAATTTTAGAGATAGATACCTTCAGTGAGCAACCTACATATGTTTAAACAAAGTAAGAACGACAATATCTACGGAATACGACTAATTCATTGTATTGTTTGCCTTCTCAGTTACATACAGGCTGATAAGTTTAGTTATTCCTAACTATTGACAAAATACCGAATTTGCCAAAAAGAATTGTCCATAAGAAACGACCAAATTGCGTAAGATTTAAAAGGAATTAATAATTAAACTTCTGAAAGAGTCCTCACGGTTGTTTTAGGGCATTCAAGAGTGCTGCAACAGTGAAAATTCTGGGGTGTCCAGAAAGAAAAGATTGTCTACAACTACATAAAGCAAGAAAGTTCAACATGTTTACTTCCCTTCTGCAAGGCAGTCGGAGGTTAATTATTTACTGTTTATGAAGGGAGCCAATAACATGAATATCAAGGCACCGGGAGAGTAGCAGTAATTAGTGATGATAGAAAAGGGACACAGAATAGGATTCAAGCAGGAAGGTATAGAAAATTATGCAACCCAGGGCATAAGGAACAACAATGAATTAATGCATTTTTCCCGTTATAACCGATTCTGAACTATGAGACATCATTAACTAAAAGATTTATACTGAGACTAGGTTGAATACAAAAAATGAACACAAAGAATGTAAGCTAGTAGTTGTTAAACATATATAAGGTAAGTTATCTAAGATTTCAAACAGGTAATAGATGAATACATTAACAAAAAGTGATCAGATATGAGCTATACTACGCACCCTTAGCTAGCAAAACTTCATCTTAGGCGTAAATCAGATTAATAACCTGATGATCCATAGATGTGTTGTGTCAGTGTTGCACATTATATTAAACGGTATTTAGTTATTTACACACAACAAATGAGTCTGCTGTAGCTCAACATTCGTAACAAATCACCAATAAATCGAATGTGGCACAGGTCCATAAACTGTTGCATACCTAGTGTCTTCATAATGAAATTGAGCTGACCATTACACAGTGGAGATGATCTGAGTGAGCAATGACGGAATAGCAATTATGAGATCTTACTTGGCGTTTAGGAATAAACTAGGAAGCGATGATGGATCACTGCCATGTATATACCAGTGAGTTATAGTAGTTGAGAGCCCTAAATACATGAATAAATAGCACAAGCCGAGTGACTAATTAGATTACTGAACCACGTGGATAGGCTTATATTTTCTTAGAAAGAACGAACAAGGACCTAACGACTAGAACACATACCCCCGTAGTCAACTTCTCGAATTCTTTTTGTAACCACGTGAAAAATGATAGGATCCAACAGTTTGGATTAAGTGCATTACAACCAGTTTGTGAGCTAAGTTCTCTCACCTACTGAGTTGGGTGAGATGGTACTTAAATGACAAAATCCACAGGGCAATTTGGCGGATGTTGTGTTAGCAAAATTATCTTTCTAAATATTCCAGGAGTCTGAATATTTTAATTGTGTTACCGTCGGTGTCGTAATTCACTTCCATTACCGCTAGTACTTTACATGAGCCGAGACACCATAATTTATTAAATACAACTTCCCTAGGCGACATAAACAAAATATATTTACTGCATACCTATTCTAAGATTTCGAGTACAACTTCCCGAGTATATCGGTTTCGTGTACGCTGGACTAATTATCTGGGTATGTTTAGTGTTTTCGTAATTGATTTCACCCACTAAACTTACTTGAAACAAGATGACCTAAAATAGCAAGCATGCGTCAGGTTCTACGTTATGTATTAGTATTTTCAATCTGCAACTATAATTTGCAAAATCTAAATGCATACATGTCCTGTTAGTAGAAAACTGAATATGTGCATTTTTACGAAGGACTGTAAAGAATTTAGACCATTTGTTGTATCATGAATTAATGTTTAAACTGCTAAACGATAGAAAAAATTACCAGTGCCGACTGCACAAAATTACGTATTTCAAATCTACAACTACTACTTAGTGTTTCCGTCTACAAATTAAGTCCAAACCTGTTTATTTACATAGATAATCCTCCAGTTAGAACAACGCAAATAATCTACGACAAGGATGAAAAGACAATAATCCGGAGAATATCAAGACTTTATGGTTGCATGACAAGTACATTCTTGGAAAGTAAAACATTAAATTAAAACCACATAAAATTGTTACTTGTTTTTGACTTGAAAACTCAGTAGTGCGATTTGAGATAACCAGGTATACGAGCATATATATTAAGTACAGTTTCGAATCAGAAGATAGTCAATCCCCAATAGACGTACCTCTGGACCTAGGTCTTCGGAAAGGTATAGGCCCCATAGAATTACTATTAATAAGACCTTTAGAATGTTTAGTATTTGGGGTGCTATCGACTGAATTTTTAGCTGTATCTAGTTTTACTGTCAGTTTTGATAAAGAATCTGAAACGTCAGTATCGGCAGCAGATATCCGTAGACTCGGATGTATAAAGTTGAACGAGTTAAACAGTAAGTCCAGTTTCTCTTCAGTGTATCCTGCTTTTTTCAAGGAGAACGGAATATTCCCAGGTTCAGAATCACCACTGTTTGCGCTCTGTGACATTTTCGAATTGAAATTGACTGGTCTCCAAGGTTTAAATGCTCCAGAAAGGAGATTTACATCAGTGGAGGATACCGAGATCTTATCTCCTTTTGTCGATCGGTGACAGAGTTCTGAAGTCGAATATGGAGGACGAAGAAGTCTGGATCCAGCCTTGAGCCAATCAATGCATTTTAAGAACCGAAGCTCTTTTACACCTTTTAGATAAGGACGTTGTGTATGCTGGCGTTGCAAACAGGCGCTAAAAAACGACTGAAGAGGTTTTGAGAGACGCTTTAAACCCCGTATGGAATATGTACCCATACGTGCTCGTTTAAATTCCTCGGCAGTATTTTCAGCTTCACGTCGGATAGGACCAGTGACCATCTCCGCCACAAGGACACCCAGACTCCATATGTCAGACCTTGTGTCTATAGCTTCACCTCGAGCGACTTCCGGAGCCATGAATAAGGGGGTTCCTGTAAAGTCATCTAGCGTGGGCTTGGTATTTTGGGAAATATCATAGGAACGATCTAAATCCGAAACAAATACATGGCCGTCTGGATAGAAGAGAATATTTTCAGGTTTAACATCCAAGTGTACAATACTCAGTGCATGCAAATGCTCCAGGCCGCAAATAATTTCTGCGATATAAAAACGTGTATTGCTTTCTGACAGGCAACCAACGTGACATAGGAGATCATAAAGATCACAGCCCGAGCCTTCTCGAAGAACGAAAGCAGATGAATAATTTTCCCACATACTGTAACAGAGCATAGGAAGAAATGGGCTTTGGAAATCACACAGAGCAAGACGTTCTAAAATCCGTCTTTCTCTCAAAACGCATTTAATTGCGGAGTCATTCTCCAGAAGAAAACGTTTTAAAGCATATTTAGAACCGCTATCAAAGCCAGATGTTTTTCGAATTTCATATACAAAAGAGTAACATCCACGACCAATAAATCGTTCAACGACGAAATCAGAAGTACAAGGTACAGAAACATCCATCACTTGCGCGATATCTTCACCTTGTGATAATCAGCTTAGACATGCTTGTTTAGTTTTAACCAGACAATAATAAATATAGTGATTGGTTGAATGGTTGTGCATGTCAGTCTTACTAATTTTCTTATTCGCTAATTACTTTGTGGACAAGGTCAAGAAAATACGGTGATACTATTCGTCTATGTTCATAATTCATGTCTGGATGACTCATTTGTTCAATGGATTATTATGTTTTAATGGGGTATATTCCGTATAATACTTTGCTGCAATTGTTAGCCTGCGCGTTATATCATGGTTTCGTTAGGCCAATAGTGTTAAGATCAACGACTGCAAATCTTCTGTCATTTTTTAGAATCTGTGGTTTGACTTCTGGCTCCTAGAGCGTGAAAAAACTTAATTGACCGAAATATAAGGAGAATAAGATGAGTTTGTTTTCTGTCTTAAGGACAGAAGACTAATGGGCATCGGACAGGTATTCACACGTGTTGAGGTACATTGTTACACTCACTGGTGACTTGATGTAAGATTTGATGGAAGCTCATCATATTTTCAAGAGACAGTGTAGTTATAGGAGCAGGATGTATGTAGAGCAATAAGAGAGGTGGGGATGAAATAGGACAGTTCTGCATGTACAAACTTAGGGTTACGGATACAAACGGTGACAAATTGTTTTATCAATTTGTTTGGTGTCCTGGCTGGAGAAAGTTAGTCAACTCATTAGTATTAATCTAGATTTCACTTAAATCCGCTTGTTGATGGAACTGTGGTGTCATCAGTCAGGCGTCCATGTCATAAGATACTGGTTAGTGACTTTAAAAGATGTTCACCTTAATTTAACCTCTTTGATTGAGGATCCTTCAAGTATTTGACAAGTTACAAAGTTGAAACTTAGTATACCTTATATCTGCAGCTTCCGTATTTGATCGCCACCTGATCTGTAAATAGAAGAAAAAAGACCTAATCTACGGAGTCTGTCTTTGTTTAGTGTATTTAAATATTTGTTGACAATGGGATGTCGACTTCAATTATCTGTTTCTTCATATCCCCTTCACAATGAATTAACGGTGCATAACAGGTTCGCTTACTGCTACAATCGAATTCCATTCTACAACTTTAATAATGAATACAAATACAGATAACAAAAACCACATCAAAGAAAACTTAAGTCAAACCATTATGCTTAGTAGATAAATATAATCGCTTGACCCACTGGAATAACTTTTGACTTTATTTAGTTTAGAATAAACTACCACTGAATCAAACTAGATTTATGAAACCAAGGTGGTTGTATGAATTATTACTACTTGTTAAGAAAAACCAATTATTATTGGTGCCAGAATCCTGAACATATGGAGTGATATTTTCGAGACCATAGTATGTCCCTTTTCAGAGTTTCCAAACGATAATTAAACTGATGTTTCATATTTTCTAGTTTTAGATTTCACCTGAATGTTTACTGACTTATAAGATAGGTATTGTGACGTTTGAATACAGATGATTATTTCGAACTAAATGGTGACAATGAGACCTTATATTGGTGAAATTTTATCTCCGTCATAATTCTTTTAACCAAAATGACCAAACTTAATAAACTATGTTATGAAACACAACCAAACTGTTACACATTATTTTTAGGTTTTAGGTCCAACTGACTGTAATTTTATGTTTGGGATTAAAATAATGATACGAAAGTATTGTGACTCTTAGATTTTACTCGGAATAAGGAAAAAAACTGACATTGTGATTAGAAATGGTCACAGAGAAAGTAGTGAGCCCACTTGAAAGTACTGTGCTTTATTATTCTAATTAGTCGCGAATAATGTACATCGTAACAGTCATTATATAAAAACACTATCATAACCTCATTGTCTTAAGCTAAGGTTCAAACAACTAAATCATTTTTCAAATTTTTATTTTATTGTACAGTTAATATTTAGACGAAATTTAATTGATAGAGGTATTAAGGAACACAATTCATAACATTACCCACTACAGATTCAGGTTGTCTGTAGCCAGTGATTGGTCTTGAAGAAAATATTTAATTTATTGAGTTTTTATCAAGTGATTGACTGGCGTGAATGAATTGTTTCTCACCTGAAAACCACTTATTCCTTATATGTTTACTATGAGGATAACCATGAAATGGGGAGAATGTCAGACTGTCTTAGTTTTCTTTTTGACCTAATTTTCTACCTACTTTTTAGGTTGGCAATTTAAATTTCAGAAATAACTGAGTTAAGAACGAATATGATTGGTACGGAAAAGAGCACTTTGTGATAATTTATCTAGACCTATATTAGTTGCAGTAATACAATAATATACAGAGGTTAGGCGTTTGCGCGCGAGACCGAATGTTCTGGGGTTCAGGTCCCGCATATGGGATCATGGATACTCACTGCTGAAGATGAAACATCCTTCCAGTGATTCCAGGCTTTTAATGTTGGTCTAGCGTAGATCGACTCATCAATTTAATTGCTAGACTCACCACAATCTTCGCAAATCCCAAATCTGATAATACAGAATAGGGTTAAATGCACAGCACAAATTATAAATAAATAAATTTTAAAAAAATACAAAAGTTTTAATTCATTCACATTTATTTCATTGTTGATAAAGTCGCTACCAATCATTTCATTGGTAAAGTTGTGATTTATGAATTAATTGATATGGGTTGACCCAATTAATACATTTGGAACTCAGCCAAAAAGTGCTTATTTTTTCAATCATCTGTAATGAAATCAATATAAGTCAGTAAGATTATTTCATAAAAAACAATCGCACAAACAGAAAAAATTTGTTGTTTCAGTAAATGTTAGGAAAAACCAAATGTATATATATATATATATATATATATATATATATATATATATATATATATATATATATATATATATAATATTAAATCTATAAACTTTATCTGATGTATCGATTAACAGTAGAGTTCATAATCCCCATTTCTTTGAATGTATATCGATTTCAAAAATTAGTAATAATTTAAACTATTTATTTTACTACTTCATTTTATTAAACTTACATTTCATTTAAATACGAACGGACATAACAGATGATAGTAACACCGGAATCAATTCAATGGTTATTTTTACAGCTCAATTAACATTATTGTATTTTTCTAATGACATCTAGAACAAAAAAATCATTATGTATCTTGTAGAAGCCTGTTATAAAATAGTGATTATAGTCAAGCATAAAATATTACATCAATTTTGATCAATAACTAATCAATTGACATATACATATATATTTCTTCTCAAAAGAAAACTGAAATTTATATAGAAAACGATAATCTTTTTGTCCTTATGCATAATAATATTGAAAACTGTTTTGTAATAAAGTATCCTTTTAAAATTAAGATTTTAGTATAAGAAAAATATTTTTATTATTCAGTCGATATTCTACAGAAAACAAACCACTAATTCAGTGAAAGTACTTTTAAGGAATAATTGTAGTAGCTTAAATAAAGAGATCATACTAATGGAAATAAATTGGACAAAAATAATACTAACCTAATTTGAACATTGTATAAACTAAAGTAAAAAAATAGACACTAAGTAAGAAATAATTTGTCACATGAGAGTTTATTAATTAAGTTTTTTTTTACGAAAATTTGCTTGTATCGATGTTTATGTAAACTATGTTGGGTAATTTAGTCATGAAGATTTGCAATGGTGATCTGTCTTAGATCGACCAATAAATTCAACTATTAAAATTACTACAATCTTCACAAATCCCATTCTGATAATTTATCCATAGGATTTTATAAAGACTATATAATCTTTCAAAATTCTGAATACTTGAAATTTAAAACATAAACTCTATGGTTGTTAGTTTATTTTTCTCATGGTTTATGCATTAAAGAAATGAGAAATGTTTTATTTCAGGATTCATTCGTCCGATACATTGAGCCTAAAAAATATTGATATGGACGGTAATGACGTAATCGATTGAAGTGAGACTGATATGTAAAATTGATTGTTCCTGACATAAAACCACATTTTCAGTTATTATATGACTTGGTCAATTGGTTCTATCTGTTGGTTATATTATGCTTACTTGTATGATATCAATACCAAGATTGGACTTGATAGTTTCAAATAAATTGAGTATTGGATGAATAGTTAATAATAAATATATTCTTGTTATCTTGCAGGGTGGGATCGTGGTTGCGCACTGCTGAGGAGTCCCATATAATGATGAAACGGCCGTCCAGTGCTCCCAGGTTTTCCATGGTGATCTGGCTTCAGTTGACTCATGAACCCCTCTCTAATTATATCCCACTGGGTAGAAAAATTTCTGACGTTTCATGACTTCTTCTTTAGAGTGAATAAATAACCTAAATGAATTAACACAAATGTATTTAGTACAAAAGGAACCAGTGCAGAATGTTTTTGTTACAATCAAAATCATACTAAGTTTGAATATGTCAATGTCAAGTTATTTTTGATCAAGTTGAATTTGTATAACCTGCCATAGTATTAATTTGTGTGTCAGAATGTGGGTGTGAAAAATGTTCGCATTTGTGATATGAAGTAGTGAGTTGAGATTGTGTGTGTGTGTGTGTCAAAATAATAAAAATAAGGTCAAGCGTGATTGTCTGGACAAACAGTCCAGGTTTGATGAAATGAAGGCCTTCTTTCCTATTAAGGACACAGGGATTTAGCATTATGTGAAACACTTCGGCTATTAGCCTCTCTTTGTAGTTGGAAAAGCCTTTCTGAATTATTTTGATATTTCTAATTTGGTGATTATTGATTATTACAAGTAGAAATCCTGGAATTTCTAAAGCTCTTCAATCATATATTGATCTATTAAGGTTACTTCTTGTTATTCGACCATAGAATTCTAAATATTATTTAGTATTCAATAATTTGTTATCAAAACAGATTTTAAATTCGCCTGATCAATAAATGAATTGATTAATGTAACTAAGAGAAGTTCAGTATGTGTGTTGTCTAAAACAAACAATTTACTCCTACGCATTTCTGTCATTACATACTAAAATAACAGTGTGTAACTAACGTTAGACACACTAAAAGTTCATAAATACATTTCTAGATAATGCCATTTATTAAGTTTACTGATATGTTACCTGTCCTAAATACAACTAAATCTATCATGATGAATTGATCGTTTTTCGTTTTGATCACCATGTTTTGTGTACTACAATTTTCTTTTATTTACATTGTTAATGTCTCTCACAGCATCGTAGACTGGTTGAAGTTAGATATTAACACCGTTGGATACCAACTCAGTGGTCTAGAAGTCAAGTTTTCGTGAGCGAGACCGAAGGTCGTGGGTTAAAGTCCCGTGTACGTGATCGTGGATGAGCGCGACTGAAGGGTCCTATACCAGGAAGAAATGGCCGTCTAGTATTTCCATATTCTCAATGATGGTCTAAAATCGGTTCCCGATCCCAATTAAAATAAACTTGTTATGTAAATGTCTTAGTTACCAATAAGATAGGATACATTACACTTTAGCCGTAGTATTTCTAAATTTTAAACAATATTCATATTTATTACATCACATTGAGCTAATGATAGTTTGTTTTTTTGCCATGAGCATCAAAACATTGAGTGCATTTGTTTTCTTTAGAAATGAAAAGTAAAACTGAACTGATCCATGGATGACCGAGAAATTTCAAACGAACGATTTTAAAATTCTCGACTACATGTCGCATCACCTGGAATATGGACGGTTCATATGTAGTTATGATTACTACTACAAAATGATTCTGATTTTATTTTGTGACTTATCATAAACAGTAGACAGTTCAAAACTACCTTTGACAAGATCAACCACATAAAATTACAATTATTTGCTGAGCATAGTAGAGTCGGGAAACAGTAGTAATCCAGCGACCCTTAGAAGTTGTGGGCTAAAGTTTGTGCCAAATTATCTATGTCGAAATGGAAAGTCACAGAGCCAGAAGTAAAGAGAAGTCCACTGCAAAAACACGAATAATAAAAACAACTATAATACACACTGTTTGAAATAATCTAAGCTATTTAAACACAAATAATTCCAACATTTCACCCGATTAACCAATCTGAACTTCTTCACGGAAATAATTAAAGTTGTCAAAGAATATATAAGATTTAAAAACCACGTTATAAAAATCTATTAAGTAATTTTCAAATGTTTATTTTTTTGTGTAGTAAGATTATGAGGTATTTGATGTGAAAATTATTCTCAATGTGAAAGTGTCTGTAGGAATGTTTTTATCTGTATGCTCTCATTGCTAAAAGTCGGTGAGAAAAATAATCTCTCTGGGTACGACCAAGGACAAGTTAATCGTTTCTGTTTATGATGAAAATAATAGTGCATATGAATAAAATAAGCTTGTCAAAGTAGACGTATATTCAGATCAGTATAATAGTTGTGTTGTTAAGTTTAACATAATCTAAATCTAAACGTAATTACTAAATAAATGTTTTTGTTGGAATCAAGCTTCTATTGGTAAAGTTAGGGTGGATTTTATAGTTAATGTTTTTATATTTGTTAATCAACAGTTACCATATCGTAGCTGACTATATTTTTTCTCTCCCATTCACGTTGTTCTGGATCGCCCATACATACAACGTTCCAACTGTTATTCTCTCTTAAATAGCGCCTAAATCTTTCGGAAGTATTTTCACTCCAAGGTTGATACTTGTATCGTATTTCTAATGAATGTAGTGGTATTGTTTATTTATTTTCAAGCTTTTTGACTTCCTAAGAGGATTTAGGAACATATTTTAAACAGTTTGTGTCTCTTTAAGTTGGGATTCATTAGCTCGAAAATAAGCTTTTCAGTTATCTTTAATCAGAATTCCTTCTAATTCTTCGGATATTTCTTCACCGTATGGCATGACTACGCTGTATTTTCATCCTCTCAGTAAACACTTTGATTTAATTTTCCTTTCTTTTTTAATAATCTTTAAAACAGGATTCTACTATAATTATTTGTCCTAAGTTTAGATAAGATGGATTTCATTCATTGTGTTAGTATATTTCCCCGTAATAAGACCATCACTTCTGACTGTCAGATTTCCAGCAACCGTGACTTTCACTGAAAGAAAGCACCCCAAATTGTAACCTAGGTATCTTTCAGAATTAATCAGTTTCTCAAATATGGATTCATTTGATCAAATAATCGGGAATTTTCAGTCTTCTGTCCGCAGACTCGATTTCTTTGGTCAACTTAATGCTAACCAGTATAGCCCTAACATGTCTAAACATTCCCCTCTAACCAATTTCTTCTGATAACAACAAAAATGCCATCTACATATTGCAATTAAATCCAAGGTGGAAACATACATTTCACGCGTTCATCGGTTGCCAAGGCATGGATGAATATATTTGTTACAATTGGTGAAACTGATGTACACAATCACTCTTTCTGTCTATATATATATATACCTGAAGAAGAGAGAACTAGCTTGTCAGAGGAAACATTTGGTTTATCTAAATTAATTCAGTTGCGATTTTCATATACACTATCTTCTGAATATTCGGCACTTAATTTTTGGTCAGACAAAAACTTAATTCGAACTGAAGCTGCAGTTATTCTCATAGATCAGATTTTCTACCAAATAAAAGTATTTTCAATAGTTGAGATCATGAGTCACTTGAAGCTAGATCATCATGGAAAATCTGGAAGCATTGGACGGTCATTTTGTCCAATTATGGGACTCCTCAGCAGTGCGCATCCACGATTCCCCCCTGCGAGATTCGAACCCAGGTCCTATCACTCGCGCGCGAGCGTGTAACCTCTAAACATCTGAGCCGGCATCCAACGGTGTTAATGTCTAACTTCAACTAATCCACGAAATTGAGCAACACATACACCATTGTCATCAGTGAGTTACTATCTCACAACAGACCAGGTTGAACTCCACTGGTTACAGCTTCTCACCAGAACTCCACGACATACTTCTTGTAACCTAGTGGTTAAGCGCTCGCGCGCGAGAAGGAATAGGTCCTGGTTTCGGATCTCGCGGGGCGGAATCGTGGATGCGCACTGCTGAGGAGTCCCATAATTGGACGAAATGACCGTCCAGTGCTTCCAGATTTTCCATAATGGTCTAGCTCCAAGTAACTCATGATCTCAACTATCCACATAAACCCATTCTGATACAAATAAAAATATTTATTAATCCAATTTTTCTTAAGAAATGTTTTGAGTTTATCAATGCCAAATCGCATAAAATTTATCGAAAGTTTTAATGCATTTTCCAAAGCAATGAGCGACAATGAATCATGCAGCTCATTGATTAATTTATCTTCGTGAAGGGGAAAAATACAAAAAGCAGTCAATTTGTACGATATATTAAAGAAATCAAGCTTATAAATAAATACATTAATTTTCATGTACATTAGGACTGTAGATCTCTACATTATTAGCAAACGATTTCATAAGTCTAAGATTGATGTTAAAAGGATTCTCATACAAAAAGTATGTCAATAAAGACTATGTTTTTCATATATTGAAATTTCTGATGGCTGTTTGTATAGTCATGTTTTTTAAAGGATCAGCATACATAAGATTATTTTACGTCTTCTTGGTGTGGCAGATAGAGTAAGAGCGGGAATTCCATTATTATTATGTTCCACTGAAAAAAACTGTTTTTATGGTTCATTAGTTGTAATGATTACTCACTACTAATGTGGAGATAGGTCTGTCAAACTTATTTTTGTAAATAATTTTTATTATTATTTGTATTCATTTTGTCAACCTTTCACTGTGTGTACATTTATTATTAAATCATTGTACCTGTTGTTTTAGTAAATGACCTTGATCACTTTTTCCGTTGTGATACTAACATAGCGTGACACTTTCTGTGATTGTCCCAAATACACTACTACACACATGCCTCTCGTTCTAAATTCACTTGCATTTGTGTTAACTGAAGTCTAAAGCAAGTACCATTTATCTTTACAGACGATAATTGGAATATACCATATTTATTACTGAATCATATCATTGGGGAACCCATCACACTCGCAGGAATTATTAATCATCTATAATTGTGGATATTTAACACCAGATCAATTTGGAACACGCGCTCTCCTGGTAAAATAAGTAACGTTCCTTATTTCTATTGTGTTTATGACATTTAACTTATATATCTTTAAATATTGCTATTTGTTATAAATAACTACTATTACCTTTTGGATTAATATATTATCTGGTCCACCACAATTATTTGGTGAGCCTAGAGTGTATTTTAGTTTTATTGTTTATATTTCTACTTGAAACACTAGTTTTTTTTATATCATGAACTCTCCAAATAAACTTATAGATATGGAATGTCCCCCAGTGAAACCCCTTGACTCATTACATACAGACAATAATATTTTA
This sequence comes from Schistosoma spindalis, assembly GCA_946903255.1. Lineage (NCBI taxonomy): Eukaryota > Metazoa > Platyhelminthes > Trematoda > Strigeidida > Schistosomatidae > Schistosoma > Schistosoma spindalis. Next base: position 16,035,874 of record OX336424.1, read on the forward strand.
AGTTCAGTGAATGCCATTACTGAGTCAAGATTACCACATAATGTGAGACAAATCCTTAGCGTCTCAGGGCGAACTATCGCTCTCGAGGATTTAGCCGACATGGTGGACAAGATGATGGAGATCTACCCCGACAAGCATTGTCTAAACGCGATACAAACTTCTGGTAATGACGATACGAACACAACACTCAACATTCAGCAACAATTAACACAGTTAACAACTCAGTTAGCGTCATTACAGGCTACTATTGCGAGTATCCATTCTCGACCTAATAGATCCATTTCTAGAAAAAGAGCAGAGTCAAGACATCGTTCAAGGTCTCCCAAGAAGACAGTCGGCATTTGTTGGTATCACCAAAAATATGGCACCAAAGCACGGCGTTGCACAAGACCGTGCACATTTTCCGCAGCGGACTCAGAGAATCAGGGAAACGAACTGGCCAGACAGTAATGGCGGCGTCTGCTACTGGCCAACACACTAGCCGCCTCTTCTACATCAGGGATCATATTTCTGGCTCAGACTTTTTAGTCGATACTGGAGCAGAAATCAGCATAATCCCATTAGAGCTTTCACGACGGCGACACACTACACACAGCAAAGTGTCACTACAGGCGGCCAATCAAACACTTATCAAAACCTACGGAGAACAATCTCTCATTCTAGATCTCGGTCTTCGGCGAAGATTCACTTGGGTCTTTATAGTCGCTCAAATCAAACGACCTATTCTTGGAGCTGACTTTTTAAGTGCTTACAAATTATTAGTAGATATGAATAACAAGAGGTTGATTGACAAATGCACACGTTTACAAGTGAATGGTACGCTTGCTACTGACTATGAGACTTACGGTGTGCATATAGTAAAACCGGAAAACAAACTTTTCACCAACATTCTGAAGGAATACGAATGTATCACAAAAGTAAATTATCAGACGGAACCCACAGCACACCACGTACAGCATCATATCATCACTACGGGATCACCCATTGGTGCTAAAGCAAGGAGACTTCCACCACACAAGTTACAGATTGCTAAAAGAGAATTTGAACATATGATGCAACTCGGAATAATTAGACAATCAAACAGTCCTTGGGCTTCGCCGCTGCACATGGTTCCAAAGAAGGACCAAGATTGGCGACCATGTGGAGACTACCGAAGATTAAATAATCAAACTATCCCGGATAGGTACCCCATACCGCATATACACGACTTCTCCTTAAATCTACATGGTAAACAATTTTTTTCGAAACTTGACTTAGTAAAAGCCTATCATCAAATTCCAATGGCGCCCGAAGACATTGAAAAAACAGCCGTAATCACTCCTTTTGGTCTGTTTGAATTTTTGAGGATGCCATTCGGGCTAAAAAACGCCGCACAAACGTTTCAGAGGTTTATGGACGAAGTTACACGAGGATTAGACTTTGTATTCGCCTATATCGACGATGTTCTAATCGCTAGTTCATCACTCGAAGAGCATATCCAACACTTACAGATCCTCTTCGAACGTTTCAAAAAACACGGTGTTGTTATTAATCCTGCTAAATGTATATTCGGTGTTCCAGCCTTAGAGTTTTTAGGACACTACATCAACTCCCAAGGCATTAAACCTCTCCCAGAGAAAGTCGAAGGCATCATTAGCTATCCAGAACCAACCTCTGTAAAATCACTACGACGTTTCCTTGGGACATGCAACTTTTATCGACGATTCCTACCGCATTGCGCTGAAGTACTACAACCGTTAACTGATTTACTGAAAAGCGATAAAGCAGGCACAAAGAAAGAAAAGAACCAAATGTTCAAATTACCTCCTGATGCCAAAGCAGCATTTGAGAAAGCTAAATCTATGATAGCCAACGCCACGATGTTACAACATCTAAATACTGACCCCACAACCCATCTGATTCTGTGCACGGATGCTTCACAGAAAGCCGTCGGGGCAGTACTGCAACAGCGGGTAAACGACACAATTACCCCCATCGCCTTTTTCTCGAAGAGATTATCGTCAGCACAAGAACGTTATAGCACTTTTGGACGTGAACTTTTAGCTATGTATCTAGCCGTCAAACATTTCAACTTCTTGCTACAGGGTCGTGATTTCATCATTATGACAGATCACAAACCCCTTTGCCATTCCTTCAGCACATCGTATGACAAACATTCTCCACGAGAAGCAAGACAACTTGATTATATCTCTCAATTTACTACAGACATCCGCTTTATCAAAGGTAACATGAACATTGTCGCAGATGCACTATCTAGAAAGGACATCAATATGATGGTACACAACCATAACATCAGTCTAGAAACTTTAGCTAAACTCCAAGTAGACGATGCAGAATTGAAAGCCTGCCAAGAGAAGTCTAACTTGAATCTTAAACCAATACCCATGCCTTTCTCAGATACTTTCATCATGTGCGACACCTCAACAGGCAACAACCGCCCTTTCGTCCCATACGCTTGCCGACGAGAAATATTCCGACACTTACACGGTCTTTCACATCCAGGAATCCGAGCCACAACTAAACTTATTACCGAACGTTTCGTGTGGCCAAAGATTAACTCAGATATAAAACGATGGACTCGAAGCTGCCTACAATGTCAACGCAGCAAAATTCAAAAACACACAGTCAGTCCTGTTGGGAAGTTCCCTTTGCCGGAGAAGCGTTTCCAACACATCCATCTAGATATAGTCGGTCCCTTGCCGCCATCAAAATCATTCACACATATACTCACATCGGTGGACAGATTCACAAGATGGGCTATAGCATGTCCCATCGCTGACACTTCTGCAGAGACAGTAGCCGCTACATTCCTTGACCGATGGATATCAAACTATGGAGTACCATCTATCATCACTACAGATCGTGGTCCCCAGTTCCAGTCTATCTTATTTCAGGAATTCACAAGACTTCTGGGTGTGAACCACATTAAAACGACAGCTTATCATCCAGTGGCTAATGGTCTGGTCGAAAGATTTCACCGCCAATTGAAAAGCGCACTGATGGCACAAACTGATACAACAAAATGGAGTGACGCACTACCACTTGTACTCCTGGGAATTCGTTCGACCATCAAGGAGGATTTAGGATGCACTTCAGCTGAACTAGTTTACGGTACTACATTAACATTACCGGGTCAGTTGGTCGATCAAGAATCAATAATGTCAAATGATCCAAATGGTTTCGCAAGCCGACTATTACAAACGATGCAACGCATTAGAGCGATACCTCCGCGTGAACATAACAACCGCATACAACTTGATAAACATCTAGAGGCCTGTAAATTCGTTTTTGTTCGAGTCGACGCAGTGAGAAAACCATTGAAACAACCGTACGAAGGACCTTACAAAGTAATTAAACGAACAAACAAACATTTCATCATCAATAAAAATGGAAGGAATGAGACAATTTCCATAGACCGAATAAAACCGGCTTTCTACGAAATTCTTCAAGACGCGGAAGACAATACTACGAACGAATCACCACTCCCATCTATCGCTAAGAAACAAGAGGAAAAACAAAAACTTAACAGTACCCCCTCTTGTTTAACACGTTCTGGGAGACTTGTAAAAAAACCGAAACGTTATGTACATTTCGCCGTATAAAAAAAAAAACTACAACCAATCAAAACAAACAATCATCAAGGACCGACAATATCAATCCTACCCAATATGTTTTTGTTTTTTTTCCTTTTTTCACAGTGTACATAATTAATCATTTTTTTTCCACAATTATTCGTTTCGTCACATTATATATATATATATATATATATATATATATATATATATATATATAAATTTTTTTTGTTACAATAATAAACGAGTAATTACGTATTCAATGTACACAAATAAACAGTTCATTTTTTTTTTGTGTGTGTGCGTGTCCGTCATTAACAATTTTACACATTATCATTGACAGTGTTTTCATTTTTTTTCTGTTTGTTACGCTATGTTACATTACTGCTATCCTCAAACGCTAACACAACGCATTTTACTAACGCATATATCATGTCCATCTCCACAATTTTTGTTGTTTATAACTGTAAATATTATTTTTGTACGTATGTATATATCATATTCTGACATTTTTTTTTTATTACAACCAGTTTTACCTCCGGAAACTCTGGGGGGAGCTATGTGGAGATAGGTCTGTCAAACTTATTTTTGTAAATAATTTTTATTATTATTTGTATTCATTTTGTCAACCTTTCACTGTGTGTACATTTATTATTAAATCATTGTACCTGTTGTTTTAGTAAATGACCTTGATCACTTTTTCCGTTGTGATACTAACATAGCGTGACACTTTCTGTGATTGTCCCAAATACACTACTACACACATGCCTCTCGTTCTAAATTCACTTGCATTTGTGTTAACTGAAGTCTAAAGCAAGTACCATTTATCTTTACAGACGATAATTGGAATATACCATATTTATTACTGAATCATATCATTGGGGAACCCATCACACTCGCAGGAATTATTAATCATCTATAATTGTGGATATTTAACACCAGATCAATTTGGAACACGCGCTCTCCTGGTAAAATAAGTAACGTTCCTTATTTCTATTGTGTTTATGACATTTAACTTATATATCTTTAAATATTGCTATTTGTTATAAATAACTACTATTACCTTTTGGATTAATATATTATCTGGTCCACCACACTAACTTAGTCAAAGATTTTACATCTATTTTGATCATAGAAACGTGTAAATAGAGAAAGTATGTTATATATTCCATTTAAATTTGCTTAGCAAGAAGTATCCAACTCATACTTTGTGTATGAATATATGTCTAACCATAATGTGGAACTTTTATGGTGATTCATTTTCGGAAATTTCGTCCCTATGAATAGCTAAGGAAGTTCCATTCACATATACTGTTTTTTCCGCATAAATATACTGGTAGATTGGTTTCTTTTCAAAATACAGTGTCTGTAAACTAATCTCGTATCCCTAATAATTCCTTTGTTTTCTGGTTGTTATGATATAACCTTATAAGTATTGTACAGAATCGTTTATTTACTTGTGATCAAAAGCAAACTGAGTTGCTTTAAATGTGTACATAGCTGGGTATTATCCTGACAATTTTTAAACTACATTATCAGCAGAGCATAGAGTATGCAAGATTTCAGATATTTTGATAATACAATTAGCACACTCACACACTACATATTGTTATTATTATTGTGACCTTATTATTATAAACCATTGATAAATACATATCACTACTATTAAGAGTATTTTCACACTAATTCATAAAAAATTGATTTCGTTTGATTGACTGTACGTTTGTGATTGCAATGCCAATATGTGATACTAAACTTTATTTCACGTAAGTAACCATCGTGATCATTTTAGTAAAATGTTCACGGAATTAGTTTCTAAAATGTGAGCGATTCAATTAATTACTAACATAAGAGTTAAAAATTACGTGATTATTGATCATGTGTACACATATTAACTGCGTTAGTCACGTTACTAGGATTATAAAAGTACAAATGATTTAATGTTTGTTGTATTATTGAACAGAAAGCTATTCCATAACATTTTCGATGTCCGTAGTTAAGCTGAAATCAATGAACAAACACAAACTATGTCGGATTAGCGAATTTTAATTTATGTTTAATCATAGCATAGTGCATTTGAGCAATCATTTAATGAGTGATTTGTCTAAGCTAGCTATTAATGACAGTAAATTACAGACACAGTGACAATGACAAATCCAGTATTTACATGAAATAATTCGTAAGTGTATATTTATTTGGTTTTAGATTATGGTCTTCTTTCCTGAATTGTAATGAATGGTAGGATTTCAAGAAACACAGATTTTTACTGTGTAATCTGTAATTCTTTTGTACAAACTCCTCATGTTTTTTATAATGTCAGCACTCACTAGAATTATTAAACCTAACTGTTATGCTGTGGAATCGATCTATAAAACTCGGTTATTACTTAGGGGTGGATGAAATGACATTAATTATGACTCAGTAACTTATTAGTTTTCTATAAGTCAGTTACAGCCTGTTTAATTAAATAGTAACTTTCCAACAACAACACTAAGTGATACCATTTCGAATCTCTCAGGAAGTACAAACTGGTTCAAGGTTACAAATACACCTGGTTGATATACTCATATTAGCGTTAAATCTGGGACTAAAGCTGTCTATTGATTACTCCGGCTAACTTACATTACAATCATCAATATGCCTCCCAGAAGTTCCAGTTCATTTGGAGTTCGAGGACTAGGAGTTATGGAGATAGTCACGTCAAACTTATTTTGTAATTAGTTTTTGATACTATTCGCATTCCTTACATTAATTTTCGCAACTTGTACATTTACAATGAGTGACTGTAAAACAGTTGTTTAAAATCACATTATCTTGAATTCTTTCTTTTTCCGATTTCAATCCCCTTAGCACGACACACTAATAACTGCTCACAAATACATTGCTACATATATGTTTGTTGTTGTGATAACTGAACTCTAACGTATGTATTACCTATATTTACAGACTACAGCTATATTCCCGTTATATACTTCAGCTGGATATGCAGCTCGAATTCGTACAAGTTCAAAGTCAACGGGAGAGTAATAGCTGTCATTAGCACAGTTAAACAAACGAGCACAGTAAAACAATCACTGGTACAATTGGTTATAATAATAATTGTTTTCATTGAACCAATCGCGTTCTGTTGACAAAAGTAGGTCACTGCAAATGCTCCCACAACATTACTTCACTTGTCCGATCTCATTATAAACACAGTCAACGCCATATCCGAATTCAAACACTGGGTATATTGTGCTAATAACACAAGGGTCTAGTTTGCACAAGTCGAAGCCCCGTTCATATATCAGGGATTCCGTTCTCAAGCAACAAAGTATCCACAGGTATTGGGCACGTTCCCCATTAAGATCGCTACAGATGTTGGAGACTTGATCGACCAAGTGCCAGAAAATGAGCCATATAAAAAACTAAAAGCAGTGATGATGCAACGTGCATCATCCCCTAATGAAAAGAGACTACAAAAACTGTTGACCGCATGCGACCTGCGGGACAAGAAACCCTCGCAAATTTTACGACATGTGAAGCAGCTAACCGGTCCATATAAAATATAGGAAGCTCTATTGAGACAAATGTGGCTACAACGTTTACCACATAATATAAGACAGATTTTTAGTGTGTCGGAGAATTTAATTACTCTGGAAGATTTGGCAGTTAAGGCTGACAAAATAATGGTGATTTACCCAGATAGCCATAACGTAAACATGGTACAAGCTGTTGGCATATCGGATACAAGTAGCACAATCACACCTCAACAACATCTAACTGAGTTGTCAAATAAGCTCGCATCATTACAGGTAACCACAGTGGTGATCCCAACGCGCGAACACGAAATAATTTTAGACGATATAATCTAATTCCGAAAATACAACGCGCCCTGTCTCAATTCGGATAATCATAATTGAGGGTTTATTACATCACTATTTCAATTACACTTGCATTATCTCACAAACATTATTGAACGTAACGATAATATTCATGATAAATAAAAGTATTTCACAAACAATTGATATATTGGTGCAATTTAGTGAGTGCGTTTTATGTTTTAAATTGTACCATTTGTTATTATCATTGTTTTTATCGATTCATTTTTCTTTGTGACAATTACATTATGTTTATGAACTATTTAATTTTTATGTCTTCAAATAACGACGCAATAGGCCTTCGACAAACACCGTCCGTGAGGCCACTAATCTGACTATATCCCCTTTTAGATCACTGACCCTCAAGTTTAGTTTATTAAACTTGAAGATTACTTTGTAGCTTATCGTTTTTACTTATAGTGAGATAAATCTGGTCATGCAAACTCACTACTTACGAATGAAGTAACAGACAGTGTGCGAGAGGTCTTAGCTAAGCCGGACGCAGTAAAGCTTTACGTGTTAAAGCAGGCAGTGATTAAAGCTGTCTCGTTAACCGACTGGCAAGCTGTCAAGCAGCTGCTCAGTCAGGTGCAAATCGGATATAGGACTCCACTGCAGTTAAAAAATATATGTGCAGCATAATTAGAGACAGAAAGGTAGAAAAAACATATTTTATCAGTTGTGGTTATGACGACTCCCATTGAGCGTGCAGCAGATCCTAGCGGTTGGGGATAGAGATGTTGACATAGACCATGCAAATTTAAACGATTCCACCGTTTGTCGGTAACGGCCGAGACAACTAGCATAGCTCCGAGAAAGTGTCGTTAATTTTATGTCCAGGACACAGTAACAAGCGCTCAATTGTTAGAAGACATGAGGCAGAAATTAACGTCGTGCCTCCAGTGAGCAACGTTAGATGAAATATTAATAAAGTTCTGACGCTTAAGACAGTAAACAAATTCGACTTAAAAGCACATGGGAACCGAAAAGTAACCTTGAATTTCGGTCTTGGTGCTTCATTATTTTGGGAATTCGTTAGAGCAGATGTATCCACACCTACAATTGGCATCGATTTCTTAAAGAATTTCAACTTACCAGTAGATTCCCAACAAAACCGGCTCGTGATTGGAGACCATTATCTAGTGATAAAAGGAGTGACCACCGATCACGTATCCATAAATTTAGTAGTGTCAAAAAACAAAAGAGAGCCATATAGATCGCTTCTAGATGAGAAGATTATGTAGTACGACGAAAGAGCGATTCACCACAAGCTGTCATGACGGACGCATCGAACACAGAATTGGGAGTCGTACGGCATCAGTTAGTAAACGGCACATGAGTACCACTTTCACTTTTCTCGAAGAGATTAAACCCTACTCAAACGAGGTGTAGTACGTTCGGAAGAGAACTGTTAGCGATTGACCTGGTAATAAAACTTTTCTAACATATGATAGAGGATACCATTTTCACAATGTATACAGATCATAAACCCCTCCCGAAAGCATTAAACGTCAATCAGAATAACTATTCACCGAGAGCAATCCAACGCTTAGAATTTATTACACAATTTTCGTCCAGCACACAATATGTTAAAGGCAATAACAATGAAGTGGCAGACGCGTTATCTAGAACGACGATAAACGCTATCATCCAATCTGAAATCGATTATAAAAATTGGCAGCACTGCAAAATATGTGTGTTGAGCTAAACAGACTAAGGTTTGCCAACACAACCTGTTTGATACTCGAATAAACACCATTCGAAAAGCGAGCATCACGTGTGATATGTTTACCGGCCAGCCACGACAATTTATTTTGAAGCCACTAAAACTAAAGGTTTTCGAAGCTATGCATAATATATCGCATCCTGAAATAAAGGCCATAGTCAAACTAATCAGCGAGCGTTTTGTATGGCCAAGTATGAACCGGGTATAAAATGCCAAAAAGTTAAGATACATCATCACACTAGTTCTGCAGTGGATCCATTCCCTCACCCTGATAGCAGGTTAGAGCATATGCATGTCGAAATTGCGGCAATGATGCCGATTTCAAATGGCTTTAATTATATTTTCACCTTCACTGATATATTAATACGATGGCCTGTAGCAGTGTCCATAAATGATACTTCAGCGGGAACTATAGCCAACTCACTGAATTCCTCGGAATCAAACGTATTCGCATAATATTCTACCATCCGATGCCGAATGGTATGGTAGAGAGATTACATCGGCAACTTAAAGTTTCTCTCACAGATGTTATTAGCAATAGTGATTGGGCAAACAAGCTCCTATTAGTCATGCTGAGTTTAAGATCAACAATTAAACAAGATATAGGATGTTGGTTTATGGAACTATTTTACTTTTACCAGGAGAGCTTTTCATCTCCTGTAAAAGTGTCCTACTTGGTATAAAAAACTATCTACGACGTCTAAAGCAACATATGAGTAATCTAAGAGTAACGCTTCTGACGATACATCAAATCGAGTATACATACCGAAACAACTGAGCGACAGTACCCATGTGTTTATCAGAAGGGATAAAGTTCAGTGTACCTTAAAACCGACCTATGATTGTTTATTCAATGTGATTAGAAGAAATGATAAAACTATTATGGTATATAAAGCTGTAAAAACGGCTGTAATTAGTATCACATTAGTCAAACCAGCTCTTATCGGAGTACATACAGATCCTTCGAAAACCATCGAATCACCGAAACGTGAGTTCCAATATTTGACGACGCCGACGAGGTAAAACGAAGAGAATCCAGGAAGGCAAGATATGGTCGAAGAGTGAGATTGACGCAACGATACATAGCCATGAGTTTGAATTAATAATTTCTTTTACTTCTTCAGATGTAAAGTTCTTTCATCTTCGTTTTGTATGTGCACATCGGAAGTTTCAACTTATCTATTATTATATTTGACATATTATAAATATTCTGATGTCAATGTGCGTACTACTGTATTCTTTCGATATTCCGTTATTATCCTATCTGACCTCATGGACATATACGGACTGAAGCTTATACGTATTTGTAATAACTTACACGATGGTTCGTAAATTTCGATATTTACCACCCTGCTAAATTTAACAATTCTTTTCGCAAACACAGACACATATGCATCTTTATTTGTTGGGAGGAGCTACTATAGTAGCTCACGTGCATTTGAGTTTGTTCACATTTAATTTGGTTAAGCACTTTTGTAAACTTATTTAACGGATAGAATCATCCGTACAACAACAAGTTATCTTATATCATTGCACTTCCATTATCCTCGCGCTGGTATGAGTTTATTCTAATGATTTATCATACCTCAGTCTGTTCCACAACAAAATGTTAGGTATTACTTGTCGTTCATATCCAAGTGTCTTACTGCTCCTCGGGTTCTCTTTTTTCAGAATCTCGCCCTGAGGTCACAGTTATGGTACTTCTGACATCTGGAACAAACTAGACATACGTGTTCTCCCAAGCACTCTACAACTTTGCTTTATAACAAATGTAAACTTAAAAAGTTGCATTGAATAAATACTTCGCACGACCAGAATCCTAACACACTTATGCTCAGATTGGATCCGGTGTGTAACGTAGACACGATTCCACCTTGGAGAATATTTTGAAGATTACTCAGTATATCTGAAGGAATGAACTGATATTCACATTTATACACTACATTTATTTAACATGCATACCTTGAAACAATAAATGTTGTAATTTGTAGATCATGCCTGTAAAAATGGCATGTACTTGCCCTTGCAGAAATATGCTATATCATATTATTATATGCGTGCTTGAGCACTGCTTAGTGCCTACGCGAATATTCAGTTTGTTAGCTTTAATGTTAGTCGCTTAGTTGATTCGACGATTCACTCATTTTCCTATGTATATATAAGTGCATTTTAATCCTGTTCATTGACTCGCTCACTCGCTTGCTCGCCTGCTTTTCGGCACTACTCTTTAATGCTTGCTTAGCGAACCTGTAATTTTGGTAAACTTGATCCACACTTCGTATTCACTTTCTGATTAATACACCGTCAGGGCGTTATCTGGTGACGGTTATGAGGACGAACTATACACGAAGTTTAAGGATTATATTGAATACCGACCACTATAGTAGCCACTGTTCACTCTAAGCGAACCAGATCGATGTCCAGAAGGAAATCACTTTTGAGACAACATTCGAGATCACCGAAGCAGACCCCAGGAAATTATTTGTATCACCAGAAAAATAGCACAAGGTCATGACACTGCACAAGACCGTGTACATTCACAACACCCAATATTAAAAATCAGGGAAACGGACAGGCTAGACATTAATGGCGGCGACCGTTTCTGGTCACGCGACAAGCCATCTTTTTCACACCAGGGATCTCATTTCTGGTTCAGACTTTTTAGTCTATACAGGAATCGAAATAAGCATCATCCCGCTTGAGCTGTCAAGACGATGATGTAGAATTTTGGTCTACCATGCTATTAGTACTGCTCTAATAATAGACCTAATCCTAAAATTGTAGATTTGTTATCATGTAACTGCCTAATCCATAAGATCTCACGTGCAAATCACATCATCTTCTACACCAACTCACTGCATCTTAACAATTACCAACACATGATGGAGAAGAATTTCAGGCTAGAAATGGAACAATATATTTAGTATGAATCAAAGATGTAAGGTAACATTCAGCAGGAACCATGTCTGCATGGCCGAGCCATGCCATACGACCAACTCTAACACATTCAATTCATTGTTCCCGCCTTTTCCATCGTTAGGTATTTCCCCGCATTAAATGTTGAATGTCTATTACTATATTGTCTCGCGGTAGGGCCCAATGCCACTAGAATGACACACCTCAAAAAGTGGTGTCACTCTAGGTGACCAACTGAACAGTTATCAGGAATTGTGAAAAGTATTCTTTGATTTTAGACCCCGTGATTCCGCCGGCGTTTCACGTGAATTTTCGCCGTTGCACAAGTTAAACAGCCCATCTTTGGACCTGACTTTTTCAGTACTTATGATCTGCTGATGGACATAAACGAAAAAACTGATAGATAGGAATACCCGTTTGCAAGTGAATGAAACCACAACTTGCTGCGAAATTTGTGGTATCCGAGTAGTTAAACCGATGATTGAGGCATTAACTGATGTTCTTTCAAATTATGAGTGCATTGCCAAAGCAGATTATCAAGACGAACGTATCATATACTATATCCGACATCATATAACCACCACAGGTCCACCGATCTGTGCTAAACCACGTCGATGCCCCTGGACAAGATTAACACTGCAAAGAGAGAATTCGAACAAATGATGTATCTAGGTATCACGCGGCAATCTAGTAGTTTATGGGCTTCACGTTTACGTATGGTTCCCAATAAAGATCAAGACTGGCATCCATGTGGGAATCACATGCAGTAACTTGAAGTTATGGTATATATAACGCCGAGAATCATCCAACGCGTAACACAAATATTAGCCTAAGTATTCTGTAGAACCGTACTCATAGTCCTCTAACTCCAAATGAACTGGAACTTCTGGGAGGCATATTGATGATTGTAATGTAAGTTAGCCGGAGTAATCAGCTGAAGTATATAACGGGAATATAGCTGTAGTCTGTAAATATAGGTAATACATACGTTAGAGTTCAGTTATCACAACAACAAACATATATGTAGCAATGTATTTGTGAGCAGTTATTAGTGTGTCGTGCTAAGGGGATTGAAATCGGAAAAAGAAAGAATTCAAGATAATGTGATTTTAAACAACTGTTTTACAGTCACTCATTGTAAATGTACAAGTTGCGAAAATTAATGTAAGGAATGCGAATAGTATCAAAAACTAATTACAAAATAAGTTTGACGTGACTATCTCCATAACTCCTAGTCCTCGAACTCCAAATGAACTGGAACTTCTGGGAGGCATATTGATGATTGTAATGTAAGTTAGCCGGAGTAATCAATAGACAGCTTTAGTCCCAGATTTAACGCTAATATGAGTATATCAACCAGGTGTATTTGTAACCTTGAACCAGTTTGTACTTCCTGAGAGATTCGAAATGGTATCACTTAGTGTTGTTGTTGGAAAGTTACTACTTAATTATTGGTGTTGTAACTGACTTACGGAACAGTAATTTGTCAGTCTTCGGTATTGATGCTAATCTCATTAGTTTTAATGGACACACCGTAGCTGAACGCACCTGATCACACATTTGCACCAGATCGCTTGTGTGTACGTCGTTTTAAGATTTAGGCGTTTTAAGCGCTCGTTTTATATGAATTTGGAAAGACCATTCACTAATTTTGCTCCCACACACTGAACACGCTCAAGTGAGTTAGTATTCTTTATCAGACATCAGCTAGCAACTTACATACAGTACTCTGCTTGTGGTCTTATATAGGTGGGATATAAAATTCGACACATCTCCTCGTAGAAGCATTTGAACGTTCTGCGAAATGGCAACAGTTGCGTTGCAATGCGTAGTTGTTTTCAAGTCGTGACTAATTGTTATACCTAAGTCTTTATGTACTTGAACACGTGGAAGAGATGTACCATTAGTAGTATGATGGTAACTATTATCGTGTCCGATGTGCACGAGCACATTCTTCCTAAATTAACTTCTAAGCCTCAACCTCAAGCCCATTTAACTAATTCGTTTAGGTCAGCTTGGAGGTCAAAATGATCAGCCACACTTCTTATTTTTCTTCAGATTTTGACATTGTCCACAAACAATGATGTCGACAACTTGAGAAAAGACGGTAATTCCTTAATGTAGAGGAGGAAAAGTAGAAGGCCTAAGATGGTGCCTTGGGGAATATCATTTTGACCGGCCTATATTCGGATAGCCTCCTTTGTCTGTGGTCTTCTATCCATTCCTGTACAGCAAACGTTATTTCTAAGTCGGAGAGCCTTTGCATAAGACCTAGGTGTGAAATATTGTCAAACGCTTTGCTAAAGTCTATGAATATCACGCGGACAGACAGACCGTTATCTACGGCATCCACTCGGGACGATAATCGTTTTGTCTGGGTCATCAGTCACCGCTGTAGCGAACTGGGCACCGGTATCTAATAGTGAGTCGTTCACTAATTGTTTCAGGATAGAAAGCTTTATTGTGTGCTGCAAAGTCGGGTGTCTGACACGTGCCGTGAGAACACATACGGCACTGACGTATTCTACTCTATCAGTACACATGTTACCGGTACAGACCTGATCAACCTTTCTGTTAGCCAACGCCAGAAAGCTAATCCCCTCTTGGACGAGTCGTATTTTGCTCGAACAACAAGACATACAGAGTCAATGAGAGTTAGGATTTGAGAACCTTCTATAGGCAGTGGGATTTAAGCGGGTACAAATCCTGTGGAACCACTTCCTACACTCACCACATAGCATTACTTCTTCTACAGAAAATAAGCAATATAGCTGTCCAAACTTGTGAACAGAGCCAAATGTCCTAAAAATCAACTAAAGATGATAACATAAAAACGGATATATAAAAACATATCAAGCGTTAACTGAATAAATCAAGTCAAAGTCGACCAAATATGCTTTGATGCAATAAATACATTAAACCAAAATCAATAAACACAAACATAACATCGATTCAACAGAAATAGATTCAATTACAGTGTAAACAGTAGTTTTGATGCGTAATTTGCTATCAAAATAGTACATTTAACTCAACGAGAAATAATACCACCATCCATTTTAAATACATGAGTGACGTTCCACTCCAAAATTTTATGTAATCATCAAAATAAAAGACAAATAAGTTATGAAACTCACTGTATTTTAAGATTAAGTAAATGGTTGTGTTGAGTAATTATACAACAAATGTATAATGACTTTCAATCCTATTTTGAATATGTGCGTTACTGTTTCCTTTTTCTGTTTTATTTATTGAGCTTCTGGTGGACCAAGAATTTGTCAGTTCGAAAATAGTAATAAAGTTATTATGTATAAATGTTGATGTTATAATATATCCATTATAATTTATAAACACAAATAAAAATTTAAGGACGTTAAATCAGCAAACTTCCTAATCAACCAATAAAGGGGAAATAAAGGTGAAAAAAAGGGTTAATAAAGGAGAAATAAACGGGAAAACGCTCCGAAATGTCGCTTTTTCGCCTGTGGGGGGGATATAATGCGGTTTTTCCCTTTTTGCTATCTCTTAGTCGTCTACTTTTCGCCTAAATATCCGCCGAATTGTCTAGTTTTCCACTAACTATTCCCCGAGTTTCCCACTTTTCTCCTAAATGTCCTCCGAATTGTCTACATTTCGCTTAGATATTCGCCGAATTCTTTACTTTTCGCCTGAATGTACACAGAATTGCGTTATTGATCGAACTTTTAAGACCATTGGCACAACCCAAAAGGTCTCTTATGTTCGCTTTTATTTCCACAACGAAACTCAGTAAAACTGCAATCCACGGGAAAAACGGTATATATTAAAATAACTTTAATTAATAGGAAAAGCGTATTATTGTACAACATTATGGCAGAAGCTTGAGCATCAATTCTTTTGCATTTCCATTGTAATTGCCAATTCATCGTCATTTTTAAAGATCGGCAAAAGAAGAAACACTTGACGTATTATTTATAACGCATGTGCATTCAATCGCAAGTTCACTGACAATCAAACACAATTTCTCAACACTTCAATAGTTTCTCATGTAAGTAATAAAGTAAGCTCTCTTAAAAAATGTTTATTAAAACCTACGTACAACATAAAAAACATTACACGGACTACTTCCTTTAGCCACGTATGTCCGGCTATTGAGAATGAAAATAGTCTTCCTGTGAATTCTGAAGTTTAAAAAACAAAATAAGTCACAACGATATCTGAATAACATGCCGCCCAATTGGGCGTGCTGTATCTAGTACCAGAATCAAAAATTGTAGATTAATAATAATTCCAATGGGATTGTTATGGTTACAGTAGAATATAATGTAAATGTGGCTGCAGTCTATAAATGTAGATGGTAGATGATTTAGAGTTCATTTATCTTAGCCACAAGTAATAGAGAACGAATTCTAAGGAGTACGATTGGTAGTGCGTCAATCTACTTCGATGTATCAGCTTGTGCCTTCAGGGAGCTTTTCGATTGGCGGTGAAATCCTTCGACCATACCATTAGCTACTGGATGACAAACTGTCGTTTTGATGTGGTTCATCGCGAGAAGTTTGTTAGATTTCTGGAATAGGATCGATTGAAACTGAGGACCACGGTCTGTAGTGACAATGTATACTACTCCATAATTTGATATCCAGCGATTGAGATAAACTGCGGCGACAGTTTCTGCTGATATATCTTTGATGGGGCACGCTATTGCCCATCTGGTAAATCTGTCTACAGCGGTAAGAATATGTGTAAAGGAATTCGATGGAAGAGGACCAACTATATCTAAATGTACATGCTGGAAACGTCGATCAGGTAATGGAAATTTTCCAATAGGACTGACTGTGTCTTTGAACCTTGCTGCGTTGACACTGAATGCAGCTTAGTGTCCATCGTTTTATACCCGAGTTAATTTTGGGCCAGACAAAGCGTACAGTGATGAGTTTGGTTGTGCTTCAGATGCCAGGGTGTGTAAGCTCGTGCAGTTGTTGAAATACACTTCGTCGACATGTTTTGGGCATGAAAGGACTATTGTTGCCGGTTGAAACATCGCAGATAATAGATGAATCGGAGAAAGGAATAGATACAGATTTGAGGATCAAGCTAGACTTCTCTTTGTAGGTTTTTAGTTCTGCATCGTCTACTTGTAACTTATCTATGGTTTCAAGACTAATGTCGTGTTTCTGTACTAGCGTATTGATATCCTGTCTAGATAAGGCATCTGCGACTATGTTGAAATGTCCTTTGATGAACTGGATGTCTGTAGTGAATTTTGAAATATAATCCAGTTGTCTTGCTTCGCGTGGGGAATTTCTGTCGTACGACGTGTTAAGAGTCAGTCAGTCAGTAACAACGTGAGACTTCGTACGTACGTACATCAGTTCGAGTCGCCATATCACATTAGCACAGAGATCCAGTTATCGATTCGAATCCCGTAGTGGTAGAGGTAGTGAAAGTATAAGTAGTGATAGGGAACATCAGGGTTTGTTTATGTTATTTAAGGAGTATAATCCAGTGGAATAAATTGGGAAAGAAAATAAGGACATGGAGAATTCAGAAGATTAGAGCTTGAGAGAACACAAAGAGTGGATGCACCTGCACCATTGCAAACGATTTTGAGCCATGTCATTCAAAGTCTCTAACCATCGGTTGCTATCATCTCGCGGTCCTCAACCAAGTAGTCTACACCTACCAACGAGGCTCAGTCCACTTGTCAGTGACTTCATGGATTTGTGCCAAGTTTTGGTCTGGCCGCCCCTAGCTTTCTTCCAATCTACTCCTACACCAGGAAACATAGCACGTCATGGCAGTCGGTGGTCGAGCATGCGCAACACATGTCACAGCCATCTCAACTGATTAAGTTTTACTACTTCATCAATTGACTTGCTATCCTTATCTAGTACCCGTTTCCTAACAACTGAGTTACTTACTCGGTGGCACTAGGATATACGAGCAATGTTTCGAAGACACCTATGGTCAAATACTAGTAACCTACGAATATCCTCTACTCTTACTGACCATGTTTCACTGCCGTTAAGTAGGACGGAACGAACTGCTGCGCAGTAAACACGTCCTTTGGTTGATAGACGGATATCTCGCCTACGCCACAAATGCTGCAAGTTGGCAAAAGCTAGTCGAGCCT
This sequence comes from Schistosoma spindalis, assembly GCA_946903255.1. Classification (NCBI taxonomy): domain Eukaryota; kingdom Metazoa; phylum Platyhelminthes; class Trematoda; order Strigeidida; family Schistosomatidae; genus Schistosoma; species Schistosoma spindalis. The sequence continues at coordinate 16,054,060 of OX336424.1, forward strand.
TTTGTATCCGTGCTGAGATTTCGTCACACACCAGACCACAAGGGCTGATGAGACTTCCGAGATAAGTGAAGCGGTCGACACGCTCAACTACTTCACTCCCTATCAATAGTTCGGGTGTCGACGCAACCCAATCCTGAAGCAACATCTTGCATTTCGAGGGAGAGAATCGCATGCCGAACATGCTTGCATTATTGCTTAGAGTGGTCAGCAGACTGCATTTTGTCAGCGTCTTCACTAAATAGAACTATGTCATCGGCATACTCTAAGTCAACAAGTGAAACTTTCAGTAGAAGTTCAACCCCTGGAGAGTCAGATGTGGAAAGTGTTATTTCTAAAAGTACTTCAACGACAAAGTTAGACAAGAATGAAGAGAGTGGACAGATAGTAGCATAAGGGTTTATAATACGTCATTATAGTGAAGTCGCGTCCTTGTTACAGGAAGTTGAAGTGCTTTACCGCTAAATATATTACTAGTAATTCCCGTCTGAAGGTGCTGTAACGTTCCTGTGCAGGCGACAGTCGTCTGGAGAAAAGTGCTATAGGTGTAAGAACGTCGTTGACTCGTTGTTGTAGTACTGCCCCTGCAACTTTTTGAGATGTGTCAGTGCATAGAATTATGTGTCACCTAAATGTCTCCCAAGACGCGAGAAGTTACAAATTCACATCCTTACAGACGACCAATAAAGGTGAAATGACTATTAAGTATTTTTAATCAAATCCCTCCCTACGTGATTTTTTCTATTACATCTTAGAATACGCAATGATGATGAGGGCTGTGAGTGGCAAACTACTGATTGCGGATACTGGATGTTTTTTAATAAATCATCTTTGTAATGTACGCCTTCTTTCTCGCTATTGTCTGCCATGTTGGGACTGCTCACGACAATCTTTTTGTATTTTCTCAAGTGTCGAACGACGACAATGGAACTAGTAAGTTAGTACAAAGACGTCGCTATGATTTGGATGTCAATGTTTGTGTTGATTGTGTCAACTATTGATGATAATGAAAGTAAATTTTAAATGATACGTCAATTACTATTCTCATTGATGTAAATTTGCAAAATCTTCACTTCGTCTGAAACATTTAAACGAAGTGTCTGAAAATTTCCCTATCGTATGCAAAAAAGATAACATTTGGTTGCAATTTCGCCCGAATAAACACCGCATTTTCTTAGCCATTGTTGCACACATCTCCTCAGATCTTGCCTTTTTCTTCGTGTTGTTGTTTGATTGAAATGGATTCGTAATTTATAAGTAGTGTTTTCCAAAATTGTTTTCAATCAAGATTTACAATGTGATCTCAAAAAGCTGATGTCGGCCTCCAACTAGCGGAAAGCAGTAGTTAGTAGTTGAAATTGTTACTCACCTTTATAGCTAGCTCACCTTATTTTATACTGCGAAAGTGCCCTTGATTAACGATATCGTAAACCATAACATGATCGTTTCCGTTGTTTTTTTCGATAAGAATTTACGTGCTATTCCACGTTGTAAATAAATGAAACAAAATGTAGTCGTCTCATACTATTGTTGAATCCGAACTCGGAAATACTTCGTTTCGTCGCCGTCCCCATCAAGGTGACTTTTGTTGTATATGTTGGTTTTGCTATCTAAGACAAAATCGATGTTTTCGGCTGGTTATGCACCGACTTAGTTATCATCCCTGTCTAGAAAGTAAACAAATTGTAAACTAAATCAGTTTACTTCTAGATTTATGTCAAGTATCCGCTTGGTGAAGGAAGATTTATATCCAACTCTTCTAAATATTCTTCTGTTAATAAAGAGAACCGTAAGCTAGCTAGTCCCTCGTTAATCTTCTTACTGATGATCTAATATAGGTGTTTTTGAAGACACTACTTCTCACCCCTGCACCTACGTACATTACTGGAGTCATTTAGCAGATTTTTTAGACAGATTCTTGTTTCGTTGGATAAACTATCCTTTAAAGTGTAATCTTGATTCATTTTGCTTCACCTTTTGGGATTAAACAGTGACTTTTAATATATAACACATGATTACTCTTTTCATTCAGTGAGTATTGTAGCTCCCTACTATTAGTGTAATTGTAACCCTTTTTACGAACCACTGCTTTACTGTGAATCTATATTTACTTTATATTGAACGACAGGGTTGTAAATTCCATATTTTTCTAGCTCCTAAAGTTTCAAGTTGTTTACGTTTAAATTTGTATGTAAGTTATCAAATAGGTCGGTCTAAAATGACAAGGGAAACATTTTTATCTCTAGTTGCTATGAAGTTTATTTAGTTAAAGTGACAAATTTAAGCGTTTCTCACCGTTTTAAAATTTGCTAAAATTTAGATCTTATAGGTCGACCAGCCACTATGCTGACTAGTGGACTGAGGTAGGTTAACTGAGGTTTAAAGTGTGCAAGATGTTATATATATGTAATACTTATTTTCTGGTAAATTGGACAATACGAGATACTTACAGTATTCTTCTAGAGACTAGATCACAACTACAGCAGAGCTGCTGCTCACATATGTGGAAGATAAGAGTAACTCGGAAGTACCAAATTTTGTTACTAAATCACCAATGTTAAGAAGAGGTTTTTTTTTGCATGCATAAAAATCAACAAACTGGTTAATTAGCATATTCAGTCAGTCAGCAAATTAGTGAACAATTAGGAAGTTACACTTTTATTCAGGCTATTTTTCGGGTTCTGAATTTGAAAATATTCATCTCTTTGTAGAAAACTTTCACTTATGATGGTCTCTGGTAGTTTAAAATACATCTAAGCTAAAAGATAAATACGATCAAAGCTAGTATCAAGTCTGACAAACAAAGAGTTCATCATGTTATTAGTGTAGGGGTTTACTAATTAGTTACTATATTGGCCACGAAATCTCCCCAAAGTCTTTGTTGATTTCAATTCTAAAGTTCCAATCTTCAAGATTTTGATGCCTGATTGTAGTTTATACTGAGAAAACCTGCCATAGTATGGTGTTTTATCATCTTAAGCATGCAATATATCTAATGTATGTGTTAAAATATTAATAAGCTTGCGCATAGTTGTTTTTGGGTTGAATTGCTTCTGATTGTAATCTGCTTATTAAATGAACCTTGGATTGATAATGTGCTCTTTAATTAAATTTTCACTTGTTGAGGCCTTTATTTGTTAAGTTGTATTGTACGGAAGTAACTATCAGGTGTAAATACTTTCTCAAACACTTATTCGTAAACTTTTTGGATCGATTAGATATCCGTAAGGAAAAATTGTAAAGTACTTTTGTTAACTTCACTTTATTATCTAAGTGTAAATTTTTTCCAATTAGCCCTGAGTCGTATTATTTGACGGCGGTTTATTCAATATTTTTAGAGAATGAGAATCGACGACATAAAATTTGTTCTTTGTTGGACCATAATTGTTCGTCAATATGTGATACAATGTAATGTTGCCTATATAACCTACTGTCCTTGCATGGGTATGTTTTATGTAATGGTCGCTTGTATTTTAATAGGTCGGCTTGGAAACCAGATAGAACAGTTCCTAGGTATGATTGCATTTGCAATAAGAATCAACCGTACTCTTGTTTTGCCTCCATGGAATATTATGTCATCTTTACAGGCTGTAAGTTTTCTCAGTTATTTTAATATTCTTCAGAATTTTGTGCCTTTTGGAAATTTATTTAACATCACCACGCTTCTATCAGTTCATCAGTTTGTTTCATTGGAAAATTTTATGTTGAATGAAGCTCCTGTCATCTGGCCAGCAACTAAACGTACAGGTACCTTTTTCAAGTTATTTTACATTTAAAAGCGTTATGCTTTCGACCTAGATCGGGTCCTTTACTTAATGATTGTAATGCTAAGAATGGGAATCCTTTCAAAGAATTTTGGGATAAATTTAATGTCAGTTTCATAGGCTCTAGTTTCTATTTTCCTCTAAGTACAGATGATCCTAAAGAGAAATGGGATCAGTTGTAAGTTTTATAATGTATATTATAAATGTTTCTAAAATATAGATTTCCTTCAGAAACTTACCCAGTTCTTGCATTTATTGGACCACCTTCGTCTTTCCCTGTTCGTCCTGAAAACCGTGTATTCCATCGTTATTTAGAATGGAATAGTCATATTAATCTAGTCACTGACAATTTTATAAGTCGGTGGTTAAACAAACCTGTAGTTGGAGTTCATTTACGTAATGGAGGGGATTTTGTGAGTCGTATTTTGATCTATTAGTTTTATTGTTTATTTGAGGAATTGAAAGTAAAAATTATGCTTAATACCTGTATCCAACAGTAATAATCCTTTTTATCTTAGTGTATTCTCTTTTTGAGTAATTCAATTATTTTCTCTGTATTAATTGCTAGGGTAGCGGTAAGATTGTCTGGTGAACAACCAGGTCATGTGTTTAGATTTTCATCTGTCTATTGATGCATGGGAAGAATAATTATTGTCTTTTGAATAGCCAATATAAGTAAACACACAGTACACTTGTGTTCAGTACGGCCTACGATGTTACGGATTTAGGAACGAAAACGATTGAGCTTCTCTGAAACGATCAGTTCTCTTCGGAACTGACAACAGTCAGTTATACTTAACACATCAAACCTCGACGGCTAAGACAGGAGAAAGATGGTATTGCAAGTAACTTGATATTGTGGTAGGACAAGCAACTCATAATAAGTTGTTACTATACTAACAGAATATGACCTTCGAGCATGTAGCAATTTAGCGAACTAAAAAACATGACAACGAATCAGAGGGTAAAGATCATGCGGAAACTCGAATTGTTAGAAAGTATGCGAGCATTTATCGTTCCCGAAGATGTCTTAACCTTTCTAATGAAATCTAACTATTCTTGCAACCGCCTTAGCAACTTGTTTGCAATTTCTTAGTTGCATTACATCTAGGTATTTAATATATATATATATATATATATATATATATATATATATATATATATATATATATATATATATATATATATATATATATATATATATATATATATATATTAATATTAATATAAAGAACCGAGATAATGGTTCACTAATGTAAAAAAGCAGATTCTTAATTTTATTGTTTTTGTTAATGTCCAATTTGTAAGAGGACTAAACAAGCAAGTAAATGCGTATTTTTTTCTGCGTGTGTACTTTAGTCAAATGCTTGCTCACATTTAAAAAGTGGTTTACGTATCTTGTTCTCAAGCGCCCAGTGCCATGGTGATTTTAATGAACTTCCTCCTTACAAAGTAACGGAAGATATGTGCATCCCCCCAAAAGAATTAATTCTTCAAACAATTTCGTACGGTGTTCGTTTAATTAAAGCAAAAAGTATATACGTATCTACTGATAATGATCCTATGTTGTCATTAATTCGCCATCACTTTAGTGATACGACTGTAAGTAAAGAAATGTCATTCATTTTAATAAACTTTTAAAAATATTTGAAAATATTGTTTTTAAATGTTGAAATTACTCAGTTGAATGTTTAATTTCCTTACATTTTTAAATTTATAAAATGTCAAAGTGTTTATATACAATAGGGTTTTATGAGGTTTTTTGTTTAGTCTGTAGTATTTGTAGTGACAGGTATTCTTGTTATGCTGATCGATGGTTAGTTTGTTTTATCAATTTTTTGTATTCTTTTGGAACCTCATCTTTGTCAAGGTTCTTAACTAGTAGATGAGTATCTCTTTAAAAATAGTTTTACTAAGATTCTCTCGAAGGACCTCTAGTTACCTTCTTTTTCATATAAAGTAAAAAATACAGCAAGACTCCATTCGAAATAAATTAGAATCTATAGTGTCTAACATTTGTCGATGAAAACTGTTGAAATTTCATAGAGATACTCCAGGAAAGCCAAAGTAGAAGTATTGTACAATTAATACTAAATAATCAGTCGCTATAAGTTATACTAATTGATATACTAATTATTGATTGTGTTTGTTATTTTAACCAAGTCGCCATTAGTAATGACGTATCGATTAATATTTGCAGGCTCTTCCATATTTTTTTACCTTATCCTGAAGTAGAAGCGAAACGCCGTCTCTTACTAGTCCTGAAAAACTTCCACTTTATAACAAGTGATTAGATTTATGTGTCATCTTCATAAATTAAGATGTGTTGTATTTGATGTGGTTCATTTGTTATGAAGGATTCATATAGAATTTGTAGGGTCACTTGATTCTTATTGGTGAATTTATGAAATTATCAAAGTTTGAGAGTGAAACACCCCTTTGAACAAATGAGTTTATCACGGCCAGTCCCTATTTGTTTGCATACGGTCTTTTAAGTATAATTATAAGATTTCTTTTAATTTCTTAACTTTAATATTCGATGAAGCAGGATACGATTTATAAGTCTTATGGTTGATTAGTGTTAAGGTTGTTGATTTACCTTTAGTAGCCTGATGTGTTCGCTTGTGGTGACGGGATCACCATTTTAGTGGCCCGTGATCTGACTCCAATTTGATCGTAATGATTGGTTGTTATCGTCTATCCTCGTATATAATCATTGACTTAAATCGCGTCAGTTAATAACGGAATTAAATAAGTCAAATAACGAGAATGGAGTTTTGAATGCATATATTTTGTATAATTGTTGATTAGACAAACGAACGGAGGAACGATGCGAAGATGAGAAAGCGAATCAAAATTGACGAGCGGTGGAGATGGCTGGTAAGCCAACTCTCATTTAACAAAGAGTTAATCAATATTTATAAGCACATCAAGATAAATTACAGACATGTGATGAGTAACGGGATAAGAAGTGTACATACGCCTACGCGCTCATATAAAGACAGTCAAGACATTGATAAGCGAATAATTAACAAGGTCAGAATGTGACTCAAATAGAATGAATAGAATGAGCTGTCCGAAAGTTAGAATAATGAGGTATTTGGGCTTAACATAATGACAGACACTACATACCTTTTATCGCATATGTATGTATAGAAGTTAGGTTTCTGAAGAAAATGTTTTGGAATGTATACACGTCTATCAAACAAGTGGTACGACTTTGCCTCTAAATTGTCCTTAGTTTTATCATCCTACTCCTCGGAGTTTCATTCTTTGTGAAACTGTATTTTGGGTAATTTATGGTTGTATCCGTATTTGCCAACGGTTGTTTGTATTTATTTATTTCTAAGTAGGTTCATGTGTTTTCCTGGGCAGTATTGTAATGGTAGCCAAGTCTGTCAGTTGCCCATCTTTTCATCCAATATAAGACCCATATAAGGGGCAGTTTTCAATGCACTAACATATGGTGTATATCGTACTTTTGTTGTAGAACTTGTTCCGTTCTCTAAGTAGTTTTCGAAAATATGGGTATCTTCATCTATTTGGTATTTCAGTAAATCAACGTTAAGTAACATCATTCATAAATTGTTCATGTGAAACATAATCAGTAATAATTACGAAAAATTGATCACTGATCAGAAAGATGTTCAACATTAGCTGTAAGATTTTCTCGTCTTTTACAGTAGATATTGTATGGGATGAAACTGTCTTTTGACTGGTTTTCAAATACATTTGTTTCATATAGGTTTTTTCGGCATTTTCAGTTGATGAAAATGCTTTTTAAACATTCGTTTTACTATGGACCGTTTGCTATGAAAGTTTTATAAAATACATTAGTTCCAGTCTTCGTTTATAATTCCACACTGTTCAGATAAAACAGCACACCAACTAACTCTGGTTTTATATTGCGTACATTTAAGAAGTTCAAGAACACTTGAAAATGATAACGACGTAAATTATAAGTAAATGATAATGCACTGAATATATTAATGTTTTTCAATTTGTCAAATACCCACTATTATGTGCGGTTCACTTTGCTTTACGCATCGTACAGCAAAACTGACCAATTTCAATTCATATCTCTCTCTATTACCATTAATCTATTTTCAGTTACTTCATTACATAATCATCTAATGTGTTTTAATTCCATGAGTTCTAATCACTATTTCTATGTTATAGAACCTTCCCTCCCAAACTCTATATATTCGAAACAAAAATTTTTATGACCTCATTAACTCTAACGGCATCTTTGCTACATCATGTTACTTATATTCATCCTTCATCACCCTCTTATGTCTAAATATGTCAATATCTGTAATAACGTTGAATTTCAAATATTTTAGGTTGTAAGCAGCTGATGAGAACCTAACGAAATAAAATAAATTCATATTATTCTGTACCAACCTTTGTTCTTGCTCTCTTTAAAATATATATTTACTTATTTGAACACATAAATATTGGTACAAAGGGGCACCAGATATATATGCGCCTCACCAGAAACTAATATTCCATCCAATAAATGGCAATGACGACACATAAACATTTTAGCGTCCAGTTTGCACACCAAGAAAATCCATGGGGCGTAATACGCTATTATTGAAATTACTTTGTATTGAACTGAACAAATGTCACCTAACGTTACCTAGAAATCCATCCAGCTGTGCCTTCACAGAAACTGTGTCGGCGCTCAGCTAGTTGTTAGCGGATCATTTATGTATCTCCAACTTGTGCAGTGATGCATTCGTGCTCTATGGTAATATTCTGCAACTATGACTTAAATAAGTTGAACGAGACTTCTTATGACCACATCTTCCCTACCCTGCTAACAAGGGTAAAAAAAACCCAGTGTAATAATGAAAATTTTGTTGATAATACATTCAAGTCAATCGTTTATGCATCAATTACAATGATTAGAATTTATAAACTATGTATTTGTTGCTAAACACAAATCATAGTGAAAATATATTGAAAGTTCATAAGCAATGAATAATTTAATGTAACGGAATTTCAATCAAATCAATACTGATTTGTTTTCGCGTAAGTTGTGATTGGGGAATGCATATCGATAGCTCTAAACACCTTCCTAACCCTAAAAAACTGAATCAATCTATAAAATACTTGCACGTCATAACGTATCTACTCTACGTTCCTTCTTAGCATTGAGTAATTAATATTAAACATTTTCTCCACCTCTACACGAGAAACAGACACTAATTAACTATTTACTCGGAATGACTATCAGATGAAACTGGATAGACGGTCTCTAAAGGAATAAAAGTACTGATCGAAGCTGACCTCTTGATGCACTATGATCGAAAATGCGGTTAACGTTTGCAGCTGCATACAAAGTAGGTGCTGTCATGAATTCCCAAACGAAGCAGTAGAACAGTGATGCATACATCCAGAACACAGACAACAGCGTGAAGATGCTATGGTCATGTATAGATGAAACACTATTGATTGCTTTCACGGCGCTCCATTTACACAGTAAACATGTCAAATTACCGAATGACCATAGGTATCTATTAGCAGTCTTTGATATCAAGTTGAGAATATCCACACATTCCATGAATTGACTGAATCAGTGAACGATAACATTATTGGGATTTGATCTCGACATTTGTACTAACGGTAGGAGGATTCGATCAGGGAGTCTGTCTAGAGGTGCAGACTTTGTACTTTGTAGAATGAATCCTAGATTTTTGTTTATTGCTAATGGCCTGTCATACGAGTTCGGCTTACTTCAGCAATTTACTCTTGACTCAAACTTTCGAAATCCAATTTCTACACGATTTATGCAAAAAACCCACAAGTATCTTGTAGTGTTTTAGAAGTAAAGACATAGTAACTAGTGATCCGAAGTTCGTTTTTACAGTTGTCTATGCACTTTTTTCGATTCGTTTTTACTACAACATAACTCTTGGTTACGGCTTACTCATGGACCTGGATTATGTTTTAAATTTCCCGAACTGTTTGAATGGAATTAAATCATAGTTGTAACAATCGTAGTTTGTGCCAACTGAAAATCATATGAGGTAAATGAACTCTACTTATTGGTGATTCACAATTCTTTTACACTTTCATGCATGTATCTCTTATTGATTGTCAATAGTTTCTCAGCTTGTCTCTGAAAAAATGTTTTTGTTTAATATTTTGTGTTTTCGGTGTTTCTGAACAATCAGTACTTGATTATAAATATGACTCCATTTCTTAAAATAATTATTAGGTAAAACGTGTTGTGTGGGAACCTAATAGAAAACCTGAAGAAGACTTGGCATTGTTAGGGCGAATCGATTTAGCTATCCTCAATTGTGTGTCAACTTACTCTGCTGCGGTGAAACGTGAACGGGATGCAAAGAATTTACCCAGTATGTTTTTCGGATTAACTATTGAAAATCAAAGAGGATTGGAAGTATTGTGCAATTCGACAAATAATGATGCCAACTACTGGTGGTCAAAACTGTACAGAAAATAAGTTCTTAGTGTATCATAAATATGTTAGTGTTTTCTCCATTTCTTAGATTGTATTATTCGCTTGTTAACTTTTTTATCATTATAAAACTCGCATTTATGTCATAGTATCCGTGCCTCGTTAATACGTGACAAGTTAAGATTCATAGCTTTGCACTTATAGTAATAAATAAAACATACATTTATGTTTTCGGCACAAAATTATTACAATATTTCGACCAATTGTCAAGAAATACATAAAACATATAGATCATCAATGTAGGCGGTCTATGTGGATTTATTTATATTTATTTATTTTAACGCATAGGTATAGGTACAATGAGGCACCAAGTACATATGTGCCACACGAATCTCAATTGATTTGTGTGAGGGCTGTGATACTGCCCGGGTGCCCAAACCGAAGTAGGTGGTTTTCTTGGGGGGCCACACCCCGAGCCTTCGACCTGAACGTCTGACCCACAAGGCAGTGGAGCATCGTAAGGAGATACAGTCCCATGGTAGCCGGTGACCAACGATTGGTTCATACGCCATTTGTTCCCGCAGGATACTGGAGCCAGCCCATGTGCACCATTGGTTTGGGATCGGTTAAAGCGCCGGAAATTCGCTTTTGGTCCTCTCATTTTCGAAAACAACAGTAATGCCACGAGAAGGCAGTGAGTAGGACTTCCCTGGCAGAGGCTATATACGCGTGGCCATGTGAGAGCATTTCGAGAGGGAGAGCGGACTCTCCCCACTCTCGACCGTACCAGGGTATTTGGGGGCGATCTATGTGGATGGTCTCGGTCTACTCATGTTGATCGATCTGGCTTACATCGAGATCACATCCCGAGGCTAATACTTGACGTGAATTATCATTTCAAGATACCGTATTGTACAGGCATGACATTATTAAAGAAGTGTACTAGTAATAATAGTTTGGGGAAATAGTGCAACCACCGATGCATGTGTCAATCCATGGCGTGCTACGATTAATACGCGTTGTTTGATCTTAGGATAGCTCACTAAACTGTTCGGCATTCACTGGCTTACCTGCTGGATGGTTTGATCGGAGCTCAACTTACAGATCATAGGTAGACGGTAAATACGTTAGAGGGGCAGATAGCACTGACGACTACAATGGACACCTTGTCGAAACTTAAGACTTAGATCCAGAAGCAGTATCCTAACATATTTTAAAGCACTGCTAGATGGTACACAAGGCCACGTTATTTCGACTTTGAGTGCCAAGGGAATATGTTGGTCGGCAATTATTGAAGGCTTCGGTTGTCGGCCACAACCGTCAGGGCATTCGTTTCGTGTTCATTACAGATGGAAAAGCCGGGGCGCACTCTGATGGACATAGTCAAGCGCCATCTACCACACTTGACAAACAAAGACTAGACCACAATGTTACACTAAGTCACCAGTTTCCCTCAGATGGACCTGTGTCAGACGACAGATGATACTAAACTTCAAGAGTCGCACCGTACTTCTCACACATAATGTCTTACCGTCTACCGTGTCAACCTAATAATGTCCCAGTAGCCAAAAGGAAGACGGATAAACTCTGTTTTTTTGTCTAATAAATGTGCCACAAACATCTCAGCATCCTATAGATCAATCCATTAGAGGTTAACATCGTACGGACTAGTATAAATGAAGGTAGTGGTGATGGTCGTCTCGTGAATGCTGCTAAAGGGTCGTGTTTTTATGTTGAGAATGGATCTGTTCCAATTTGGTTACACTAATACTGCGCTGCCATTCTGGTTACACAAAATTCTATGACGTTTTGCTATTATGTAGTTTTAACGTTCATTAAGAGTCGAGGAAGTGTAGCATCCTTCAAAAAATGCATTTTTGTAGGATAAATCTTAGCTTTCAGATGTTATGCTGAACATTGAAACAAATGCTGTTATGAAGTCAGACTTTGGTTGGCATAATTTGATTTACAACTGATTGATCAATGGGTAGTGACCAATGTCATGTGTGTCAGGTCGGATCGGATTACATCAATCGAGTTGCGATTTGGTCAATAGTCGACGTCGCCTGTAATATGTCGAGATGTTGAAGGTAGTCGACAGAAATCCCTGAACCTGGGTCTCAAGCTATTTAGCTTTCGACAGCAAGGGTTACCTGTAATCTTGAGAGAACCGGTGCCCTCAGACGGATTCGATCTCGAAAGCTTGTGCAGCTTTCAATTTCGTGTCGAACTTATATTCTGTTTAAGCTAAGTCAGCCAGTCTATTTTGACTGTTTTTCATAATTGAGTTAAAACCAGGGCACATCCAGTTTGTTTTGCATTATCAAAGAATAATATCCAAACACTTGTTTGTTCACTTTAACTCCCCAAGATCACCGAGAAGTGGTTTTGGAAATTAATTATCAAACTTGAAGTTTTTATCTGTGATAGTTTCGCTTCGGTCTTTCCAGGTTCTGTTGTTTAACCTTATCACAATCCCTCCTTTCTTATCTTGTGGTGTATTTCACGGCATTTAGATTCACTGGCCTTCTTGTATGACAGGGGAAGAGGCGGGATAGAACGTCATTGAGCGTCTTCACTTTATCATGTATGTGTTGAGTAACCACACAACACCAGCTAACTGTTTATTTAGATAAATTGAAGCATTCATTTGTAACACAATATGAACTCAGTGAATGCCTGAGATATCGTAGGACCTGAATGTGTTAGACGTCCTTCCGGTAAGCACTTTATTTCACACCGCTATAAAGCTTAACCGTCAGTTTTAGTTCACGATCATTTATTCCGAGTTTCAGCCTCCGGTCGAAGGCTATGATGAATGCCCATTATTCCGTTCATTTAGTAGAAGTCAAACTAATTTTTCCCGTGATATTGAATGAAAACCTGATTTTTATAAACAGGCCTTTACCGAAAACATTTGTAGATATAGGTAGGTTTCACTAAAAATGTCAGTTTTTTTCGCACAAGAGAAAAGCAACTTATTAAAATGTGTCAGTAGCGATAAAAGTAGGTGGTAGTGAACGTATTTTATGGTTCATGAGTGCAATAGGGATAATTTACTGTCAGTGATAATGACTCAAATTCTAGCGTTCTCCGAGAAATATTCACCACGCCTACAAGACTATTTACTCAACTTTCAAAAGACCTCGTTTTAACTAGTTTTTGCTGAAAAGAAACTTTACTGAGGCTTCAGACCTATTTATTAGATTGCTCAGATCTAAAAAAAACTATGGGTAGTACCAACTAGTCCATCTCACGATTCCGTTATCAACTGCTTACCAGTTAGTTGACTCATGGACACATTTTTTGTCAATAATTAGTTTGAATTCTACCTTCTAATTGATATATTTTATTCTCTTCCTTTGCAAACAGTCGCGTTATGTCAACCAATGTTTCTGGTGTTCATTCTCACGCTCTTTTTTCCTTTCTATCTCTTTTAGCACCACGATTGTAAAGCTCAAATGTGGAGTTTGGGGAATTGTGGGTTCGTCAACGTCACAGTTTGTACGAGCTGCCATTTCTAAACAGGATATAACAGTAGTAGACTCATAGTACAATGCTAAAACAAACCCACCTGTTAACTTATTGGTATATTTGCATGAATATTTTATCACATATTTTGACTGTATTTATTTAGTAACTCAAACTGAGTAGTATATTATCTGTTAACTCATGTTGCAATTTGTTGATCATATATGTAAACATGGTGTGTGGCTGCTGTTAGAATTATACACATTATAAACTCTGGTTACGTTGGATTTGTGCTCCAAAAATATCTTTAAAAAAGTGACATACTTGTAAATAAGTGTATGGAATTGCCAAACCGTGAGGAAATGACAAAACGTTCATACAGAAGTCGTGAGTGTTTCTTCATACAAAACCTTTTGTTAACACAGAAGGTTGAATTCGTTTAAGTTTCCCTTTCCTTCCCGTTTGTTGTGGTAAATAAATCCTCAAAATAATTATTTCTGTATGTCTAATATTGGTGGTGACCTCACTAGTTTTACTAAACGCATCCTATCTTGAGGTGCTTGGTTACGTATTCTTACAGAATCACGAGTGAGTACGTTATGCTACTCATTATTCACAACTACTAGACAACTTAGCCCGAACGCTTATCGACATATCTCAATTTTCCAAATATATCTACGAACTCATTAAATCCTAGCTTCTGATTTTACTAGGTTGGTACCCTTCGATCATAAAAGTATTATGGCTAATGCGTTGTTAAATCCCGAATATCCGTTGCATTTTTAGCAGCGAGATCGACGTGATTTGGTACGTCGAAAAACACTGTTTCTTGTGGTGACGTAAGACATATTTTCTTTGTACATTACTTACTTACGCCTTGTTAAGTTTGCTTACATTGTTCCTACTCGTTTCCTTTCTACTCTTTTGTATATTGTTTTGTACTACTTATTTACATTCAGTAAGCAATTGTATTTCCAACAATTTTACACCTATGTTGTAACGCAAGTTGTAGTGTATTATTCTGAATTATTCACATATATTTATGACGTTTATTGTACTTATCATTGTATTTATCATTATAATTACTGTACCTTAATCACTGTAACGTTTATCCACAGTTTCGTGCATTTGTTTAAACGCAACAGTTTCCATATTGTTTTGCTCTTGGTTCGGATTTCGGTTGTTCATAAACTGCTATCAAATTTAGACACAGCTATCAGCTGTCCTTTGTACTATCGTATGTTATAATTATTCTTTATGTTACTGTTACAGGAAGCCTTTTATCTTTATACTTGAAGCACGCGTTTAAACGCCACGGACACCTCACAAGTTGAGGTATGTAACTAAATTTTGTGTATTATTCAATAAAGAACCGCTATTATAGACAAGTCGTTGTTTTGGAACATCGGTTTCGCGCGTATCTCAATCAGGTCAAGTAAACGCTTCGATAGAACTAACACGCCTGTTACTCCCAATGAAGCATAGGCCGCCGACCAGCATTCTCCAACCCACTCTGTCCTGGGCCTTTCTTTTTAGTTCCATCCATTTCTTGTTCATTTTTCTCATTTCTATCTCCATTTCCCGACGTAGTGTGTTCTTTGGTCTTCCTCTCCTCCTTCGACTTGTCTTGTGACGCAGTTCGGTGCTTTCTTCAATGTATGTCCTATACACTTCCAGCGTTTCTTCCTCCACTGGGATCTGATTTGTTCTCTCTCATGGTAGGTTGTTGCTAATAGTGTCTGACCAACGGATCCGAAGTATTTTGCGTAGACAACTGTTAATAAACACCTGTATCTTCTGGATAATGGCTTTTGTAGTCCTCCAAGTTTCGGCCCCATACAGTAGAACTGTTTTGACATTTAAACGTACTGAGAATTCTTCGTCTCTTTATTTATCTCACCTCCAAAATGACGGTAAAGACTCTCAAACTGTTTAAGATTAAAACAGAGCCAGTGTTTTCAAGTCTATGTTATTCTGAACTGATGATATCAAAGCCCAGTTCTGCAACGCAGAATCTGAGTTCAAGGAATGCGGTGTCACATACTCGAGCGCATGATTCTTCGAAGTGAAGGAACTACTGCACGGTTTTAACAGGTATATCTACTAGTGATATTTTAGAACCTCACGTCTATCTCTGACGATGAAACCCATTCGCGACTGCATTGTTTGCTGCCGCATACCTGAGGCATACAACAAGTTGTAGTCCGGTTACCGATACTCAGCAAGAGTGCTTGTGTGAAGACCGTTATAAGGAAGTCGAAGAGATTAGTGATCAGCAAGTAAAGTGTGTTCTTGACCTTCCATCGAATGTTGCTGAACAGCAGTGCTGTACACCAAAATACATAGCCAGGATTTCGCTGCATTTTAAATATACAATAATGTAAGTGAAAGCGTGCCAATCGACTATGAAACGCTTGCAACTTGAGATGAGGCTTTAGGCTGTCGGTAAGAGCGTTCTACCAACCCGTTCGCTTGTGAGTGATAAGCTATTGTGCGGTTCATAAAGGTGTAGTCAAACAAATGCAAAGTTCAAATGCGAACTGGCTCCCATGGTTTATAGTGAGGGTTGAAGTGTGATTGGAATTTTCCAATCGTCTTTCGATGAAGTCGTGGGTCACCGTTTCAGCTGTAATTTTCTTGGTGACTCCTTATCCTCGAGTGAGATGGTCTACATAAGTTAGGAGATAAGATTATATATTTTTGAGTCTGGTAAAGGTTCTACCAAATTCAGATGAACACGATCGAAACAAGCGTCGGGTTTTATGAATGAGCACAATGGACATTCATTGTCTCTAATTATCTTAGATTTCTGGCCGTGAACTCCCTCTCGTCTCTATTTATCCCAAGCCAGCAAACCCCTTCCCTAAATCCAAAAAAAGTCGTTTCCGACTCAATATTTTGTAATGTTTAGAGTAATGCCATGTTGTTACAGATAATTCCCCTCAAATAACTTCCGTCGGCTTAAGTCGAGGTTGGGACTTACGTCGCGATAATTCCAAACAAACGACTGATATAAAAACATCAGCAACAACGAAAATACGGTAAGCGGGTTTGAGAAAACTCTGTAACAGCTTAGGTTGATCTCAAGCAACTAAGCCTATATCAAAACAACATAGTTCAGATATTTATTCACTTCTTTATTTTGTTTAGGCGTTATATTTCTAATTATCTTATATTGTATGTTGAGAGGTTTTGTTTGTCTGAGTAAGGAATCGCACGCTCCACTGTGACTGCACGAAGATCAAAAGAAAGACCTATTTTCCTACGAGTCTGGTTTCTTCTATTAATAACGCGAGGGTTACCATAAGGCATGAACATTCACGTTACAACGAGTCTATATTCACCGAATGTGGTGGTCGATTTTCCGTTTTCCACATGCAAATTGGAAACCGAATCTTAAAATGCCCAAAGTTATTCTTCAAAAAAAACTAACTGTGCGGGATGGATAACTTTCGTCATCGCATCAGTGGTGTATTACAGACGTCAATTTCCACTGGCTACGGTTGCCACCAACGCGTTTCAGTGGAAAATTTTTCCGAAAGATTAGTCTTGACAGAGGGGCTGAGGACAGTGAAACCACAGGATTAAACACTTGTGAAGTTCAGAAAAATGTGAAGGTGGGAACTGTTTAACATTTACCAAAACTAAAGGCGAAATAACTTTTACTAATCTGACGCGGGCGAAAGTTGTTGCAAACCTGAAAGTAGAGAAATATAACATTTATTCACTTTAAATGAAAAGGGAGATGTCATATACCTGGAGAAATTGGCTAATATATTCAGACAGAAACACAGGAAATCGTTGTTGCGCCACTAAATGAGAATCGATAACTTTATAATGAACAAATAATGGATGTTTGATACGCGGAAAAAAACTGAATGCTTAAGGCATCCGGTCACATCAACGATGGCTAAAGCTAGATATTTTCGCTGACGGAAAGGTCCATTGATTCTTGGACATTTCTTGACACCTAACATCTTAAATCCCTCAACGTTTTTAAGCAAAAAATTTTGCATTTATTCTAATGAAAGGTGACTGTTTCAAATGTGCATGGAAATATGGAATGAAATAGGTTTGATGACTGATAAATGAGGGGCGAATCGGGCTTGACAACATTACATCCAAATGATTGTAGCGGTAAATAATTCCCCAAATCAAATAGCTCTGTAAGTTTTCGACATTGGATGCTGACCACAGTTTTAGTGGACTCATCTAGCTGAAGGCGCTCGGTCAAGCATCCGCACCAGATCACGTGTGGGAACGCCGTGCTCAACATCTGCCGCAATCGCTAGCCAGATTAGTGCAAACGATCCTCGATATATTGATAGCTTATCAAATATATCTTCGATCTCCTCACTTCTGTCTTTTGATTTTACTTGGTGGGTGCGCTTCGTATTAGAAGGTGTTACTGGTTAAAGCGTTGTCAAACTCCGAATACCTGTGGCATCTTCATTGGTGAGCCCGACGTGATCTGGTACACTATATTGTAAACTGTGAGTCTGTTCCTTTTTGTGATTTTATATATCATTGTCTTATTTTAATTTTTTTAACATTGTGATATTTCTTTTCCCTTGTTTTTGGGTTTATATATATATTTCCTACTCGTCCACTTTTCGTACTTGATATATTACTATGACTGAACAAACCCATAAAGTATTTAAGTTAAAGACTGTGTCCCCACCCTCTTTCCAACTTATGCATTTCTGGCCAGACAACATCAAAACCTGGTTTTGTTACGCAGAAGCCGACTTCTTCGAGCACGGTGTGAACGATGCGCGTACACAATTCCTCGCAGTATTCAAGGCACTACCGCGCGAATTTAACACCTAGTATGTTTACTAGTGATGTTTCTGATCCATACCAAACCCTGAAACATGCCATCCTTAAACGCGGAGATCTAACCGATCGACAAAGGTTAGACCAACTCCTCAACAACATCGACCTGCAACACGGTTCTGTCACAGACATGTTGCAAAGAATGCGAGAAGTCATGGGCCAAAGAACCTTCGATGACGGCCTATTCAAACAACTTTTCTTATCCAAACTTCCTCAACAGGTGCAAGCTGTTTCGGTCTCGTTCCAAAACAACGCCGTAGACGAGCTAGCTACATCTGCCGACCCCATTCTCGAAATCACTAGGTCTTCTAACGCCGAGGTTTTTTCAGTCAAAGAAAAGCCTCAAACGACCCAGAATGACATAACACAGTTATGTCATACACTTACGCGTTATCTCAAACTCTGTAACGACCGTAAACGATCACTTACGCCGCGGAGAAGCACATCACGTAGGCGATCTGTATCTAGAACTCGAGAGACGGATAATCCTGATTGGTGCTGGTACCATAACCAGTAGGGAATGTCTGCCAGAAATTGCAGAAAACCCTGCAATTTTCCCAACGCGAAATCCGTCGACGCGAAGAACGTTTCGGGAAACTTCCAAGCCTGCACGCGTTAACGGCGACCGTAGCCGGCGAACATAGCCGTGATTTATATGTCACTGATGTGATAACGAGAGTTCGCTACCTCGTAGATACTGGCGCAGAGGTTAGCGTTCTTCCAGCGAATTCCGACGACAGACTACACGAGCCTGTTTTAAATCTACAGGCGGCAGACGGAAAGCCTATCGCTACTTATGGCCAAAGGTATGTTTATCTTAACGTGGGTTTACGCAAACCCATTCACTGGATTTTTGTTGTTGCAGATGTTTCCATGCCAATCATTGGTATGGACCTTCTACAACACCACAACTTAATTATCGATACGCGCAAACGGAGGATAGTAGACGGAAACACTAATTTATCTGTTTGCCTGACTTCTTTTTCTGGTTGCAGGTTATCTCCAGACACTATTAAGCACACTATAGACCCCTTCTACCAACCATTTACCAATCGCAACCGAAATTGCCGTGTGTAACCAGCAATGTTACACATCACATCACGACTACAGGACCACCTGTCTTAGCGAAAGCACGCCTACTGGCCCCCAAAAAGTTAAGGTTGGCGAAAAACGAATTCGACCATATGATAAACTTAGGAATCATACGACCGTCAAATAGCCCATGGGCATCTCCGTTGCACATAGCCCCTAAAAAGGACAGCAACGATTGGCGTCCAACTGATGACTATAGGAGATTGAATGCAAAAACCATTCCCGATCGTTACCCGTTGCCCCACATTCACGATTTGACAGCTACCTTGAAGGGTGCAACTGTCTTTTCAAAAATTGACTTGGTAAAAGCTTATAACCGAATTCCTATGGCCACTGAAGACATTTCAAAAACCGCTATTATAACGCCCTTCGGACTCTATGAATTTTCGCGAATGCCTTTCGGTCTGAGAAACGCGGCACAGACTTTCCAAAGGTTCATAGATGACGTTTTTCGAGGTCTCAACTTCGTATATGCATACGTTGATGACTGTCTAATAGCAAGTCCGGACAGAGAATCACATCTCCAGCATCTGGACCTTGTTTTCGACCGACTACAAAAACATGGCATTACTGTAAACATTCAGAAATGCCAAATCAAAACCGAATCCTTAGACTTCATAGGACACACCATAGATGCGCATGGCATTCGACCCCTTAGAACAAAATTGGCGGCCATTCTGGATTACCCAGAACCGACCACCATCAAGCAATTGCGCACGTTTAACGGTCTGGTAAGTTTTTATAGACGATTCATACCGAAATGAGCGTTACTTATGAAACCCCTTACCGACCAACTTCGTGGAAATGCGAAATCCATTAATCTGGATGACGCTGCACGAAAAGCATTCTCCACAGTTAAGGAACATATCGCTCGAGCAGCAATGCTTGCTCATCAGGACCCTAAAGCGCCCATTAGCATCTCAGTAGACGCATCCGACTAAGCAATCGGAGCAGTCTTACAACAATGGGTTAACCACTCCTGGCTACCTTTGGCATTTTTCTCTAGACGGTTGCTAGACACTGAATCGAGGTTCAGCACATTCGGTAGGGAACTCCTAGCTATGTATTGTGCTGTCCGGCATTTTCAACACTATATCGAAGTCCGTGAATTTACCATTTTTACCGACCATAAACCACTTACTTTCTCCTTAAGCTCTTCTTCGGACAAGTACTCACCACGTGAGTCTCGACAACTGGACTACATTTCGCAGTTTACTTCAGATATTCGACACATTTCTGGAGCAAACAATGTAGTTGCAGACGCCTTGTCTCGTATAAATTCCTTGAACAGTTCCCAAGGAATCGACCTTTTAAAACTCGCCCAACTTCAAAAAGAAGACAGTGATCTTCAGCACGAGTTGGCCTCAACAACACTTAAACTGCGCATTAAACAGATTGGAACAGGTAAGGAAACCTTACTTTGTGACACATCTACAGGTAGGGATCGCCCAATCGTGCCGAAACAATATCGACGCAACGTCTTCGATACGTTGCACAGACTTTCTCATCCAGGTGTTCGTGCAACCATCAAGCTTATAGCAGAACGGTTTTGCTGGCCTGGTATGAATAAAGATGTGAGGGAGTAGGCACGCTCCTGTGTAAGCTGCCAGAAATCTAAGGTTATTAGGCATAACAAATGTCCCTTAGGCTCGTTTAAAACTCCCGATGCTCGCTTCGACCATGTTCATTTGGATTTGGTAGGACCTTTACCAGATTCGAATGGATATTCTTGTCTTTTAACATGCGTAGACCGTTTTACTCGATGGCCAGAAGCAGTACCCATCAAAGACATTACTGCTGAAACAGTGGCCCGCGCCTTCGTCGAGAGGTGGGTAGCAAACTTCGGCTGCCCAACAACCATTACTACAGATCGTGGACGTCAGTTTGAATCTGAACTGTTCCGTTGTCTGACCATGAAACTAGGAATCACTCGCATTCGAACGACGGCCTACCACCCACAAGCAAACGGGTTAGTAGAACGTTTTCACTGACAACTAAAAGCGTCACTATCAGCCTCAAACATTTCTCAGTGGACTGACGCTCTTCCACTAGTCTTACTAGGCATACGCAATGCAGTGAAATCTGGCATTGGACACACTGCATCTCAACTCGTTATATTACGACCCTTCGACTTCCAGGAGAGTTCGTGGATCCTTCATCCTCTTCGATGGACATGGATCTAACCTCCTACGCGAACAGGCTTACAAACGCAATGCGTTCAGTCAAACCTGTTTCCACTCGACCACAATCAGCTGATGTTTTCGTTCAACCTGACTTACTACATAGTACACACGTTTTCGTGCGTCGAGACTCGCATCGACGACCTCTCGAATCAACATAGGAAGAACCTTTCAAAGTCCTTCAACGCGAATCTACGTATTATATAATCGACAAGAACGGAACCAACGAAAGCATCAGTATCGATCGCCTCAAAGCAGCGTATATAGAAGGAAATCCTATTCACGTCGATTTTCCTTCAATACAATCGCACGACACAACTCCTGCACTTATAATACCTCAATCGACAGCAGACGCACACGTTGATACTTAGACAGTATCCGAAAATAAACTCAAAACAACGCGTTCTGGAAGAACTGTAAGATCTCCAGAACACTTGAACGATTACTGCACGTAAGACACAATTTAACATTTTATATCCTCTCGATTTTCACTGGTACTATATATAATTTTTTTTAAAAAAACCCGAATTTGATATGCCTATATATTATTATTTTTTTATTTCAAAAAAGAAAAAACAAAAAATAACAATATTATAAGAATCCTTTTTTACGCTGTTACGTGAGCATGAGTTTATTTTCCATTTTTTCCGCTCGCTTTGTGTTTTTACGCGCGTACGAATGTATTTCGGCATGCACTTACATATTTTTCTTTTCTTTTCCAGGACGACTGGAAGAGACGATGAAAAGAACGATGAAGTCGCGAGAAACGAAAATCTGCATTATACCTTTTTTTTACTATATTGTACATCATGGTCCATTATAGTAAGAAAAGACGATCAGACGCTGCTAAACCTAGCAAGCTATCAGAAGAGTGTTTACCAACGAAAAACTCGTTGGGTTTAAACTTCTGGCTGGCTGGGTCATCACTACCCCACTAGGGGGGGAATGATCTGTAGCGGTAAATAATTCCCCAAATCAAATAGCTCTGTAAGTTTTCGACATTGGATGCTGACCACAGTTTTAGTGGACTCATCTAGCTGAAGGCGCTCGGTCAAGCATCCGCACCAGATCACGTGTGGGAACGCCGTGCTCAACATCTGCCGCAATCGCTAGCCAGATTAGTGCAAACGATCCTCGATATATTGATAGCTTATCAAATATATCTTCGATCTCCTCACTTCTGTCTTTTGATTTTACTTGGTGGGTGCGCTTCGTATTAGAAGGTGTTACTGGTTAAAGCGTTGTCAAACTCCGAATACCTGTGGCATCTTCATGTTGTTTTTTCATAATATGGGGTGAAAAGAAGGCTTCATCACTGCCAACAAAATTCTGAGTGATATAGGTCGAGAGGGAACTGCATGAAAACCATAAGTGCAACCATCTTGGTGGCTTCTCGAGAATTTATCACTGCTAAGGGAACTTCAGGTTCTACTCTGCTTATCATATTGTGTTTGTGACTCTTGAGCTACTCTCACTAGTGGATTGAACAAGGCCTGTTGTGCAGATAGCACAAAAAGACAATGAGTGTGGTTAAACTGCGCTTTATGCACGTGGAAATCTGTAAAAAGTAAGTTTCCTCAAGGTATAATCCTCTATCTAATTCGTCTTTTATTTTATGTAAATTACTTACAAACTGTAGCAGAGTAATCTATTCCACTCTTTGCAGATTGTATCAAGATTTAGGGACTCACATAGAGTATGCCAGATTGAATAATATTACCGATGAAATAAATCCACAAGTTGAGTGGATGTATGAGAGGTCATTAGAAGTCAATTTAAACATGAATTTAGCGATGCAGATATAATTCATGTCACTACGCAATAAGTGAAATTCTATTACCTGAAGTAACAAATCACAGAGATCCATGAGTCATAAAAAGCAATTACTTTAGACCTAGTAGAAACTGTCAGTCTACCGCTACCGAAGGTTTCAGGTCTTTATTGGTTATTGGTAAGTCATTTGTTTACTTGGACGAAGAATTGCTCAGGGTAATATCAGCGCTTTCCGTTGATCTTCACATTGCTACGGATTAAAAGGACTAATATAGGTCGATTGATCTTCCATCCTTAATACTGAAGGCTTGGCCAATTTTGATGGACAAATTAATCTGTTTAATTTAAATAAATGGTACATTCCACTAAAAATTCGAATCACTTCACAGTGGTCCATATCGCTATGTACTACACGAGCATGATGACAGATATACTTTGAGAGTTTCTTGATATATTGCTTATAACACTATTGCACAGTTCTATACTAATTTTTGAATTTGCTCAAGGTCGTGCTACGTGTAACGACCTTGAGAATGAGGTACGCTATCCTTGCATCAGCAAGTTTGATTGTTTCATCCATCGTCGTAACGAATACCTATTACCGCAAGAAACAGTTTTACCCTACTGTCGTGTACTTGACTAATAATCAGCCATCCCTCTCTGTAAGCTTTTTAAAATGTCTAAAACCTCCATCAGATCCTCCTCTTTCAATGTGTTGTTATACTATTCTTGGTCGTAAAAGCACTCACATATGCTTTCTTCGGTCGGCTTCAAAGAGCAGAAGTGGATGTAAGTTTAATTAGTGATTTATCACCCGTGTTTAGAATCTTGTTTCACAGTCATGGTATGCTTTCTTCGACATGTGCTTGGTTTTTGCATTCTTCCAGAACGAATTGGGAGTCGAATTTCTTTTCTTGTTCGCTATACTTTTATTTGTCAGAGCCTTTCACTGGCTGATCGAAGAAAGGGTCGATTATGTAAAGTCTATTAATAATTCTTATCGGTTTTTAGATGGAAAGGTCTCCTGTCATTAGTGTTCTGTTTCACCTTCGAACAATGAGTAGGTTTATATTTTAACAATTGATTTTCCAGTGCTTATTACTCTTCTAACTCTCGTGGACGTATATTTCATCAAAACAGCCTACTGGAAGCCTGCTACCCACGGAATATCCGTACATTTGGCTTTGGGGATAGAGGTTTGAATATTATTAACTTTGTTCATACCTTACATTTGTCTCTAATTGTATACTTTGGCTGAATAAGTGAACAGGTTTTATGTGTATTAGGTTTCACTGTCATTCTGGGTATGCATCAATGGTCACCTTAAATATCAAACGGATTAATTGTGCGAAAAAAATGTTTTTTGTACTTGCCACGTCACTGTCTACTGTAACTTACGTTAGTTGGCAGGATAGGTATAAAACATAGGAAGCATTGGTGTTGTCAGTATTCAGTCTAAACCATCTATGAATTTATGGGTTGTGAGATAATGTTTTCTTTGCGGTATGATCGGTGAAACTCTATTTTATGGACGACCTTTGAACGTACGTTTAAGTGACCTTGAGAACATTAGCCAATCAGAAGAGAGTTGGTATAAAGTAAAAATATATTATGAAAAACTGATGAATTACAATGGATATTCTTCTTTCACATGATTTAGGAACTTGTTAAGGTTGGATGAAGGTTCAGAAGTTCTGAAATCATAATGCATGCGGTATAGGAACTCGTCCATATGGCTCCATAATAATTGTCCTCTGGAACCGTGGTAGGGTCTTAAAAAATACTTCAGCCTAGACCACATGCCTTCAATATTGTTTGTATGAATCCCGTCATTGGATCGAGAAAATCACGTATATTCACGGAAGTGTTACTTACCCAATCTTCCTTGATAAAACGTCCTTTGTTGTATTTTCGCTTTCTAATTACTGTCTCATCTATTTCCACTATCTTTCCAACTCCCCCAAACGATTCATGTACTTGTGATCGCGCAAAGAAAGTGCCAGTTCGAGCATATAGTACAACGAAATGCAATATCATCACGGTGGTCTGCACATCGTGCTGCAGTCATTTGATTGCCGCAGTCACAGACACAGGAACTTCTTAATAGTCCCGTCTGTTATAGTCGCTCAACAATCACCTCTTCTCTGAAATCTGCTGTAAAACGATCGAATGTGAGCATCTCGAATCGAACTTAGCGCCGTGACCTTGAACTTCCTCAAACGCCTCTGATTGGCTCGTCCATAAATTAGAGTCCTACCTCTTAGTGGTACGTCCTAATCGAATGTTTCCCCTGAATGAGTTTATAAGGGATTAGTAATGGTTGGTTGGTTCTCAAAGAAGATTAAAATGAAGACTTGCTGTTTTTATAAAGTAGAAACTAACTAATCAACTAAATGTTTATGTAGGAGTCTAGAGGTGTTCCAGTACCCAAATCGTAGATTGGACAATTTTGAAGAAACAACTGTACATAGACTATTTAGACCGTCGAACAGTTTTGAACTAATTGAATTGGTAAAATCTAACTGTCACTTACCAGCTAACTTGTGAGGCACTAAGTAATTTGTCAGTTTTGTATTGGTAAAAGACTATTATCGAATGTGTATCAATCTGATCGTACGTGCAAACTGACATACAAGCCGTCGTCGTTTTCCGAATATATTATTATGTTTGAAAATGAGTAGTTCTAGGTGTTATGAAGTTATTTTCTTGTAATTTATGTCATCATTGTTCATTCAAGGTTAGATAAATCATTAAAGTTTCCATACTGTCGACTGCATTTGAACCGTATTACAGTGTTGACATTGTCTGAAACGCTCTAAAGATTGATGATCATTGATTACGAATCTTGCATCACATAACTCATCGTTAATCACAGTTTTGGAGATTCACTTTTCACCTTTTTTAAAATCCCAAACATCTTGTTACTAATATGTTATCTCCATATTCACTTGAACTATTCCATGTTTTTACAAACTGAATGATTTGAATTAATGCACCATTAAGTATAGCTCTATCAGTGAGTTAGATATTACTTCGACAATATCAATATTGCAAACGTAGTAAACGGCTGAATTATTTTGTTCCGAAGTTTTCTGTCTTCTCTTCAGCCATAATATCCAACTTAATACTGCATTTTCCATATTCTTAAGTTAGACGTAAATTGATTGGGCTGTTGTCTTCACTCACCGTTTACTGACGACCTAGTACAGCTGTCATTATAGGCAAACAATAAGGATGTATGGCTTAGAAAATCCATTACCTATTATTATAATCTAAGTGTTTTTAGGTACTTCATGCAAGCGACTTGTTTAAATAGGTTTAGTTTAACACTGGATCATTTGTTTTTCAATATTTTCAGTATTTCATTTTAATATTGAGTCTTCTATCGACTACTGTACGTTATATTTTACATTCGATTGACTCTATGCGAGAACATTCCTGGAATAAGAAAGCTACATATCTCTTATATGTGGATATTCTCATTGGATTTATTCGTTTGGCTGTGTATGTTGAGTTTACGTTCATCATGTGGTCACTGCATCCGTTTCCTTTGTTTATCGCGCGACCTATCTATCTTAGCATCAGATCACTAAAAAAGGCGATTCGAGTAAGTTTTTGACTAAGGATTTCACAGTATTCGTGATTTTGGTCATACATTTTTGCATGAATGACTAACGCAATCGTATTTGAATTGTCTTTATGTTCTGGTCAGTTTCACTCCGTGATTAAAAACCTGTACATTCTGTCGCTGAACACTGTCTTCTTCTTAGCCTTCAATATAGATCTTGTATATTTGTTTGCTCGCGTTAGATTTATTTTACAAGCGAAAAAACCATTTACAATGTATTAAGACATGTGTTAAAAAATAAATTAAACATTTAGATCCATACCTTCAATCTGTTATTGCAAATTTAAAAACAATCGTAGATAAATATTACAAAGATATCATAATTTGCTGTTCGGGATACTTTTGTCGACTCTGAAATAAGACTATCATTAGTCTTCTGGAATTTTTTGCTTACCGTTGTTCAAATACTATTACTTTATTTATTTATTATTTATTTCAACACATATATATTGGTACAAGGAGGAACCAAATACATATGCGCCACACAGATCTCATTTAGTATGTGTAAGGGCTGTGATACTGCCCGGTTGCCTAAACCGAAGTAGGTGGTTTTCTTAGGGGGCCACACCCCGAGCCTTCGACTTGACGATCTGACCCACAAGGCAGTGGAGCATCGTAAGGAGATGCAGTCCCATGGTAGCCGGTGACCAACGATTGGTTCATACGCTATTTATTCCTTCAGGAAACTGGAACCCATGTGCACCATTGGTTTGGGATCTGTTTAAAGCGCCGGAAATTCGCTTTTCGTCCTCTCATTTTCGTAAACAACACCCCCGCCACGAGAAGGCAGTGAGTAGGACTCCCCTGGCAGAGTCTATATACGCGTGGCCATGTGAGAGCATTTCGAGAGGGAGAGTGGACTCTCCCCACTCTCGGTCGTACCAGGGAATTTGGGGGCAACGTTGGGCCTATACTATTACTTACCCAATATTAATAACGCAGTCTAATTAAAAGTTGCAGTCCAGACATTCAAAACATGAAGAATTTATTTCACTTGGAAATAAATTTTCGGATATTTAGTATAGTAATAGAAATTATTGAATTCATGAGACACACATATCTCTAATATTAAGGCGACACGTGGAGTTGGTGATAAATAACCCGACCGTAGCTACTACCTTAACATGTTAGTCGGGCTTGTCTATCGTTTACTTACCCAAGCTATATAGGCTGGAACACATGTTTCTTTCTATCCTATCATAAGAGGCAGGTCGGTTGCAGAATGGTATGACTAAACGTAGAAACTTAAGGTCAAAGGGTGAAGTCGTACTGTTGACTGTAGAGGAGTGTGACACCAGTAAGCTGTTTCCCTCAGACAATCAGCATCTTCAGCGATGCTGCCTTTTCATTACGGAAGTGGCTGTCACATCTTATCTTACCCCATGGATTTCCGTCTCTAGCAGTAAAGCATTTTTAAGTGGAGATCTAACATCAAAAGTTTTCCATAAAAAGGCTATTGATGCTTTCTAGGTCTCCAAATCTCCTTTATAGGATACAAGTACTGTCATTCGTTTGATCTCACTTTATCAATGTAAACAAACGGCACGATTTACCCTCCGAGTATCTGAAAACTCCACTGCCATTTTCTAAGGCTTCACTGATGTATATACAGCACTGATTTCTAAAGCAGAATAGGATCTCCTAGACAGGATTCCAATAGACATTCGCTTGTGCGCTGTCCAATTAATCGAGACAGTAAGAACTCGAAAAGATGGGGATACACGCCGTTGCTTGTTTGTTGTCTCTGCCTACGCTTCCATTTATTGAAGCTCTGATGAAGTCAAAGATAAATTTCATAGGAAGCTATCCAACTTCTTTCAAAAAACTAAACGCCATGATGTAGTGATAGTAGCAAGTGATTTCAGTGCTCAATTAGGTAAATTAAACCGAACCGAAAGGTACTTAGGCGATTCTTAAGGTGTTGCGGCTAAGCGAACAGATAATGTCAACCGTCTGTTGCAACTGTGTTCAGATAACCGTCTATTTCTGGCAAACACTAACTTCAAAAACAGAGAGAAACATCGTAAAACGAGGTAACCGCCGTAATTGACTCATCAACGGACTGTAATAGGTCACACTGCCATTAGCTATCGTTGGAGGGGCTCTATAGAAGACTGTCACTATTTCGGGATTTGGCCTGACACCATCTCTCTATGCTAAAGGAATGTGGCTACTTGAACCGATGTACATATGTACGTCGTGACTGTCTGGAGATAAATAATTTTTGCAAGTTTGAAATATGCGTAACTGTCTCATCCGCTAATATTCTCCGCACAAGAAGATCGAATAGCATACCAAAGTCAGATTAACCTAATGTGATGAGCATCTAAAAGTGGAGCTTCATTAACTGGATCGTTATGTGAAAAAATAAACTGTTATCACTAAGTGTGCCTGTTATAATTTAATTGTGTACAGACGAAAACGAATCATCGGAGATGGGAAACATATAATTTTCTTTTGAGTTGTTCTATACTCATATCAGTAAGCTAATGAGCACTGCCCACTCGATTTTCCGTAAAGTTGTAAGATTATGTAGGAAAAATATATTCGATTAGGTCAGTTTATAGTTATTCACAACGTAGAACCTGCCATGTATATCCATCGGTTCAAGTTAACAGCTCGTTGAATATTTGTTTGTGTGTCTAAGGTAAATGTTAACTCAATAACCAAGATTTAGATCTGTTAATGAAACATATACCTTCATCAAACGTTAGTAATATTTGTTCGTTAATCTTGTTTTCTTCCGGTGCTTAGTAATCAAGAAAACCATCTTTCTTCCAGCAGATCTAAGGTTTAAACTCCGCCCAACCCACCCCTCACTTAAAGTGTGGCTGCAAGCCGTGTTCATAAACTTGTTATCGGTAAATAATCGAAATGAATTTTTTCCTGTACATCTGACTGTTACCTAAAGTAGTGAAAGACTTCTCTCCCCTTAACATTATATACGACACTGACAATGTATAATCTAAGTAAAAACTTATTTCAATCGGATTTACAAAAACAGATTTGATTAGTTCTCATTTGCTTATGAGTTATGGAAGAGTTTCAGTTTTTTGGGATGTGCAACTGAATCGTAACCGAGATAATGGGAACCAAACTAAAATTTCTTTCTGTAAAGTTTGTTTGTTGTAAAATATTTTCCTGACTCAAAATAATTCTTACCAATTATATCAGTGTGTTCTTGTCAGTCAGTCAGCTGCAACGTAGGACCGAGAACATATGTACATCGGTCTAAGATGACATACCTCATTAGCACAATGAGATGAACACCAAATTCATAGAAGTAGTTGATTCAGTAGTGGTAATATATTCTTGAGCATTTAACAATCGTGGGTGTAAGCTTTTCTTTACAAACTAGGTACTGGTCAGATACGTTTCAATTTTCATAGCCCTTTTCTGTTATGATAATTATAACAGTAGTTCATCATAGCTACTGTGTTCGTAATAATTGTGGAGTTACAGGCTCATCCGTATTCCCCCTTATAAAAATTGCACATCAAGAAAGGATTTCATTTGACGTTTACTTAACAGTAAATATGGTGCTCATTCGTTGTATGACACCGTTTGTGTAGTTAATGCACATTTAAGAGATTTTTCCAGAACATAAGGTTTTACATTCATTTAGATTATCACCTATCATCAGTTTTATGTGTGATTACTGTAAGCATAATATAACTTGGGATCCTTTGATTATTCCTTTATGTAAAGGATATGTTGATGTCACGTCGTGCGATTCGATACATGAACACAGTTTTCCGCGATGCCACTCCAGATGATTTGGCTTCCTCCTCAGATACTGTTTGCATAATCTGTCGTGAAGAAATGAATCTTCAAACGGATAATACACCATCGGTTGGGACTTCAGCTCTTAAAAGGTTACCTTGTTCTCACATTTTCCATTTTGGTTGTTTACGTTCGTGGTTTCAACGTCAACAAACTTGTCCAACCTGTCGAATGGATGTCATTCGAGAAGCCAGAGTGCAAGAAAGACAGCGACAGCAACCTCATCGTTCAGCAACCACCAATAATGCACAACCAGACAGCTCAACAACTTCTGGTCCATCTAACTCAACTACAACATCATCTGTTGCAGCTAATAATCAAAACTTATCAGTGCCATGGATGGTAAGCTTCACCAGTTGACCTTCAGATTTATGGTGACAAGTCACCCATTCTTTGCGAACAACTCTAACTAAAAATCATAATAATAATAATAATATAGTAACGATAAAATGCTTAAGGATAATTCGCTTTACTTTAAGTGGACCAATAACTTAATAAGTACGGGATTTGGTTTAGGGCCGTCGGGCTACAGGTTCATACGTTACTGAACTTGGTTTTTGCAAACGTATAGTTATTCCAATGTTTGCATGTAATGGGACTCAAAGTGGATCACACAAATTTTTATCTAGCTTCTCCGTTTCGGTCCCCCTAAATATAGAAATTCTTAGTCTGTTTTTAGCCACGGAATTTTGTTCTAATTATTAACAATTTCTTTTCCTATTTACTGACCACTTAGTATTATACTATTCACTAGCGTGTGATATGAGAGCATGAAAGCCGCGGAAATTCAACAAAATATATTTCAGCTGGATTTGCTTGACAAATGAACTAATAAAAACAAAGTCTATTATTAGGTTGTACTATTTAAAAGTAACTTTGTTGCATAGTGATTTACATCTAGGTTCGGTTCACTTAAAGAGGATATTCTGAAATAACATTATGGAATTTGTGAAAATAATTGGGGCTTTTATTGAGGTAAGACAGAATATATATAAGCCATTAGAAATGTAGATTCACATTTTATCCAACTTGATGGGTTTCTGGAAGAGGTTTGGGACTGTGGTGATTAATTTATCAATACCTCCCTGCTTAATTTCGATAAATGTCCAAGCTTTTATTTTTTAATCAAAGATTAAAAAGATTTCTCCTTAGTACATTTTTACACCTGTTTTCTCACTTACAAAATAGTTGAAATTGGTATTGTTTGAGGAAGGTGGCACATAGTTATGTTTACCTAGTTATACTTTCGTTTTAAAAATAAAATTGTTTTATCCGCGGAAATTCTTAGATGACTTGTGTTCGCTACTGAAAACCCCGAATCCAACGACGTATAATAAAAGCATAAGGACTTTGATATGAATTTATTTGACACTGGAGATACGTGAATAAACTAATTTTTATGTAATTTATATACAGTCAGTTTCATATAATTTTAGCTGTTCAGTGTTTAACATCAACTAGTGAATATCTTACTGGGTGAATACATTTACAATATCATACAATTAAGTATTTATAATCAATAGATATAATTAATTGACCAAGTTATATAATCACTTAGGATGTGATTACATGTCACAGGAGACCAGTTGCTCTCCAATCGATTAAGTAATTGTTCGTGTTATCACATATTGTTACTGTTATTCAATATTTTGTTTGTTATTTAGCCTCCTGCAAATGCATTCCCGTTTTACCCGCCATTTATTCCTCCTACAAATAATTCAACAACCACACAAGCTCAGACAGTCTTTCCGTCTGTGTCTCCTTTATTCATACCACCCTTTATGGGCATGCCCATAATATATCCTGGTAAGTTAGGTGGAAAGTTTATTACACTTTTAACGGAACATCCTATTTATAACCACACAGTTTGGATGTTGTATATCATTTTAATTCGATATCGATCTCGCAAGCTCAGTTTTCACTTTATTTTTACATTCATACAGTTCTTTTTGATGTTAGAACAGCTAAAGTGGACTGTAATGTGTGTAATAATTATCATCATGCATTCTGTTCGTATTTTTGAACTATTCAACTTTCAAAGGATATTGTCAATGTATCTTGCACAATCGGGGTCCTGTGTTTATTATCAGTCTTTTTTAAAACAAAATATGAAAAAAGTGACTGACAGACTTAGCTGTATTTGGTTTTTGAAACAATTTTTATTAGTATTTACTAATTTCATTCACATGAAGATTTAAATTACCTGTTTTCATTTAGGTATCTCAACTTTCTGTAGAAGCATATTCTATCTTGGGTATCTGTCATCGACACGACATTTATGGACGATTAATTCGAAACAGTAAAGTATATATCCCCTATATTATTATTTGACCTTTTAAGTAAGAAGGGTGTTATCTGATTGTGCCTGTTATGTGATTTTACGAACCTATTGACTGTTAGAGTAGTAAAGTTATGACTGTAATTGATTATTCTCTGACTTTTAAAAGAATAATTTAGAAAGCCAAGAATGATCATTGATCGTTGTAAACGAAACATATAGTTTAAATTAGCGCACGGGATGTTTGTATTTCGAATGTTACTTAGCCTATGAGTACGGTGTGTGACTTTATAGTATTCTGTAAACTAGGCTTTTCTTATTTTCTTACCTACCAATTCGCATTAATGTAACCATTGTGTCACACTCCGCTTAGGTAACTTGTTCTCTAATGGAAATACTCCTATGCCAGAACCGCCCTCTGGACCACCTGAATCAACTGATGAAGCTCGTCTTCGTGCCAGTGCCGAAGCCCGTTTCACTGCTTTACGTCAAATAAATGTACTGTTGAATGCAGCTGTCCTGCAAATGAATGCTTACCTCAATGCGGCTAGCGCTCCCACAAGTGAATTAGAACCTATGACTTCTATTAATACTGTCCTCAACACCGACAATGTAGGATCAAATAATGAAGGAAAGGAAGCCTCAAATAGTGATGTAAATTCTCAGTAAGCAGTTTTCTGATTCACCTTAATTATTTCCGTTTGTATCATTACTATATCTTCCAATTACCAAAGCATTCTGACTTTTGGTCTTAACACGTGTTCAAATACTGAAGCAATTTTCAAAGTGAATCTATGTTTACTTTTTTGTATAGTCCAGTTAAACTGGTTTTGAATAGACTTCCAAAATATTTTTATCCTGTTTTATTATAAGCTACAACTGATACAGATATTGTTCACTGAAAATTAAGTCACTCATTTTATTTATATACTCTCTATGTATAATTCAGTCTATGTATTATTAGGTGGTTTAGTTTCTAGTTGGTCCCATCCGTGTGTCTTCCTAAATTTGAATAACTAACAGTGCCGGATATTCAGTCCTCCTTAGTGGTTTGTTCATCTTGAAGCATTTCGTTTTGTTAATTAACGTGGGAACTGATAGTTTCATCTCACATTCGAAACTGTTCTGTCATTTATTCAGTACATCATGTTTTCTTTCGAAAGTCCCCAATGATATTCTGGGTATTTGTTGATTGACCGTGTTGGTTGGATCCTTTTATTATATATATATAGTGAAGTTCAGAGCGAATCTTACCAGTCTTGACCTATTGTTTTGTTAGTTTTTATATACACGATTAAGTGCACAACACTGCAATGCAAATAGTTTTCATGTTTTCTCATTCTTACATGTCATGTCCCGAAAGTCATACATTTCGTTTAATTAGAACATATTTTATGGAGTTTGAACTTTTAATCATGAATTACCCAATCGCTATCTAAGCGGTTACCTACCTTTTTTCTAATGTTAGGTCACGTGAGTTGGTTCAGCTGTTTATTTACTTATTCCGTGATGAAAATATATTATAGATAATAAACTGTCTAAAGTGATTAGTTTCAATTCGGAGCCTAATTTTTGTGAACTTTAATGTAAATATCTGATTACTGGATTTTGTTGTAAGAATTTACGTGATTTGTTTATACCGTTGGAGATATTCAGTGATGTATTCGTACTTTTATGGATATTTATTAAATATTACTTTATTTTAGTTATTTTTGTCGAGTTTCGTGGAAACCTGAGTACATGTGTGTTCTGTAACAGTCGCCTTGAAATCATCCCAGTAAACTTATTTTGTTTTGTTTTGTGACGAATAATATTTATACATATTAGTTCCCATAATGTTTCAGATGTAATACCAGGTGAATCAGTGGTCATTTACAATCATCATTACGTCGGTTGTTCGTAATACCTGTCTACCTATCATCTGACTAGTCAGTAGACAAATTATTTTCAAATTAGTTCTGTGTTTCGACTCATGGTTCGAGGTTTTTTTTGTAGTTTAACTCTTACATTAAAAACTGTTTAGATTCAAAATTAATCTTTCCACATGAGGCGAAGATTTCGGTTCACAAAATGAAATGTCTGAGGTGTCAATAACATCTGTCAGTGTTAGTCTCTCATTGATGCTGTCATTTAGTTGGTGATCTAATATTTTTGGTTCGCACTATTTTATGATAGCAAATCTACGTGATCGCTATTTATGTGTTTCATTTCTCAATCATAATTTCATTCTATTTCAGGTTAGACTCCGATGGTAAAAGTCCTCTTGTATCAGGTAAGTAAAAGTTCTGTTCTAGTTTTGATTTTTTTAACGGAACAGCTTTGGCATCTTGATATTCGAGCTATGGAAGAAAAAAATTGTTCTCATTCAGTCAATCAGTCAGTCAGCTGATTGTTCTCATTACTTTCCATCCCATAGATGCCTTCATGATGATTAAATATGTAGTTGAATTAAAACTATTTACTTGTGTTTCTTACATGTGATGAATAGAAAATGATATGTTTCAATCCTAAGAAAACTTTTCCGAAAAAATGTTTTACGAAATTATCTTAGAAAACAACAAGAAAGTAAACAGCTCTCACAATAAATGACTGAAATTGTGAGTGGAACACTAAGGCATAAACCACCAGGACTGATTAGTCTTTAGGATTGGATAACCTCTTCCGTACAACATAAAGAGAATACTTATAAATTAATTTACCTCTTAGTTAAAACTGAACAATAATTTGTACGAAAACGTCAAGTAGGTTTCAATCATAGTTAAGATCATGTTAAACACGTTTTATATCATTCTCTCAATTTCAGACATAAAGAAATAGGGGGAAATTATTGTTCAGTGTATCCTTATGAATGAGCCTCTAAGAGTGATTTTCGTAATCTCGAAATTGAAGTTTTATGTCTTTCAAAAAATAATGAAAAACCTTTCATTGGAAATTCAATGTAAACAAATTCTGGTATGGTTTCTGGGAGATATTTCTGTTTCTAGACAAAATAATTTAATAGGAATATGAAAGCATCGATTAACTTCATTTGAACAATCATCAGGAAAAAAAGCTATACAGTCACACAATCTGCTATCTTATTTTTCAAAGTAACTGTAAGGCACGGAATTTAAAATTAAATGACTAAGATGAGTACAGATATTTTATCACCGGTATTCTCCCATCAGAAGCTTGAATTGGAACTATTAGGGTGTGTTAACGAGCTAGGGTCAATTAGAGTAGCTATGATATGTTCCAAACTTCCACTATTATATTTAATAGTTTAAGTTTCTGTCACGTGCATTGAAGGACATTGTGGTACATCATAAGTCATTGGCGTTACATTAAAACATGATAAACAAACTAAACCAATATCTCATTTCACTTACATTTCATCCTTTTGTTTTTTTCTCTTAATTTGTATTTTTGTATCTAAAAGATTCGGAATTTACGGAAGTTCGTAAACGTAGACTAGAACTCGTTGAACGCTCATCTGGAGAAATCTCATCAAAGTCTAACTCTGAAATTAATGATGTGTCCAACTAATCTTGTGACCTTTATATATACCTAACTTTGATATTACTCAGTTTATTCTGAGATTAGTTTGTGTAAGTTGAATTCTGTGTGGCCATGTATTCTTTCAGAATTCTTAAATAAAACGAATGGCTTTCTATATATTTCAGAATTTAAATTATATTTGATGTAATATCGTTTCGTTATATTCTTCAAGAAATTTGAGATATTTCTCTTCATTATAATTAGCAATATGGTTTTTTTCAATGTACATCTACTTTGTTTTAAATTACAGGGAGTAGTGATAATAGTAGACAATAGTTTAGTACATCATTTAAACAGGGCAAAACTAATGGCCTTGATATAATTTTGTCGTATGGCTGTGTTTATTTATTACAATTTTAAAAAGTGCAAACCACAATAAATGGCTGTTAAACCTGATAGTCTAACTGACAGATTATTTCGTTGAGTAATTGTCGGCAAATAACCGATTAGTGATTTGTAAGGAAGCTTTTATGCAATCCGCATTTTAGGAACAGATATTTTATGATGAGTCGGTGGTCTTTGTATTTTGAACATGTCACCTATTGTGTTTCAGTATCTAGTATATTCTGAGTGGAAGATCTCATCTGTCCATTTTATCACTTAGGTGTGCGGATTTCAAAATGAACGGGTTATGTATTAGTGTAAATCATAAACCATATAGAAACATCTGTATTTGACGTTGAGACCAAGTGCAAACAAAACTCATAGTTAGCTGTGACTTATTCAAAACCTACTCATTAAAGTAAATTTATGAAACTTATTTTTGGACTGCAACTGGTATTGGTCATCACGCGCTGCGTAAAAGGTTCCAAATGCTTACCTGTACTGTCATTTACTTGCAACTTTACGGAGGAATCTAAAGTCCTATAGCCGAAAAATAAATGTGTACTAAAATCAATGGTATAGCTCTTCCCATATGTATGTTAAATGATCAGTTCTACTTTCTTGTGGCGATGAAATGAACATTTTATTCAGGGCTATGAGCATTGCTAGCAGGTACAATGTTTTCCGAAACATTGTCGTTGGCTTTCATAACATGCGATTCTGAAGTTTCACATATGTTATGGGTATCTAGTTTAGTGGTGCATAAATGGTTCTGTAAGTCTCCGACATTTCATTCTGACCTCATTAGTTTCAATGGACACATCTAGCTGAAGGTGCTTGGTCATGCGTTCGCACTAGATCATGATTTCGAACGCCGTGCTACTCATCTTTTACATTCGTTAGCCAGCTTGGATCAACTATTTCTTTCTCTACTATATCCTTATATACAATCTTTCTTTTATACATTACCACCATTGAATTAACCATTCCTATGAATTCAGTGTACATATTGTTGTGCTAATGAGGTATGGTTACTTAAACCGATACATATATGTGCTGTTGCTGAATGACTCAGCTTGGAACAAACGCCTCCAGAAATACCGATAGCCTTCCAAGTATGTCTTTCAATCTCTTCTCTTCCGACTTGATTGACTTAGCATACATTGTGTATAGACGTTGTCAAACTCTGAATACCTGTGGGTTTTTTTACCAGTATTCTTAAGAATCCTAAAATTCAAATATTGGTAGTTTACTTGCAATCTAAAAACTTCCGATTTTCGAACTTAAGTAAATATTTACTTTTATGGAGAACTATTCGTGACAGTTATTTGTGAGCCGATTAGAATTTTTCCATATTACACTCCTGTACCGATTTTCTTGTGTCATTTTAACTCGAATTTCGTATTCCAGTGAACGTAAAACGTGATCTCAATGTATCAAATGACGTGGCTGAAGGCAAAACACTAAAGATATTTAACAAATCTTTTATTGGATAACAATCACGTACGCATAAAAACGACCAACGTTGTTCGTAAACATCTGATAAGGTCAAATAGATGTGTGAATAAAGACACCAGAAATCACATTAATTAATCCATTCGGAAGCTAAGATAGGCGATATGGGCGAAAGATAATATACAATATCATAACCTTAAGTATTATGGACCGCGGGGTTGCTACTCTAAATTCCATCGATTGACCAACTGCAAATATCCCGATACTGTTCCCCAATCCCCAATATATCAGGACACGAACCGTTAGATGAAAATTGTTTTATGAGGTCAGGAGAATGAGAATTTACAGACAAATGCATATTTATACAGTTAGGACTAACGTGAATATTGATCAATAGGAAAACAACACCATTCTACATTCAAGGATAGCATCAGACTTAACAGGATAATTTTTGGGATATTTTCCTGAATATCCCAACATTAAGAAATACCTCGATTTGAACGGAGCTGAAAGGTAGACCTGTGTCTATTTCGGATAGGCTTTACTTTCAGGCCTAATGTTTCTACTGGAAAGTATGGTGCTCAATCTGAACATGATGTATCCTATTGCCTAGAGAAATAGGTATCTCAGGTGTAAAATTCTCAAACCATCTGATGAGTATTTCACATACTGTTCATATGTATGTTGGACAAATGCACTCTGGTTATTCACTGAATCATTCTCAGATATTTCGAAACGGCTGGACAGTTTGTCATTTGGTGACCATGACTGCAATGAATATTATGCGACTACTGAGGCACTTTCATGAAAAAATTTGAGCTTGACTTCTCAAATTTGTTCCATTTAGAAGAGCCAAGGATCTCAGGTTTAAGAGTATCTTTCCATAGTAAATATGGAGGATGGTGTTGTTTTCTCGAACACACTCCTCCAGCCTGTCAATCGATGCACACACTATTGCTGGTTACATGTTAATCTGACCAGATTGTCTCCCTGGCTTAAGTCTAATACACGCATCTGCATCACTGTATAGGTGGTTAATAACTTTGCAAGGTACAACGTAATAAAGGTTCATTTAGTATTAAGTCGAATTTAATAACTTGTCTTTTCAATTCGATTTCTAATCAAATCAAAGACATCTCTAATTCAACGCAATTTTCTTCCTGATATACCTTATAGTACAAACATACAATGAGCTCGAAATAGTCAACTCACCTCACTGTGATAAAGCAGAAAGTCCATCCCGATTTATGAAAATTCCTTGATGGTGTTGATCACCAAACCCGAAACTATGATTTGCAAGTATAAAAAGATGTCTAGTTGATTTTTCGGTTACATAATTGGAACATCACAAGTCAGTAATATTCTCTTTATTCTGTCCAATTTATAGACAATGGCCAGTAAATTACCAGACAGTGTGATCCATTGATCACACATGTTTTAATACTTCGCTAACGACTTAACGTGTACTAAAGGTTACAATGCTTTACTGGAGATAGTTACGGCAAATTTCTAACTTTTATTTTCCTAGAAATCTTGGGATTGAAACATCGGAAGCCCTCCCTACGACTATATGCTAAAGTATTTTTGTGTGAATGCTAACGTTTGAAGGGATATGCTCCTTTGGAATGGCGTAACAATAAAGCTATTTGGATTGAAGAATAAACTATACTCAAGAGTTCAGGCGGCCTTAAGTTTACAATATTTGCAAAACAAAAGTTTTGTGGGACATCATGTTGACGTATCACGTCATACCTAATCCTTTTCATTGTGTTTTAATAATATATCACATTTGAAAAGAAACAAATTTTGGATTCGACAAAGAATATCTCGAACAAAAACCTTTGTTAGACTATGATCAATAATTTGTGGAACCCCCTACTAGGTGCAAAAGAAGCATCACTTTGTGCTGAATACTTCATAAGAATTTTTGGAGTTCGCCTTAAGTGTTGCAACCCGATCACTTTATCCAATATTCACAAACTAATTGTCCTAAAAATTGGGTTCGAACATGATAATAGATAGACCTATTTATATAGAAAAGACGATCTCTTGGTATTAATATTCAAATATTCAGGAAATAAAATGACCACCTCATCTAAGTATAGTGTTAAGTTCATTCAGTGAGCTAATGTCGTATTCAGCGAGTCTACAAAATACGTACCGTAATATTGGTTCTGTTTGACGTGAAAGTTACACAAAACCTTAGCTACCCAAGCCTGGATTGTTCCTTTGTGGAGGCCAAGTATTCTTTCTACTTCGGTGTCCGCACCAAATTAATGAAATCCTACCATAAAAATGACTCGCTTGGATAGGAAAGAAATGGGCATGATGAATGCATACGCCAGTGTTGTTGTGTTAACTGGTCGATGATGTAAGTTTTCCTTGGCTTAAATGATATCCAGCAAACACTTAAGCGTCTTGTGACCTATCCTACAACATTGATATGTTGGGTATAAGTGGATGTTTGGCGAAAAAGCTTACTCCTGTTATTTCTCGTGGAAGCAAGAGAGGTCGATCATAATTTTCTAGTCAATTCTGTCTCAGGCAATCCTTTTTAGTTCTTTCAATTTTAACTCGTATTTTGATGTCTGTCTCCAATTCACGACACTATGTGTTCTTTTGTTTTTCTCGTTTCTTTTATCATCGAGATTCCTAAAATAGCTTTTTAATGCACGTAATTTATCTGCTGCATTCGATTTTTACTGATGTTCTTTGGTCAGTTTCAGGACAGGAAGTTAAGTGATCTGCGTTAGTCATGACAATGGTGGTTTCCTATTTGATCAAAATTACTTTTGAAAATGTCGACAGATTGAGTTTTAATCATATATCGAGGTGAATAATTCCACTCGTTGATGGTTCTATAAGAAAGTCGATATTCAGCTGAAACCCGTTGAATTGTCTATATCTAGCTCATTTATTAAAACAAATATATTGAGCACTTTAACGGTCATAGTGTTCAATGCGTGCGTGAGGGTTTGTCAAACTGAAAAATGGTATCTCTACAGCATGTAGACTTCTAAATTGAATTGAGAATACCTGAGCTATAATACGTCCCACATTCCTCGAATATTCTCTCTTCGCTTAGTCTTCCGGCTTATGTAGGATTATATGCGTCAAGGGTCTTCTGCAGACTACTTGACAAGCGGAAAGTTGTGGCACAAGTATTACAAGCTTAGCGATTATGAGATTTTATCTCGTCAGAACAAACTAACTTAAATATCTCCCACATTCTTCTCTTTTTACGGAGAAGATCGGAAACCTTTTTAATGAACCATGGTGGAGATCTTCACGTACCGTTTGATGTATTCCAAAAGATGTGCGTCGCAGTGACTTTTATGTTAAATCTCCTCATATATCATATGTCGTTTCAATGGGGGTGCTATGGTTATATTTTCCAATCTGACTGAATAGTGTCTCGCATATTTGCTTTCTAGACGTTTCAAATGGCTTTCGCCGACTCAACTACATGGAACCAAAAGACTAGAAATTTTTGGTTACCTTTAATTAGGGATGGGATATAATGGAGTTTTGTGACGTCATTCTCATAATTGGTTTATATGAGATCCTGTGAATATGACTCGGAGCTTGGGTCGTACATATTCATCTCCCTCACATAATGCACTAGAGCAGATGTGATAACCGCGTCAGCCATTAAAGTTTCCCAAGACTAAACATCGACCACCGACCAGGTGCTAAAACTTTTTAACAAGATCTCAATCACAACACAGCAGAATGGAGTACAGACACACCTTCTACTCCTTAAGAGTGGTCAAATCTTAAAATTTGCTGCCGTATGAGCTAGTATAAGCGATTTCTCAGGAGTCTTTTCAGGGAAAACGTTATATATATTTTTAAGGACTAATGACAATATATTACTATGGATTACCAACTTTTTCATTTTGCTTTGTTATAGACAATATATCTAGATTGCTACCTGTAAGCGTCGGTGATCTACTGCTACTAGATACAGAGGCCCGTTAAACGAAAGCTTCTTTTATCACATCCAGAACCATTTGAAACATTTGAATTATATTGGATGATGTACGTAGAGCCATTTTCAAAGCTTCGGTCATCAGCTGACTTCTGACAGACTTACTAAACTTCAGGGTGTAATAGTGACATGTGGTGTTCACTAATAATCTTAATGTATGCCGATTGTTGGAATTTATCAATTAGACCAACGTACTGAAGTCAAAGTACTCTCAATATAGTCACGTCACCTAATTTTTGTATCTCGATTTCCACCATCTGAATTACTTTATCGTAAAA
The DNA here is from genome assembly GCA_946903255.1 of Schistosoma spindalis. Lineage (NCBI taxonomy): Eukaryota > Metazoa > Platyhelminthes > Trematoda > Strigeidida > Schistosomatidae > Schistosoma > Schistosoma spindalis. The sequence continues at coordinate 16,096,877 of OX336424.1, forward strand.
TATGATCAGCTTGGGAGCGTATGAATATAATCCAGCGGATGTTCTAGGTAATGGGGCGTTCGCAATTGTATATAAAGGGAGAGTTAAAAATGTAGGATGTGTAAGTATTATTAGCATTTTCCCCCTAGAATCCAGAGGAACCTGTGGCAATAAAAATCATGCTGAAAGATCAAAATGTCCTTAAGTCGAAGACGCTTCTTAGCAAGGAAATATGTGTCTTAAAAGTGAGTTTATTTGTGTCACTTGCATTAAATTAAGGACCTTAACCACGATAATATCGTCCGTCTATATGATCACAGTGTATGTTTTGATATTTAATAATCTTTTGCTTTCTTAGATTTCTAGCAGTGGAGTCTATTTGGTAATGGAGTACTGCAATGGTGGTGATCTTTCCGAATACTTGCAGGGTAATCATATATCTCTAGTTTAATTTCTTAGCCAAGCGCACTTTACCTGAGGATACCATCCGTCACTTCCTAATACAGATTGGCTCGGCTATGGATGCTATGAATAGGAAAGGTTTTATGCACAGAGACTTAAAACCGGGTAATATCTTGTTGAGTCACTGTAGGGATTGTGGTCATCATGTCACCTCTATTCCTGGTTATCTTCTGTCCTTCAAGCTAGGTAAGAACCTCGTTTGGATATAAATTGAGTTAATCTCTTTTCCAAAGTTCTTCATTTTCTCAATGCATCTCTTGTAAATATTTTTTTCGGTGTGCTATATATTGTCCGAATCGACTTGTATGTTCTCTGTACCGATTAAGCAGCGATCCTCCTGTACATATCTTAGTCACATCTGTCGATGGAGTTCTGGGATTTCATTAACTGATTTAGTTTCTTTTTATAAACTTCTTCAACTAATTTTAGGATATCTAATTATCTTGTTTAACCATATTTTACGCTACCAGAACATCAGTAGCCCCATGCTCTCATTTTTCTCAATTGGTTTGTTCAAAGTGTATACTTGAATATCTTATATTGTTAATGTAGCTTAATTGGAAATGTGTAGGACATTTAGCCAGGACCAGTGATCGGCAATGGTTAGTGGCAGAAGGCATGATACTAACTTACAAATTGTCATTTTCATTGTGCCTGTTTAATGGTCGATCAAAGTCACTTCAGTTTTACACATATATTCACTCTTTTCCTCAATGAATTTTCTGCTTTCAGCTACTCATACCAATAGTAATGATTTCCCTCATAGTTCTAGTCGAAATTCATCTATATGTATTTAATTAGAGGAGTTAGTTAAACCAAATGCTGAGTATTAATCTACCACCAAACTAGGGTAGCAGGATGATTTCTAAAGTTTTTAGCCACTAATAATTATGATCGTAAATTTCAAAATGTTACCTTTTTTATATTTTCTCCCTAAAACACCGATACTTAACTTAACATTATTTTAATGTATCTAACTGTAACATTTTGGTGTCACAAAATATAATTATTTATCCATACCAGTTATGTCAATCGACTTGAAATCAGTTTGTAAATGTTTCTTAACCTCTCTGTCTGTTAAATAAAATAAGAGCTCGCAAAGACATTATAATCTTCTTGGAGAATTCAGGGTCAGTCAGTCAGCTGCAACGTAGGACCAGGCACGCATATGCATCGGTCCAAGTTGCCATACCGCATTAGCACAACAAGATGAACACCGGATTCATAGGAGTAGTTAATTCAGTGGTGGTAATATATAGAAGAAAGATTGTGTATATGGAGATAGTACAGGAAGAAAGAATTAGTTCCTAGACAGATATGAAGCGATTTTAATCTCTTAATTTAAGGAAGACAGAGAGTGTATACACCGACGCCATTGTGATCGATTCTGAGCCATGTCACCAAGAGTCTCCAACCATTGGTTATGATAGTCACGCGGACCCCAACCAGGCAGTCTGAATCTCCCAACATGACTCAGACCAGAAGTTAGTGACTTCAAGCATTGATGCCACGTTTTGGTTTGGCCGCCCCTAACTTTCTTCCAATTATCCCCTGCACTAGTCAGCATTGCGCGTCGTGGTAATCGGTGTTCAGGCATACGCAACACGTGGCCCAACCATCTCAGTCGATGAAGATTCATAACCTCATCAACTGATTTACCATCATTCCCTAATACCCTGCGTCTAACCTCACTATTACTTACCCGGTGATCCCAGCAGATACCCGCAATATTTCTAAGGCACCTGTGGTCAAATACTAGTAACTTACGAATATCTTCCACTCTTAAAGGCCATGTTTCGCAGCCGTATAGAAGGACGGAACGAACTGCCGCGCAGTATACTCGTCCCTTAATTGATAGACGAATATCTCGCCTTCGCCATAGATGATGTAAGTTGGCAAAGGCCAAGCGAGCTTTTCGAATCCGTGCTGAGATTTCGTCAGACACCAACCCATTAGGGCTGATCAGACTTCCAAGATAAGTGAAGTTGTCAACGCGTTCGACTACTTCACCCCCTATCCTTAGTTCAGGTGTTGATGCAGACCAGTCCTGAAGCAACAACTTGCATTTAGAGGGAGAAAAGCGCATCCCAAACAATCGGGCATTGTTGCTCAGTGCTAACAAAAGACTCTGCATTTCGTCAGCGTCTTCACCAAACAGGACTATGTCATCTGCGTATTCCAAGTCAATAAGTGGACCTCCTGGTAGGAGATCAATACCCGAGAAGTCAGTCGATGAGAGCGTTATTTCCATCAGGATGTCTATGATAAAGTTAAACAAAAAAGGAGAAAGTGGACAGCCTTGACGGACGCCACTTGAGGTTGGAAAAGCAGATGACAGTTCGCCATAGGCTCTGACCCGACTAGTAGTGTTCGAGTAAAGAGCCTTCACAAGGTTTATGTACTTCTGAGGTACGCCTTTCAATGACAGACACTGCCACAGAACCTCTCGGTCAACAGAGTCAAACGCTGCTTTTAAGTCAAGGAATACCACCATTGTCGGACGCCGATAAGTATGCCTGTGTTCTAGAACCTGACGAATGGTGAATATGTGGTCGATGCAGCCACGACCAGGTCTGAAGCCAGCCTGATTTTCACGTGTTTACAGTTCACGGGTCTTAGTTAGGCGTCCGATAATTATCGAAGCTAGTATTTTAGATATTATATTAGTTAAACTAATCCCTCTGTGGTTGTCACAGGATGATTTTGACCCTTTCTTAAATATTGGGACGATAAGTGATTGTGACCAGTTAGATGGGATAACGTCTAACTCCCAGATTTTAGCTAAAATATTAGTCAACCTAATCGCTAAGACTAGACCACCATCCTTAAAGACCTCTGGGGCCAATCCATCTGGACCAGCTGCCCGTCCTCGTTTCAGATTAGCTATAGCCTTTTGAACTTCAGCTAGAGCTGGGGGACCTACTTCAATGTTCCATTCACATTGTCTGGGAATAGAGGGTAGTTGTAGAGTAGCTGAAGGCCAGCTAAACTGCTCCTTAAAGTGTTCCGCCCATCGTTCTAAGCGTCTGGACTGGGAGCAGATGAGAGTGTCGTCTTTTTCCGAAATGGTCTGACTTACACTTGATTTATTAATTCCAGTTTCTTTTATTAGTCTGTAGAGTTGTCTTGTATTCCCTATAGCCGCCGCCTTATCCATCTCTTTTGCTTTCGTTGCCCACCACTGCTCACGATCATTCTTTAGACTTTTGCTTAATCTAGATCTGATTTCTTTACGCTCTTCATCGTATTCAGAACCTGATGGGATGAGTTTGCGAGAATCTATCAGTGCAATAGACCTTGACGAAATCCATTGGTTCTTTGTAACCCTGTGGTTTGAATCGCTAGTAGATGTCACTGCTGTTTCCACAGCTGCTTGTATAACTTTCCAAGCAACATCTGGGTCAGTCTCGTTTTCAGAACTACCTAAGTGTGACCTCAGTTGTTCCTGGAACCTACTTTTGGCTTTCTCATTACTCAATTCGGTTCTAATGAGTCTTTTTTGTGTGGCTCTTTTGCGTCCAGTGAGGCGCAAGCAGATGCGTGCTCGTACTAGGGCATGATCAGAGTCCAAGCAGGTACCCCAGAATGAGCGACAATCTTCTATTGACCCTCTCCAACGATGACTGATGGCAATATGGTCTATTTGAGTCCATCGTTGGTTTGGTGCAGGGGGTCGCCATGTTAGACGATGTCTCTCCTTATGCTTAAAATTTGTGTTTGCTAAAAATAAACGATTGTCTGAGCACAGTTGCAGCAGACGATCACCATTATCTGTTCGCTGTGCCGGAATACTAAAATACCCACCTAAATGTCTTTCTGTTTTGTTTAAGCTACCTACCTGGGCATTAAAGTCACCTCCTACGAGTACTATGTCTGAACGTTTAGCTTTCTGAAGAAGTTCAGACAGCATTCTGTAAAATTCATCTTTCACTTCATCCGAACTGCAGTCAGTGGGAGCGTAGGCAGAAACGACGAAAAGGCAACGACGTGTGTCCCTATCCTTCCGAGTTCTTACCGAGCCGTTTAGCCGAACAGCGCATAGACGACTGTTAACGGGGATCCATTCTAATAGCGCTTGTTCCGCCCTCATGCTAAGTGCTATGCCTACACCTGCCAGTCCACGAGAACTAGCCATCGGGTCACCAGATACACGGAGGGTGTATCTCGTTGGCTCTCCGTTTTGCCGAGGTGAGGTCAAGTGAATGACCACACTAGGATCCTGTATGCGTGTTTCGGAGACACAGCATACATCAATGGTACGAGATTCTAAGGTTTTAGCCAAGGAAGCCTGCTGACCGATTTGGCATAGTGTGCGTACGTTGAAGGCTCCAATGTGTAGTTTGGAGCGGGGTTTCAGTAGACCTGGGACAGTGTTTTGAGCATTAGAATCGTTGGCTGTGGTGACACTTGAGGAGGAAGCTAATAGAGGAAGTTTAGTGTATAAAGTCGATGTAGGAGGAATAATAGGAATTGAAGAGGGAGGTTGACTATGAATACAGTGGTCTTGAGTGCTGTTAGAGGTATGAGGGCGGTTATCACTTCCCGGTTGCCCACACCGTGGAAGGGTTCTTCTGGAGGTACCTGAAAAGGAAATTGGATTAGAGTTGGTCATTGTGACCTGAGAGCGTGACCGCAGTGCCCAAGGGACAGCTGCTTGAGGTCGGTCACACACGACCTTTTTATGAGTGATTTTTGTGTTAGCTCCGTACTTGTTGAGTCCTTACCGCCGGAGACGGATATCCGTGGGATAAGGCGAGGTGTGCATTTTTAGGGTCGACCTTTTCTAACCCCACCCCTCCTTGTGGGAAGGCAGCATCGCTGTCATGCTGGTTGTCTGAAGGAAACACCTTACTGCTGTCACACCTCTGTACAGTCAGCAGTACGACTTCGCCTTCGGACCTTGGTTTTGTTGCTTTTAGTCTTACCGCTCTTCAACCGACCTGTCTGGCATGGTAGGACCTTGAGGAACGGTTGTTCCAGCCAGTATAGCTCAGTTGCTTCATCACGATAGGCAAGCCCGACCACCACGTCAAGGTAGCAACAACGGTCAGGGAATTCAGGGTAATATTCCCTCCATACTTTTATGAATTTTCATCAGCTATGTTTTAAGGTTTCTATTAATAAGCTAATGGTTTTTACTACTCAGTTTCATCGGTGTATCTTTATATATAGATAGTTTTTTTACACAATTCCACAACTATATAAACTCGACCATTTATTGTTCATGATTTTTCCTTTTATTTCAGCTGATTTCGGCTTCGCTAGATTTTTACAAGATGGAATGATGGCAGTAACCATGTGTGGATCACCTATGTATATGGTCAGTTTCCTCTCGACTGCTGACTATATGTTGTTTGGAAATAGCTATCTCTGGGCATTCGTTTGTATATACCGTTTCTTTTTATGCGATTGAATATTTTGTTTCATTTCTTTACAGTTGTGTATGAATACTTTAGACTATCATGCGCTACGTTATTTTTTAGTCTACTTGTTATCCTTACCTACTCCTACAAAATTCTGTCCAAGTAATTTATTGGTTAGGATATTCATCCTTTGAGCATTTTGCCATGTGAGATGCTAGTAAGCGTCTTATCAGTGCTCGCAATATATTTACAGGAATTCGCGTGTATTTTCTACAGAATGTGTGGTACTACTGAACAGATCATAGTAATTTTTTTCAGGGATAGCAACTACAAGTATGAATCATGGTCGAATTTGTTTATTCAATAATAATAATAATAATAATAATAATAATAATAATAATAATAATTCTACATTTAATAATCTTAGCAATCTTACTCTATCTTTCTTGTTGAAATAAGGCTCCTGAAGTACTGATGTGTCGTAAATATGATGCAGTAGCTGATATTTGGAGCATGGGCATTATTGTTTACCAGTGTTTAACTGGTAAGGCTCCATTTTATGCCAATACTCCAGAGGCTTTAAAAAACATATATGAAAAAACAGCTTGTCTCAGACCAAAGTAAGTAGCATCCAGTATTTTTCTGTAGATTTATTATATTGTTGTTAAGTTGTATACTTTAAATGATTCTGTGTTATCTGAGCTAGATGGTTTAATCTCAGAGCTTTCATTACCTTTATAGACAATATCCTTGGTACCTACATTATGTAGATTATTTCGTACGCATAGTGGAGAAGCTTTACAACTCATATGGATGATTTAGGTGGAGTTTTGTTCTCTGAGCTGGATGGTTTGGTCATGGAGCTTCCATTTTCTTTTGAACAACATCATCACAAGCGTCAGGTAGAAGTTAAGTGTTTGTATTTCTCTACATACTACGACTCACAGCTTGTCCTGTCGACCTCTATCTCGGTTGGTTATTTTTGACTCTTAACTTGTCGTTGTCTGCCTCTTTATTTTGATTGTATCTCCCATTGATCTGATTGTTAGTCTTGTATTTGTCCATGATTTTTCTGATTGATTGATAGATTAGATCTATTTCGATGTGTTTGTTGATTGCTGATTGACCTGAATGTCAAGCTTCTAAACATTCAGTGGTGCTTTTACCTCTATCCAAGATTTCAACATTTTTCCAGTTGAATGTTTGTCTACAGTTGTCTACATGCATTGATATAAGTGAGGATATGTCATGGTGTTTAACTGCTAATTGGTGTTCGTGCAGGCGAAGATGAAGGAGTTGTCTCCTTTATCCAGTGTCGTGGTGTTCGCAGTTGGATTAACTTATTTGGTAGATGATGTTCGGTTTTCGTTCTTTTGTTTGCATAGAACTGATTGGAGTGATTGTGTGCTACACCATTTCCAAACGGCCTCAATAATATATATATGGTACGATAATCTGTTTGTTGGTTTTTGTACTGTGTTTTTATAAAATTATTTTGTAACGAAAGTTAGTTTAGTCATGGTGTTTAACTGATAATTGGTGTTCGTGCAGGCGAAGATGAAGGGGTCGTACACTCCACTTCTACCTAAAGGTTGTGCTGCTGATGTTGTTCAGACGAACAGTGAAAGCTCAATGACCAAACCATTCAGCTCAGAGAACAAAACTCCACATAAATTCAAACATATATATATATATATATATATATATATATATATATATATATATATATATATATATATATATATGGAATAGTATCGTAAATGTTTACCACGTTTTTGTGTCAACAATTCACGTGTTAATACAACTATCGTAAAGCTTATCTATCACCCAATAATATTTATATATCGGAATTTGAAGAGCATGATATACGGTTGAGAGCTTTGATTTGTTTGTATACTGAGTGTATTTTAGAAAATATGTAAATAGTGTTACTTTGTTTCTTGAGGTTGAATAGATTTACTGTATATCTCTACGACAGTGTATTTTGTCATCTGTACCGGTGAAATGAATGAACATTTTAAAAATTGCAGTTTGATACCTACTGTTACATATATTTTTAATCGTTTTTTAAACATGTACATCAAAAATTGGTACGTAAAAAGGAGTTCTTACTTGTACTTCACAATTAGTAGTCATTGAATTCACGTGACCGAGCGATAAAAATCAATTACATTACTAATTATTCAAGCCCTAAGAAAAATCGATTAATGCGTAAAATATAGGTGGTTTTTTGCAAGTCTCTTTGTGTGTGATAATTATTGTAAAACAAAGTTTACTTACACACTTTACTATTTTGTTGTTATTGGAATAAGTTTGTTCATCCTGTAAATAATATGGTATTATGCCTTGTAAGACTCATGGTATTACTTAGCGTGTTTAAAGTTTAGCTACCCACCTCATCATACTTTAAGTATAGAAAACATAACTAAATGATATGGTATATTTAGAATAATCATGAATATACGCATGTTAATGTATAAAGTATTTCTCTTGTCATCAGGAATTTTTAGACAGCATTAAGTGTCTTTTATTTCTTTAGTATGAATCTGTGACTCAGTGACAATATATAAAAGAAAGAGTTTATGTAGGGTTATAGTACAGTAATAAAGAATTAGTTCGTAGAAAGAACCAACTGTTGGTTACTATAGTCACGTGGACCGAAACCAAATAGTCTGTATCTACTAATATGGCTAGGACCAGAAGTCAGTGACTTCAAGCACTGACGACACGTCTTGGTTTGGCCTCCCCTAGCTTTCTTTTAACCATATCCAACGCTAGTCAGCATTGCACGTCGTGGTAATCGGTGTTCAGGCATACGTAACGTGACCCAACTATCTCAGTCGATGAAGATTCACAACCCCATCGACTGATTTACCATCATCCCCTAATACTCTGCGCCTAACCTCAATATTACTTACCCGGTGATCCCAGCAGATGCGAGCAATATTTCTAAGGCATCTGTGGTCCAATACTAGTAGCTTACGAATATTTTCTAATCTTAGTGGCCACGTTTCGCAGCTGTAAACTGAAACAGAACGAACTGTCGCGCAGTATACTCGTCCCTTAATTGATAGACCGATATCTCGCCTTCGCCATACGTGACGTAAGTTGGTAAAAGCCAGACGAGCTTTTCGAATCCATGTTGAGATTTCGTCAGACACCAACCCATTAGGGCTGATCAGACTTCCAAGATAAGTGAAGTTGTCAACGCATTCGACTAATTCACTCCCTATCCTTAGTTCAGGTGTCGACGCAGACCAGTCCTGCAGCAACAACTTGCATTTAGAGGGATAGAAGAGCATCCCAAATATTTTGGCATTGTTGCTCAGTGCTACCAAAAGACTGCATTTTATCCGCGTCTTCACTAAACAGGACTATATCATCTGCGTATTCTAAGTCGATAAGTGGACTTCCTGGAAGGAGATCAATGCCCGAGAATTCAGTCGACGAAAGCGTTATTTCCATCAGTAGGTCTATGATGAAGTTGAACAAAAATGGAGAAAGTGGACAGCCTCGACGGACACCACTTGAGGTTGCAAAATCAGATGACAGTTTGCCATAAGCTCTGACTCGACTAGTAGTGTTCGAGTAAAGAGCCTTCACAAGGTTTATGTACTTCTGAGATACATCTTCCAATGACAGACACCGTCACAGAATCTCTCGGTCAACAGATTCAAACGCTGCTTTCAAGTCAAGAAACATCACCATTATTGGACACTGATAAGCATGCCTGTGTTCTAGAACCTAACGCATGGTGAATATGTGGTCAATACAGCCACGACCAGGTCTGAAGCCAGCTTGATTCTCTCGTGTTTGCACTTCACGAGTCTTAGCTAGACGACTGATAATCATTGACGCTAGTATTTCCGATGCTATATTAGTCAAACTAATCCCTCCATGGTTATCACAGGATGATTTTGACCCCTTCTTATATATTGGGACAATCAGTGTTTGTGACCAGTCAGATGGGATTACATTCGGCTCCCAGATTTTAGCTAAAATATTAGTCAACCTGATCGCTGAAATTAAACCAACAGCCTTAATGACCTCTGGAGCTAATCCATCTGGACCAGCTGCTCTTCCTCGTTTCAGGTTAGCTATGGCCTATTTCAATGTTCCGTTCAGGCTGTTTGGGAATGGTGGGTAGTTGTAGAGTAGCTGAATTGCTCCTTAAAATGTTTCGTCCATCGTTCTAAACGTCAGGGCTGAGAGCAGACAATAGTGTCATCATTTTCCGAGATCATCTCACTTACACTTGACTTCTTAATTCCAGTTTCTTTTATTAATCAGAAAAGCTATCTGGTGTTACATACAGCCGCTGCCCTCCCCATCCCTTTTAATTTCGTTACACACCACCACTCAAGGTCGTCCTTAGACTTTTGGTTAACCTATATCTGGTATGTTTTTGCGCTTTACCGTGTTCGGAGCCAGATGGGATTAGTTTACGAGAATCTATCAGTGTAATGGACTTAGTAGAAATCCATTGGTTTTTCGTGACCTTTTGGTTCACATCACTAATAGATGTCGCTGTTGTTTCCACAATTGTTTGTATAAAATTCCAAGCAACGTTCGGGTCAGCTTCATTTTCAGAACTGCTTAAGTGTGACCTCAGTTGTTCCTGGAATCTACTTTTGGCTTTCTCGTCACTGAGTTCAATTCTAATCGGTCTTCTTAATGTGGATTTTTCTGCGTCCAGTGAGGCGCAAGCGAATACGTGATCGTATTAGAGCATGATCAGAGTCTCATGCATCCTCTTACAAATAATGATATTTTTAAATCCATAGATATTAAACAACGTAATATATCAGGATACTCAACAAGTTGTAATGCACCCGATTGTCTAAATCAAGTAGGCTGAAGAGAACTTCTAAACAAATATTGAAATGTTGAACAGAAAAAAAGATATCTACAACTAATAAGTCATATAGGCATACATTTGACTATTCACTATATTTCACAACCTTTTACAAATTAACTTGACTGTTACTTTGTATATAAATGACTTTCTATTTTAAAAAAAGACAGGAATTCAGTAAAAATACATACAAGATTATTTTTTTTAAACTTCATATTTATATGTTCAGGACAAATTACTATATTTCTAAACATTAGAAATACTGAATTACTCAAAATAAGTGAGATATTGATGGTATATTATATTACGGATACAAAGAAGAGATTAAAGTGTATGTAGTTAGTAGAAATTATGAAAATTAACAAAACAAAAGTATATAATTTACACAATGTATGTTAAACTAGTTACACCTTTCTCACACACTGAAAAAAAAATAAATCAAGCATACCTCTGCGTCCTGAATGATTACAGAGATTAGAACCCCACCATCATATATAGAAAAGTATTATAAAAAATAAGTTGGAAATAGGCAAAAATGACGATTTAGAATATCATCATTAAAATAAATAATAAACAACATATATAACCGAACAATATTGTTTTCAGTAAGATCGTCATCAGACTTTAATATACAGTAATATTTATATAAATATACGAAATTATTAAACCAATCAAAGCAGTTTATGAGTCAGTGATAACAGTGGAACAGATTCTGTGACTATGGAAATAGAACAAGTCAACTAGATACCGATGTACAGTTTGAGAATTTATATTCATAAACAACATATTTGGTCCCGACCCCACTTGATGAACTTACTAGATTTAAAACCAAGTCCGCTGACATCTGTTAACAATGCAAAAACGGTAAATATACCACGAAATCACCATGTACCAAACAACATCGAGATGCTTAGAAAACATCAGGGCTGAGAGCAGATAACATAATAAATATCATTTTCATTTAATGCCACCCAGATGTAGTAATCAGTTTGTGACATCATCCCTATTAATTTTCCTTTTCTGTACTGTTGTAAATTGTAACAACTTTAACTAGTCCAATTACGCGGAAACTTTATTAATTTTAAGAACCACTCGGCTTCGAACTTCTCATTTTTCAATCGATTCATGAAACATCAGCTTAGAAAATCATTAGACTGGTGTCTTTGAGGTCTCTCATGTCTTACAAACACATCAGTCGTAGACCAAACGTTTCGTAGTCAATATTCTTGTTACAATAAACTTTTAGAATCGATACCTAGATTTTAGAAATTTTGGATTTTTTACCAAAATATTTTGTTGAAAGATAATGAGGGCTTCACAGGTAAACATACAGCTCTGAAAATGCATTATTTTCAAAACTTTCCAATTTTGAGGAAAAAAGATAGTCCTTATAGAAGTGGTACTCGGTAGGAGTTTTAACGAAATCACTTTTAACTGACTAAAAAGTTGACAATCTGCAAAACGTGTACTGTACACTGCATACAAGTTTTCCATCCAATTCAGTTTTATTATTGTATGAAATCTGTTGCTTTACAAATTTCATTTGATTAAGTCCTTTGTGTTATTTTATAATGATATTTAGCATTCTGCGATCCACCAAATAGTTTCTTATCCCAGCCCATATATCGGGAAACTTGTGACTAGCAGCCCTCATTGTTTTCTTTATGCTCCAAAGAAGATTTACCTTCTAGTTGTTGTTTTTGGTGAACTGCTTTCTCATTGTAATAATAACGTACCGCATTTATATCTTCTTGACGAATGATTTAGTTTGTTGTTATTTCTTTTCGTATGCTTAATTATTTTGAGTTCTTTCAAAATTTTGAGAAATATATGTGTCTCATTATATAAGTGTTTTAATTATAAATTAATTGACCATTTATACTGGGGTTATTAACTGTAGTGAGAAAACCACATATTCATGGGATAGTTATAACAAATTCTTCCCAAATTAGATAACAATTATATCAGAATCCCCTTCTGCCTGCTGTATATTTTAAGTATTTATACAGTTTAAAGATTTTACACTGAAAATTAATTAGTGCAGTAGAAGATTCACGTTATCAGTTTGATTAAAAATAACTTCATCAATACATTCTTAACAGAGTTCCTTTTTTCAAAACTGCTTTTCGTTTTACAGAATACCTGTTACAACCAGTAAAGCGTTACAGGATCTTCTATTAAAAATGCTTATTCGTAAACCATCCGATAGAATTGATTTTCGTAAGTGAAAAGAACTGTTTTATTGTTTTTTCTATTATTACTACTATTGTGGTGTGTGCTACTTAGATCGATATGAGTAGTATGTAACGATAGTCAGGATTAGAACGTCTGGTAGCAGAAGGTCGAGAAGGAAAGAACGGGAACAGAAAGCAATTAGTATGAAAATGCAGGAACAGGACTGATATTTTGCAAAATAAGTATTTACTGTATTGTTCTCAGATTTTACAAAGATGTGCTGTAATTTTGTAGTCAAATACGTTCGATTGTCGTCACTTGTGTTCTCGTTCACTGCATTATTATTATTATTGATGAAAAACCGAATGTATTTTTTTTTAAAGATCATTTCTTTGAATGACATTCTTACAGTATAATCATACCATAAAACCGATTTCGCACTCATTCACTTCTATCTTTTATTGTATTTCGTTTAATACCCTTTCAAATGATCCATGTTATTATGGTGACCAAATAAATTTTGCTTAAAATTTATTTTTAGCTAATTTATATATTTGCTTTTATTCTATTACATTCTTATTGTCTAATATGACAGAAAATTTCCTGAATCATCGATTTCTGCATCAACGACATTTTGAACCTCGAGGTATGTGTATATATTATCTATATGTTTGTTTGTATTTACGTGTACATGTGTGTGTGTGTGTGTGCGTTGGTCAATACTACAAATGGATATTTTGCATGATTTTGAAGAAAACAAAACACAACTATGTAATGGATTTTCATTCCTAGGATTAACATACACACATCGATATCTCTTTTATATTATGTATTGATAACTACTAGCTTAAAATAAATGATTAGTTTGAAAAGAGAAAAAGTTAGTACAATCGGATACTTTGACTATTACATTTGTACTTTATACATTGAAGAGTACATTAAATATAGAAATTATATATATATATATATATATATATATATATATATATATATATATTGGTTTATTTACTTAATTGGTTTATTTAGGTAAATGAATGGTAACTGTCTAGCAGTAGTAGTAGAAATAGTAGTAATGAATATCTTTGGAAACTTTGAACTCTTATATTTAAATTCACTGGTTCTTTGTAGAAAATCTTACTTCTCTCATCAAAGAATAATTTGAAGTTATCAGTCCTACTTCAGATAATTTTGAATTTCAAGTTATTTAATCCTGTTTGTATTCTAGCCTTGTTGTGGAATTTGATTTAGCATGGACTCAATTCATTACTCGTAATGTAACTACAAAATCTGTTTATTTCTTTCAATATTTGTTATGTAGTCGAATATCTATAAATTTTTAAAAATTTAGGCCTATATCAATCAAGTTAATCTTGTATAGCTTCCTCCTTATTATTACTGAGGTTATCAGTTATCAAGTTCAATCTGATGGGATTATTTTATTATTATTACTATTATTAACATCATGCTGAATAACCTTTGTGTTTCTAGACCAATGGATAGAAATCAGCAGCACAACCCGACTTCAGGCCTCCCCGCGGCGCTGCCAGGCAGTAGGGGCAACCTTGCTAGCTAACTTGGGTGGTTGAAGATGGGACTAATTCACCACTGTTCTGTAAACTGTATTAATTGATTTTCCTTGTTCGAAGCTCTAAAAGTCTTACGGGCTGTTCGATGTGTATGTTTACGTATATGATTCGGCTTATGTGGTTTATGTATATAGGTTTATGCAATGGGTACGTGCGTGGGTGAGCACAAGGAACGTAAGCTGAAAAGTGTCTGCCCTATGTTTATTAAAATCAGTGGCCTAACCCTTTAAGTCGAAAATATAATTTTAAAAAAATGTGGTAGCGAATACTAAGGAGAGGTGACCGTCACCCTTCTCAGAAAGTGTTTATGTTTATGCGTATGTCATGAAGTTCTTAGGCGAAAGCCTTTGTACTAGTGATATTTATGTAATGCGTAAGTGACAGTCAGTTGTAGCAAAGTCGTTCAAAAGGCACGGTGACCATCTATCCTTCCAGGTGGATGAATATATCAATATGTATGCTTTGAGATACATTCGTAAAAACTTGTATTACCGGTGTGCACGTAGACCATACTTTCCCATGATGCGACGCCCATACCTGTGGGTAACGGTCTTCCCACAAAATCGTATACACAGGGGGTTCGTGAGCCTTCAAAAACGGAAAACGTTCCCAGAAAAGCTAATCGGCTTCACTTGATAAGCCATGACCAACTTTCACACGGCTGGAACACCGTACTGTGCAGAATATATATATGCATTTTCACAGTAAACACATTTGATTTAAGGAAAAAGAGTAATAACTGTATGTGTCATTTTGTTTATTTGTTACAAAATAAATGTCATGCAAATTGTATATTATTTTTCGTTCTTGAATCAAACTTAGTATTTTGTATGTACACTTTCTCTTAGTAGAATGGATAGACTAGCTAAAGTGATTTTTTCTTGTACTTATTGTTCAAGCTATCGAATCCTTATCTAATGCCTATGACATTTAGTTTAAAAACAAATGATGTATTGATGTTTATTCCAGTCTTCCATTATTTTATTGTTTATATTTTGTTAGTTGATAAAATTGCTGTAGTTCAGCTATGTAATCCCATTGATCATTGAATATTTCAAAATTCAATTCACTTATTTCATTTTGTGTCACCAACCAATAGCTGAAGATTATAAGCCTAGCACACTATGGCTACTGATAATTATATTTATTATGTTTGTGTTAATCAATTAGTGAAGACCTTAGATAATACGGCTCATAATCAGTTGGAATAGCGTAGCTAGTGTGTGCGGTTACTGATTCCACCTGTTCTGTTAAAAGTTTATTCTTCATAAGCGAAGATGGATGATGGCTAGCACTGGAATCGTCAGTTGGGTGTACTTTCATCCCGGAGTTGATGTTCACTCCAGGACTCGAACTCAGTACCGTACGCTTCAAACACCATCACCTTACCCACTTAGCTACTGAGTCCAGATAGTCACTAGCTTGTGAAGTGGGGTGAAGTTTTAATCCATTTTTTCATTTAATTGAATCCAGTGCTAGCCACCACCCATCTTTGCTCATAATGCTTGTGACAAGGCAATATTGAGACAATCCGTACATTATACTCGTATGCCAATAAGAAACTGATCAGTTGCAGTCCTAAATATCAGTGGGAAGATTCAAACAAACAATACAAAATGAATTTACTCTTCATGTTTAGTTTTCACAACTGTTACCATTAATTATATGCAGTTAATTATTTTGGTCCTGTTAATTTTTTATTGCTGTACAAATGTTAAGTGTTGGGATTCAGTATGAACAACATTTGCCCCGGGTTTTTTAATCATGTGAACTCATTAATTCTTGAGTCGTATTGTCTATGCCGAACGCTTTTTTACCGTCACTGGCATTTCCACTACTGCTAATTTGATATTAATCTTGATAAATTCCTCTCACAGTGTTAATATAGTGTGGCAACTTTGATCGATGTGCATGTTCGACAGATTGTACGTTGATTATGAGTGACTGACTAACTGTCTCAAATCATACGGTTTCTGTAACTGATTGGCTGTTTTATCTATACAAAATCACATGGACTAGTCCAATAATATTTGGTGGATGGAGCAGTTTGTTGAGTAGCCTCATCAATGATAAGTAGTTCTTATAAATTCAGTTTTATAATGAACATTCTAAATCTGACATTGTGCTAGATAAATTTTTGAAATGCAGTTCTAATTCTCATTTTATAACTAAGCAGTGTATCGTAAAGAGGTTAATGCTTCTGATAATGTAGATAGATAGTATGTGCTTTTTTTCAAGTGTAATACACTAACGTAATGCATTCATACTAGAATTTAATCACCTGTCCACTTCTCAATAATATTTAATGAATAATATGGTTAACTAAATTTATGAAGATTTTACATAAGAACTGAGTCAGAAGATTCTGTTTATTGTAATATTTGTTGCGTAAAACAGGTCAAATTGATTGCCATTATATGAAGAGTCAATATTTTATTTGTTATCTATTTGCAATTTTAATAATATACAGCGGATCACTGAATAATTAACACATGTGTTTTATTGTATAAAATAAGTCTTGTAAATTACCAAGTTTGCTACCCTAAATGTATCTTAATTTCTTAAACTTAAAGTCATTTTCAATGTATTTCTGATTATCCTGTCTCGTATGTGTAATCTGTGAATCAGTATGGTTTTATCAATCTAATAACCTTTGGGTTTAATAGGTATCATTACCAAGGTTTGACTTGGTAATTTCGAATAAATTGAGCATTGAGTAGATTGTTATAGATAAATTAATATATCTGTAGCATCCCAATTAGTAGAAAAATTTTCTGACGTTTAGTGACTCAGTGTAAGTCACTTCTTCAGAGGGAAAATAACCAAATCAAAATTTATCATTGGGTTTAACATTACTGTATTGATCTAATACAAGGTAATTTGAGCAAATATTCAATTTTGTCACGATCTACATTATTATAATTGTTGTTTGATTATGATTGACTGACTGGAGTTTTCTAAGGGAATTTTGCTTGACTAAAGCTCTGTCATTTCAAAATGTATGTTCTTAAAAGTTCCTATGAGTTTTCCTAAAGTTTATTTTTCAATCAATCTTTTTTATTATATGTTTAACTGAAAATAATGGTCCATTGTAATTATTAGAATCCAGTTTTCTTTGAAATTCAGCTTCATTTCTCATACATTCCTTAATTCAGTTATATATGTTCTCCAGAATATGTAAAATAGTAAAACCACCTGCTTCGGTTTGGGCACCCGGGCAGTATCACAGCCCTCACACAAATCAATTGAGATTCGTGTAGCGCATATGTATTTGGTGCCTCCTTGTACCAATACCTATGTGTTTAAATAAAATAAAATAAATAAATTAGTAAAACCAGTATAATATAGCGTACTTGATCACATTATTTTAAGTTCACGTTTTGCGTCACCAAGAGTAATATCTTGATATAACTTCAAAGTCACACTATGTGTAACTGTTTTCTAAATAGTACTAGTTTGTTAATGATTTTTTTGGAACATAAATGTGATTTGTAAAAACAAATAATCGCTTAATAAATTCAAATACAATCTACGTAGGTTAGTTAAATGAGTGCAATAACCTATCATCTTTTTACCAGCTATGAATATCTATTGAAATCGAAGCACGCCAACATAGTATGTTTTTCAATGCTTTTAATAGGATTGGATAATTTAGGTATTGTAAATCAAATAAATGAACGATTGATAATGTGATCAGTCCATAAATACTCATCATTTTTGATAGTTAACGAAAATCAACCAGACGGACATAGTGTTCGTAGATGTGTTTTATTAGTTAAATTGATTGCATTACGAATCTATCTTCGTTGTCAATTCTGTATTGTGGTTTCGTTGTTAGAATTGTTTCACTAAGTCGCATATCATTTACTGCCACGATATCACGTAAAGGCATACCTTATTCTCTTTGATAAGCTCCTTGTAAAATAAAAAGTGTAAATTTTTTTTTCGTTACTGTTTACTATTTTAAAACTTTCCATATTGTGAATCAAAACAACATATATAAGCGAACAATATTGTTTTCAGTAAGATCGTCATCAGACTTTAACATACAGTAATATTTATATAAACATACGAAATTATTAAGTCAATCAAGGTAGTTTATGAGTCAGTGATAACAGTGGAATAGATGACATAGATAAACATAATAATTAAAGAGTGCAAATTGATTGTGTGGTGACAGGTGTACTGGTTGTGATAAGAATAATAAAGACTTGTACCCGTGTTTCGTAGTGGGAATTAGGTCAATGAATTGAAAGATATAAATGCTGAGATAACACTCATAAAAACTATAAGATTATGTTGTTCACTTGGTGTTGTTTTACTTGTATCTTCCCATTGTTAGGTGTAAAGATGTGAATAACAAAGACTAGAGTCCATGTTTCATTATGAGAAATAGGTCAGTGACTTTAAAAATATGGATCCTGAAATAAGGTTAACATTCATAAAAACTATAAGACTACATAGTAAGAAGTGTTCATATAATTGGACCATGAAGCGCATGTTTGGAAAAAGGGTGGGAGGTGAAAAAAATAAACTAACAGAGTATGGAAAATAATAATAAAGTCGTTCATTAAAGCGTCACACATTTCTTATGAATACAAAGACTTGGATTGTTAGCTGTTGTTATGTGTAAGAGACGAGATTGAACGCCATATGGTAAACTAGTAGGAATACGATAAATCGCTTTGAATGATCTATTTCTATCTACTACACGACCGCTATCGATCAAGTGTGATAGAATGGAGCTGCGTATTGTTTTGACGGTAACCTTTCCTTACCACGAACGGAGATGTGCACTAACTCGTTGGCTCAGTTGTCTGGTTGTGCCCTCAATATAGCTTTCTCCACATGAGTAGCTGAATTCGTAGATACACATAAATGCGGCAGGGTCATGTAACCTATCTTTCAGTTGAGGAATCACCATAGATCGGGTTTGGAACGATAGACAGAGGTTAGTTGCATTAAACGTTCTCTTAACTACTCTAGTCAATTTATCCAGTAGCACATCACCAGCTATACCTCCTTTGCATTGCAGCTTCAGGAAGAGGGGTTTCTTACGAGCCGTTGATGTCGCTACTTTCCTGTTTGTTACATGCACGTGTCGCTTCAAATAACCTTATGGATAACCCATTCCAACCGACATATTATGTACAAGCTCTAGTTCCTTGTTTATAGTATCGTCTGAGCATATCTTCCTAGCTCTTTTTGCAAGACATCTAACTAGGTTTCTCCAGTAGTGAATGGGTACAAAGTCCAAGAAATGCATGTACCGGTTTATGAAGGACTTGTCCTATACACTGATAGAACCACTTTCTTTTCTGATTAACAAAATATCAAGGAAATGTACTTTACTATCAAGTTCCTCTTCACACGTAGATTTTATTTCTAAATTTTTATTGCTAAATAGCTCTAAGAGTTCTTTTTTTCCAGTTTTCTGACCGACGACAATGAAAGTACCATCAGTGTAACGACAGTAAAAGTCAAGCTTATCAATAGCATCTTTGAGAGGTTCGTTCTCTAGTTTCACAAGGAAAAAAATCAGCAAGGATAAGACCTAAAGGTGAATTCATTGCTGTTCCATCAATTTGTCTATAATATATGTTATTAAAGACAAAATGGACGTTCATTGTACATTTCAGAACTAATTGTTTGAGATTAACCTTGAAAATTTCAATATTGATCTGTTTTTCAAGTAGTCGTTGACGTACAAAGTCAACAGTTTCAGATTGGCGAACAAGGAAGCAGCATCTAGAGATACCATCCGTTTCCCATTTAAGTTCGCATGTTCCACCTTGGAAATGAAATCGAAAACGTCTTTAAAACTTCTGTTGACGACTAGTTTGTGTAAGGGATCTAGTACTCGAACTAACCACTCTTTAGTTTTATGGTAGAGAGAATTATACATATCTCAATCTAGAGGAAGAGGAAGTCCTATCTTATGGACTTCGGGTGAACTATAGAATTGTGGTGTGTTCGATCCAGTGTGTGTAATTAAAAATCGTGAATAGTTGGAGTAAGTATTTCTTTATTTTTTAATTCTTTTAGCGAATTAGTCAGTGGTTTCTCAGCTTCCATATTTATATCCTTAAAGTCGTTGAGTTTTTGAAATTTAGTCGGATCATTCAAGATTGAGCTCATTTTATTGGTCTAATCATCTTTGTTTATTAGAACTAGCCCTTCTCTGTCCAGCTTGTTTATGATCAGAAAGTTATATTTTCTAAGCATCTCGATGTTGTTTGGTACATGGTGATTTCGTGGTATATTTACCGTTTTTGCATTGTTAACAGATGTCAGCGGACTTGGTTTTAAATCTAGTAAGTTCATCAAGTGGGGTCGGGACCAAATATGTTGTTTATGAATATAAATTCTCAAACTGTACATCGGTATCTAGTTGACTTGTTCTATTTCCATAGTCACAGAATCTGTTCCACTGTTATCACTGACTCATAAACTGCTTTGATTGGTTTAATAATTTCGTATATTTATATAAATATTACTGTATATTAAAGTCTGATGACGATCTTACTGAAAACAATATTGTTCGGTTATATATGTTGTTTATTATTTATTTTAATGATGATATTCTAAATCGTCATTTTTGCCTATTTCCAACTTATTTTTTATAATACTTTTCTATATATGATGGTGGGGTTCTAATCTCTGTAATCATTCAGGACGCAGAGGTATGCTTGATTTATTTTTTTTTCAGTGTGTGAGAAAGGTGTAACTAGTTTAACATACATTGTGTAAATTATATACTTTTGTTTTGTTAATTTTCATAATTTCTACTAACTACATACACTTTAATCTCTTCTTTGTATCCGTAATATAATATACCATCAATATCTCACTTATTTTGAGTAATTCAGTATTTCTAATGTTTAGAAATATAGTAATTTGTCCTGAACATATAAATATGAAGTTTAAAAAAAATAATCTTGTATGTATTTTTACTGAATTCCTGTCTTTTTTTAAAATAGAAAGTCATTTATATACAAAGTAACAGTCAAGTTAATTTGTAAAAGGTTGTGAAATATAGTGAATAGTCAAATGTATGCCTATATGACTTATTAGTTGTAGATATCTTTTTTTCTGTTCAACATTTCAATATTTGTTTAGAAGTTCTCTTCAGCCTACTTGATTTAGACAATCGGGTGCATTACAACTTGTTGAGTATCCTGATATATTACGTTGTTTAATATCTATGGATTTAAAAATATCATTATTTGTAAGAGGATGCATGAGACTCTGATCATGCTCTAATACGATCACGTATTCGCTTGCGCCTCACTGGACGCAGAAAAATCCACATTAAGAAGACCGATTAGAATTGAACTCAGTGACGAGAAAGCCAAAAGTAGATTCCAGGAACAACTGAGGTCACACTTAAGCAGTTCTGAAAATGAAGCTGACCCGAACGTTGCTTGGAATTTTATACAAACAATTGTGGAAACAACAGCGACATCTATTAGTGATGTGAACCAAAAGGTCACGAAAAACCAATGGATTTCTACTAAGTCCATTACACTGATAGATTCTCGTAAACTAATCCCATCTGGCTCCGAACACGGTAAAGCGCAAAAACATACCAGATATAGGTTAACCAAAAGTCTAAGGACGACCTTGAGTGGTGGTGTGTAACGAAATTAAAAGGGATGGGGAGGGCAGCGGCTGTATGTAACACCAGATAGCTTTTCTGATTAATAAAAGAAACTGGAATTAAGAAGTCAAGTGTAAGTGAGATGATCTCGGAAAATGATGACACTATTGTCTGCTCTCAGCCCTGACGTTTAGAACGATGGACGAAACATTTTAAGGAGCAATTCAGCTACTCTACAACTACCCACCATTCCCAAACAGCCTGAACGGAACATTGAAATAGGCCATAGCTAACCTGAAACGAGGAAGAGCAGCTGGTCCAGATGGATTAGCTCCAGAGGTCATTAAGGCTGTTGGTTTAATTTCAGCGATCAGGTTGACTAATATTTTAGCTAAAATCTGGGAGCCGAATGTAATCCCATCTGACTGGTCACAAACACTGATTGTCCCAATATATAAGAAGGGGTCAAAATCATCCTGTGATAACCATGGAGGGATTAGTTTGACTAATATAGCATCGGAAATACTAGCGTCAATGATTATCAGTCGTCTAGCTAAGACTCGTGAAGTGCAAACACGAGAGAATCAAGCTGGCTTCAGACCTGGTCGTGGCTGTATTGACCACATATTCACCATGCGTTAGGTTCTAGAACACAGGCATGCTTATCAGTGTCCAATAATGGTGATGTTTCTTGACTTGAAAGCAGCGTTTGAATCTGTTGACCGAGAGATTCTGTGACGGTGTCTGTCATTGGAAGATGTATCTCAGAAGTACATAAACCTTGTGAAGGCTCTTTACTCGAACACTACTAGTCGAGTCAGAGCTTATGGCAAACTGTCATCTGATTTTGCAACCTCAAGTGGTGTCCGTCGAGGCTGTCCACTTTCTCCATTTTTGTTCAACTTCATCATAGACCTACTGATGGAAATAACGCTTTCGTCGACTGAATTCTCGGGCATTGATCTCCTTCCAGGAAGTCCACTTATCGACTTAGAATACGCAGATGATATAGTCCTGTTTAGTGAAGACGCGGATAAAATGCAGTCTTTTGGTAGCACTGAGCAACAATGCCAAAATATTTGGGATGCTCTTCTATCCCTCTAAATGCAAGTTGTTGCTGCAGGACTGGTCTGCGTCGACACCTGAACTAAGGATAGGGAGTGAATTAGTCGAATGCGTTGACAACTTCACTTATCTTGGAAGTCTGATCAGCCCTAATGGGTTGGTGTCTGACGAAATCTCAACATGGATTCGAAAAGCTCGTCTGGCTTTTACCAACTTACGTCACGTATGGCGAAGGCGAGATATCGGTCTATCAATTAAGGGACGAGTATACTGCGCGACAGTTCGTTCTGTTTCAGTTTACAGCTGCGAAACGTGGCCACTAAGATTAGAAAATATTCGTAAGCTACTAGTATTGGACCACAGATGCCTTAGAAATATTGCTCGCATCTGCTGGGATCACCGGGTAAGTAATATTGAGGTTAGGCGCAGAGTATTAGGGGATGATGGTAAATCAGTCGATGGGGTTGTGAATCTTCATCGACTGAGATAGTTGGGTCACGTTACGTATGCCTGAACACCGATTACCACGACGTGCAATGCTGACTAGCGTTGGATATGGTTAAAAGAAAGCTAGGGGAGGCCAAACCAAGACGTGTCGTCAGTGCTTGAAGTCACTGACTTCTGGTCCTAGCCATATTGGTGGATGCAGCAATGGTTGGAAACTCTGGATGACATATTATAGGTTCGATCACGATGGAGTTGGTGTATGTACTCTCTGTTTTCTTCTAATCTGTGATAATAAAGTTACTTTATACCTTTCTTTCTACGAACTAATATTTTCTCCCTGTATTATATCCTTATACTTAACCTTTTTTATATATTACTGTCATTGAAGTTAATACTTCTTTGACTTTGGTGTTCGTTTTGCTGTGCTAATGTGAAGTGTGGCAACTTAGGCCGATGCATATGGTTGCCTGGTCCTACTTATAGTTGACGAACTGACTTACTGGATGTATTATCGAGTTTTCAATGTGAACATCACTTATGGAGCGTAGTTAAATCCAGCTAACTTAATCTTAGATAAGACAGTACACATTTCCTTAATTCCATTGTTAAACACAATCGATTTATTCTATAAGATGTTTAGGAATAAACTCGACAGGTGATTCCTTAGACAGTGCATTAATTGATCACAATACCATTTACGATTTATTGGATAACGGTTTCCCATTGGACAGTGGTGATAGTGTGGTGTATACTGCTTATGCTGACAGATACAAATAATATGTAGCAGAAATCGGAAAGTAGAATGCTTGCTAGAGGAAGATTGAATGGATGAGAACAGGAGTGAAAACAGAAAGCTATTGGAATAACTATAGAATTGTAAGAATTATGAAGTGTGTAAATAAAAACTGATGGAAGATGTTCAAATGATGTATTTCATGTATGATATTCATATTTTCCGGAAGCATTGTGTAATTTTGCATGTAACTAGAAATTGGCTTTCCCTACTTAGGTTCTCGTTCACTACAGTAGTAATGGGCATCATTGACATATTTCATCTTTTCGAATTCAAAAATGATTAATTGATATCGATAGCACTTACACTAAAAAACAAACAAACAGATTTTAGTAAACTGATCGTATTGGTCACTCTACAACTTGTAATTATTTATTAATAATCCATTGTTCAATAACGCTTACTGTTCACAAAAAATTAATTTTGTTATGTATTCGTTGAGAAGTTTTTCTGGTGTGATCTAATCATTTTGTTTATTTTTTCTATTAACTGTACTATCAGATAAATTTTCAAATCAACCTAATTGATTAATAATAAGATTATTTTATAATAAAATCTTTGATCATTAATTCCCTTTTGTTGTAAATGTCAATATAATAAAAATATTTCATGTATTGTGACAAATCTATGAGATTACGTTGGGTATTTTTTTTTAAAGTTGTCGTTATTAAGATCATACATTTATTAGATTGTTGATTTTATTTATACGGTAAGAAATTTTATCAAGGAATTAGATGATTTATACTTTTTATGGTTATTCATTATGTGTTTTTTATACACCGAGACAATCATTGAAAATGAAAGAAAACCTGGATTATGGTAGGATTTGAAGCAGAGGAACTTTCAAGAGATTGAACTACTTCGCTACTAATTAATTTATGAAATTCAGCTATCGACATCGTCACATATTTATTCATAATCACAACACTCAATAATTTAAATCAAACTGGAAGTCAGATGATTCTTACATGTTGAATGATAATATGACAAGCTAGTTGATCTTAAGATATCGACGTGAACTCTATCATTGCTATCGTTTGCTTTACTTTCGTACACCATCCATGCATGCAACAATTTGTCTCTTAACCAAGATAATCTAAAATATTGTCTGATAACTGTTTTTTTGAACCATTTAGATGTAAGCAAAGATTGCTAGCCGCTAGCAGTGGAATGCCGGACAAGTGCATTGTCCTATCTGGGGCTCGTCATTTGCGTGTACTTGCATCCCAGAGTTAATGTTCACTCCAGAAGTCGAACTCAGTACCGTGTACTTCAAACGCAATCACGTTGTCCACTAAGCTACTGAGTCCAGATAGCCACTAGTTTGTGCAATGGGATGAAGTTTTAATTCATTTTTGTATTGTTTATTTGAATCTTCGCATTGATGTCTATGACCGCAATCGATCAATCTCTTATTCGGATGTTGTCTAACTGTATTTGTGAAAATTATATAAACTTTCAAAATCACTGTTAGGTTACATTAAAAAAATATTAGGGGTTGTTTGGTTACTTCATTTTCCATTATGTTTTACACGTTAGCTTCTTATGCAACCTTTGTCACCATCAGACATTAATGTGTGTCGGTCTGAGTTTCCGGGTTACTTCTTGTTCCATTGACGAACGAATATATGCAGTGTTATAATGCTAACAGTAGTTTTCCGAATCAATGAATTTTTTTTTATACTAACTGTCGTTGTGTAAAGAGTTTCATGCTGACACTTGAAATTTTGATTATACAATCAGTCAGTCATAAGCAAAGTAAAATTTAACAAACGTGTATTGGTTCAAGTTATCACACTATATCACTACAGTGAGATGAAATTATCAGGACAAAGGTTAGTGTGGTATAAGTAGCAGTCATATCAACAGACATATATTACGCGAATATCAAACAAGTAGTTTATACCTACCTGCATGACTTTGTTCTACTGCCAATGACTTCATGGACTGATGCCACGTCTTGGTGTGGCCATTCCTAGCATTCTCCAAGTTTGCTATCAGGCGTAGGATTATACAAATAATGTTTATGCGTTTTGTCATCAGTAATATTATATATATATATATATATATATATATATATATATATATATATATATATATATATATATATATATATATATATAAACTGTTTTCGAGTGACAGGTGTCAATACCAAGGTTAGACTTGACAGTTTGAACATCGAGTAGAAATTTGATAATAAATATATTTTTTGTTATATTTCATTGAGTGGGAAAATTGTATTTCTGATGTTTCATGACTTATTGTAAACTAATTCTTCAGAGTAAAGAAATAACCGAATTAAATTAGCACAATCTCAAATAGTACAAATGAACCAATGGTGAATATTTTTGTTACAATCAAAATCATAATATGTTTGAATATGTTAATGTCAAATTATTCTTGGTCAGGTTGAATTTGTATGAATTGTCATACATATTGTTATTATTATTGTCATTATTATTATTATTGTTTGCAGTGAGTTCATATTTATCAACATAACAACATTTTAGAAGCATAACCAATCTACTATCAATGAAACTAATTTAGTAATATATCGGTTTCAATTTATTACTTCTTTAAAATATATATAAAAGTAATGCACTAGTCTTCTAACCGTAATTTTCTTTCTCTAAATGGAAAATATGTTCGTTCTACGCTATGTAGGTCTGTGGAAATTGTTGAATGTTACTGAGATCATAGACCAAGCTAATTTAGACAAGCATTGGAAACCATTAAAGGATTGGACAGATATTTGTCCTAGTGTAAAACTGTCCATCAGTGTGCATCCATGACCCTACGTGAGATCGAAATTTGAACCTTCAGGTCTCTCGATGAGGTGCTAAGCTTTAAACCACTGAGCTGGCATCCAGTCGTTTGTGTGCCTAACTTCAATCAATCTGCAACATTGCACAACTACCTATTATCTTCGGTGGGTAACTAACTTACACTCCACGTGGTTGAACTTCACTAGTCACAGCTTCTCACAATAGCTTAGAAAATTTCTTTTTGAAATTAGTCACTCTTAAGCACATGATAGTTACCAGAGTGGAGGTTTGCAGAATTTGTTGGATGTTGGTGAGATCACGAGCCAATCTATCCAATGCTTCCTTGTTTTCAATGGTTATGTAACTTAAGTTGGTTCGTAATCTCAATAATGTTCTTGTTTGCCTTTTCTTTTTGTTCACTAAAAAAAAGATACTTGGTAAAATTACACATACTTTTCTCCCCTTTACAGTAGTTACAAGATTATTTCTGTGAAATACAACTCTATATACCCAAATACTACATCTTATTTTGTATACATTCATCTTTTTATTTTAATTATGGTATAAATAAAGTTCTCGGTATATGGGGTTGTAAAGATTGTTGGATTTCATCAAAATCATTAACCGATCTAAGCTAGATCAATATTGGAAACCCTGAAGCATTGAACATGGATAAGTTGAAGCTAAACATTAACGTTGTTGGATGCCGGCCCAGTGGTCTAGAGGTTAAACACTAGACTGAATTCAGGATTCCCGCATTTGGGATCGTGAATGCACACTGCTGAGGTATGCCATACTAAGAAAAAAAGACCGTTTAATGTTTTAAGGTTTTCAATAATGGTCTAACTTAGATTGACTCACGATTTCAATAATATAGATGAAGTTATTTTCTTAAAAAGTTTTTGATCTCATATGATGATCATTTTTCTACAAAGCATTTCATTTCGAAAATTCTCTTTAACTTTGTGACAATCCTTTTTTCTAGCAAAAGAAACTATTTTATTTGATGTTTGTTTCTGTGTTTTAAGATATATATTCACAATAGAATTAAATATCAAATTCTTGTGTTAGCCATATAATACTGTTCTTTTTTCACCATTGAATTAACTGGCCTACATTTAATGAGTACTTTTAATAATATGCGTAGCATTTCTCATGTACATTTAACTTTGTATCTTGGTAACCATAGAAATGAGTATAACCAGTTAATGTATACATTTTTGTATAAAGATAGATTTTATTCAAGTAAAGTTATATTCCGCATCAACCCTACTTAAATTGGATCTTTATACAAAAATTGTCTTCAAAATAAATTTCTATGCCTAAATGCCTGCATTTTGACAGATAATTAATAACAAACCTATGAAACAAAACATTTAAGTATTGATTATCAATTCATGTGAATTTCGAAATAATGTGTTAATTGTCTTTTTTATACATATAAGCTGGTTCTGGTCCAGAGTCGTCCGCAACACGGTCATCTATTGCTCCTGCCCTACCTAGTCGTAACAGACCAACAGTTCGAGGCTCTGGAATTACTGTTCTTGGTCAAGGAACTGGTGAAGGCCCATATTATCTTGCTCCACAAGATGGTAGTCGTGGAAGAGATAAAACACCTCAAGGAAAAGTAAGGAGTTTTTTACTCTTAAACTTAATCTGTTATATTATTGTGTGCGCGTATCAAGCACTTTTATATCATGGTTTACCACAATCTTAGGATAATCTAGTTTTGGAGAAATCACGTTCCAAGTGAACTATTTTAGATATGTCAAATCTTACCTTCAAAACTGGAAAAAGTTCTATCCTTTCAGTTTTCAGTAAAGTGCATCCTGAAAACAGCTCTGATGGATGTACGTAATGGCGGTGTTGATTTGTTGCCTGGAGAAAGACTTCTCGACCTTGAGTATGTGGATGATATTGTCTTAGTGTGAGATAATACCTAAGCCATGCAATCCGCACTTAATCAGTTGGCAAGTAGTGTCCGTAGGTATGGTATGTGCTTCTCACCTTTCAAGTGCAAAGTATGTTTACAAGACTGGCAGGACCCTCGTCCTGTACTCACCCTGGGTAGTGAGCAGATAGAAGTAGTCGAGAAGTTCGTGTTGGTGGTAGCATGAGTGATGAGATCAATTCAGGTATTTTGAAAGCCAGAGCAGCTTATGCCAATCTGGGTCATCTTTAGCGCCTTTCTGTTGTCGGTCTGACTGTTCGGGCGCAGAGACAATTATTCATTTGGTGTCACTATCTTGAAACATCGACTTCGGTGGCTTGGACATGTTCTACGAATGTCGTCCCAGAGAATTCCACGTCGTGCATTATTTGCCGACTCTGGGACTGGTTGGAAAAAGCGGAGAGGTGGTCAGTGTGTGACATGGTGTCGTGGTACGAAAGAAAACTGTTATGGGACTGCCATCTGTTGGACCTTCACCACTCCCCGGTTGGGGTCCGAGAGATGGTGCAACACAGTGGCTAGAGACGTTATCAGATATGGCTCAGAATGGAAGCTAGTGGCGATCCTACTGTAACCTTTGTTTACTTTCTTCATAAAAAGTGACCATAGCTTCTTAACTTCTTTTGCGTTAAATAGTACAATTAACCCAGTGTATTCGTAGTCAATCAATATTATGAACTAACAACTAAGTTTTTGTAATATCTATAACAATAATCCTATAAAATATGTACAATATTAATAAAAACTAAGTAGCTCAGGTTCCAATACTTTATAAATCCTCTCGTTTCATAAGCCGTTCATTGCATTACCAATCTTTAATAAATAAAAAACAACAACAGAATTAAAGACAATTTATCCTTTTTGTTCAAAGTCAGATAACACGTTAAATGTTAAATAAAAATTATTTTAGTTATTCATCACAGATATAGTATCATAGATGTTAGCATCGATTTTATAAATAAATGGTAATACATTCACCAGTTGCATAATTCTAATTTCTTATGAAAAAGCAACCAAGACAATGTGGTCTGTACAACAACAATTTCACTGCTATCAATATAGCATAGATAGTTAAATTCATTAGCTATTTAGTCATATTTATATATCTGGGGATAGTTTTCACCACGTACACTGGTATCAATTGCAGAACTAAGGAAAGCCATCTAGAAATGAATGATCATTTAATCCTAGTCTGAAAATTGAAAATATGGTCATTAATTCTTGTGGTATCCATGGTGCTATTAAGCAAGTTTAGATGGTCCAGCCTCCAGCTTCAATCAATTTGTGATATAATGCGATCTTTGTGAAATATCATTGCTGGGTAATTGAACCACTCCCACATTTATTGACTATGTTCTTCACACTTTATCAATAAAACTTCTCGATTCGATTTCTGTGCTACTTATTGACTGAGGTTATTATTGTTATTATTGAGATGTTTGTGGTGTATTATACCGCAATTCCGTCGAGATAAAAATGTGCGACTTTGTAATCTGTTTTGATATTCTAAAAATATCTTCTCCGTGAAACTTAAAATTTCTGTGTTCATTCTCATTTGAAATCGAAGGTATGGATCGGTGAGAAATTTCTGACTAAAATAAAATGACTGTCTACTACTCCCTAATTTTCATTAATTCTTCACTCGATATAAGTTCATGAAAGAAACTATCTTCATAAATAGAACACTTCTCCGTAATTATTTTATTTAAATTTACATAGGTAATTCGGTGATATATATATATATATATATATATATATATATATATATATATATATATATATATATATATATATATATATCAAAACCAATTTAATATTTATGTTATTGGAAAAATTATCATTAAAATATTATCAAAACAATTATTCTGTTTACTAATGTTCACCACAATTACCACCTATTGTCTTATATCCTGTATCACATTTCTTTTAAACGTATACTTTTCGTATATACACAGGCATCCAATAATCCATCTGGTTCATCAAATGGTCCTCGTGAATGGACTAATCCAACACATTGGTCAAATAATACGAACAACAAACAACAACCTTTATCGGGAGCAACTTCATCATCACCATCATCACAACACGCAACAGGTGATTTCAATCCATTCTATCCACAACATACTGGAGCTGGTATTATGCCTTTCAATAATTATGATGATCCAGGCTATGGTCTAGACGATATAGATGATGAAATGACGAAAACTACCGTCGATGAATACATTGAAGATGAATTAGATGCATCCAGTTCATCACCATCTAGTGACCAAAATAACTTACCTAAACTGCCTTCAGTAAAACCACGTGATTTTATGCATAATGATTCTAATAAATACCCTACGAATAATCATCAAAATAATGTTAACACTAACTTTTATAGTTCTAATCATCAACAGCAGTATATATCAAACAATTATCGACCATCAGTACCAACAAGACAGGATGGATTTAATGTAGATGAACAAAGATCAACTGCATATCGATTTGATCAACGTGGGGTGTATATGAATGCTGAGATGGAATATGGTGAACCGCCGCTTGAAGATTATGTTATTGTAAATTCAGATGGCTCAGGTAAACTTATCTCATAGTATTCATGTGTATTAATTAACAGTCAATCAAACCTAAAAGAAACAATTATCGTTCATATAAATTTAATTTTATAAGTTGTTTGTTTTTGTAACTGTTTTACGTCTGGGATACGTTAGTTATCTTCAATCACCCAACAATTTTGATGTGCGACATTGGCTGAATTAGGAATAAGTTATTTATAAAAATTTATGTCCTTTCATACTTACATTTTTTATTTCTTTTCAAATTGCGTTCTCTAATGTTCAATCTTTTTCACTGTGAGTGCTACTACAACTATCTAAACTATTTTGGTGCTCATTTTGTTGGTTTCATTTGGTGTTGATTGAGTACAGAAGCTTGGTTTGACTCACACTTATGACAAGTTCTATGTTTATCAGGACACTGAATTTGTCGATTCAATATTTTTCTTTATCTTTTCATAGAAATAACTAATGATTGTAATTTAAATATTGTGTAGACTATATGGTATCTTTATGAGGCTTGTCTTTTCTTTCATGAACTTTTTGATTTTGCAACGGTATTTACTTTTCACTAACGTTTAGTATTTCAGAATTTATGAAAATTAGTTTTCATAATGGATTGACATCAGTAGATTGGTAAATCTTTGATAATTAAGTAGCGTTTTTGGGCTTCATTTAGACTCGAGGGCCTACTTCGATGTCTCATTCACGGTGTTTGGAAATGTTGGGTAGTTGTGGAGCAAAAGAAGGCCAGCTGAACTGTATATATGTGCCTGTTCCTACGTTGTAACCGACTAAATTAAGTAGCTTTATACACCTGCTTCGTCCCAGTATATATCTTAATAGTGTTTTATCATGATGATGTTAGAATTTGAACCTCAGGACCTTAAATTACAGTTGAGTAACAATGTTTTCCTCGAATGAAACAAAATAACAGTTTTAAAGAACACAGAAGCTACTCAAAAATGGATTGATGGATAGAGTCTACTAATAGTATTACTACTAATATTTAATTTCTTAGAGATTTTTTATTTTCTCGTATTGTTACACTGTATTTCATTAGCTTCTTTTTTCGTTCCTTTTATGTATTTTTGTTGTTGCTGACTATGCGGTTAAGAAGTTCAACGTATAGATCGTGAACGATTCCGCCAACAAAATCAATCGACTGATCCACTGTAGGTCAATTTAAATGAATATTTTTTCATTGATATTTGTAATTATAGTTATTTTATTGATGATGATATTTTCGACAGAAGCGAGTGGTAATAACGATTATAATGACAGCACGAATATTTGTGTAATTAACTGTGGTCATATTTGTCATGTAAGGGCTAATTATAATTTCTAGCTACCTAATTCTTGGGAGTCAAAGCAATCTACTAACAAATAACTAAACGGTTAAAAATTTCCTCAGTGTACTTCAATAAAATAGGTTTACAATTAGTTACTTATTTTTAATGTTTTTCCTCTTATTTTATCCAGTTCACATATGAGTAACGTTGGCCGAATTGTTCGTAATCCTGGAGCATATCTTACAAATAATAATAATAATCTTCATCGTAGAGGTATGACAGATATTGGTCCACTCCCAGATGTAACTATTGGTACAAATACAACAGATACACGATATTATCAATTACTAAATGATAATCATCGCAATACTTCACCTACTCTCTTAAATACAAACGAAATTCCACATGGTGTAAATAATAAATTAGCTGATCAGTACTTACATCAGGTAGATACATGATAATTTGTAATGCTCTCTTTCGACTATTTATTGTAATACGAAACATTTTTTAAAGTTGTTTTCTTCAGTCATTTAAAAGAGACTTTCATCATGAAGTGCAATCAAGTGGTAACTTGTAACTATAGAAATATCGTTTATATTGTGTGCATCATTATCATCTGAATAGAGCTTCAAGATTATTTATGTAAGTCATCTAATAACTGTATTCAAATTGTGTAGTTTGAAGCACATGTTATTACTATGGTAAGTGCCATTGGTAAATTGTAATAAATGCCGCTTTACGTAATCAATCACTGGTTTCTGTTCGAATTCATCCTGCACTTCGCTCTAGTCCGAAAATCTTTTTATGTAAAACTCATTTATCTACTTATATCGTGACAAGTAGTTTATATACTTTGCTTGATTTGTAATATTTGTGTGCGTATTTATTCACTCAAGTTTACTCAGGCTTACTCATAGACCCTATGCATAAGGGTAAAAAATTTTATACTTTCATTGAAGTATTTTACTGTGTAAAAGTTTCCTGTGTTTATCGAAGCTGACAGTAATTAACCTTACTACATATATTCAGTCGAAATTATTTGTGAATCACGTTTGTGTTCAAACAATATACATTAACTTTTTACCGTTGCTTCTCCTTTTATATCAACTTAATTCTGTCGTTTAACTGGGATGTATCCTGTTTTTTTCATAATCCATATTATTGCTATTATTCGAATACTTACAACTTGCTTTCTGTTCAGGGATTCGATCAGGTGTTCCTGATAATTACAAAGTATAGTATTCATTTATTACATAAGGATATCAATGTTTGTGATGCAGTAGATTTTATCGAACTGAAGGTTAAC
Source organism: Schistosoma spindalis (assembly GCA_946903255.1). Taxonomy (NCBI): domain Eukaryota; kingdom Metazoa; phylum Platyhelminthes; class Trematoda; order Strigeidida; family Schistosomatidae; genus Schistosoma; species Schistosoma spindalis. The sequence continues at coordinate 16,131,068 of OX336424.1, forward strand.
GGGCTTTTCATTCTTTTGCATATCAGTAATATTTTATTTAGACTTATAGAATAAATGAATTTTGACTAACGGAGAAGTCCAGGACATGCATTTCGTCCTATATGGAATTTCCATCCAGATATACTTGTATCAGTTTTTATGTTCACATTTTTACTCAAACCCAAGGATCTTTAACTTCACGCATCTACTCGTTGTTCACTTAGCTAGTGAGTACGGATAGCCACTGATTTGTTCAACTGATGTTGTATTTGTATCGTTATTGGTAAGGGTGTGAATTATCCCAACTAATCAAAATACAGTCCACAATAGCAACAACAGAATAATTCACGCCCTTAATAATGTTTATGTTCAGATGTGTTTATTGCTTTACAACGTTTTTGTTTTTACCCTTTAGTTGCCAGTCAGTTCTCGAAATTCTCCAACTAGTCACAAGTATAATACTGAACCTATATCAGAACCAACCAAGGGATCAACTGATTATACAAGTTAGTATTTATTTATTTGTTTACTTATTATCCTCTGTCAACTAATATTTGTATTAATTATGATTAATAGCTAATTCTTATTGATGATTAAAATTGTTTTATGTTTGCATTTTTGTTGTTTTTTAATATTTGCTTCAGTAAAATTTGTGATTAATTGGTTTTTACCATACTATCTTTGTATTAATACTATTTTATCATGTTCTATGTAAAAACTGCCATGACCTTGAAAAACTCAGCAGCAGATTAGTGAAATGAATGTTTTTTTTTAGAATAGTTACAAATGTTATTTTCTTTCTCTTTCTGGCTTTTTTGTATTTTCTTTGATGTTATTTCGGTTAACCAAATGTGTTGATATTTTTCAAACGACATAATATCATATCGATATTTATAGTTACATAAAATGAGTTTTTTCTATCCCGCTCTCTCCCCCCTCTGATACTGTTCGTTCACATGACATCGATCCTGTAAAATGCTATTTTATTATCTTGAAATATCAGTTTACTTCATTATCTTTTATGCAGATATAATTGATAATTCTCATTTAAAAAATAACTTTTTACCACCATACAAATAATTTTAGCTTTAATGATAAGTATTGCTCTACTAACAGTAACTGTTTTTAACCTTTTTTAATGTTTATAGAGAGAATCTGATTAATCACATAAGATTTTCTTATCCTTTCATTGCTTCTCAGGCTTGGTAAATCCGTTTAAGTAGTTGTTATACTGGAATAAACTGTTAAATAATAAATGTCTAGTTCCAGTGGATATTTGGGGAAGTACAGTAGTGATTCATGTGTTCAAATTACTGGATCCATTAATTTGTTGTCATTAGGATCCAAGAAATTTTGATAGTTCCCTATGTAGTACTCTTTGGATGTTTCATGAGTTACTGAATGTTAGGCTCTCATCTCATGATAGATTAACCAAGAAACAGGTTAATCGTTATCGATCTTCACTCATTTTGGCTTAAAATTTCAACAAGAAATTTTAATTTCGAAAAATTTACGTCGTTAATATAAGCTAATATGAATGAAAATATTTCTCTGTGACTTATGTGTTTTCAAGGCAAATCGCCAAAGCTTTACTCCTTATTTCGATTAATAAAACCTAATACTGTCACTTACTTTGTTAGTGATATAAAACTTACCAGGTCATTTCTATTTTTCATCTGCAAAGAAGCTATGATAAACTGACTTTAAGTATTTTTATCACCTAAATTGTGAACACATTTAATTATACTGTAACAGTTAGTTTCGAATGTTGTAGCTTAACATTAACCATTACAACATAGTTAATAATCACAAAAGAGGTGATGATAAGCTTTCAGTCAAATATGCATAAAATACCATATAATAGATTTACAGTGGCATAATTATTCCACAAGCCAATAGATATCGAGCATGGGACAAATATCTCTAATGGTGACAGGTAATGGCTGAACAATATCATGAATTGGTTGAACTTAAAATTGAAAACCGTTGGATGTCAACTCAGTTGTTCAAATGTAAAGATAGAACTCATCATGAGGCCTGAAGCTCCTGAGTTCATCCACCTAGTGGGGTCATAAACTCACATTGATACGGAGTTTCATTACTTACTTACTTACGCCTGTTACTCCTAATGAAGCATAGGCCGCCGACCAGCACTCTCCAACTCACTCTGTCCTGGGCCTTTTCTAGTTCCATCCAATTCTTGTTCATTTTTCTCATTTCTATCTCCATTTCTCGACGTAATGTGTTCTTTGGTCTTCCTCTCCTCCTTCGACCTTGAGGATTCCATGTGAGGGCTTGTCTTGTGACGCAGTTCGGTGCTTTCCTCAATGTGTGTCCTATCCACTTCCAGCGTTTTTTTCTGATTTCTTCCTCCACTGGGATCCTATTTGTTCTCTCCCACAGTAGGTTGTTGCTAGTAGTGTCCGGCAAACGGTTCTAAAGTATTTTGTGTAGTCAACTGTTAATAAGCACCCGTATCTTCTGGATAATAGCTTTCGTGGTTTTCCAGGTTTCCGCCCCATACAGTAGAACTGTCTTGACATTTGTATTGAAAATTCTGACCTTGGTGTTGGTTGCCAATTGTTTTGAGTTCCAGATGTTCTTCAGTTGTAAATACGCTGCTCTTGCTTTTCCGATCCGCGCTTTCACATCTGCATCAGATCCACCGTGTTCATCGATGATGCTGTCCAAATATGTAAAGGTTTGTACATCTCCCAAATGTTCTCCGTCAATTGTGACTGGATTGATGCATGCTGTGTTGTACCGGAGAATCTTGCTTTTCCCTTTGTGTATATTGAGACCTATTGCTGCTGAGGCTGCTGCTACACTAGTCGTCTTCTCCGGCATTTGTTGTTGCATTTGCGATGGAAGAGCCAGGTCATCTGCGAAGTCTAGATCATTTTACTGCATCCTAAATCTCCACTGTACCCCGTGCTTCCCTCCAGATGTTGACGTCTTCATGATCCAGTCGATCACCAGGAGAAAGAGAAATGGTGATAGTAAGCAACCTTGCCTGACACTGGTCTTTACTTCGAAGGAGTTTGTCAACTGTCCTCCATGAACGATTTTGCAGTTTAATCCATCATAGGAATTCTGTATGATATTGACTATCTTCTGAGGCACGCCGTAGTGTCGAAGAAGCTTCCATAGGGTTGTTCTGTCCCCTCTGTCAAATGCTTTCTCGTAGTCAATGAAGTTGATGTAGAGCAATGAATTCCATTCAATTGTTTGTTCTACAATGATCCGTAGAGTTGCGATTTGGTCTGTACACGATCTATCCTTACGGAATCCTGCCTGTTGGTCTCGAAGTTGGGCGTCTACGGAGTCCTTCATCCTGTTTAACAATACCCTGTTAAAGACTTCCTGATATTGAGAAAAAAGTGATTCCCCTGTAGTTATCACAGTTGCTGAGACTGCCTTTCTTTGGTATTTTGACCAGAAGTTTTTCTTTCCAGTCTTTTGATACCTGTTCCTCATCCCAAATTTTTCTGCAGGATGTGGAATATCCTTGCAGTTACCGCTACGTCTGCTTTCAGTGCCTCTGCTGGTTTGCCACACTTGATTTGTCTGATGGCCATGCTGATTTCTTCAATTGTTGATAGGCCATCATCGATTGGGAGGTCCGTGAGTGCTGCTTCGATGTTGGATGGGTTCAGTGGGGCTGGTCGATTCAAGAGTTCTTAGAAGTGTTCTACCCACCTGTTTCGTTGTTCCTCAATGTTGGTTATTATCTTGCCTTCCTTGCTTTTCACTTGTCGTTCTGGTTTACGGTGGTTTCCAGAGAGTTTCTTTGTTGTTTCATACAGTTGTCTCATGTTTCCTTCTCTGGCAGCCTTTTCCGCCGTCATTGCTAAATCTTCCACATATTTACGTTTGTCGGTTCTGATGCTCCTCTTCACTTGCTTGTTTACTTCTGTGTATTCAGCCTGTGCCTTGACTTTTTCTGCTCTTGTTCGACTGGTATTGATTGCTGCTTTCTTGTTCCTCCTTTCTTGAATCTTATCCAGTGTATCGATCGTGATCCAATCCTTGTGATGGTGCTTTTTTTGGCCCAGAACCTCATGACATGTTGAAGTGATTGCCTCTTTTATCTCTTTCCAGCTGCTCTCCATAGTAGTTCCTTCTCTATTGAGTAGATCATGAAAGGCCTGGAAGTTATTGCTGAGGGCTATCTTGATTTTGTTGAGTTTGTCACGGAGTCTCATACTAAGATTAAATTGCTGTCAAATGTTTCTTAGTTTTCAATAGTTGACTAACCGAAGTCATTCGATGGTGTTAAACTTCAGATTGTTATATGAATAACCTGTTTTTATTTGCTGTTCTAAATTGTTACTAACTGATTACGGTTTTGTTAAATTGACTTACTACCATTTATTTAATATTGATTTTATATTTTCTTGTAAAATATTTTAATATAGAGCTTTGATAATTAACTAACTGAAAACAAATATTTTTCCTCTCAATGTTTATTTTGATATATTTTATTTAAATTTTATTAAGAAACATTGAAACTTTCATTTCTTTTGTGTTTAATTGGATGTACAAATAAGAGTTACATATATAACGAAATAGATGTTTTGCACTCTACTGTTAGTTACTATCCAATCTAAGAGAAATTGATTTCAAACGAATACTTAGATATTCGTATGAATAATAAGTTTAATTATATAATTTAGAAAAATATGTGTATGTAATGCTATTTGAGATGGTAGAGAGAATTTGTAGCACAGGTAGATGATTTAGGTCGAGTTTTGTTCTCTGAGCTTGATGGTTTGGTCATGGAGCTTCCATTTTCTTTTGAACAACATCATCACAAGCGTCAGGTAGAAGTTAAGTGTTTGTATTTCTCTACATACTACGACTCACAGCTTGTCCTGTCGACCTCTATCTCGGTTGGTTATTTTTGACTCTTAACTTGTCGTTGTCTGCCTCTTTATTTTGATTGTATCTCCCATTGATCTGATTGTTAGTCTTGTATTTGTCCATGATTTTTCTGATTGATTGATAGATTAGATCTATTTCGATGTGTTTGTTGATTGCTGATTGACCTGAATGTCAAGCTTCTAAACATTCAGTGGTGCTTTTACCTCTATCCAAGATTTCAACATTTTTCCAGTTGAATGTTTGTCTACAGTTGTCTACATGCATTGATATAAGTGAGGATATGTCATGGTGTTTAACTGCTAATTGGTGTTCGTGCAGGCGAAGATGAAGGAGTTGTCTCCTTTATCCAGTGTCGTGGTGTTCGCAGTTGGATTAACTTATTTGGTAGATGATGTTCGGTTTTCGTTCTTTTGTTTGCATAGAACTGATTGGAGTGATTGTGTGCTACACCATTTCCAAACGGCCTCAATAATATATATATGGTACGATAATCTGTTTGTTGGTTTTTGTACTGTGTTTTTATAAAATTATTTTGTAACGAAAGTTAGTTTAGTCATTTTGATAACATTTTTACGATTATTTCTCTATGGCCTTTACCTAAAATTCTTTTGTTAGAAGATAGATCTCATGGAGCTCAAATTAATGAAGGGAACTTGTCATCTCTTCCTCATCACAATACTGAACCGAAAATATCCTATATGGAACCTGTGATGAGTAATTTAAATGTGAGTAAAACTGGAACTACTTTACAACAAATTAATTATCAAGCCAACAATAGACAATTTATTCATCCTTCTGGTTTGCAAACTATCGCTGTTCAAGGTGTAGATGGTGTTTATCCTGTTATCGGTAAGCTTTCATTTTTGTGCAAAACCTCATGAAATAAATTAACCAATTTTAATCTGATGTGATAAAAATGATATACAACCGTGTTTATCACCTTTTTCGTAAAATTAATAAAACACCAACCCATAACCATTGAAGTATTTCTAAATAATATTCTCAAGCAGTAAGCTTAAATGGAATACTTATATGGAATAAATATTTAGTCTTAGGGGTCATCATACAGTGTTTTACTATCATTGCTGTTATCATCATTATTATCATCCCTATCGTTTTAAATATTAGGGATATTTCAATGTGTACACTAATTGAATAGCAAACCATAATAATAATTCTTGGATTCGTAGACCATAATTTTTGTTTATTATTACTGTCTGGAAACAACATTAATCATGTTGGTGCTTCTTCGTAATTTTTTAAACACGGTTCAATAACGGATTGATTTACATGTTTTGTTTACTATTGCATTATGACTAACACTATTATAATAGAATTAATTATAATTCATGGCTATTCACTTGAAATACACCTGATTTGATTTCGAATCCACGATTTTGTGAATAAAAATTATGCGTCTGTTACACTTAGTCATTGAATTACAATCAACAAGGTGAAAGATATAGAAGAAAAGTAAAAAGGACAATATTTTGAAATACATATATCAATCAGGCTGTAGGCTTATGACTAGGTCAAACAGCCTGTTATTTTATTTAATCGTGTATTTTTTAAAATTTATTTTGTGATTAAGTATATTTATTTTGTATGTCTGTAAGATCATATATAAGGTGTGCTAGGCCAATTAGTTATGAATCACTGCATGACTTCCATTCTTAAAACATTTAATTTATAAATCGCTGGGGATTCATTCAAACCTAACTTTATTCTCGGGTTTCATTCAATATCGTTTGTTATGTATGCATTCTCAAACCTTTTTCTCAACCACTGGATAGATGGAACTAGTGAACATACCTGAACCCTATTTCTTAAAGTCTCTAATGAAATTTTGTATTATCTACATGACCTCGGTTATGTACCACAAACTTCCTAGTAATGTTTAAACTTCATGACTTTTATAAATTATTCTCGTCCATTTTTTTACTTATTTCGGTTTTTCAGTTGCACGCCCTTCTATCACTTTACGATTACATTTCCTTATTTGTGTGGTGTGTCCCATTGTACCAGTATTCACGTACATTAAATAAAGTAACCATTAAAATTACTATTGGTTGGGATACTAAATCCCATATCATGGGATGTATTTATGGTAATCATAAACAGTTTTTATAGGAAATTGCTGTCAATCATTTACCGATAAACATTTGTGAATATAGTTTGTGTATTTTGTTCCAATGAAATTTTGTGCTTCAATATATTTATGTTGTTGGGGATGTTTAATCTCCAGTACTCACTATGTAAATATCTCATTTTTGTAATTCTATTTATAAAAAGTTGAATTTCTTGTTTGTGCGCCAAAAGCACCCATTTTCATCTTCATGTCATATTTCCCACTTGGGAGAACCTTAAATGCTATTGGTTTGCAGTTTCTTTTAATATACTATTTTATAACGTTTCCCAAGGACATTTTTATGCTGTATATATACGCTTGAGTTGTGCTTATTGTTGCTGTTGTTGTTGTTCGTGCTTCTGACTGCTTGTGGAATATATTTCCCTCTTCTCAACTTGGACTTCCCTCTCTAGTTAGCGGAGCTGGGATCCGTCGGATTAGTTAGCTGAATTGGTTATTGTGTCACCGAGTCTTCGTTCCGTTCGCAGATTAGGTGAACTCGTAATCTCTTCAAACATAGCATAAGTAAATTCAACACATATAATTTTTTTAAATAAACAGACTTTTGAGACGGAAACCTTTCTGGTAATGCAATATTTTTCTTTCATGTATTAATGGGAGAACTTTTACATATTCCAAAAACAGTAATCTATTCATCGAAATACAAATATCTTCATTTCATTCTTTTATCGATTAGATAAACAATATTTTTCGATTGTTAAGATAAAAGAATACTGGTCTATGAAACGATATGGAGTGTTACAATATGACTAAGTGTCGTATGCTCATAAGATAGCTTTTTTTAGTCAATTGAGATTTAAAACATAGACACTAGCTAAAGGAATAGGTTTTTTCTATGTAGTAAAATGACATCCATATATAAAAAATATGAACAAAATGAACATTATAAATTGTTACTGGTGTACAGAGAAAATTAGTCTGTAGGACACTTACTCTACAATCAATTAGGACCTGATCTTTAGTCTTAATTCTTGGACGTCATATCATCCTCTCAGAAAAATTAAATATATATTGGTTAAGATTCAGTCATTTTGTTCACGTCTTCAGATCATGGTTTACCTGTTTTAATTTAATCTATAAACAGCTTGGTTAACCCTTGCACATCAGGTGCCATTTACTGGTGTATGCACAATTCTTAGTTCGTATACACACTTTAAAAATATTAGCAACACAACGGTACATTCTTACTAAGTTCTTTGCCAAACCAAGAATTTTTTATCACTTGTCCTTTCAGTATTATTCAAATTTACCCTTTATTGAGTTTCAATCCAAGGGCTTCAAAATGAATTAAACTTCCAAAAATTGTAAAACTCTGTCAATTGAACTGTTTAAACCAAGGATTTCTATTATGCTTAATTCTTTTCCTAAATTTATATATATATATATATATATATATATATATATATATATATATATATATATATATATCTATAGCTATAGTTACTAGACCGTTTTTTGTGCGTATTTCTGTCGTTCAACAAATTCTTTTAGAATCTCCTATCTTCTAGATTCATAGACAGGATTTCTTTTTGTTATTTGTTTATTCGGTCATTGCATTTATTCTTTCTTCATAGCTACAGGTAGAAATTTTGAAAATGATATAACATCCGGCGGTTTGTGGGAAGCTGCAGAATTCTCAGATGAAATTTTAATGGAGGTTAGCAGTTCATTCTATGGATTTTTTTATTAACCCATTTGTTGTATTTGTTGTTTGCTTATAAATTCAACCTTTTTAGAATAGAAAAAACTGAGGCACATTTTTCTCTGATTATTCTTTTATTTTGAAAAAAGAAAGAACAAACATTCTGCTATAATCTTTGCTCTTGCTCTTTTTAAAATGATAAAGAGAGCTATATGTATGATATTCTTATGTTGTTTTACAAACATCTTCGATATAGAATAAAATACGGTTTTTTACGGTTTACATCACTTACTAACTTTAGACAGTCACTGGAAACCAGAAGCTTCGTAAGGTGATTCCTGCAGTTTTTTATTGAGAGCCATATCCATGGTGAGGCGAATATCTCCGGTGGAAACAGTCGATGATCGAGCAATATCGCGAATTGTCTGAAGTCAGAAAATTGTAGAATTGGGTGCCAACTTAGTTGTCATAACTCTGAGCTCTCATTCAGACACCTAATGGTTCTAGGTTCTATTCCCAACGGAGTTGTGGTTGCTCATTGATGACCAGTCTTATACTAGGATGAAGCAGCTTTCCAGAGCCTCCTAGTTTTTAACGGTTGGCTGACAAGGGTTAGTTCGTAATGCAAACTTTGAAACTCAGTAATCTCAAATCGCTTCTGCCAACAAATTATTAAATATAATTAATACTAATAATTCAAAAATTTAGCTGGAAAGTTTCTCACCAGTTCTCGTTTAAAAGTTATTTGTGGTATGGAAATGAATTCCTGAGAGGTAAGAAACAATTTTCACTAAGAATGTGTATCGTTTTCTCCTATAGCACGCATTTCTATGTATTTCACTAGTCAAATCACCTCTTTTATTAAACTTTTATCATATATTCAAGTGACTCCTCTCGGTTCAATTTATAGACGGTGTTAGACAGTTACAGTTGACTTTAGAGGCTTGTAGTTAAGTCATTACTGAAGATCACATTTTAATGTGTAGAACTCAATAAATTAAAAAGAAATGACTGAAACTAATGAATATAACGCAACTTTGGGAACGTTACGTATAATTTTAGCCAGCAAAATTATTTTTCTTTGAAATAACTGAAAAAAATGAAGTTGGGATTTTTGTCTCTAGATTTTCTTACATTATTGATAATTTTTATTTGTATTCAGCATTAGAATATTCATTCAGTAAAATAAGAAACAGACATAAATTTCTCTCATTTTTATTGATTTCTATGAATTATTTAATTAAATAGTCCGAACATAATGAAGAAATTAAGAAAATTACAATGGTCCTAGAATTGTGTGAATTATTAGCAGAATTAGCTGAACGTCGAGCATCTGCACTAGCTGATTGTACTCCAACACGTGTTGTAAATACAGATAATGACGATAGTAAAACAACCACTACAGATCCTTCTGCTGTTAATGATGGCGTATCACCAGTTAAGCTGGACAATCAACAAACTAAATGTTCTTCGAATACCAATAGTCTTGATAATAATAATTGTGCTGGCAGTTATAGTAATAATGATAATAATGATGAACATGATACAAGCAAAAATTGTCAACAAGCGTCATCCACTGCATTGAAATTCGTATCTGAAGCTCAAAGGTATGTTATGTTATGTACTTCGAGTAAAGTTCTAACAACTTTGTGCATATGTTTTTGTGAATTTTGTAATTAGTTTCAATTTTATTCACATTTGGTTAAGTTTTACGATTCAGCTATTTCATGTAATTGGTATCTCTTTCGAATACAGTAGTTTAGTATTATTACTCTGGATCGTAATACTCTTGGTAACTCTAATTTCTGTTGTAAATAATGTTTGTTTTTCGTGTTTTCATCAACTTTTTTTCTTTAGATTGCACTAATTTTTTAATTTGTTTAAAGTCAATCATAGTCATTTATTATCAGCACAGAGCTAGCTCGGTGCATATGTGGGTTAACCCAATCGTCCTATTACATAAGCACGATGAAATGAAATCAACTAGATGAATAACTGAAGAAATCAAAATAATGTGGTAGGAATGATAATGAAAAAGTTTAAACATTGAGAATATGGTTCAAAAAGACAATGAAAAAACTATTTATGAAGGAATACTAGAATCGAAGATCAGTTGGTAAATAAAGAGTAAACGGATATGGAAAATTGTGACTAATTTTAAATCAATGTTACGTAATGTGTCCAACCAATCATCGGCGTTTTTACACCGACTCCAGTCATGTAGTTGACGTCTACCAACATGGCTTAAATCAACAATCAATAACTTTTTATGGACTATTGCCACGTTTTGGCTTATCCATTACAACTCGTTAAAAGAGCATTTTGTTAGTGGTGTTTAAAAAGATCCAAACCCCCTTTTATTCTATTTTGTTCAAAGCCTAATATTTTCATGTCTGACCTTAAAATTTAAATTACATCTAAGAAGAATAATTTACAGATTACATCAAATAACAAATTATACAAGTCTAGCTGAATTAACTCTAAGAAATTCTTTTCCGATTAACCATTCTAAATCAACTTATTTGTCAATTATGCCATTCACACTTGAAAACAGTATTTATTATGCACTTATTGTCAGTAAACCATGCTAAATAAGAAAATGACACTCATGTTAATGATAATCCCAATTTAAGGACAATATTTACAGTATTTGGATTAATAATAAAAGCATCTAAAAAAGTGTCATGAATTAGTTCACTAAATGAATGGCCGAATAGATCTGATTTATTTCGTTCTTACCACTTCCCTTTTTTAATGTAAATTAAAATGTATGGAGTATTTTTGTGGTTGTTGTTGAATCGCCTAAAATTGCTTTGATTGTTGAGGTCTTAGATGATACCGTGTTTAGAAATTTGTCTTAGTGGTTCAGATACTATATATGTCAACTACCTAATTCGATTTGAGTTAGGGTTGTGGTAGAGTATAAATCTCAAAGTTTAGTCAAACAGAGCTAATCATAATCAGCATAGAGCATCACACAAATATACCTCAAACGAAGCTGCCATATTCCATTAGTCCGACGGAATAAAATTATCAAGACGAATAACAAACGTGCCGAAATAATATGATGGCAATAATAGTGGGAACGATTAATAAAATTCTATGTGGTTGGTCATTTATATTATTGGTATCAATTTATATAGGGTTGATGATTAAGGCTGAAATAACTTCTAATTTGAAGTAACACTAGACTAAAATAGCCTTTAGAAAACGTGATTACTGTGTGTAAACTAAACCTAAATTTATTTATTTGAACACACAAATACTGGTACAAGGGGGAACCAGGTACATATGCGCCACATAAGTCACTTGATTTGTGTGTGAGCTGTGATACTGCCTGGGTGCCCAGACTGAAGCAGGTGGTTTTGCATCCTATGCTGATTGCCCCGATATTGTCATTATATCAAGAGCACTTTAAGCTGGATTGTTCGAAGAAGAAGCGGAATGTAATGAACGAAGTGTTAGACAGTAAACCAAATTATTCTATCATGCAAATCACACACTGAATTTGTATAATATGAAAACAATACATTAAGTTTATTATTTGCACATCTTCCTTGAGTTGTCGCTTATAACTCCATCGTTCTTCCATTCCTGTTGTTATTTCGATTTCTTACAGTTTTCCTTCCTCTACTCTTCATTTTCTTATTCTGTCCGTAAGAATTATATTTTCAATTCCTGATACATGCAATTTATATCTGTCCGTACGAATTGCACACATCACACTGGATTTAAATCCTAGAGAGAACATCAACTTTGGGTTTCAGGTACACCCAGCTGACGAGTCTTGCATACGACATAAAGCGCGTCCTGGATTCCACTGCCAGCTCTGCTTTAACATGGTATTGTGGAAATATTTTGTCCTTATGTTTACTAATAAACAAGAATGTAATCTTTATACATTCACCTCAAATTTACAAGTTCAGATTTTTTAGACTCCAATTCGTCATCACTAAAGTATTGTCTTTTTCACTTGTCTTTTAGAATTGTTGAGCAAATTGTACTTTATCGACGTGTTCTTTATTACTTGGAATATGTTTTTGATCAAGTTAAAAAAGCCTTTCATAACGGTCGTCTAAAATCTACACCCACTGCACGAAGACGTAAGTGCCATGTTTTTCGCTATACTTTCAAAATTTAACCACGAATTGTTACCATTTTCTGTTCAAAAGACGATTAGTACTGAAATAGCTTTCGTATATAGTTTCAAGTGCTTAAATTAAACTGATAATCTTCAAACTTCATTTTCATAGTCGTACTTACTTACGCCTGTTACTCCTCATGGAGGAGCATAGGCCGCCCACCAGCATTCTCCATCCAACTTTGTCGTGGTCAGTCCTTCCCAGTTGTATCCAGTCGCTATTTATCGTTTTCATGTTTGCTTCCGATTCTCAGCACCGTGTGTTCGTGGTTCGTCCTCTTTTCCTTTTGTCTTCAGGATTACAAGTTAACGCTGGCATCGTGACGCAGTTTTATGATTTCCACACTGTATGTCCCATCCACTTTCATCGTCTTTTTCTAATTTCCTCCTGAGTTGAAAGCTGGTCTGTTCTCTCCTATAGTAGGCTGTTGCTAATTGAATCCAGCGAACGGACATTGAGTATTTTGTGTAGACAATTGTTTTTAGTACTTGTACATTTTTGGTGATTGTTGTTGTAGTTCTCCAAGTTCCAGCTCCGTACAGTTGAACTGTCTTGACGATTGTATTGAAAATTCTGACTTTGATGTTGATTGACAGTTGTTTTTAGTTTTATATGTTCTTCAACTGTAGGGATGCTTCCCTTTTATCAATCCTTGCCTTCAAGTTTGCATCGGATCCTCCTTGTTCATCGATGATGCTGCCGAGATTCTTCACCATAGTGCGTTTTGATTCCTTTCGCCATTTATCTTCACTCGTATCTAGGTATACTAATTTTTTAAAGATGCTACGTGATTTCATCCCTGTGTATTCATAACAATGACTAAGGTTCATTCTATTTTAATTATATCGACAAGATCTATTATTTTGCGCCTAATTAAATGTCTATTCTCTTGATATGCTGAATGACCTTGTCTGAATATTTCGATCTAGATCGAGGTGGCTTAGATCACTTGAATTTCAACAACTGAACTCCAATCTCCTTTATATCACAACCTTCTTACTAAAAGTGTTGCATGGTTAGTGAATCGTATTAGCTAGCTACTGAATTAGCTTATCCTATTCATTTGATCAAGTAACTATTCAACAGTGCTTAATATATAATATTGTTTTGGAATACAAGACGAAATTAGCGAAAAAGTATTTCTTTTCAATTAATTTTTCATCATGGCTCCACATTAGCATGTATGCTTAAAAATAATGATGAACTCGACGTTAATCAAACGATACTATGTTAGATAACAATATTATGAATGAGAATGTGTTTATGGAATTAATTGTAAATGTAAAGCAATTAGTTCCTTTTTATAAATTTCGATAATGTGATAAGAATATGAGGATCATCAGAACTATATGATATATTAGCGCAATACACTTCGAACAGTCTGATCACACATATAAATGTTCTTAACAAGTATATGTATGATCAGATTGTTCGAAATGTATTGCGCTAATATATCACATAGTTCTGATAATCTTCGTCTTCTTATTACATTATCGATAATTATAAAAGATTAACGAATTAATTGAAACATAAAGTAAATAAAGTAATTACTATTGAAGGGTATTAGTAAATAAATGGATTGGAACATTTATTTATCGAATTTCTGGAATATTAATCAATAAATTAAGTTGAATGACGTGACCACTACGATTTCGTTTCCCTAAATTGATAGTTTACATATTGTAATATCAGTTACGCAAGCGTAAAGATAATGTTGCAGCTGTACAATAATAGTAGAACAAGAATTTCAAATAAAAGACGTTGGCAGAATAGCGAGTGTAATAATTCATTTGTCAACCACTCTATTATTGGCTATTTCGCTGTCCAAGTAAAGGGAATCGGTGTACAAAGTCCTCACGCACTCTGAGGTCGTGTTTTTTTCACGGTTGATACCGATGGCTTCAGCCGTATAAAAAAAATACATTTAATTCACGCGTCAAACTTTCTGGAAGATAGTGAGTGATTTTTGTTGATTATTTCCCCTAATAGATCACCTGAATAGTATCTTTCTAACTGATTACATTTTGTTTCATACTATACCATATTTCGTGTTTTACAAATTTGATCCAGTTTTATTATATTGACAACTGGACCAAATTTTTTCCGTGATACTCTTCTCTTTATAATTATTACAAATTATTTGTTTTCATTTGTACTTTTCAGGTTTAGTCGATTGTAATACATTATATCATCGTTGTTATATCCGACTCAGACAATTAGCAAGGCAATCACGTCGTGAAGATTTAATCGAACCAGTTGGTAGACTTTTAGCTAATATTACAGCTAATCGTTTAATATTTCAATATGCACTGGATCAAGTTCGTTTTCTCATTTTTGTTTTTGTTTTCATTTAAAATTTGCTTATTCCCTAGTCTTTATTTATTCACAGAACCAAACTTGTTTATTTTTATGTTAGGATTAATATAATATAAACAGATTAGTCTAAATACTATGTTGTGCTGATTGTATCAATTCTTCTTATTCACCTTAAAGAGGTTATTAGGAAATGACGTTTGTAAAGATCTTTCAATTCTAATCATGAAATGATATCAACTAGCGGACAATTGAAAACCAAAGAGTATTGAATAGCTTTCGTTCTGATACCTGCACAAATTAATTGACTTTGAAAGTATGGACCTTTGAATCCTGATTAAGTGCTCTACATTGATGTTTACTCATTTACAAGGCATAGATTCATGTAATTGGCGTTGAACCACACTACAAGTTTGATGCCTAATGATACTGCTCGATTTCCCAAACCGAAGCAGGTTTGTGGTGTGTGCTACCTATATGGACATAAGTAGCATATGACGTGAGTACTGAACAGAATGTCTGGCAGCACTACTGTAAACCTGAAGTGAAGGAGAACACTGGTGAGGACAACCGAATGTATTTAACAACAAATTACAGAACTAGTTAGTAAAATCCAATAACCATACATTAAATCGGTAATTTGCAAATTGTTCATCACTGTCTCAAATAATTCAGAATCCCTTTGTTCTTGCATTTTCATACAAATTGCATTCTTTCTTCATTCTTTATTGTTCGATCCTCTCGTCTCTCTGCTGCCAGACATTCTGTTCAGTACTCACGTCATATGCTACTTATGTCCATATAAGTAGCACACACAACAGTATTATCAAGCATGACTAAATGTAGTGTGCTACTTTTAGTTAGTACATCAAATGATGAGGCTGTAAATTTTTATCAACTCAAGTGGTTGACACATGAGCTACATCAGCTATTCACCGTCAAACTTGATATTCTATACTTGCTAGCATAAAACTAGGTCGGAAAAAGACTGGGTTTGTTCAGCTTAAGACAACGTATCATTTTATGAGGTCATCGATTATTGATATAAATTAAACGGGAAGTGGGGAACTTGGTTTAAAATGTACGTGGCTGTCGTAAACTATGGTTTTGGACTTTGCAGAGCCTAACATGGATTACTTTTTTCGTAATCGTGTTGTCGATCAAGATTTATGAGTGTACCATGAACAAACGATAAAATGCTTTATCTTTATGATGTGTGTGCGAGGAAAATAATGATTGGTTGTTTGCTTAGTCAGACTAGTAGATAGTCTGACGGATATTAGATAAGTTATATATTTTCCTACCCTTATTATCATTGGTTTTGCTGTCGGTTTATTGTGTGAAATATACTTATGTTCTAGTCAAGTTAGTCACGTGTTCTTGATCTGAGTTGTCCTGTAGGAAGGGTATCTAGTGTTAACATTCGTCTAAGGTCAACTAACGTGCCATTCGTGTAGACAGGAAAATTGAATGTTATAACTCTCTAAAATGCTAAGTCCTTTTTTAAGTTTTACTTTCTTTTTATTATTTGTTTTATTATACTTTCATAACCGGTGGAAATATTTTGAGGAGCTCAGTTTCACTTGTAAGGATATAAGTCATTTCATTGTGATATTAAAATTAATGCAACTGATGAGTAACTTTTATGATTTGTGCATCCTGATCAGATTGGCTTCATTAAGTTATAATAATTTTTAAACAAGGTTTTGATAATGGCTAGAACTTTTTTTGTCCTATTTGAAACCCAAATAAGTGAAATTAACTTCTATGCCTTTTGCATAAGATAGTGGTTATTTCAACTCAGTGTCCAAGTGAATGATGAGTTGTACGTTTTGAGTCCTGGTACGAATATCCAACAAAGGTGCAAGTACTTCCAATCAAAAACGCGCTTAGAAATTTTGTAGAATTGTTTGAAAATTGATAATACTGGATTAATTTTATCATTTATCACTAATGAAAGGCTAACTGTAAATTATGAAAAAAAAATTTTTTATGTAAAATTGATACGGTAAATAACTACACTTACAGTGATATTCATGCTGTCTTAACTTCAGATTCCATATTCTTTAAGATTATATTTTTCGATTGAGGAAGTAATCTTTTGTTTAGATTTGGTGATTTCACCTTTCGTTCTGTTTTTTTAAATATATGTGTGTCATTTGAAGTACACTTTAGCAAAGTGTTATTATACAATTTATTGTTTAATGCAGTTTTCTATAACATGCATGTTGATTATTAGTGTCAGCTGATTTTTCTTTTAATTACAGTGTTATGCTGCTGAAATGGATGAGTATATTGGTGAAATCGCATTAGTATGTTTACATTTGTAACGTTTATTCTCAGTACATAAGTCATGTTCATGGTTTGTGAAAGCCTCATTACTAAATATAGACATGTTCTAGCTCCATAACCGTTTAATTCATTTATGCATCCCGATAAGTTGTAATATTTTTTAGCGTTTATCTTTTCCCTATTTCTATCAAAGTTAATGCAACCATTAAGATGTGAAACTTATAATAAATGTTAACATAATATCTGTAGTGAACTAAAACTCAGTTGAGGACTATCAATTTATTATTCAATACAAAATTACAGAGTTCTTTCATAAAATGTGGAAAACCATACATCAAATACTTCATTTGCAAATCTTCCATTAATTGTCTCAAACTTTATCATTCCCTCGTTGCTATTTATTATTTATTTATCTGAACACATAAATATTGGTACAGGAGGGCACCAAATATACATGCGCCACACAAAACAATGAGAATTTAAGAATGAAAAAAAAGTAAGGACTGTAGGGGGTTATAAAATAAAAAAAGAACAATAATGAGGGGAGACGAAAAGGTACACTATTCTGAGCCATATCTGATAACGTCTGTAGCCACTGTGTTACACCATCTCTCGGACCCCAGCCAGGGAGTCGTGAAGGACCAACAGAAGCTAGCCCTTTGCAGCTTTCTTTCATACCACGACACCATGTCACACACTGACCACCTCTCCGCTTTTTCCAACCAGTCCCAGAGCTGGCAAATAATGCACGACGTGGAATTCTCTGGCACGACATTCGTAAAACATGTCCAAGCCACCGAAGCCGGTGTTTCAAGATGGTGACACCAATTTCATTATCGTCTCTGTGACCGAACACACGATGTCGGACCTTTGCATTACTGACATGGTGTTGCCACTGAATGTCAGCAATCCTTCGGAGACAGCGATGATCGAACACAGAGAGTCGTCTAACATCCTCAACTCGGAGAGGTCAGGTTTCACAAGCATAGAGCAGAACTGCTCTCACCGTCGCGTTGTAGATCCGACCTTTTACAGCCAGACCAACATCACGAAGGCGCCAAAGGTGGCCCAGATTGGCATAAGCCGCTCTGGCTTTCACTATACGTGCATTGATTTCAACCCTCACGTCACCACCAGCACTTATGCAGCTACCCAGATACACGAACTTCTCGACTACTTCAATCTGCTCACCGTCCAGAGTGAGTACAGGATTAGAATCCTGCCAGTCTTGTAGAATTAAAAGAGCCTAACTTGTAATTCTGAAGCTTAAAGGAAAAGAGAGAGACCAAAAAACATATTTCGCCAAAAATTGGAGATAAACATAAAGAGAATGAGTCTCACCTAAAACCAACTGGAAAGAAAAGCCCAGGATAGAGTTGGTTGGAGAATTCTAATTGGTGGGCTATGCTCTCACGAGAGTTAACAGATGTAAGTTAATAAAAAGAAAGATAAATTTATAAGGTAAAAACTTATGAACTATGGAGAATACAAAGAATGAATGCACCAGTACTATTGAAAACCATTCTGAGCCATGTCACCTGAAGTTTAGTGATTGGTTACGATGATCAAGCAGAACCCAACCGAGTTGGTCCACACCTACTTACCCGACCTAGTCCAACGGTCATTGACTTCATAACCTTATGATATGTTTTGGTTTGGTCACCCCTAGCTTTCATCCAACCTACTGCTCCACCAGGCATAATCGTTTAACAGTATAGGAGGTAGATGAGAGTACACATAACATGTCCCAACCATTTCAGTCGATAAAGACTCGTATTCTTGTTTTTTTAACCCCGTCTGGTCATGGCTACCTGTCTGAGTAAACAAGCTGAAAATAAAACTTATTTTAACTTCTTTATTTCTTATAATAATGATAAAAACATTCTTTTAAAATGAAGTCTTCTCCTTTTTAGTCTCTTCAACGATATAAGGCTGGTATCACTTTAATTCATGGCCTATGTCAACATGCTAAATCACAAAGGGATAAAACATTATTATCTGATTGTATGCGGTTATTAAGAGAACGTTATGCTTGTTTATGGTCGACTGCTACCAAACCGAATCTACAAACAATGCATTATCAACCTGATACAACAATGCCAACCACCACCACAACGACAACAATAACAACTCAGTGTTCTAATAACAATCCTACAAATATTCTTTTACCATCGGACAGTTTACCCAATCCTAGTTTAAATGATCCATCATCAGAAGTGAATAATAAATTTACTGTAACTGTTGGTGCATTACCTATGACTAATTGTGCACCGATCACATCACCTTTACGTTGATATACCATTGTATACCATATATAAATCTTTAATTCGTTGTTAATATGCTTTTTCTTTTGAAGTTCACTACTACTAGCATTACTAGTATGTTTACCGTCATTCAGTAAGTTATCTCTATTTGAACATTATAATTCTATCAATATCATTATATTGACAATCAAGTAGAGAAGATGGGGTACTTCTCTTTCTGAAGGTAATAAAAAACGTAAAGTAAATCAACTGTTTCTCCTTTATTATCATAACCATCTAACTATTATTGCCATGTACAAACCCAAATAACCTTGTCCAAAGTAAACTCAAAAACATCCACTTGAGTAATAAACCATTTACATATTTCACATTTGTTTTTGTATTATTACTATTTCTCTATTCAGTCACTATTGTTAAATGTTTTATATTCTTGAATATTTTGTGTTTTGTTATAATAATTTCATTTATTTTTATGGTGTTAGTTATGAAAATACCGACAACAACAAAATTACAATTTTTGTGTTTAGGCATTAAGTAACATAATAATTATGTTATTTAGCTTAATTTGGTTTAGTTATATATATTTCTCTCTTTATGTATGTGTGAATGCTTATTGTCTTATTGTCTGTTGTCTTTTTTTTGTTCTTTTATTCATGTTGTTTATACTCTTGAATTGTTTCCTCGAATATTTTCTAAATGTAACTGCATTTTCTATTTGATAATGATCTTTAGAAAATGTGAAGATAACTATGAGATTTTATTTGACTTTTGTAATTTCTGATTACTATAAAATGAATGTTTATTACGGTGAATAACCATACAAATTATAATGTTACTATTATTAATGACAATGGTGATGTTGAGAATAGGTGGATGGAGCTACAATTGATCCTTTCCCATCTATCAATAGTAATAATAATTGTATTATAATTAACAACATTAACCCAGTAATCTCCAGATAATTTTCATTTTTATCTAGTATATATATATATATATACGCTGGAAACATACACATATGCATTCATATTTTCTTTAAAACAAATGAATCGTTATTGTTTTGTGTGTTTATTTGTTTGAATACTCTTTTTTTCTGGAAAAGAAGGAGGAAAAAAGAACTATTCTACTCAATTACAGATTAGCAGTAAAGAAACTGAAAATATCGACTTTTCAGTTCATATATATATATATATATATATATATATATATATATAGGCTAGAATAAGTAAAACTCGGTTTTTCATATTTTATTTTCTCTGTGATTGTTTGGTTTGAGACACTTGACATACATAGCAATGTTATTAATCAAGAGTAAGCCACATCGATGTGTGAGCTGCCAAATTTTATAATCGACCTTGGATTATTGATTCCTGTAAAGCCGTTTCTTTTAATCCTTTAAGGTTTCATAGTTGTAGTTAGCTAAGTGTTTTCCCAGTCTTCATTCTCCATATAAATATTCTGCTGAAATAAATCATTTGATCCAGGTGTTATAAAACGAATATCCACAACTACAGCAAAAATCGCTATGTTCCTTTCACGGAAGTTTTTCATAGCCTTCGAACAATCTGCGAAGTAAATAAACGACTATTAATGGGGATTAAATAGATTAGCACTGGCTCCGTTTGGTGCTTGCTGCCATATCAACACCAGCCAAACAGTACGAAAATACTACAGGGTCCCTGAACAGACGCGTATGAAACTAGCTTTTTGATTCTCCAGAAGAACTGATTTATTTTACTTCTCTAGAATCTTGAATTTGGGATCTGAATCAGTGTACAAATAATGAATGAGGCCTGTTTGAATGGCTTTTGTGATTTCACGAAAGCTGATCTACATTCCGAACTCGGTAGTAGCATCCAAACTTTCGATTGGTCAGTGATTTGAGATTGTTTAAAGTAGACAGAACATTAACCATAGACGAGTATTGATATCCATACCTGGGAAATATGATGGTTACTATTAAAGTTTTCTCGGGTAATCCTCAATCTTAATGATGAGATACAGACAGTATATAAAATAACTTTTATTGAAACAATGGTAGCAAAGTTTCGTAACGTAAATCCATCCTATACTCAGTTTAATTTCAAGAATATAATAGTCAAGATCATTGTGTAAATAAACGTAAATCTCCCTATATCAAAACAGAATATGATTTGTCAGTTATTTAATTGACGTGATTAGAACAGAGAGTTTTCTACGTGATCAAGCAACCAGTGAATAAGTGAAAAGACGGCATCTTGAAACAATAAAAATTGTTTGATTAGGCCAGAGATAATGAAAAAAAGCCTAACAACACCACGATGGAATAGTTATGAATATCAGTTGCTAGTTTATCAAAGGATCTTAAATGAATGATGACTTAATTCATTATGATTTTTATCATTATCAAAGCGGACTTTTATCACAGAACTGTCTGCGTCATTCATAGTGTTTTCAGAGTACAGTAATGGCATTGTGTACTGCACTTTTATAATTTTCATTTAAGATGTTATTTCCAAACCTATTTCTTACTATATTTGTCGTTTTCATCTGGCATGTCAGGTTTTTAACACTTCCATGCTCATAACATTCATTTGCGGAAAATTCTAAATGCTTAATAAAAATGAAGCTCTAACTACAGTTATCATTCGTTAGGCGGTAGAAAGTGAAGGACATAACATTTATTGAGCTTAATCTAATTTTCAAGGGTTTGAGTTATGCTGTTATTAATATTCCTGACTGAATTCTTATCAGTGTTAGTTGGTATTTTTACATCCTGTCAAAATTGCTTCGATATAGGAATTTTGGCGCAAGTTTCATAGAAGAAGTGGACTGTGGCTAGATATGGAATCTCGAATCGAAAGAAATGCGAATCCTAGATCCGATTGCCGGCCACAATTCATCTCTTCTACGAAGTTTGGGTTGAATTGAGAAACTATTAAGGCTAACCTAAACAACATCCGTCCTTACAAAAAAGACAAAATAATTTATCAAATTGGAGTGATTTATTATTTCGTTCAGCCAATCTAAGTATTGATCAATATACGCAGACACGAATATATTAAACGAAACCGAACTTATGTGTTTTGGAAGGTAACATTTGAACAATTCCTCTGTCTTGAATGTGACTTGTTCAGTTTGTAATGGAGATAAACAGTAATGTGGCTTTTAGGTCATCATAGTTTACAGAATGTATCAGCTTCTTGAGGGGAAATTATTTAAGTGAAATACTATGGTAGTTGTCTATTACAACACTGATTTTAGTTAAACTAGGCTAAAATAAAAAAAATACTTAAAATTTATTAAAGAACTTTTAATACGTCATGCGCTTTCATTCATCAACTTTCGGTCAATCAAATAAATCTTAGGAAGAAAAGATACTAAGCAATGAGCTTCTCTGGCGACGTAGGTAGTCAAAGATCTCCAGGCAACTTAAAAGATCTTAGTATTCAGGTATAGGGAAGAATCTAGTCAGTTATAAACTCATTGATCAGCTACTGAGCGATCACACAACCTGTTACTGACAATTCATATATGATAGATTAGACAAAAAAATCTCAAAGTGATATGATTGTGTCTTGATCAAATGGCCTCAATTTCCTTCCTTGATATAAGTATGGCTTCATGAATTCAACAGAAATTTGTCAAGAGTTTGTTTCATTTTACTATTCTCATGGCGATTAGTTTTTTTGCTTTGATGAAGAATTGGCAAATTGAAATAATCTTTATAAATCACTAAAATAAACAGTTTGCCGGTACGTATTAGTATCGAGATGGTACCTAAATGTTTTAGTGAGCAATACAGTTTCCTGACGTTGTTAGTAAATTAGTCACCAACCAAACGGCATTACATGATCTTCATGCTATATCGAGAGATGACAAATATAAGTCACTGTTTTTCAAATCAATCGTTTAAACATATCGTGTTACCTTTGAGAACTGAATGCCATAGGATAATCTAGTATTCCATCGTAGAAATAAAATTTCTAAGAGTTCTTACCTTGAATGAAACAAATATCTAATACATATTGTTTCCATGAATGAACTCAATCTTTAAGGATAACTATCTTCTAACTATTGTTTAACATCATTTTTAAGGTGTAGTTTAAAGTCCATATAATCTTTTAGAGTTTCACAAAATATTTCTTCCAAAAAAGTTAGTAGTCGTAATAACTCATATTTTTCTTGATACCACTTATACGTTTAGGAAACAAACGGCGTAAAAAGACGTGTTAATTGAACTAGTATCCTTTGAAGAATAAAATTGATTCATTATGAAACGACCTTTATAAAAAGTTATATGGCGTTTCAATTTTAGTATTGATGAGATTTACAGAATATTTGATATGTCATAATTAAATTTTAATTACATACAGGGTATATAACATTTTGAAATGGTAACTTCAATGACTATAATCTAGCGATGGAAAACTTATGTTTTCTACTGATTTTTTGTTATTAGTTCATTTTATTCAGGATAAAATAAACAATTTATGCTGAACAAAATGTTTTGATTTCCTTGATTTAATAAGTTATTAAAGCAAATGTGAAAAATAAGCTAATTAGACTGATCATCGTTTCGTGTTTAATGAGATCTTAACCAATAATTCCTGAATCAATAAAACTTTCATAAATTTTCTAATAGATCAAAGTAATTGTTTTAATTATTCAGCCATCATCACTGGTAGTATTGTCTTCATAAAGCTACCTTACTTAATAAAGTTTTACATTCTATTTTATATAAGGTCATATTATCTTTGGATCCAGTTTTGAAAGATATGAATTTTTGATAGTATTACTTTCTTTTTGGTGGAGTTTTGTTCTTTGAGCTAAATGCTTTGATCATGAAGCTTTCACCGTTCCTCTGAACGATATCATCAGCACAAACATCAAGTAGACTTCTACAATCAAACCATCTAGCTCAGAGAACAAAACATCACTAAAGTCATCCACCTGAGCTATAAATCTTCTGCACCATCTCAGTAATGCTTTATATTAATAAATGATATGAATACAAAGTTCTCATCTGTTCATTTTAATGGCATGGGTTTTTTTATCATCTGGTTTATCTTTCAAAATAGTTTCTATATGGATAACATTTGATTATCTATTTTATTGAATAACAAAGAAAAATATAATTTACGTCAAATGTATTATGGGTTATTTGTTAATAAATATTGAAATGAATTTATCCTAACGTTAATAATGATATCCAGGTTACAGTTTCGTAAAAAAAATTTCATTTTCAATTACATTTATGTAGACAAACAAAGAATAAATAAAAATGTCATTATGTAATAAAATATCGTTTCTATACTGTTTGGTAAATAAAGTTTATTACAAAGATTTGAATAAAAACAGTTTATTGAGGACTATTCAAAACTCAATTTATAAGTGGATTTAATCTCGTGTACAGTTATTACTTAACAACACCAATTGACTGACGACATCTTAGCTGTTTCGAAATCTCAATTCAGTACCTTAATTATATATATATATATATATATATATATATATATATATATATATATTTCCTATTTTTAAGTGTCGTTAATAATGAAGATTAAACTGGTAAATAGCATGAGTAAGTCAGGTACGTAGAAGTTATGAAGTCTGTCTCGATATGCTGTTATACGTTATTGGACTAAAACGCTTCATTAAAAACAATATGTAAACCAACTAACTAGAACAGTAAACAGAAATATGAAAATAATTTAATCAAACGAAATTGCTTACTGCAACCATTTACAGACAAGGTTATCAAAACAGGCTTATATAGCGCTCATGGAATAAATACACATAGTACGTGTACTTCAAGTATGACGTTCTAGATAAAATCTGTGCAAAACCCCAACATTGGACGTATTCCAAGTTAATATTTTTAGTAGTTTTTGTAGTTAACTATCTGATTCTGAGCTGACAGAATAAACATACAGCTCAGTTGGTTACATTTATTAGTGCTTCATTTTCTAAGCTGTGTGGTTTATTTACGAAGCTCGTTTTGTAGTTCTAACTAACATCTTCATCTGTGTTTCTAAACCGAAGTCTTTTATTTGCAGTTTGATGGAATCCAAATAAAATCCGTCATTTCTGGAATATCCATTCTTCAAATCAGAATTTTTAGTCAACTCTTTTAATCAGGAGTGATTAGACGCAACCAGTTTAAAATATTAATTGACGTTATATCTTGAGTTTCTTCTCACTAGCCAACTGGAATAGTTTGTAAACTTGAGAAAGCTGATCTCCCCTCCTAAATGAGAATCAGTTTTACACTTCAAAACAATCAGAAGAATTATCATCAACTTTATGAGATCACCATTTATTTTTTACAGAGTTTGACCTAGATTGATGATTACTTTTCTTAGATCAATGCTTTCTACCTGGTACCTTCAGCATAACAAACTGTTAAACAAATTTAAAAAACAGTTTATACAACTCAGCTTCAAAGTCTAGAAAATATAGAACTGATTGCTCTCTTATAACCGACTATAGTGAATCTAATGCATCTAAAATATACATTATGCCCTTCTAACTAATCAAAAAAGGTGAATTATTGACAAACAAATAACCTTAT
Organism: Schistosoma spindalis; assembly: GCA_946903255.1. Taxonomy (NCBI): domain Eukaryota; kingdom Metazoa; phylum Platyhelminthes; class Trematoda; order Strigeidida; family Schistosomatidae; genus Schistosoma; species Schistosoma spindalis. The sequence goes on from OX336424.1 coordinate 16,157,283, forward strand.
TTCTACACTTCGTTTCGAAAGTTAATCAATAGAGAAGCAAAAAGTTAATCATTACAATTAATAGAATTATTGGACGGCTAAGTCAAGGTCATCGAACGCTGACTGTGCTTGGCATTTAACATAACCGCGCTTGTCTTTTATTACTGAATATGGAGAGGGCATTTATACATCCCATATTAGTAACAGAAATTGGTAAATAAATCCACAACAATTTCTATAGCTCCATTCTCCATTTCAATTATTTCCCTGTTTGTTTGGCTATTTAATTGCGAGATCAGTTCAGTTCTATACAAGCCTACAATCTTTGATGTCAATAATTCCCCAATCCTAATGCCTAAATGCTGTATTGATTGGTTATTCAATGTCTTTTGGTAAATTCATGCATAGCAAGTATACAAATCTGTGCATGTGTGCATGCTTCTAAATGATAAATACCGTCTAACTAAGGAAGAAAGATCGATTCACCTAATCCCAAATTGTAAACAGTTAATTTAACACAGTAGATGCACAAACTAGTCGTACATACATATGTATAAAGATATAGAAAAAATAATCACACGTCAGAAACATTAAAAACACTTAGAAGCCAAAAAGGATTATTATTTAGAAATGACACTAAGAGGTTATACTGATTACTACCATTACTCAAATTATGCATCTGACGATGATGATGAAATCGAAGAATTTAAACGAAAAACGGAAGCAAATCGAAAAGCAAGAGAAAAAGCTCGACAAGAATTTGAACGTGACAGTAAGTCAACATGTTGACATGATATTTCCTTTGAAAATACTGTTACATTATTTTATTTGCCTAAAAGTTCATCGCGTATCAGTTGAATTTCTTAACATTGTTTTTTTATCTGTTCGATAAATTTCCATCTATAGTTAAGTGAATTTGAAAAAAAGATTTTGATTGAAATCATGAACCGATCTATGTTAGACTAACATTGAAAGCCTAGGAACATTGGACAGCCATTTTGTTTTGGCATGAGACTCGTCAAAAGCCCACATCCACGATCCCGCACATGAGGATTTTTCATTACCATTGGTAGGTAACTTCCCCACATTCGACACAGATTAGCTACACTGGCCACGGTTCATGATTTCAGTAAAATTCAACAAATATCCACAACCCCATGATGAAAAAATATATCGCTACAGTAATCCCAAGTATAATTGTGAAGAACTTTCAATAGACTAAATAAGTTTTGTCATCAACAGTAAGAATAAAATCCTACCTGAAATTTAAGAAAAATTGTTTATTGCTTAAATTTATCAACATTGGCGGATGAAACAGCGTGAATCTTTCTACTATTCAAATCAGAGACACTTTTAGTTAGAAAGAAATCAAATATTCTTGTAAGCATCTAGTATCATGGCATAAGATGTGGTCCCAAATACAACATTTATTTCATTCGTAGTTCAGAACAAATACTTCTGTCTACAAGAAACAACTTATTATTTTTAGCACGATAAACTGACGACTTTTTGTCTCAAAAAACCTTAATTATTGTGATTCAATTGTATAGGAAATCTGGGTATTCAATTGTGGAGACGGATTGATAATCGCTGGTTCCTAAATTCGGGGAAGAATATTCAACAACGGAACACCTTTCTCATTTATTCCTTAATCAACACCCTTTGATAGTAATTTTAGAAATACTTCTAGAAATTAAGTCGTTTTATTATGATTAGATAACGACTCTTTTATGAGTGACAAATAGTTTAATATGATTAAAACAGGTAAATTTTCTATACACCTTAACTGGAGTGCATTTAATGTTCTACGTATAAACTATTTGCTAAAAATTAAATCACCTTTACCTGTAAATTAACAGTGTAATAGTTTGATTATATGTTCTTTAGTTGGAGAAAAATGTTCACTTTCACGGTCCCTAAGATGAAGAACTTAGTTAAAAAGCTAACGTTGTCGTTATCAACAAATAATCGAAGGTTTTGTATTCTCAGCAAGTAGCTAGATTGTATATCCTAGAGATCTTATTTTTTTAGTGAATATTATTATTATTACCATGATGAAAAAATAGTATAGAAATCAATTCTGGATATGGTAACAAATAGTTAAACATATCAGTATAAAATTTCACTCTAATTAAAAGATACAATATCTTTACAGAAAGGAAATAATTTGACTGAATGTTCTCCGATCACATTTTACTAATAAGAAGGTTTCTTCTTCACTCGATAAATTTTATATGATACAATTTGTTGTTATTACTGTGAACTACTAATGAGTCCTAAAATATAACTGATCAGCTATCTCCTAATTTTCGAGGGGTTTCACTTAAGAGTGAAAGTATTTTCATTATTTCTGGAGTTTTGATGGCTTTGAAGTTGGGAATCTTATTAACCTATCATTAAAGCTCATGTTTATATGCTTATGAAACATATTAATGTCGATAGCTTTCAGTATTTTGGTAGATAGTTTGACGAGTCTTTAGATAAAAAAACATTTTGTTCAAGTAAGTCTTCCAGTTGGCCTATTTATTAAAATGATAATTAGATTATCTGAATAAAATGAGCACAAATATTGACCTTTTCATTTCTGCAAACGTACTTCACCTCTGTCAAATAAGGTTTGTGTAATGTACTTGTCTAGTTTAGCTATCATGCTATTGAGATGAGGTGTATAATCATCTTGCAAACTGTTTGTTATTGCTTTTGATGTTAGTGTATAAGTATACATATCTGAGTGTAATTTTGCCATAACAACGTTTGCTTATCTAGAAATATCAACAGTTAATGAAGAACGTGCTATGGACACCAGATTATCTACCTTTAAATATGTATATTAAGGATTTTCATAAGTATTTAAGTAAATTATGCTTTTTGATATTTGCGTTTGGAGAAAAACTCATAATCATTTCTGTTTAGTATCCTCATATATTAATGTTCATAATACTTTAAATTCACTACATACCCGTAACATTCAAGAGAATCAGTCAGAAAATTAGTGCGAGTGCGAGTGCATCTATAGTAAACCCATTAAATTGTTTACCACATACTTGCTGTAATTTATACAAGTAACCCACAATGTAAAAGTATATATGAGTCTGATCGAAAGCATGTCAACACCTCCTTCTTTATTTATCCTCCTATTGGTTGTAAACACAGACAATAATTAACATCCTCACAACTGATTAACAATCATAAAATACATATAGATATTCCAATCTTTTGCTAACACATACCAGTGTGCTTGTGGATCTTACTAATTATTAACAATACACTATCCAAACAACTGATGTTCTGACTTTTGAATATTCTTAAGTAAATTCGTACTTCTAGTAGGAGAACTGGCTTTCTAAAATACACAGTTAACAGAACATTATACATTACAGTTAAATAGAGAGGAATTAACCATTACAAATTACAGTCTAAAATTTAAGTGATTTAAATATATGCAATTAAATGTGTGCGAAACTGTGATACGTTGCCTAATATTCATCACTTTTGACTAACTGATATATCAGTGAATGCAGTTTGATCGTGAACTTAAACAACTTGTTAATTTGATGAGTTCATTCATTGAGAAACTATAAACCACTTTTTTCATATTTTATTAGAACTATAAGTCAAGTGTATATGCAATTCTAGGGAAGAAATTTTTATTGCTCAAAGACTTACGACACTAACTGTTTAGACCATTGACCTGTATACAAATCTCAACAATTTTCCTTTACAAACAAGAAGAAATTTTTCTTGATACACGAAGTTCAAGTAGAAAATATAATCTAGTTACATGGAACTTGGAAGATTTCACCTAATATTCTAACTTGATCTTTAATTTCTCATATAATGTCCTAACTAGTTTAGCAAACCATCGAACGGTAAAACTACTTAAATCAACTTGCTGATTATTTACGTATCAAAGTATATCTTATTTTTTATCTTTTTAGTGGAAAAATCAACGGAATCAGATGCACGTCAGCCAGCACGCAAAGCTTCTGACGCAGTTCTCAATGAATTCGATGAAGCTAGACAACGAGCCTGGACAAGGGATCAACAAACTTTGGAATATATTGACGAAATATTAGTAAGTATGAAGAACCCTAGATTTAATTACTCGCTAAGAACCTTTTACCAAAAGATTTTCTTGAATTCCTAATAGAGATTAGTGATCTGTAAATTCAACTAAATATTGAGTTAAGATAATGGTTATTGACGAACGAACTGAGTTTGTTCAAGTTCCCGATAAATCAAAAAATCTTTTTTCTGAATAATAAATGTGTTCATCGCGTTACGGCTTGTAAGTGACTTTTGACATCGAAATTAGGAATGAACAGTCCATTCCTTACTCAATATTTAATACTATTAACGTAATAATAAGCTGTTATCCTGACCTATCGCCTGATTGGTTCAGAGAGAGGGAGAAGACGAGTCAACTGGAACACTACTCGATTTATTCCCGATTTCTATTTGAATCCAATTTAAATTAGTGCAAAAAGATACACGAAGGATATAGATGACTAGCATTACCACAACTCACAAACAATTAGAAAAACACAATTAATAACAGCACTGATACCATAATCTGCAGCATCTACAGCAACAGAAATTTCCAGTGAGGAATCGAAACATGTAAGTAGTAGATCCGACGTTATTAATGACTACGTCGAAAGATTTCTGACATTCAGTAAACCAGTTCAATTTTACATTATTCGATAATAAATGGTTCATGGGTGCTCGGAGGTGATGCAGTTGTGGTAAAACGTTTTTGTAATCAGTGATATGGCCAAGGAATGAACGAAGAGTTCAAACATTAGATGGAGGAGGCATATTTTGGATAGCTCGTACGTTTTCTAGATCTGGGTGTCATCCTCTTTTTTTCGAAAATAAACCAAGGTACTTTACCCAGTCCATGAAAAATGTACACATCTCTTCTTTGAGATAAAATCCATACTCAGATGCTTCGTTCTAAACTGCATCGAGTTGATTAAATAACTCAGACTTACTGGAACCTGTAGCAATTACAACATCCAAATAGACAGCAACTCCTAGCAAATTTACTAACATAGTGTCCATTTTCTGTTGAAAAATAGTTGTTGCTGGCTTTACAATAAAATGTAAACGTTCGTGTTGGTGAATGCCTCTGTATATGTTAATCGTCAATAGTGCTTGAAAGGTTGGATCAACCGTTATCTGGAGATATGCGTCGGCAAGATACCTCTATTCAGTTTGATAAATAAATCTTCTTGTAGGGGAAGCTAATCAGTGTGATCCTCTAGGGCATTATTCAGACCAGTGGAAAAGTTAGCACATATGCGGACAGACCCATTTTCCTTTCTTACAACTACGGTGAATAAATTACTGGCTAAATGGAACCAAGTGCTTTCAGTCTGTCAAGTTCTTGATCGACGACTGGCAAATAACTACGATATCTAAGTATAAACGTTTGTGTAAAATACACTTCCTCCTTTTGAGGACGCGTCATATAAATGATTGAAAGAAATTCCTTTTGTCTTATCCACTTTAATACAATGTCATTATTAAGACATAAATGGAAACATTGAGCTAAAAATGGAGTAATCTTAACGTTTTGGATGAATACTCCATTAAAGATTGTTAAAATCATATTCAATAATCGCCTGGTATAAACATAAATGTCTACATTTCTCTTCAACATTTAAGAATCGAAAATAAAATATTTAATTCATCTTTTTTCAATCAGTGATCTAAGACATGACATGCTCAATGAATTCCTTTAAGAGCTATTTTCTCAATTATATATTCGGAAGATGACTTAAGCACCTTTATTAATACCAACTTATGGATTAGATTTTTTTATAGACCAACAAAATTCTTTTTAAGCAAAGATGGATAGTGGCCAGCAGTGGAATCCAGGACGCACGTTTCGTCCTATTTGGGACTCGTCATCTGGATGTACCTGCATCGCAGAGTTGATTTTCAATCTGGGACTGTGAATTTCAACAAGTCTGTTTAATCTCACACTTGTCTTATTTTTCTTTAATTCTGGTAAATATCTTTAGCCATTAGAAATTCATTTACTTTAAATCTGTACTTTTTTTTCTGATTAGTTCTTTGAATAATATGTGATAGGGTTTCTTGAAATATTAAGTCAGTATTTAACGGACTACAATCTGTTTTACTTATTACTAAATCTTGGTTTATAATGAATTTAATAATGGACATTGCGTTATTTTTGACTGACTTTAGGTCAACTACTTTAAATTTTAACACAGTATGATAAATTTAATGTAGCGTTATTTTCTTCCAATAAACAGTACTTTAGTGTCAATCACACTATTCATTTATTAACGTTAAAATGATATTGTACTTGGAGATTTTTCAGGTTTTTTTGCTTCTATTGTAAATGAATTTCTCCAGTAAAGGCTTTTAAAATATTCTTTTGAAAGGTAATGACGATTTATTTTCCTAAGATATTTATCAGATATGTATCGGCATCGCATCTTGTACAAAGTATTTATATAGTATTCACATGACATTTTCGTTGTGAATCTTGTACAGAGCTAAATATGAACATGCTAATTGATAATTAAACAACTTGAAAGTAAGGCTTGATTTGTTTATTTAAATCAATTTAGCATTATTGAAATAATATGATCGATTATCATTATTTTTGTTGATCATCTATATGCAGGGTTTTAGAGTTTAACATTGCCAAAAAATAGCTATTTATAACCCCTTAGTTTTTATTCATCTTATCGCTAGTCTCAGGTTGTGGCGAAACCTAACTTCATATATTGTCAGAAACTATACCGTATACCAAACCAACTTCATTAACAGTGTAATATAATTCGACTAAGAAACTCATTTAAACATCACAATACCGTGTAATTATTATTAATTGGTTGGAAAAACCTTTATAACAATTTCCTTTATTTTGATATTTAGTTAGCCAAGTCTATCAGAAATTTGAATGAAGCACAGTTTAGTTATATTGTGGTGTGTGCTACTGATGTCGACAGATTTAGGTAGTATGAATCACCAGTTGGAAGTGGAATGCCTGGCGGAAAAATGTTGGGAAAATCGAAGAAAAGAGAACGAGAACAGTGAATGATTAGTGTAGAAATAAAAGAACAATAAAGTCTGAGACGATTGATTGACATTTTGCAAATGGAGTATTTACTGTATGGTTCTCAGATTTGACTAAGATATTCTGTAATGTTTGTCCCAACCTGTGTTCCCATTCACTACAATATGGCTAGCTAGAAAACTAAGTGTTTACGAATTCATAACCGATTTTTCAGGATAATGGAAATAATCTGATTTCTAATCAACTTTGAAAATACATTTAGTTCAAGAGTAAAAGCAACCTAGGAAGAATGTCTTAAGATTTAATTGATATTACATTACATATCGGTGCATAAAATTAAGGAGAACAATATAGGTCAACCACAGTACTCTCGGTTTATTTTATTACGGACTTTTGAAAATTTACAAATTTACTTCTGCAATTTTGTAACGTTTCATTTAAACATTTAGAGAAATGCTGAAAGACGACCTTTCTATGTACCTTCAACACAACTTAGTGTAAGAAGAGGTTCTTATAATAGATACAGTGATATTCGTAACGGTGATCAATCCGATAAATCAACTACGGATGAGCTTTTATCAAAAAGCCAAGTAAGTTAAATGATAGTTTTATGACTACTCTCAGAAACTATGAATTTAATATGTCCTAAATATTATTAATCATTATTTAACCCGATATGAATTGCTTGATAAAGCTTTACCAATGAGAAATGAAACCAAACTGACAATTACTCTATAAAGATAAACACAACACTTTTATTTTATCATAACTATAAGTTAATATCTCATCACGAAAGCCAAATGTTTGTAGCTCATTTGGATATCTGGGCGATTCTAGATTCACTTATTTGAATGGGTTAAGTTGATATGCCTCATTATCAGCTGCTTCGATAATATACAATTCATTTTACAATCCCTCTAGAATTGAGAAGTCAGTCCTTTCTTATAACCTGGATTGAGCCTAGTTGTCAAAATCCCTTTTATCTCCATAAACTTGTGAATCCTAACTGACTGCTGCTTTGTTAGGTTGGTCTCTGACAGCGCACGTAGTTGGTACTCAGAAGCTGTTAGTTAAGATCAATTCTAATATAATTAGTGGTTGCAGACGAAACTGAGTCCAAAAGAAGATCGTATAGAAAACGTTTTAAGAAACACATTGGAAATTTCGATGAATGCCATTTTTTAGAACTCTTAAGTTGATAGGTACTTCTTAATTTCCTTGCATGCTTAAATGAATTTTCAGTTGATTGATACTTCAGTTGTACAATATGCATTTAGTTCCCTGTGAAGGGAATTCTTTCTCAGAGAAGTGAATTAGGTATCAATATAATCCTTCAAATTGAAAAATTTATTTACATCTGGTAAAAGAATTTTTGATATATGAGTGTGTTATGAAAGGAACAACGTTGTTTTATTCTAGATTTAAGAATGAACATGATTATAATTCCTTTACATGGTCAACTAAACATACTTCTCAAATGATGTCTTAGCAACATACTACTTGTAAGTAGTATAAAGTCCATTTTTAAAAAAAGGTACAAGATGTAAGATATAAATCTCTATTTACGTCTATTCCTCAAGTTTGTATGACTGGTAGCTTGGATTCAACAAAAAAAAATTAAGGATTATAAAGAAGTTAAAAATGCAACTTTTCATTTATCCTGCTTATATCACACTTCAGATCTTAGATTAGACTTGTTTTTACTTTTTTCTCTAGTCTGTTTGTAATAACAACATTATTCTTCTGTATTTTATCAATGGATTGTTAAAAAAAATTTATATGAGATCGAAGAAACCATAGCTACAGAATTACATTCATTAATTATTAATGATAGTTTAAAAATCTTGGTAGGAATTTTTGAGTGAAAGACTACTTTCAAAAACCTCATTATCAAACTTGACACTGATGTGTTGTAACCATCGATTCACCACAAATACCTGAAACTCAAAAATCATCTCTATATCCAAAATACAAATAAGAATCATCGGAGATTGATTCAGATAGAATGTTTATTGACTATCGTAAATATCGATGTTAAATAAAAATACCTTCATTAATAGATACAATTTTACATACTTTGATGATAATTTAGTAAAAAAACACTATATTGAAATCTACACAAAATTTATTATAAAAACACATGAAGTTTACATTGAATTAGTATGAAGTATATTGACCTGAATAAATGTCACCTGAAAATTAAAACAAATGTCAAAATGTCATAAAATAAAATAAAGTTAACATTATGTTGGACAAAATGTTTCACTAATAGTAAATCTTATATGATACCAGTAAAATCTTACACTGAATTGAAAGAAACAATATCTTACCTTTTTTCTTATCATTATAACACAATAATTATGAACTTACAACTGTGAAGCATGGTAGTGAACATAATGAAAATAACTGTTTCTTCAAAGTTTCAAATATTTAAGAAAGTTGTAGATTACACAATGAAATCATGTGTACAGTCAGTTAGCTACAACGTAGGACCAAGCACATATATGTATCCGTTTAAGTTACCACACCTCATTAGCACACTAAGATGATCATCAAGCTCATAGAAGTAGCTACTTCAATAGTATTAATATATAAAAGGATAGAATTAGTTCGTAAAACGAAAGATATAAAATAATTATAATCTCACGGTCTAGAGGAAAACAAAGAGTATATACAGCTACTCCACTATGATCAATTTTGAGCCATATCACAATTTCAAACCATTAGACACGATAGTCGCTTGGATCACAACCAAGTAGTCTACATCTATCAACATAGCTCAGACCACAAGTTAGTGACTTTATGGATTGATGTCACGCCGTCCCTAACTTTCTTCCATCCGTCTCCAACACTAGTCGATATTGCATACCTTGGTAACCAGTGGTTTGGTATGCTCAATACGTGTCCTAATATATCATATACCTTAGATTTATTAAATGATATCTAACTTTTTATTTCTAAAAGCAATTCTACCGTTTGTTAATAAATATTCATTCAGCGCAGACGTAAAAATGTAAGTTACTGTAGAAAACAAAATTTTTAAAATAATTTTCATTATTAACATATTATCAATTATGTAGATTGAGTAGTTTTATTGATTTTTTTTCCTCTGCCTCTTGATACATTTTTTTAAATGTAAAGTTCCTTGAAATTGTCTTAACTGAAAAAAAGAGGGAATGTAAAAATCATATTAAATTGTTTATTTAAATAGTGAATCATTTCAATTAACTCAAAACAGTATCAAATTAATAAGCTTACTTTCTACAAGAGAAGAATTTTGAACTGAGACTTGTATAATCATAAATTTAAGAATATATATTCTTGTATATATTACCAAAATCTCTGAACAGAATTCTAATTGACAAAAGTAGTCTATTAACAACAAGCTAAACTATTTTGCTAAAACTAAGATTATTCATTATTGTAGAAAACATAGCTTTAACATAAACTATCATTTACTGATATAATTAAGTAGTGATTATATCATCTGGTAGACCATAGTCGAGTGAACAAACTATCTAGTCATATCTTCATATATAAACAATTTGTCTTAGTTAGTTTACATATTCTGAACTTTGTTATCTCTTTAAGCTGAAAAAAATCTTAGGTAAGAAACATAAGTCATAAAGTCATTTATTTCATTCCAATAAAACATTTAATCTTACTTTTTAAAAAAAACATTCTATAATACTATGAGATTAGTGACCTGCATTTCCTCGTAGTTAACTATAGTGATATAAATGTAAATTTGTTTAAGAACTTATACATTTAAGTCTTTCTATAGTATTCACTGCGAAGTATTCAAGAAGTGTATTTATCTAACTCAATTATAATTTAGTGATCGTTTAATAATTTATTTTTTAAGATCTAATTTGCTATAACACTTTAGCTTAACGTCACGTTAAAGCAAGGATAATGTTATCTAGATGAAGTGGGGTGGTAGATGATAGCCCGTAGACATTTGAAGGTACATGGTTTAAGTTTTATTACTAATATCAACACTGTGATGCAAAGAATCGTCAGACTGATTAATTCTAAATAGTATAAAATGCGAGTTCTACACATAATCCGAAAATACTCAAAATATATATAGTTTTTCCTAAGATTAAAAACTGAATGGAAATATGATGGAAAGCTCGTATCTCATTTTTATATCATCGTGTTCTAGGTTTCCAATAGGAAGTAATTATATCATCTTTCACTGAAGCTGAGAAGCCAGTGATAACAATCAATATGAAGTTATGGATGTTGTTAAATATCATTAAACTCATGAACCAATGTAAAATATACTACCATTGAAATCCTAGAAGCTTTGGACTCAGATTTATTAAACTTAGGCATAAACACCATTGAATACCGAATTAGTGGTCGAAAAGTTAAGCGTTAAAACATGAGACAGAAGGTCCTGGGTTCGATTCTGGCGTTCAGGGTCGTGGATACAGACTTCTGAGAAGTCTCATGCTAGAACAAAATAGTTGTCTAGTGTTTCCAGATTTTGGATTGATTCAGAATTTCAGTGAAAGGAAAGAATCAAATATTTTTTTCCAAGTTAATTAATCCAGTTTTAAATAAATAATATTCGACTTCAAAAAACTAGTTTAATCTACATATTTACCATGTAAATAAATGACACATTTTGACAAGCATTCAAAAGTTAGTGACAAATAGCCAGTTTGTCAAACCTTAATAGATTAATATATAATTATTGCACAAAATAACTTACTTATTTCATCAAAAGGGATCTAACATCCACTTTAATTATTTTGCTAGTTTTTCTCCTTAAAATAATTATATTTTTGGTCAAATCAGTAGTGTTATCAAACAAGCATATTACTGTCAGAAAGCTATTTGGAAAATTAACTTACGAAACTCAGTCGGCTACCTCCGACCACTCAACATTAAAACTTCGTAGACTAGATGTCCAGTTATTTGACGTACTATTTACATTGCTATCTGATTGGTACAATTAAATCGATACTAAGCACTAAGCAAATATGATAATGTCCACTTCATAATGATCATGGATATGAATTATCTTCAAATTTCTTTATTCTGTTATTGTTGTTATTGTCATTTATGTTAAAATTCGGTTTGCTTGAGGTATAGGTGAAGTAAGAAAATTCAAGTAAGTTTCCTTGAAATTACTAGGTAGGATAAACGTCTTCAATAAAAATTTCTTGAATTTCAAGTTTTCATAACCTTCATATTGATGTAGCCCAACCACAGAAGCAGCAATAAGCTTTTAGAATAAACATTATTAAAGGTTAGTAAAAGTAGATTACTAGTTCCGGCTTTATTTCCTACTAATGTGTCACGACGTTTTAAAGTATCATTCGCATGTTCTCAACAGATTTTATGCATGCTTTTTTAAAAAGAATGTGTTGACAGAGATATTCTCCCAAATAAGCTAAATAAAAAAAATAAATATCAATCCCGTTTATATATGTCGATTAATAACATTGAATAATATTAAAATGAGTTTCATTGAAATCATGAACTGATCCAAGTGAGACCACCATTAAAAACCGAGAAACACTGGATGACTATTTTTTCCCAGTATAAGACCTCTCGGATGTGCTCATCCGCGACCCCACACTCAGGAATCGAACCCGGAACCTTCAGCCTCGTGTGGTGATGCCTCACTTCTAGACTATTGAGTCATTATCCATCGGTTTAACATCTAAATTCAATCAATTCTCGTCGTAGTGGGATCATCTTCCAACGTCATCGGTGAGTAACTACCTCACACCCGACAAGGAAAAGCTCCACTGGTCGCGACCTCTCACTAGAACTCTGGAAATTTCCTATCAAAGCTAATTATTTCTGAGCACATCTTAACTGTCAGTAAGAGGAAGTGCCATACCAGGAAGAAATGGCCTTCTTGTGTTTCTACGTTTTCACTGGTAGTATTATTTAGATCAGATCATGATTTAAATGAAATTCAACAATATCCACAACCTCTTACTGACGATATTAAGACAAGTTCAAATACTGTAATCTTTACTTGATAATGTTATTAATCTTTGGCGATTGAATTTCATTATTTGATAATATGGAATTTCTTCGGACTTCATAATTCATGCTAAAAAATCTGTTGAAAATCCATCCATTTTAGGCACGTGAAAATAAGACATATAGTAATTACATTCATCGTTTCCAAAAATCAAGTTACGAAACGTAGTTATGTACCGAATGAAAAGAAATAAAATAGTTTTTGAAATAGTATTGTAGTGAATAGAACACGGGTGGGGAACAATCAAATGTAATTGACAAAAAACTACAGAACTTATTAATAAAATCTAACAATCATAAAGTAAATGAACAATTTGCAAAATGTCCATCAATTGCCTCAAAATGAATCAGATTTCATTGTTCTTTCATTTTCATACAAATTTCATTCTGTCTTCATTCTTTACTGTTCGATCTTCTTGTCTCTCTGCTGCCAGACATTCTGTTCAAGACTGACATCACATACTACTTATGTCTACATAAGTAGCATACACCACAGTATATGTGAAATGAAATCGAAATGCAATAATTTAGTGAAGAACCATGAATAATTAATGATAACTTCTAGTTTTACGGAAAATTTCACACTTATTCAGTTTAAAAATAACTTTATCAATTAGTAACTAGGCAAAACTAAACAACTATTTTTTCATACTTCGATAATATTCAATAATGAGCATTCATAATCTCTTACAAGATCAAACGGTGAAAATTTCTCTCAAAATGAAACAAATATTCTAGACAATTGTAAACTTTTAATAGTAAAAAATCAATTACGTTGATAAAGATTTCATTGTAAATTTAAAATGTATGGATATGTTTTCTAACACGGAATTAAATTTTGTAGACAGCAAACATAGACTGAACTAGGAAGTGTGAAAAAAAACAAGCAAAAGAGAAATAGTGTTTTGAATAGGTAAATCTACTACATAGACACAAGGGCTGTTCAATAATTAACAGTAATGAACTAATATTCTCAAAACTATAATATTGTCCAACAGTTCTGCACTGTAATAAACGTATTATTCTTTTTATTATCTCACAGCATATCAACTGAACATTTAGATGAAATTAAGATGTAATATATAGGTCATCAAAGATGATCAGTTTGTGTAGAAATCGTTTAATGAAATGCTAGACTTTAATTTATCACTATAAATAATTATCAGAAGGGGGTTTTGTGGAGAGTTTTAGTAATTTCAATTGTTGAGATCATGAGTCAATTGAAGCTAGTCCAGTGCTTCCAGGTTTTCCATAGTGGTTTAGCTTCAATTGACTCGTGATCTCAACATTGATAAATAAGCCAAATGTGATTGTGTTTCATTTCACTAATCTAATAAATACTGTTCAATTACAACAAGTGATCGTTTATGAAATCTACCAACTCTTATTACTGATTTTTTTGCAATTGATATTTATATGACAAAAATGAATTGTGAACAAAATCATTACCTTTTACAGGAATTTCGTCTACATAAACTGAATAATGTTAATATATTTAATTTTATATTTATCATTTAATTTATACCATTAGATGGAAGTAATACGACCAGTAAATAGAAATTTGAAAGACCCTAGTTCGACTGAAACAGCAAGACAGAAAATGAAACGAGTCGAGGTGAGTTATTGTATTATGCGATTACCTAATTTTTATCAGTGTGAATTCATAAAGCTTGAGAAAATAGTATATTCCATTGGGGATTTGAGTCTGTATCATTCAGAACATCAGTTGACAGTGTGATATTTCTACTTATACAGCTAGGCTAGTATTTACGCCAGAGATCAGTTTTGACAATTGTCTTGATGTCACCTTTATGATTAGAGATAATTTATGTAAGAAAACTACATTATTATGTTTCTTTATGGTAGGCATCATTACCAAGGTTTGACCTGATAATTTCAAATAAATTGAGCATTAGGTAGGTTGTTATAAATAAATTAATATATTTGTAATATCCCAATAAGTATAAAAATTAGATTTGCTGACGTTTCGTGACTTAGTGTAAGCCACTTCTTCAAAGAATGAATAATCAAATCAAAATTAATCCAAGTTTAAATAGTACAACGGAACAACAAGAATATTATGTGATCGGGTTTAGACTAGTATTTTGATTGATCACATAGTATTCTTGTTGTTCTGTTGCACTATTTAAACATGGATTAATTTTGATTTGATTATTCATTCTCTGAAGAAGTGACCTACACTGAGTCACGAAACATCAGAAAATCTAATTTTTCTACTTATTGAGATATTGCAAATACATTAATTAATTTTTTTATGATGGTTTTATCCAGCTAAATTTGAAACTATATGCAATCATTTTGATACCTGATAAACCATTTGAACATTCTTGTAATGAAATTCAATATTTTTTTCTAGTGCATTGTACTAAGTTAGTGATTTAAAATTTTGGGTTTTTAGTTCTGAAGACTAGTTAGATCAAAAAGATTTTAAAACTTTTGAACTTAATATTATACACTAAATGACCTGAAGTTAAAAGCATTATGACATTTTAATAACCCCTCTAATAGGAATCTCTTAATGAAACGACATCAAGAATATGATTCATTAGTATTTCAGATAATTAACACTTAAATGACTTAACTTTTCAATTTTTTTTAAAAAGTAGTCATTCTCAATTAAAAATTTGGAATCCAGTTGACACAAGTTAAATAGTTACATCTATATTTGTGTATCTTACATGTATTTTTCAACTTTATTTAAGTTCTTATTACATTTAAATACACTAGATTCATAATGACCAATTTTGATCAAGAATTGAAATTTACCTTTTTGTAAACTAAAGTGTAAATTTATAGATATAATTTTATTTATGTTATATACTGATATTTCTGATATACAAACTACTCATTCATTTTGTTCTTATTTGTTTTCTGATCTTCAAAACTTACTCATAAGCCATAATCGATCAAACAAACATTGTATATCTATCCAGTGGTCTAGTGGTTAAGCGATCGCGCGCGAGACTGATAGGTCCTGGGTTCGAATCTCGTGAGGCGGGATCGTGGATGCGCACTGCTGAGGAGTTCCATACTGGGACAAAACGGCTGTCCAATGCTTCCAGGCTTTCCATGGTGATCTAGCTTTAATTGACTCGTGAATCCAACTTCTAAACATAATTGCCTTAATACTCACCATTATAAAGTGATAAATCATATTCGAGGTATATTTAGACAGAATTTTTTGTTGACGTTCAAGACTTAAAACTTGAAAGAAAAATTGAATAGTCTTCTATTTTGTTAACATTGAGTAAACTGATAGTATTTTGATAAAAGTGCTTATGTTTTTTATGAACATTAAAATTAATTACTAATTTGGTTAGAATATATTCGATTAACTGGGAAATTACTGTTGTTTTTGTTATATCCCGATAAGAATAATGAATGGTAACTTTTGGGATCCATTTTATGGACCAATAATATGCGTGTATTTTTATCGTATAATTATTAAGTGACTAAACTATTCATATTTGTATTCATCCCATCATAAGCTTTATTTTGATCTATGTACAGTTATTATACGATTTATCATTTTTGAATTATGCTCTGTCTATCAATTACTATCTCCCTTAATCACAGCCACATTTGGCTAAATCTTGTACGAATGTTGTATCCTATTTTATGGTACGATGTGGTCTGTTTGGTCGGTATATAAACCCAGTATGTTTGAAATAAATGATTCATATTGCAGAGGCTGAGGTTGGTGTTATGGACTTAACAGGCATGGCTAGGCGGGAAGCAGGATCGATAAGGACTCTAGACTGCTCGTACGGGTTTTATACATCATTGGTCCGGTAGATAATTCACTGTTCTCTAACTGGCGGTATCATTACGTTATACCTTAACAGAGTACATAGGCCACAAGTTATAACAGTTTTTAGCGATATTCAAAAATCTCTTCGTTGGTATCTCAATTCAATAATAGTTCATAATTAATTTTTTTAAAGTGATTAAAGTCCAAATATTCTTGAGTTTCTAAGTTATTATTATTTTCTACTGTTTATATTAACTAAATACTGTATAAAGAGCTTATTAGATTATGTTGTTAGAAGTGTTATAATGTCAAATGGATAGTTAGAGTGATACACTGTTCCTAATCTTTTATATCCACAAACTTTTGGAAAATAACAAAATGTTTTGTAGTACAGAGTTCTATATGTATCATTATAAATCATAAAGTACAGTCGTGGGTACTGTTCAGTTAAGTTGATAGAAATAAATGAAAAAAAGCTATTCCGTTGCATTATAGACAATATTGAGCAACTCGGATCACATTTGTGTATATCCAGCTCAATAACAATAAAACGTACGTCATATGTTCCCTGAAAATGGGTACAATGGCTTTCCTACCATTGTTCTCAAGTCATTACATCTTTTATAATATTATTTTCGTTTTATTCTGACTCATTTTCAATTTTTTCTACTCATATATTTATTTTTGATGGTATATAATATCCCTATAAACTACGAACCTATTCCCGTTTTCTATGAAATACCACTCACTGGATGGAAAGTAATCTGACACTTTCCATAAAATTGTTCTCTAAAACTTCATTTTTCCCCTTAGACTAGGGTAGGGTTGTTCTGTTTTCTGGAAGACATAAAACTAACAAAACAGAACTATAGAGACACCAGGTGATATTATGGATGTCACTTTATTTCATGTCTTACTTCAATTCATGCACAACAGTACTAAATTTTGCACAGTACGCTAATATCTGAAGATATACTTATCCATAGTGCAGCTAATGAAGCAATATTATTAAATATGAATTCTTAGCGCTCAATAATAACAAAAAATTCATCAGTTACCTATGGTACATTTCCAATTTATAGCTAACACTTTTCCAAGATATGGACTACTTCATTTTAGGGATTGTAATAATCCATTTATTACGACAGTCTCTAATTTTTTTATTTACAATTTTTTACCATATAATATACCTATGTTTATATAGGAACGTTTAGAAGGTATTCTAGATTATGAGTTGCCAAGTGCAGATAATTTCAGAAATATGCGTCATTCATTAAGAGAAATTAATGATAAAATGTCAAAACATCGCTTTCTTCTGGATCGTCACAATTCAACAGACTTGGATGAAAATGATAAATCTAAGGTATCTGAAAGGATTAATGAAAAATATAAGGAATTAGAAGAGAGGTAAGTCGATACTAAACCTATATTTTCTTTAAATATATATTTCTTAAACAATAATCACCAAGTTAAAAACAAACAAAACGAAGGTCTTATAATTTTGCACCATGTAATACACCTTATATCGACAACTATCGAAAACCAGGAAGCATTGAATACCAATTTCACTCAAGTATGGAACTCTTTAAAAGTACTCATCCATTACCCCACAGATTCTCATGCTGAAAATTTTTATATACTTACTACTAACTAAGTTTAAGAGGTAATTCCTAGAGTTACGACGAAAGATTGTGGCCAGCGTAGCAGAATCATTTCCGCGGTGATACAAAAACCACCAGTTTAAACGGATGGGGATTAAACAATATTACGCACTGACTGGAGTTAGACGCGTGTATACTAGTCTAGAGGTTAGGTGATCGTTGAGATGCTTTAAAGCCCTGTCATATATTCCTGATGTAGTTGTGAATATGCGTCCCACAATTAAACGAAATAGTTTTCCAAAGCCCTCAAGTTTGCGAAAGTCTCCCAGCCACAGTCAGTTTATAGCATTTAACTAAAAAATTCCACAATTCCCTCAAATCCGTTCATGAAATATCAGTATGAAATAAAATAACTTAAAATAACAGTTAAGGTAGCTGATTGAAAATTTCATACAACTGGTTTCCTTTATGAATTTGAATAAAATCAGAACAGACATTGATACGGAATAATATGCATTCATTATATTTCGTGGTTCCTCATCAACTGCTCACAACCATATATGTATTGAATTGAAACATTAAAGTAAGATACAGCGTGAGACAATTGAAATAGATGAACGAAAAGAATTAGGATGACAAAGCATATGAATAATAACTATATATATATATATATATATATATATATATATTCAAGAACAGGTTAGAGGTCATTTGGAGTTGGAATTAAAAACATAAGAGGTGGGTGATGCATCAATCAAATGAAGAAATAGAAAATCTAATGGCTCGAAAAGATTAATTTTCCAAACACGCACATTATTTCAGAACACAATGAAAAAGTATGATTTTAAACAATACAAGTGGTCGTACAGTGCTATTGCCAAATAATAGATTACTCTGACGAAGTAAAATAATGTAAGTAACAGATATGCACTTCTATATTTGAAAGTCTTTCTACCATCATGATTGAGGAATTAATAAACCTCAATAAATATTGCAGTCTTCAAATAGTTCTCAGAAAGCTCATACGAATAACTATATATGAGTTAATATATAATGCTGCAACAAACATTCTGTGTAATTAAATATGTACAATTTATTACCAATACCGTCTAATGCAGACCTAATATTTAAGAAAGTCCAGGCTACTAAGCAAGAATATATTTCCAAAATATTATCATTTAAGGTTTTGCTTTATCATACCCAATTCAAAATAATAATCAAAACAATCTTACTCCGTGAATGCTTGAAATAAATATTCCTGGTTAGGTGATATGGTATGTTTTTTTCACTTGATATCTTAAAGAAATTCAAGGGCATTATACTATACATTTCTACTGTCTGATATGAAACTATTTACACTTGTTTTAGCCTAATAGTTTTGAACATTGAAATACCAACAAATAAACTATGTAGTATAATCTATTTCTGTAGCAAACAAGAACACAATTGATGGACAACTAAATGTATATTAACATACAATTATAGAATTACTTAGTAAAATGTGAAGACCATACAGTAAATACTGCATTTGCAAAATGTCAATCAATTGTTTCAGACTTAATCGTTCCATCATTTTCACATCGATCATTCTCTATTCTCGTTCTCTTCTTTTCGATCTTCACAACATTCTGCCTCCAGGCATTCCACTTTCGACTAGTGATTCATACTACTTATATCTGTCGACATCAGTAGCACACACCACATTTCCATTAGAAATTAACTCATTAGTGATTTAAAATGACATTTTCTTCGTATCTTTAAACAGTTGGCTGTTTATATTCAGAAACGATACGATAAAACTGTAACTACAATTATTTTGAGCTTATGTGTTTTGTTTTAATCCTGTTCTCACTGTAGAATGCCATGTTTGACCATGTCTGATAGAGCACGTGAAAAGGAAAAACGTACAACTCGTTTCGATCCCACTTTTATCCCGGTAAGTTTGATGTTACCACTTAGGTGGAGTTATTGATTTTTAAATAATATGCTGAAATGACATGACACTTGTTCTAATAGACAGATAAACACGGAAGAAAACCCAAAACCTCAACTAAATGAATAACAATGACAGAATCAATACTGAATTGGATAAATTATTCTTTAGGGAATCAAACTATCGTTCAACTAGTTTTATCCTTTGATTATTGTATGCATGATCAGATATTTACATCTGGAAACTTAACTTGAGAAGTGTAAAAACACTTATTGTTCCAATATTGTTTTCAATAATAAACGAAATTTTGCACTGCGGTTGCAGTAAAGAATTTTTTTAGAAAAAATCCTAGAATTGTAATAAAATTAATTGTTCAATACCCAACCTACATGGGGAATACATGAGATCCATCTTCAATACAATCAGTCATATGGAAAGCTTTAAGTAATTGGATTCCGTTTCAATAATTATGGGTGCTTATTTTAATGGTAATAATAGTTCTATGCAATGCTGTTGTTAGTACAACGTAGAATTCTCAACATGAAATATTGCAACATGTTCGTTCAATCTTCATATTCATGAACTAAATAAATTTATACAAAATTAGTTGAGATTCTTATATAAGAAAAGATCAATTAGTTATAACAATGAACAACAGGTATGGATATTTGAAAGTAAAAGTATTTTCAATTATTTCAATCCTTATTATGTTTTACGTCAGATAGAATCTATGTTAATTTCGATACTATAGAGCACTTGTATTTTTATTTAAATGAATGATTTCTAATGCAGATGAGTTGTACTTATCCGAATATCATACCATACCTTAAAACTATATGTCTTCCGAAAACAATTATAATGTTAAGAACACTAAATATTATTCTGTTTCTAAATAAAAGCTCCTTATCAGTTAGATTAATTTATCGAGTTATTGCTTGGAAACAAATGTTCTTGTTTCTTTATAACCTACTCTACTATTATGATATTTTGACTTACATTCATTTATATGCAGAAATTCTTATTGATGTTGTTTTATTTATGATTAATGGTCGAAAACAGTAAGAATAAAAATCGACAAACACTGATTTTTGTTGTTTCGTTAAAACTTATAGTTGTCTTTCAGACAAATAACCTCGTAATCTATATTATAAACTAATTAAGAAACAATCAATATGTAGTCGAGAAAATAATTTATTCAATTAATGTTCCAGCTGAAAATATCTTAATATTTCTCAATAAAAAAGAACTATTTTCTTGAAAAGATAAACGATGTAAACCGCTTCTGTCCAACTTTCTAACTAGGATTAGATACATTAAGAACTAGTGAGATTAGTTTATTCTTATAGATTGTGTTAGAGAACACTCAGGTTTAAATCAATGGCTTATAAGTATATATTAATCAACTTTGTACTTAAATGCGACATATACATTATTGCGGATGCAGAGCGCGTATTTGGTTGTTGACTCAGATTCCAGTTGTTCGATTTTGTATACTTCTTAGATAAATTCCGTTGTATCATCAAATACACTTGACAACGCTACACTAAAAGTTCGATATATGTTTTTGAGAATGATTTGTTTCAAATAGTTTAGCTCAACAAATTAAAGGCTGAAAATATAAAGATTGGAAGAAGTGTAAATATGTAAATGAAAAATTTATATGTACATAAAATAAAAATAACCTAAAGATCCTGTGCAATAATATGGTCATACAGATGTATGCATAGATAGTAGTGTATATAGATAGAAGTTTATAATTAATCATACAAATAAGTTCAAATAATTAGTAGCAACAAGACGATATATTTATTTGTCACATGAATGTCTTATCTCATACAACTTCAAGCATGGGTCTGTACTAACTTTTCATTTAAATTCATGTTATAATTGTGAGCTTAAGCAGAAATACTGTTCTCAATGTTTAATGTAGATAAACTGAGACTGCCATATTATAAATCAAAACGTAAATACTTAATGCTGTTTATTAAAATGATACGTTTAATCATTTTATTTTCTTTATTTTAAAATCTAGGGATATTCTACTGGTTTAAGTATTGTAAACTCGGAACAGAATGCTGAATTACGAGGTCGTATTAAATCATTACTGTTACGAACAAAGCGCAGTGGATAAATATCTACTCTTTCAGTGTTTCATTTTATCATGGTCATAACTATATAGGACTTCAATGAAATTGTAATATGAAATATTAATTAGATAACAATATACCTTTAATAAAGCTTGCTTTAAAATTATTTCTTGTTATGGTAATAAATCACATTATTGGAAGATTTCCTGTGCATATTATTGGTTAATGAAAAAGAAAAAACAGGATTTTAACCAAATAGTATGTATGAAATTAAAAATGATTTCATTAGTTACGTGAGATCTATGGTATAAACATACTCTGGATAAGATAAACAACAACTAACTACTCCAAATAAATAAATCAATAAAAAATATTTGATAGACACCCAGTTAAGAATTCTGTAAAGTTTAACATTACACTCAATCTTAAGAGATATCTCTTGAATACAATTTTTGTATTCTTGTTAAGAAAAGATGTAGTTAGACATTCAGTCAATAAAATATAGATAAGTGAGTACAATTGATATAGAAATATATCAAATATATTCTATAAAGTAATTGGTAGAATGGATTGTACGCATATAACCAATCGTGAATGTAGCTTGTATTTTAGATTAAGAAATGGAGATATACTTTAGATTATATAAAGTTTATCATTATCACATATAAGATGATGACCTCGTAGATAAAAAAAATTTGACAGAAAGATGAACATGCCGAAAATGAACATAGTTCACTAGAAACAATACTACTACATGTAGCATTTGCGGAATCAAATGAAGTCATTTTATCTTAAGGTTTCTCATCGGGACCAATCACAATAAGGCATTCCGCATAATTAACAAACAGCAAGCGTCACGCTGATTTCGTTTTGTAAAGGCCACTAGCATTAAACTACTCCGACCTAGTCTATGCGTGCGTACAGAAGAAAAGCGCGGTCAACCTTTCTTTATCATAATAAGTATAACAGCCATAGATAGTCTTGTTACATTCCCACACTTCGACCTTTCCATCGATATTCACTCATTAAGTTGATTACCGTTTTATTTATATCAATTGATGATGCATCCACTTATTCTTACCATGATTATGTAATCCCTCATTTTATTATAATTTTTAGTAACTAAATTCTTACCTCATCTATTCTAAGTAATTTACTTTTCTATATATTCAACCATCCCTTTAGACTTCACTTAATATATCTTGAACCTTTTACCTCTTATGATTTTCCGTCACACATCGAATCTTCAACTCAGCCTCATTAGCCAAAGTATGTCAAGCCATTGTTTATCATCATATTATTGTTTATGATATTATGTTGTTTACAGCTAATGAGAGGTCTTGAGGTAGGATGAATTCATTTTTTCCTGAGAATCCTGCCCGCTCTTTATACAGGAATACACCAGTTCATATATTATTCAGTAGCACAATAATTAAAAAGTGAGGATTACTGATGCCAGCCCAAATCAATATCATTATCAAAATAACAGTTATTATTGTTATTTGCGCATCCGAAATCTGTTTCTTGTAAAATACCATACTACCTTTTTTGGAGACATAAAAACTCTCCTGTATTGTAATGTCTTCGATGAACTGTTGTGCATTAGTCGTTGATTTATCTAGTCAAGTTACATTCAGTACTGCAATTTCTTTGTTCGTATGTCAGGCCCTAATAGTTACCAAAATACAGGGATAAAATGCGCTACAATGACCACCTAAATTAAAACAGCTAAGTTATAGTTGACAGACTGGGGATTATAGTCATAAACTCATTGGAGATGTACACCTATACTTGCCAACAAAAGTGTAGATTTAATATGACAGAACAGATAATCGGGAAAATATCCACATAGATGTACAGGATTTATTTTCCAGTGAATTTATTGCCAACATCCTGAAGAAAAAGACTGAACTACTTTTCAAAAGTATTCATAACTTCCTTATCATCAAGAGCTGAGTTTTCATACTTGGTTATCTATTTAAAATTGCGCATATTATTATGTGAAAAGAGAATTTATTTTTAAGCAAAGATGGATAGTGGCTAGCAATGGAATCCAGGACACGCGTTTCGTCCTATTTGGGACTCGTCAGCTGGATGTACCTGCTTGTAAATTAAGGCAATATCGAGGCAATACGCACAGTATGCACATATGCCAATAGGAGACTGATCAATTACAGTCCTAAACATCAATGGGAACATTCAAGTAAAACAATATCAAGAGAATTTATTTTTGTTTTTCATTTATAAAAAAACATTCTGAAACATGTCCAAATGAGTATTTAAAAATGAATGAATGTTTTGAAGTGATTTTAAATAAATTAAAAAGAAAATAATTGTAAATTGGTAATGTCAATCTATATGTTTCCTAATGTGCGAGCTATTGAAAACAAAGAAGGTACATGCAATATAGTAAACAAATATATTATTATTATTACTATTGTACATGATTGATCATATTCTAGAAAGTAATTCGCTTCGTATATACTGGACCTGAACTGTAACGTAATAAAACAGAGTCTTTGCTGCTGAAACAAAGAAATACTTATTGGAAAAAATAAATAGACTAGAATTTCATTATTGTGCATTATGGGAAAAAATTAATTCAATGATAAAAGGCCTCTGTGGTGCTTGTAATGGAGCAAATAAGGATAGTTCAAAATAGACAGAGAGAAAAAAAATGAGCAAGGGAAAAAGTGAAGGAAGCATATGAAAGTCTGATGCAATAAGCAAAACGTGCCTGAAAAAAAATTAAAAAAACAAGTAAATATTTACACAATTGAACTGGAAGACACTATTGAATGATGTAGAGAGGATATAGAAAACAGAAAATAGTATGCAATCAATTAATCTGCTTATTTCTTGACAAAAATAAATAAGAATATGATCATTACAATGCAGTGCAGTTGATATATCATTATTGATGTGATGATGGTGACAATCCAGTAGGAGACATTGATGAAGAACTAGACGGCGAAAGTGTGCCGAATCCACGCCATTTCCATGAAGAAAGTGGATGATTTTTAATTTTTTCTTTACGCTGTTGTTGTCGTTGTTCTGCTTTAATACGAGCTTTTTCCATTTTAGCTAATCTTTTTTGTTGGGCAAGTTCAGCTTTTTTAGCTTTAAAATTAGAAAATGATTTGAATATAGAAGGAATTTTATTAGAAGTATTTGATATTTCAGAGATTTTATTTGATGGTAAACGAGGTAATGTGGATACAGCATCAGAAAGTTGACTGTGTTTAATTGTATTACGATTGAGTGTTGCCTCTGAAGATGAACAAGAATCTGGTGAGTTTGAAACTCCTGGTAAAGTTGACTTTTCATCTAGTAAGAAAAATATTGAAAAAAAAATTTCCCGGTAAATATATATTTCATATAAGCAATTTCTGGTGAATGTGTACGTGTGCGCAATAAATCACTTGCAAATATTTCAAATTTATATAATTCACTTCAAAAACAAGAATTCGTTTGGATCTAAAGATGTTACATTATTAAGAAAAGTACCAATACTAAAACAAACCTAATTACAACTAGATTGGATTATTTTGACATCCATGATAGACTAATATATAATGATTATAGTTTAAAATTTTACAGTATTAATGACAGTGTTGACTGTCATGTGACTGATCCGAGAGCTAAAACATAAGGTTTTTAAAGATGTTAATTAATTGGGCTAATTAAAATAAAACGAAAAATTCACAAAAACTTCAGAGGCATCAGAGATATATTGGTAAACTGTGAGATCAACCTAAAAAAACGTTCTTGTATCCTTATTTAATGAAGTACTGAAATAAAGGACAGTATCGATTAATACAAATATCTAAACTAAATCTGATAAATAATTCACTAAGTAATTAATTAAAAATATAGAGAGTTTGATTAGTATTAAATGCGCTATTCTAGGTTTTATGAATTATGTACAGTAGAGCACTAACATTCTGCTCTAGTGTATAAGCATAGTGTACGTAGATAATATATTAAGAGTGAATGTATTTGTAAACAAGTGAATTTACCTGTGTGATAACCTAGTTAGCAGGTGATCTACTAGTACGTTATGGTCTTAATGCTAACAAATTATGGTTCAATAGGTGTATGTAATCTTAACAAATAAAAATGTATTCTGATATAAATTCGGAATGTGATGCTTGTATCAAACTGGTCAACAACAGGGTTTGATTCAAAATATTTTGAAAAAAAGACAACTGAATGGGAGCTTAAAACTTTGATGTATATTAAACCATAGAGATATATCTGTGATCTGTCATATATTGGCAAGAAAGAATAAAGCAAGAGGCTTGTGGAAAACTAAAGTTTTTGAAGATTAGTTTTAGTATTATAACCACATGAATACGTGATTTATTTAAGCAAAAATTAACAAACTTATGTAAAAGTTAGATCAATAAACCATTTATACATAAATGTAAGGTTGAAATACTAATGAGTAACTAGTTGCAGATTGGAACACATATAAGGGTTTTTAGTAATCCGGTGTCGAAACCCAGGACTGCAACTGATCAGTCTTTGTTGGCATGGTGTCATCCTGAGAAAAAACTTTTATATAACCTCTCTGTTACAAGTTCCAAAATACGTAGGTTGTGACTAGCGGTCGAATACAGGAATGCCAACGAAGAAATAGTATAAATCCTGAAGAACAAACTTCATACAAGTTAGTGATTAACTAAACTAAGTATTTCATTTGGGTTTGGAGCATTTAGTAAAACGTTTGAATTTCTATACAAAGTAGGTAAATCCAGCTAGCGTAACGCAAATAGGACGAGAAGTGCAGTCCGGATTCCACTATTAGTTACAATTCAAATATACTCAAATATGATTTCTAATAAATCATTTAATTAAAGATACCGGACATTTGAAGTTCATAGGGTATTTTTAAAGTATGTATTTCGGAAAAATTACAATTGAAACGAAGAATCCTTCCATGGAATGACTTCAGCAAAGTATCTTACAATATTACGACCTTCCTGTACTTATTAATTTAATGCACATAAATTCTGGTACAACTAGGCAATAAAAATAAATATTCCCCACACGAATAAGGAAATAAATTTTTGGAGCGACATAGAGAGGTGGAGGATGATTAAAAATAAATGAATAAAAATGGACGAAAGTAGTGTATACTGGGGGACTCTGAATATCTGGGATATCTGTTCCTGTCATCTCAATATTACAACAAGCTAACTGTGTTTGAGCATTTATGAAATTTTCACAACGTTTCGCTGTATAACTTAAAGAAAAATACAATCAGAGACATCGTGGTGGCTAGCGATATGCATTGAAAAGAATGAACATTGTTCAGATGTAGATACCTGAAGTGCTAACATCTAACTGGCGATCACTAATTGGCAAGGTTGACTATTTTCAATTCCTACTAAGTCCAAACATGTATCGTAATTGTAGTGGCCACAATTCAAGAATCCTGGTTAAATGATTTACAAAAAAACTTATCAGTATCACTACAAGATTTTAATAACTATCATTAGTATCGATCAAGAAAAGAAAATTCGCTGAAACACTGTGCTGAGAATCCTATGTTGTACCAAAAATATAATATTGAATAAAGTCATTAATAATAATAATAATAATAATAATAATAATAATAATAATAATAATAATAATAATAATAGTTTAGTTGAAAATACAACGGAGAAGCCTTTCAATTAAGAGAGTCCTAATCACATTTTATGAAAAACGTAAAAGAAAATTAAGGCAAGATTACCACTAGTTTTTGTTTTGAGTTATGTCTAATAACTTCTAAAGCCACTGAGGTGCACTGTATCAACCAGCGAGCCAAGATAGACCCACAGATCCTAGTCCTATACAGCTTTCTTTGATACCTCGGCACCATATAATAAAATGACCGCCTTTCTGCTTTATCCACCCGAGCCCCAAGTTGGCAAATAGAGATATAGAAATCTCTGAAATGAATCCGTACGACATGCCCGAGCTACTGAAACTGGTGTTTCAAGATGGTGACACCAGTTACATTGTGATTATTGAGCTTGAACGCAAATTGCCGAACCCCAGAATTACTAATGTGGTGTTATCGCTGAATGTCAGCAATCCTTTGAAGACAACGATTATCGAACACAGAAAGTCGTTGAACATACCCAACTCAGAGAGAACAGATTTTCCAAGTATATAGCATAACTGCTCCCAAAGATTGCTACGTTTAAAGAGATTACGATATCACCTATAACTGGCGAATGGAATTAAGGTCAGTAATACAACAGAACAAGCAAAACTATGACACTGATATCAGCCCTACTAACTAGAGGGAGAAGACCATATTCAGCCGAGGGAAATGTATATTTCACAAGCAGTCGGAAGCACGAACGAACAAGCACAATGCAAAAATGTTCTTGGAAAACTTCACAAAATAACGTACTAAAAGAGGAAACAAACCGATGACATTTAAGATCCTTCTAAGCAGGAAATACAAGCTGAAGGTGAAAGTGGACGCTTTTCGTCAGAAACTGAGAAATTCAAATTTTCAAAATAAAATTATAAAAATGAGACGTTTACCAAGTGATTTATGGGGACCTAGCATCTCCAACCACGACATGTTGTAAACCCGGAGTTTTACAACTAAACCAACATCACGACAACTTTAAAAATGGCCCAGATTGGTATAAATCACTCTAAATTTTAATTTCATCTCCAACGCCATTATCAAAACTCATACAGCGATCCAGATATACTGAATTTTCAACTACATCTAACGGATCGCTTCAGAGGTTGAGTACAAGTATATGTTCTTCTTGTATTTGAGATGGACGTTTCATTTGACGGTTAATAATACTACTACTAATATCCGGTTTTCCAAACTAGGTACGTGGGATAAGAACCTGAAACATATTTTGAAGTTGAATGGGTAACCAACTAAGCTACTATTAACCTAATAGAAAAGTTGTCTATATCAAGATACTTTAATGTTCATGCAAAGTACATACAAATCAAAGCTAATGTAACATACTAAGACCATCTAAATATCCTTTATGATATGTATTATATTTTACTTTTAGAAGTGGAAAAGAGATATCCTCTCTTTCTTCCAGTTCATGAGATATCTAAAATATTTTGAAACATGATCAATCTCTTTAAAGTTACGAATTAAAGATATGTGAAAGGAGAAAATAGATTTGCAAATCTGTGTGCATTCAACAAATTGGTCATAGGCGGTACAACATTTCCACACAAACGTATACACAAAGCTACGTGGATCTCACCGGACCACACCACAGAGAACCAGATAGATCACATTTGCATCAATAAAAAGTTCCGAAGGACAATGGAAGATGTGAAAACCAGGAGAGGAGCGGACATAGCTTCAGATCATCACCTGGTTGTGGCCAAATTGAAACTGAAGCTAAAGAAGAACTGGACAACTGGACAAACAGCACCACAAAGGTTCAATACAGCCTTCCTTCGAGATACTGACAAACTCAATGAATTCAAGGTAGCTCTAAACAACAGGTTCCAAGCCTTACAGGATCTACTGAAGGAAGAAGAAACTACTATGGAGGATAGCTGGAAAGGTATCAAAGAAACATTAACTTCAACGTGTGATGAGGATCTGGGCCCCAAGAAGCATCATCACAAGAAATGGATCTCTACAGAAACACTGGACAGGATCAAAGAAAGAAAGAACAAGAAGACAGCAATTAACAATAGTCGAACAAGAGCAGAGAAAGTCCAAGCACAAGCAGAGTACATAGAAGCAAACAAGAAAGTGAAGAAGAGCATTAGAGCTGATAAGCAAAAATACGTGGAAGAACTAGTAACTACGGCGGAAAAAGCTGCAAGAGAAGGAAATAAAAGACAGCTTTACGATACGACGAAGAAACTAGCAGGGAAATACAGTAAACCAGAGAGACCAGTCAAAGACAAAGAAGGAAGACCAATCACTGAGATTCAACAACAGCGGAACAGATGGGCAGAGTACTTCGAGGAACTCCTGAACAGGCCGGCTCCAATGAATCCACCGCACATCGAAGCAGCACACACAGATCTTCCTATAGATGTCAATCCACCAACGACAGAAGAAATCAGAATGACCGTCAGACAAATCAAGAGCGGGAAAGCAGCAGGACCTGACAATATACCAGCTGAAGCGTTGAAGTCAGACATCGAAGTAACTACAAGCATGCTTCATCTTCTATTCAAGAAGATTTGGGAGGAACAAGTGCCGATGGATTGGAAAGAAGGACACCTCATCAAGATTCCAAAGAAAGGAGATCTGAGCAAGTGTGAAAACTACAGAGGCATTACACTACTGTCAATACCGGGTAAAGTCTTCAACAGAGTGTTACTGAACAGGATGAAAGACGCAGTTGACGCTCAACTTCGAGATCAACAAGCTGGATTCCGTAAGGACCGGTCGTGCACAGACCAGATTGCGACACTACGGATCATCGTTGAACAATCAATTGAGTGGAACTCGTCACTCTACATCAACTTCATTGATTATAAGAAGGCATTTGACAGTGTAGATAGGAGAACGTTATGGAAACTTCTTCGACACTACGGAGTTCCTGAGAAGATTGTCAACATTATCCGGAACTCATACGATGGACTACAGTGCAAAGTAGTGCATGGAGGACAGCTGACAGACGCATTCCAAGTAAGGACCGGAGTAAGACAAGGCTGTCTACTCTCTCCCTTCCTGTTTCTTCTGGTGGTCGACTGGATTATGAAGACCTCGACATTTGAGAGATACTACGGCATACGATGGACAGCTCAGAACCAATTAGACGACTTGGACTTCGCAGATGACCTAGCCCTCCTATCACATACACACGAACAAATGCAGATAAAGACAGCCAGCATAGCAGCAGTCTCTGCATCAGTAGGCCTCAACATACACAAAGGGAAAACCAAGGTCCTCAAACACAACACGGAGAACAGCAATCCAATCACTCTTGATGGCGAAACTCTGGAAGACGTGGAATCCTTCACATACCTGGGAAGCATCATCGATAAACAAGGAGGTTCAGATGCAGACATCAAGGCGAGGATTGGCAAAGCTAGAGCGGCATTCCTTCAACTGAAGAACATATGGAACTCAAAACAACTTTCAACCAATATCAAAGTCAGAATCTTCAATACGAACGTCAGTTCTACTGTACGGAACTGAAACTTGGAGAACTACAACAACCACCATCAAGAAGGTACAGGTATTTATCAATAGCTGTCTACGCATGATACTCAACATCTATTGGCCGGATACCATCAGCAACAGCCTTTTGTGGGAGAGAACCAACCAGCTCCCAGCTGAAGAGGAAATTAGGAAAAGACGATGGAAATGGATAGGACATACATTGAGGAAATCATCAAACTGCATTACGAGACAAGCGCTAACTTGGAATCCTGAAAGGAAGCGGAAAAGAGGAAGGCCAAAGAACACATTACGTCGGGAAATAGAAGCGGATATGAAAGGGATGAATAAGAACTGGAAAGGATTGCCCAGGACAGGGTTGGATGGAGAATGCTGGTGAGCGGCCTATGCTCCTTCACGAGGAGTAACAGGCGTAAGTAAGTAAGTAAGAAAGGAGAAAATGATTCTCGAAAGTTCGGATGAACAAAGATGGATAAATTTTGAGATGATATCTTTTATTGACATATATCAACTGAACAAGCACACTACACGCTAATATTACTTTTATCCGTTCTAATAAAAAAATTGGTACAAATAAACTCACAAATTTACAATATACACAAACAAACTTTAACACTGACACTGATTTTTACATTGTTCGGTTTATAGAACATCACAGTGACGAGAATTTTTAGGATATCAATGTAAACCATGATCGATGTTCTGTTTATATTTAATGTCAGCAGAACAAGTTAAGAAATGAAATACTTTAGGTGCGTAAATTCAATGTGTGCATATATGTGTGTGTGCATTTCAGTTGCGTAGGAGTGATATAGCTTACCAAATCAATAACCATAAGGTTGATGAATATTTCCCTTTTGTCTAAAACCAAACACTATGCAAGCTAACAAAAGAAATATTAAATTAGCATAGAAACAGTACTGTAATTTTTCAATTGATTCTACACACACAATATATGTTACACTGATATTTAAGAAAGTGAAAAATATCAACTTTGGAGAAAATATCTTATCATTATTAGCGCCCTTTTTCATAACATGATTTTTTAAACAAATTTCAACGGTCTACAAATAATCAATAAATTGTGCTGCAATAGGATAGAATAAATTCATCTGAGAGTGCAAAGAAATCTCTAGCAGTATAAAACTAAACACAATAATATCCTATCTTCACATATTAAAAGCATGTAACAAAAACTAAAATGGTACGAAATCGAAGCCATCATCGATTTCAAATCAACAACGGCATGAATAATTCAAAATATGAAATACCATATCTAACACTAACCATAAAATGATGGATTACAATAAAAACATTTAATAATAAGAACAACACATATAAGCGAACAATTGTTAACAATTGTTCGCTTATATGTGTTGTTCTAATTTTCACAATGGGAATCTTTATTATTTAATAATAAGCAGAGGAATCTTTTGTTTGAACGAATTAAGATAAGTCTTATATTTTTTCATTCTTCCTGTTGAGTTTGTGGCAGACAAAATCTGAACGTGGACACGAAACCACTCCATTCCTTTTGTAACACCTGTACCACAGGCTAAATGTTCATCTGTGAGTATACTCCACAGTAATTTGCTTAATATTCCCTAGAGATTGGGAAATATGATTTATGAAACTTTAAGAAATGAATAAGCTGTTAGTAAGTGATCACGGTTGTCTTCGAGATACTGAAAGTATATGGTGAAATTACCAGATAAGTAACTCAGACTTTAAATTTAGGGTTCCAGGTAAAAATGGCAAATCTACTGACGAAGTTGTAAACGTCCATCGGCTAGGATGGTTGTGAGATGTGTTGCGTGTCCCCAATTAACATCCATCCAGACATGCTATGTTGCCTAATATAAGGATGGTTAAAAGAAGGATTAAGAGCAATTAGAAGAAAATACGGTCTTCATCAAAGAAGATATTGAAAAATGCTCTGAGCCGCTTGGTGATATATAGACTTTCTGATTGAGATCAACCAAGTAATTGTAATTCATGATTGAAGAACTTGGGTGATGTGGTTTAAAAGCGATTCCTATATGACCCAAAACGACAACACAACGGTAGACTCCTAGAGATCGTTTACCCATGATTTTACTCTCCTTACAGCTATAAGTATAGTAACTTTTCAACTAGTTTCTATATAAATCAAGTATCGTATGTGGAAAACAAATGATCACTTCAAAAGGATTAGTTTTAAAACGAGTATTCCATATGATCTGCGAAAATTCATTATTTAACCATATAATACATTGATTTGATCTTGATTAAACGATTCGATTAAATGAATACTTTCAAGCGAAAAAGCGCTAAAAAAATTTCGCTATCGTTCATTATCATCAACACAGTTACAGCCATACAAAAATGCATTGTTTGAAAGTTCACATGGATATTCTCGTTATAGTTAAAATGAAAACTGTCGTAGACAATATTATTATGATTATTATTCTGTACGGCATACATTTTTATCAATTAACAGATTTCATAATCAAAGTAATGTACTTGTATATTAACGAAATCATTGACAAGAATTATGAACATGGAAGCCGTCAATGCGTATTCATACTCAAATTAGTCGTCTTCTGCTATTTCTGAGTATTAATTATTATTATTATTATTTAGACAAATTTCATCCTACTGTTTTCCGATTACTTTCCAATTGAGTAATTGTGCGGTTTGAGTCACCTATTTTTATGACTGCAAATAATGTAATGAACACTGTTGCAAATACTCCCCAAAAATGTTTTTCAGTCATTAAAATCTGAATGTATGTTACACCAAAATCTTTTGCAATATTGCACAGTTGGTGCTGAAAATTCTTTACAGTAACAAATCTTATGGTACTGGATACGTCTATTATTATTATTATTATTATTATTATTATTATTATTATTATTATTATTATTATTATTATTATTATTACCCGACCGTAGCTGCTGCATTGACGTGGTTGTCGGGCTTGCCTATCGTGATGACCCAACCGAGCTATATTGGCTGGAACACATGTTCCTGTAGGTTCTACCATGCCAGACAGGTCGATTGGAGAACGATAAGACTAAAAGCAGCAACTCAAGGTCTGAGGGCGAAGTCGTACTGCTGACTGTACAGAGGTGTGACAGCAGCAAGGTGTTTTCCTCGGACAACCAGCATCTGCAGCGATGCTGCCTTCTCACAAGGAAGGAAGGGGTTAGAAAAGGTTGACCCTAAAAATGTCACACCTCACCTTACCCAACGGATTTCCGTCTCCGGCGGTAAGGCCCTTTGAAGAACGGAGCTAACACATTAAAAACCTCCCACAAAAAGGCCGTGCGCGACCGGCCTCAAGCAGTTGTTCCTTGGGCTCTGCGGTCATGCACCCAGGTCGTTAAGACCAACGCTAATCTGATTTCCTTTTCAGGTTCCTCAAGAAATACCCTTCCACAGTGTGGGCAACCGGGAAGTGACATCAGGCCTCATACCCGTAACAGCACACGAGACCAAGTTGGTCACATTCAAATCCTTCCTACTCGTCTTAATAACTCTCTTATCTCCACGACTAACCCTTCTTACGTCCCTTTATCACCTCGCCCCACTAGTGCAAACGATTCGAGTACGCGGAACGTTATTCCTGGTCTCCTGAAACCACGCTCCAAACTACACGTAGGAGCTTTCAACGTCCGAACATTGTGCCAAATAGGACAACAGGCTTCCTTAGCTAAGACTTTAGAATCTCGCTCCATCGATGTGTGCTGCGTCTCCGAAACGCGCATACAGGATCCGAGTAGTGTCATTCATTTGACCTCACCATGTCAAAGTAACGAACCAACTCGATTTACGCTTCGTGTATCTGGAAGCCCTGATGCTGCTTCCCGTGGCCTCGCTGGCGTAGGTATAGCATTGAGTCCTAGGGCAGAACTAGCTCTCTTAGACTGGATACCAGTAGACAGTCGTTTGTGTGCTGTCCGACTAAACGGAACAGTAAGGACTCGAGAAGATAGGGACACTCGTCGTTGCCTCTTCATCGTCTGTGCCTACTCTCCCACTGACTGCAGCTCAGATGATGTAAAAGATGAGTTTTACAGAAAGCTTTCCGACCTTCTCCGAAAAGCTAGGCGTTCAGATGTAGTAAAAATGCCTGATGACTTTAATGCTCAAGTAGGTAAACTAAGCAAAAAGGAAAGACACCTGGGTGGATCTTATGGTGTCGCTGTTCAAAGAACAGATAACGGCGACCGTCTGTTGCAGCTATGCTCAGATAACCGCCTGTTTCGTGCAAACACTAACTTTAGGCATAAGGAAAAACATCTTATAACATGGCGACCCCCTAATTCGTCTCAACGCTGGACCCAAATAGATCACATCGCAATCAGCCACCGATGGAGGGGCTCGATAGAAAACTGTCGCTCATTCTGGAGCACATGCTCAGACTCAGATCATGCTCTAGTGCGAGCGCGTATTTGTCTACGTCTTACTGGACGTAGGAAACATGCTGCAAGGAAACCCCTTAGGGTCCTACTAAATGATAGTCAAGCTAAGAGTATATTTCAGGAACAACTACAAAAACAGTTAGGCAGCCATGTAAGTGACGCCCACCCCGAGGCAGTGTGGAATGACACCCGAAAAGCTGTAGAAACAGCAGTGATGTCTGCAAGTACGGTAAATCATAAGGTTAGGGAGAAACACTGGATCTCAGCTGCATCTACCGCACTGATAGATGCTCGAAAACTCATTCCATCTGGCTCTGAACATAACGAAGAGCGGAGTCAGCTTAAGCGTAAGCTGACTAGAAGCCTACGCAATGATCGTGAACAGTGGTGGGTAGCGAAAGCAAGAGAGATGGAAAAGGCAGCGGCAATAGGTAACAGCAGGCAACTGTTCAGACTTGTTAAGGGAACCGGTATTAGGAACCAAACTGTTAGCGAAACTATCTCCGAAAAAGATGGACATATTATTCATTCTCAATCCAAGAGATTGGATCGATGGGCAGAACACTTTGGGATCAGTTCAACTGGCCTTCAGCCACACTTCGGTTTACCACGATCTCCAATCTACCTGAATGGCAAGTTGATGTAAGTCCTCCGACTCTTTATGAAGTTAGAAAAGCTATAGGAAATCTGAAGCGTGGGAGAGCAGCAGGCCCTGACAGGTTTACCCCTGAGATTTTTAAGGATGGCGGTCCAGTATTAGCAGCGAGATTGACTGAGGTCTTAGGTAGAATCTGGGAACTGGACGTAATCCCATCTGACTGGTCTCAATCACTGATTGTACCAGTCTATAAGAAAGGACAAAAGTCCTCCTGTGACAATCACAGAGGAATTAGTTTGACTAATATAGTGTCTAAAATATTAGCTTCAATAATACTTCGACGTCTAACCAAAGCTCGTGAAAAGCAGACTAGAGAAAACCAGGCTGGTTTTCGACCTGGACGTGGTTGCATTGATCAAATATTCACATTACGTCAGGTCCTAGAACATAGACACACATTCAGACGTCCCACAATGGTAGTATTTCTCGACCTTAAGGCGGCATTTGACTCTGTTGATCGTAAGGTTCTATGGCAATGTTTGTCACTGAAGGGAGTACCAAAGAAGTACGTCAACCTTATAAAGGCTCTCTACTCGAACACAACTGGTCGAGTGAGAGCTTATGGTGAACTGTCATCAGAATTGATTACCTCAAGTGGTGTTCGTCAGGGCTGTCCACTCTCTCCATTCTTGTTGAACTTTGTTGTTGACGTGCTTTTACAGATGACACTTTCCTCATCTAAATTCCCAGGAGTTGAACTTCTACCGGGAGATCCACTTGTTGACTTAGAATATGCCGATGATATAGTTCTATTTGGTGAAGACGCTGACAGAATGCAGAGTCTGCTGACCACTCTAAGCAACAATGCAAGCATGTTCGGCATGCGATTTTCTCCCTCGAAATGCAAAATGTTGCTTCAGGATTGGGTTGCGTCGACACCCGAACTAGTGATAGGGAGTAAAGTAGTTGAGCGTGTCGACCGCTTCCCTTATCTCGGAAGTCTCATCAGCCCTTGTGGTTTGGTGTGTGACGAAATCTTAGCACGGATACAAAAGGCTCGACTAGCTTTTGCCAAATTGCGTCATTTGTGGCGTAGGCGAGATATCCGTCTATCAACCAAAGGACGTGTTTACTGCGCAGCAGTTCGTTCCGTCCTACTTTATGGCAGTGAAACATGGCCAGTAAGAGTAGAGGATATTCGTAGGTTACTAGTATTTGACCATAAGTGTCTTCGAAACATCGCTCGTATATCCTGGGACCACCGAGTAAGTAATGCAGTTGTTATGAAACGGATACTAGGTAAGGATGGCAAATCAATTGAGGAAGTAGTGAAACTTAATCAGTTGAGATGGCTGGGACATGTGCTGCGCATGCCCGACCACCGACTGCCCCGACGTGCTATGTTTTATGGTGTAGAAGTAGGTTGGGAGAAAGCTAAGGGCGGCCAGACCAAAACATGGCACAAATCCATGAAGTCACTGACAAGTTGACTGAGCCATGTTGCTAGGTGTAGAATACCTGGTTGGGGACCGCGAGACGATAGCAACCGATGGTTACAGACCTTGAATGACATGGCTCAAAATAGTTTGCAATGGCGCAGGTGCATCCACTCTTTGTGTTCTCTCAAACTCTAATCTTCTGAATTCTAAATGTCCTTTATTTTCGTTCCCAATTTATTCCACTGGACTATACTCCTTTAATAACATCATCAAACCTTAATGTCCCCTATCTCTACTTATACTTTCAGTACCTCTACCACTATGGGATTTGAATCGATAACTGAATCTCTGTGCTAATGTGGTATGGCAACTCGAACTGATGTACGTACGTACGAAGTTCCACGTTGTTACTGACTGACTGACTGATTATTATTATTATTAAAACAAGCCAATAATCATACCCTTATTATGATATATTTTTTTATTTTTATTTTAACACATAGATATCGGTACAAGAAGGCACCAAATACATATGCGCCACACAGATCTCATTTGATATGTGTGAGGGCTGTGATACTGCCCGGGTGCCCAAACCGAAGCAGGTATTATGATATACAATCTCAATGATGTATAATACACCTGTTTGTCGTTGGTAATCTTTCTTAACTAGGAAATCTTTTTTGGCGGTAAGAATAAATAATTCCACGTTTAATATGAAGTAGATATACTACTCAGTAAAGCAAATTTAATCAAATAGGTTACTAGTAAACATTAAACATAAGAAATTTAATTGAATCTAACCGTTTAAATTTATCTGTTTGTTCGATTTACGAAATAATGTTGGCGAAACCGGTGCAGACAATGAATCCATACAAGAATAGGCATTAAATTCCGAATTTTCATCGCATGATTGTTTAGTTATCGCTTCATTTTCATATCGTTCAGCAATTACAGTGGTTACATTCGAAGGAACAGAATTAAATTGACAATTGAATGACTTGTCTAAAGATTTAAATTTATTATTATGTAGTTCCATTAAACGTTTTATTTCTTTCCTGCGTATTTCATATTTCATTTCAATACGTCTACGATAATCACTTTCTTCACGATTCAATATCCCCAAAAATGTATGCAATTCCGATAAACTAAATGTGGTCCACTAAGAATGGAAAAAAACAAAGTAGACGCATTATCTTGTAATATATATACTATGATTAGTTGAGTTCAATATCCCTTCTTAGTAAAGATGAAATCGTATAAAAAACTTGATGGAACTGTATACTAACTTGAGATTAGTGGCGGTGAAATATTTAGCTACAGTTTTCTTGATATTATGCTTAAAATGATAACTAATGTGTCACCAAAGACTCTAGTATCAACCAGAGCTTTCAATCAGCAAGTTGCGGGTTTAAATTAAGCTCCACCTATTTATGTATCGGGTAAGTAATATCAGTGGCAGTGAGATGAGTAGCGTGACTCAAGACAAAGTACATAGCTACCTACTTGGTAGAGAAGTTACATAATACTTCAAACCTTGGTGGAGATATGGTCAATAGGTTAAGGCACGCAACTTCCAGTTACTAAGTTCCATATTTCACTTGGGCTTGGGAGAACTTATGGTAACACTAACTTCCATGTGAAAAGTATGGCTTGAAAAAGAGTATTTAGAGGTGTACTTAGATAATACGTTCTATTAGCAATTCTACCATAGTATACATTTGCATGCAGTTCTACTGTACGGAGCTGAAACTTGGAGAACTACAACAACCACCATCAAGAAGGTACAAGT
Organism: Schistosoma spindalis; assembly: GCA_946903255.1. NCBI lineage: Eukaryota > Metazoa > Platyhelminthes > Trematoda > Strigeidida > Schistosomatidae > Schistosoma > Schistosoma spindalis. Next base: position 16,197,095 of record OX336424.1, read on the forward strand.
ATTTATCGATAGCTGTCTACGCATGATACTCAACATCTATTGGCCGGATACCATCAGCAACAGCCTTTTGTGGGAGAGAACCAACCAGCTCCCAGCTGAAGAGGAAATTAGGAAAAGACGATGGAAATGGATAGGACATACATTGAGGAAATCATCAAACTGCATTACGAGACAAGCGCTAACTTGGAATCCTGAAAGGAAGCGGAAAAGAGGAAGGCCAAAGAACACATTACGTCGGGAAATAGAAGCGGATATGAAAGGGATGAATAAGAACTGGAAAGGATTGCCCAGGACAGGGTTGGATGGAGAATGCTGGTGAGCGGCCTATGCTCCTTCACGAGGAGTAACAGGCGTAAGTATACATTTGCATATGAGAATGCAGTATTTTCTTGTCCAGTTCCGACTACAAACCTTGGTTCAAAAACCGACCAGAAAATAGTATCTAATGAAACACTTCAGGGGAAATATTATCTTCCTACACTATTCACATTTTCATTCATCATCACCTCAAAGATATTAGAGAACTTATACCTGAATTTCAAGTTATCAGTTAAAAATTAAATCCAGATACTTTTTACACAAAAGTTCTAAGTATTTGAATGCAACGAGTACAATATATCTATCCACAAACAAAAGAAAATTTTATGCTTTTAATTGTCTCGTAAAAACAATACAATGATAGTCTGATAACAAGCACATTTATCCCAAAAGTTTATAAATCCCATTTTAAAAAAACCTAATCAATCTATAAACACTAAAACAGCTTGTAAACTAAATATGATTCGATAAACATTTACTATGCCCCCAAATGCCCTGGTATGGCCGAGAGTGGGGAGGGTTCGCCCTCCCTCTCGAAATACTCTCACACGGCCATGCGTATACAGCCTCTGCCAGCGAAGTCCTACTCACTGCCTTCTCGTGGCGGGGGTGTTGTTTACAAAAATGAGAGGACGAAAAGCGAATGTCCGGCGCTATAACCGGATCCCAATTCAATGGTGCACATGGGCTCCAGTATCCTGCGGGAACAAATGTCGTATGAACCAACTTTTGGTCACCGGCTTCCATGGGACTGCATCTCCTCACGATGCTCCACTACCTTGTGGACTAGACCTTTAGGTCAAAGGCTCGGGGTGTGGCCCCCTAAGAAAACCACCTGCTTCGGTTTGGGCACCCGGGCAGTATCTCAGCCCACGCACTAAAATCATGATGAACTATTTGCTTATGGAAAATATTCCTTTCTCTCTGATTAACATTGAAATGACTCGTACTATTATTATTATTATTATTATTATTATTATTATTATAATTTTACCACGTCATTTTATCACTCTCTCTTATACCTACTTTATGTATCCGTTTCGACCTAGACAGCAGCTCGCCTATGGTGGAAATTCGGCTCTATCTAAACGTTCTCCAGTCACTGTCTGGTTGAAAATTGTATGTTACCACCGAATATGAGTACTGAAGCAGTTTTTCTGAAACCACGCGCACCATTCAAACTGGCTGCCTTCAACGTTCACACACTTATGCAGGTCGGACAACAGATAGGGCTGGCTATGTCTTTGGAAAGTCTTAATATTGATGTGTGTTGTCTATCCGAGACCCGTATTCAAGACTCTGGTGAAGTACTACAAGTTCGCTCTCCATCTGTCGCTTCAAAAAGCTTGTTTTATGTGCGTTTATCCGGGGACCCTGTGGCATCTTCGTCTGGTCTTGCTGGCGTTGGTGTCACACTAAGCGCTAGAGCTGAGGCAGCACTAGTCGACTGGATCCCCATTAACAGTCGGTTATGTGCTGTTAGATTAGAAAGTTTCATTAAAATGAGGAGAAATCGGTGTGAGAAACGATGTCTTTTCGTCATCTCCGCCTATGCCCAGACAGATTGCAGCCCGGATGCAATCAAGAATGAGTTCTACCACCAGTTAACTGTTCTTCTCCAGAAAGTGCGCTCGACAGATATTGTAGTACTAGCTGGAGACTTGAATGCTCAGGTCGGGCGTCTAGGCACAGAAGAGAGTCGTTTAGGTGGCCGATGGAGACTTGTTGGTCGCAGGACAGATAACGGGGAACGTCTACTGCAACTATGCACAGACCACAACCTGTTTCTGGCTAGCACTAACTTTCGGCACAGTCATCGCCGATGTGCCACCTGGCGTCCCCCTTCTGCATCTCAAGCCTGGACCCAGATTGATCACATCGCGATCAGCTACCGCTGGCGTGGTTGTGTACAACACTGCCGCTCCTTTTGGAGTACCTATCTGGAATCTAGCCATGCTCTGGTCTGCGCCAATCTCACCTTAGTTTTCAGTGGGCAACGAAGTGACCGCCACCAAAGGATTGATGTTAGCAAGCTGGCTGCAACTTCTGTCGCAACTAAGTATCGAACCGAGCTAGCTTCTAGGCTAGCTACCATTCCACCGAAAAGTATAGATGAGCATTGGTTGCAATTGCATGACGCCATGAAAATGGCGGGTCAAGTCTGTTGTGGGTTCGCAAAACGTCCCGCTTATAAACACTGGGTTTCTTCTGGTTCCTTACAACTGATTGAAGCCCGTCGGTCTACTCCGGGTGACCGTGAGTTTGACCACAGACGAAGGATGTTACGTAATGAAATCGGGCAAAGCTTGCGTAAGTTCCGTGAAGCCTGGTGGTCGGAGCGTGCTAATGAGCCGGAAACAGCAGCTGCATCTGGTAATTACCGGAAGCTCTTCCAACTCACCCGAGCCACTGGCAGCAAGAAGTCTGGTCTGAGCGAAACAATCTGCGAGGATGACGGAACGCCAATCACTAACATCCATCGACGTCTTGGACGATGGGCAGAATTCTTCGAAGGGCAGTTCAACTGGCCTGCTGCTCCGGCAACATCGGTCAGACTGTCCTGCCCTCCATGGCCGGTGACGACTGATCCACCAAATGAGGCGGAAGTCCGCAAGGAACTCCAACTCTTGAAACGTTAAAAATCACCAGGCCCAGACGACTTACCTCCGGCTCTTTTTAAAGATGGTGGTGACTTTCTGACTAAGGGACTGACGACGTTGTTTACAAAGGTCTGGGAACTAGAGTGTGTACCAACGTCATGGAATGAGTCGATAGTTGTTCCTATCTTTAAAAAGGGTTCACGTCGTTCCTGTAACAACTATCGGGGGATAAGTCTACTTCCGATCGCGTCCAAGCTATTGGCTTCCGTCATACTTCGTAGAAAGATTGACTTGCGAGGAGCAGGCTGGGTTTCGTTCTGGTCGAGGATGTATTAATTATATCTTCACCTTCCGCCAAATGTTAGAACACCGCCATACTTATCAAAGGCCAACAATCGTAGTGTTTCTTGATATCAGGGCTGCCTTCGATTCGTTGGACAGAACTGTTCTCTAGGATTGTCTATTGAAGAAGGGTGTGCCTGAGAAGTTTATTAACATCCTAAAAGCCCTATACACAAACACCTCAGGCAGAGTGAGGGCATACAACCACCTTTCTCCACTATTCCATTCAAGCAGTGGAGTTAGGCAGGGTTGCCCATTCTCAGTATTCCTCTTCAACTTTGCCATCGATGACATTCTGGAAACACCTCTGATGGATGTAAGTAATGGCAGTGTTGATTTGTTGCCTGGAGAAAGACTTCTCGACCTTGAGTATGCGGATGATATTGTGTTACTGTGCGAGAATACCCAAGCCATGCAATCCGCACTTAATCAGTTGGCAATCAATGTCCGTAGGTATGGTATGTGCTTTGCACCTTCGAAGTGCAAAGTACTTCTACAAGACTGGCAGGATTCTAATCCTGTACTCACTCTGGACGGTGAGAAGATAGGAGTGGTCGAGAAGTTCGTGTATCTAGGTAGCTGCATAAGTGCTGGTGGTGGTGTGAGTGATGAAATCAATGCACGTATAGTGAAATCCAGAGCGCCTTATGCCAATCTGGGCCACCTTTGGCGCCTTCGTGATGTGAAACACCGACTTCGGTGGCTTGGACATGTTCTACGAATGTCGTCCCACAGAATTTCTCGTCGTGCATTATTTGCCGACTCTGGGACTGGTTGGAAAAAGCGGAGAGGTGGTCAGTATATGACATGGTGTCGTGGTATGAAAGAAAGCTGCAAAGGGCTAGCTTCTGTTGATCCTTCACGACTCCCTGGCTGGGGTCCGAGAGACGGTGTAACGCAGTGGCTAGAGACGTCATCAGATATGGCTCAGAATAGAAGCCAGTGGCGATCGTGCTGTAACCTTCTTTTACTTTCTTCATAAAAAGTGGTTGTATCTTCCTTAACTGAAAGATTTCTTCTGATTGTACCTTTCCGTTTTCCCCATCATTGTTCTCTCCCTCTTTTTTTTTTATAATTCCCCACGTTCATTATTTTATATATATATTTTTTTTTCTCCTTCTCTTCAAATTATCATTGTTTTGTGTGGCGCATGTATATTTGGTGCCCTCCTGTACCAATATTTATGTGTTCAAATAAAATAAAATAATAAAATAAACATTTACTAAGTAATAGGCTTAGAATCAAATTTATTCAAATTGTCCAAATCAGCTGATTAATAAAATACATCTATGTGAGACGAAGCAGTTAATCATCGTGTTCTGTAACCACTGAGGTAGTGATGTCTCGTAGGTACATATGCTATGGATACTGATTATTTGTCCTTTTTAGATGATTGGTAAGCCTCGCCTGTAACCCATCTAGGGTCACCATCGGTCCCAAGCCCGGATAATGTAGGAGTGTCGGGCATGGGGTCAGTAACTCCATCCCTTAGAAAACAACATTGCTGAAAAAAAACACTAACCAGAGAAACCCTGGTCGACAGCCTGTACTCACACGAGGGGTGGGTAACAGGCGTGAATAAGCAAGATGATTAGTAACACACAAGTAATAAATAACTTACTTCAATATCACCAGTTTCATTCTCTTGTAATACTAATCGCTTCACACTCAGAATGTTGTTAAAATTATTGGGATCTTGATCAACCCACTTGAATAGTAATCCCAACGGTGATTCATTGTCAAATAATTTTCGTACAGAAACTAAAGGATAAAAGAAAAGTTTAATGTAATATAAAACTGTCCTCAATTAAATTTATAATCTTTGAAGAGCGGAAATAGTTAATGCTCAATGGAAATTTGATTGAAAGAGAAGAAACTAATATGAGAAAAGGTTTAATGCAAGCAGTTTGGGGACTACACACACTGTCCGAAAGCTAATCAAACTACTCAATCATCTAAACCGAAATCGATGCAGCAATGAGTTCGGATTAGTTTAACAACAAAGGACTTCGTACGTACGTACATCAGTTCGAGTTGCCATACCACATTAGCACAGTGATTTAGTTATCGATTCAAATCCCATAGTGGTAGAAGTAGTGAAATTATTAGTAATAGGGAACATTAGGGTTTGATGATGTTATTTCAGGAATATAATCCAGTGGAATAAATTGGGAACGAAAATAAAGGACATGAAGAATTCAGAAGATTAGAGTTTGAGAGAACACAAAGAGTGGATGCACCTGCGCCATTGCAAACTATTTTGAGCCATGTCATTCAAGGTCTGTAACCATCGGTTGCTATCGTCTCGCGGTCCCCAACCAGGTAGCCTACACCTACCAAAAGTCGGAAAGCTTTCGGTAAAACTCATCTTCCACATTATCTGAGCTGCAGTTAGTGGGAGATTAGGCAGAGGCGACGAAGAGGCAACGAGGAATGTCCCTATCTTTCCGAGTCCTTACTGTTCCGTTTAGTCGGACAGCGCACAAACGACTGTCTACTGGTATCCAGTCTAAGATAGCTAGTTTTTCCCTAGGACTATACCTAGGCCAGCGAGACCACAGTAAGCAGCATCAGGGCTTTCGAATACACGTGTAGTGAACAGAACACGGGTGGGGAACAATCAAATGTAATTGACAAAAAACTACAGAACTTATTAATAAAATCTAACAATCATAAAGTAAATGAACAATTTGCAAAATGTCCATCAATTGCCTCAAAATGAATCAGATTTCATTGTTCTTGCATTTTCATACAAATTGCTTTCTGTATTCATTCTTTACTGTTCGATCTTCTTGTCTCTCTGTTGCCAGACATCATAAACTACTTATGTCTACACAAGTAGCACACACTACACACGAAGCGTGAATCGAGTTGGTTCGTTACTTTGACATGGTGAGGTCAAATGAATGACACTACTCGGATCCTGTATGCGCGTTTCGGAGACGCAGCACACATCGATGGAGCGAGATACTAAAGTCTTAGTTAAGGAAGCCTGTTGTCCTATTTGGCACAATGTTCGGACGTTGAAAGGTCCTACGTGTAGTTTAGAGCTTGGTTTCAGGAGACCAGGAATAACGTTCCGCGTACTCGAATCGTTTGCACTAGTGGGGCGAGGTGATAAAGGGACGTAAGAAGGGTTAGTCGTAGAGATAAGAGAGTTATTAAGACGAGTAGGAAGGATTTGAATGTGACCAACGTGGTCTCGTATGCTGTTACGGGTATGAGGCCTGATGTCACTTCCCGGTTGCCCACACTGTGGAAGGGTATTTCTTGAGGAACCTGAAAAGGAAATCAGATTAGCGTTGGTCTTAACGACCTGGGTGCATGACCGCAGAGCCCAAGGAACAACTGCTTGAGGCCGGTCGCGCACGGCCTTTTTGTGGGAGGTTTTTAATGTGTTAGCTCCGTTCTTCAAAGGGCCTTACCGCCGGAGACGGAAATCCGTTGGGTAAGGTGAGGTGTGACATTTTTAGGGTCAACCTTTTCTAACCCCTTCCTTCCTTGTGAGAAGGCAGCATCGCTGCAGATGCTGGTTGTCCGAGGAAAACACCTTGCTGCTGTCACACCTCTGTACAGTCAGCAGTACGACTTCGCCCTCAGACCTTGAGTTGCTGCTTTTAGTCTTATCGTTCTCCAATCGACCTGTCTGGCATGGTAGAACCTACAGGAACATGTGTTCCAGCCAATATAGCTCGGTTGGGTCATCACGATAGGCAAGCCCGACAACCACGTCAATGCAGCAGCTACGGTCGGGATAATTACTATAAGCCAAGAGATAAGCAGGTAACATGGATACACTAATTGATCACCGAGTAATCAACAATATTATGCTTCTTTAACCCTTCGTGAAGATTAAAGTCGATCGACCAAGTTTTAATGTGGTCATTAGTCTAGGTAACTCGACATTCTGTTCACTATTTTTCAATGCTAGACAGAGTCAAATGGTAATTGTAACCTATAAACCTAATTTGAATGTTTATAAGGTCAAACAAAAAGAAAATATGGATCACGTACGTTAATCTAGTAAAAGTAACACTTGTAAAATATTATGAGTTCACGCATAAATATACATATGAAGAGCAAAGTTATGTAACAATTTAAGCTTCCGGTAATCAATTGTAACAAGCTAAATGGTTGCCTTTTGCATATAATTTAAAGGTTATTAGACAAATATGGAATTGAAGTGTCAAACAGAAGTGATATTTTACACAATAATCTATGCCATAAACATGGATTATGATAATAACTTTCACTCAGCAGACACACGGATACATAAACAAACATTATCATGAAAAATACACTGGATTTGAAAGAAAATGAACAACAGTTAGCTAAGCACTGTTCGTAGAAGCAATAAAAACGATTGGTGCAGTTAAAATTTAAACTATAGATCCTATTTAACAGGTTAACAATCTAACAGCTCGTTAGAATTTTCATTGATTAGAATTTTTAGATAAGTCAGAGTTAGTCTATACTTTGGTCAGAGTAGCGGTAACTTCCAAATATTAGGCTGCGGGTTCGAATTTCTCAGTTTGAAATCCTATACATCAATTTTTTTCTGCGGTCTATTAAAACCCAAGATAAACCTAGCTACCTTGTGGAACTAATTTTTATGATGATTCCGGATCGAAAACTGGAATAGGAAATTTAAAACAAAGCCTAAAGGCCACGACTCAATTTCGTTAGCTGATAAATGAAATTTTTTACAATCTTTGTAAGTAACCTAGCACTGCTGTGATATAATAGTTCCAAAGATATTACTCCTGAGACTGACTGAAAACACACATAGGTCCATTTATTCCATTTCATATTTAATCTATTAATAGAAAATTTAAGAAAGTACGTTTATACGCTATTTATCTAAACTCTGGAGTAAGTGAATTAATTTGCAAAATGTTGTTATTAAGAAATAATATGATATAGAGAACGATTAAAAATTATAGAACACTGTGTGGTTAGTCATTTCCTGGTTTTGGGACCTATAGGAGTAACTAATTTAAGCTTAAGACCCACACTGAATCCAGGATTTCTAGGTTTCACAATAAGCACTCTGTGCTTGGATTACTGCTAAAATCCACTGACCTTACCCAAATCGTGATATAGTAAAGCCATTCAATGTAATTTCATGTACAATATTAAATATGTGGGAAACTCCTCTTGTTAATAAACAATTGAGACAAAATTGTCAAGTACAATATGAACAGTGCGAGTGTAGCGAGTGTTTACTTTACTGATCTACTGTGTGTTCATCCCTACCCCCTCAGCAATAAGAATAATATCAAAACAAAACCAAGTGAAAAGCTAATACATAATTACAACCCCACACACTATGAATAACATAATATATGCTTCAACACTTTAATGATCTAATGATTTTAGAAAGACATTAAAATATTACAATACATCACATGACATCGTTATAACTGACCTTTCTGATCACCTTCAATTGTGTGTTCATATAAAGCAAATTTTTGAGGATTATCTCGTATACCGAATCGATCAAGTAGTGCACAGATAACCATTTGTGCAGTTGTCGATCTATAGAATAAAATAAATGCACAAAAAATAAACCACTTTATTTTTCTTTTAAAGCAATTCACATCAGTACTTCACACACAGAGAAAGATAATCAACATACTAAACTTGTAAGTGCAAACTATTTTAGCTATTTATCAATTGAAAAGCTCTTTTAAATAAAATCCATTGAAAATTAAATATACTTCAAATTAACAACTATGCGATATATCATCATTGAAATAGTGCTCTTCACTAAAAAACTATTATATTGATTATCACTTTACACTAAATCAGTAGAAAAGAAGTATGAGTTTGTATATCAAAGTGATAAACAATGAAATCCTTAAAATTAAATTAAAAATGTCACTTAAACTCGTCATGTTTATTAATTGATAGACAATAAATAAGTCAAAAAATAATGTATAAATACACATTAAAATTTTATAACTTATTTCTGGTAAAATTTGTGTACAAAATGAACTGAGTAGAACGAACTTATTTACCAAGTACAGATTAGTATGTATTCATCTTTCCACCACACTTTATGTGTAAGGTCTAGTGATACTACTTGGCTGGCATAAGCGAAGTAGGTGGAGAGGGATCTGAACTGATCACCTAATAGTTGAAATTTAAACGCCCTAAACACTAAGCCACTACTCGACAAACCATAGAGAATTAAGCAATCAATTCTCCTAATTTAAGTTTGGAACCCTTTAACCGTATATACCCACGAGTTCATATGGAACAGAAACTAGGATTCGCATACTCACGGTAAGCTCATATTGAATATATTACATGTCAAGAACAAAATATTACGTTTCTACTTTACACTCATAGAACAGAAGTAACTTACAGTCGAACATGCAACAACTTTGTGCTTCCTCTTGGTAACCGAAAAGTAGATACTGTTGAAGCTGTTCTACCTAACCGACGATGTGACTCAACAATATTTCCATCAGCTTTATGAACTTTATTATTTGGTGAAAAATATGGAATGTTGGATGATACAAAGGAATGTGGTGTATTAGAAGGGTGTTGTTTTGAAACAAGATTGCAGTTATTATTGTTGTCACTTTGGACTAACCAAAGATTCTGATCATCTTCAGATCGATCACTAACATCTTCCCCATCATCATCTTCATTATCATCGTCATCTGTTTCATCACTTTTTGCACCAACTACGTCGAAAATGGAAGCTGGTCTAGCTGTAAGTAACATTTGAATAGGGCGGAGTAAGTTTATATGTACACGAACTTGACCTTCGCAATCACATGAATCAGCACCAGTTAGCTGTAAACGGAAAAATATAAATACCATATAGTAAACAGAACACTGGAAATACATAGAATAAACATAAAAGTTGATGAACTATCTTCGACTACTTTATTTATTTGAACACATAAATATTGGTACAAAGGGGGCACCGAATATATATGTGCCACACAAGTCACTTGATTTGTATGTGAGCTGTGGTACTTCCGGGTGGCCAAACCGAAGCAGGTGGTTCCCTTAGGGGGCCATCCCCTGAGTCTTGGACCTAAAGGTCTGATCCACAAGTCAGTGGAGTAACTTCAGGAGATGCAGTCCCATGGTAGCCGGTGACCAACGATTGGTTCATACGCCATATAGCAACTTGGACCGATGCATACATGTACCGGATCCTACGTTGCAGCTGATTGACTGACTCAGGATACTGCAGCCATGTGCACCATTGGTTCAAAAAATTCATCTAGCAGCCGAGTTTGAGGCTTCACAGTAAATTTGAGAATTATCTCACTTCAATTGTTAAAGCCTTCAGAAATATGATTGATATCTAATGTTTTCCATAAACACAGTAACAAATATGAGATCATTCTACCAAAGGCTCAGATAAAAGGAATGTAACCGTTAGATTTACCTTTACATTCAAGAAGACGGTTACAATTCTCCATAAAATTAGATGGAATGACATAATTTACGCAAGAAAACCATATTAGGTTTAGTGTTTAAATAAATATACAGCCTGACATACAAGCTACACTGCAAGTACATTATTAAAGTGAGCTCATATCAATGAAATCATGGTAATCAATGCAACACATTTGCCAAGCACATATTTACATGCTCGTCTTCAAGTAACTTCCCAATGTGAAGGCTAGTGATACTACATAACAGACCAAACCAAAGGTACGGGGAGCTGGATTCAAACCATTAAACTAATGAGTCAAAGTCAAAATGGCTTCATATACTGAGAAAAAATAATACTCGAGTGTTTAACATGGTCCAATAAGACTGATCACAAGAAGTAACACTGAAGTTGTTGTATTCATACACTTTACGGTTACTGATGGATTGACAGCCAACATGATGAGCAAGTAATCAACTGATCAAAGTGCAAGTAATACACGAAAATTTTTTTCCATTCGTCTGTGACTACACACCAGAAAGAAGTTATGGTATAACTTGGTCTGTTAGGTCTATCTGCTGGTTAGAGATGCTTAACAGTATAATATCATAAGCCCCCAAATGCCCTGGTATGGCCGAGAGTGGGGAGAGTCCGCTCTCCCTCTCAAAATGCTCTCACATGGCCACGCGCATATAGCCCCTGACAGGGAAGTCCTACTCACTGCCTTCTCGTGGCGGGGGTGTTGTTTACAAAAATGAGAGGACGAAAAGCGAATGTCCGGCGCTTTAACCGGATCCCAAACCAATGGTGCACATGGGCTCCAGTATCCTGCCTGAAGGAACAAATGGCGTATGAACCAATCGTTGGTCACCGGCTACCATGGGACTGCATCTCCTTACGATGCTCCACTGCCTTGTGGGTCAGACGTTCAGGTCGAAGGCTCGGGGTGTGGCCCCCTAAGAAAACCACCTGTTTCGGTTTGGGCACCCGGGCAGTAACACAGCCCTCACACAAATCAATTGAGATTCGTGTGGCGCATATGTATTTGGTGCCTCCTTGAACCAATACCTATGTGTTAAAATAAATAAATAAATAATAATATAATATCATAAATATGTGTTCACATAGTAAGTTTTTGATTAGTCGATATGACTCGTCAAAGTATACAAATCTGACTGTTAATCTAACTGTGAATAAATCATATGAAAAGTGGTGTAATCACATATCATTTTGATTTATCTTGGGCGTAAAATATATTCTTATTTATGATCTTTGTATTTTACTTGCGTTATCCGATTTACGGGTTTCCAGTTACCAGGTATCAAATCAGTTAAGTATCCCCGCCTATTCAAAGAAAACCCTTAAAACATAAACAACGCAAAATTACAGACCAAAAAAGATGATGTTCTCTTATTGTTATTACTAACCATAAAACCAATAACTTATAATCCCTTAAGTAAATCCTTTATTTGTCTATGTCTGTAAGAGTTCTTTAAAATCATAAATCTAAGTATTTTGATTAAACACGAGTGGATAGTATAAAAAAGGGAGTAGAGCTCTTGAGCATTAACAGAATAGAACAAGGTAGAACATAGTCCAACACTATATTTACTCACGTTGCTACACTTTGCATAGACACAAAGAAAAACGTTATTAGTCAACAGAATTAACCAGAAAGATATGAGTAAAAGGACAGTGTGTTTGTACAAGTTATCAAGTTCCAGTAATCTCAACTGAAGCCCTCAATAATCGACTAATAACAACAAACCAGAAAGTTTACGATTTCCAGGTCAATATTTAGAAACATTGTTAGTTGGTATGATCACTCGGAGACTAACCAGTATTTCATATTCTAATTCGGTGTGTGGCGCTTATATATTTGGTGCCCCCCTGTACCAATATTTATGTGTTCAAATAATAATAATAAATAATTCTAATTCGGTGGTCGTATCAAACACGCATTGAATTTAGATGGTTTTTGTCAACACTTCTTACATTATTATCTTGATATTTAGTTTGACTTTATCCCACCTCTTAACTTAACTCTTGGGCTAACAGTTGTTTATGATTTTTTTAAATTTCGCAATAGACCTGATTTCTCAATCAATTATATCCTCTAAATATAGCATGCTAAAAACTTTGGTAACGAATATTCGTTACAATAATTATGGCGAGTATTGAGTTTAAGACAAACTTACACTAGCAGCTTGTAATCCGAATTCATTTACACTAAAGATCTGAATTAACTGTTTCAAACGATCAGAGGACCAAGGTAATATTGCTCGCGGTCCAACTACCATAGGGATTAATGGAAGCGCATTTGAAGAACGTAAATGAGTCTGAAAGCTTCGTTTTTGTTTGGTGCGAACAAATTCCTGAGTTGTTTGCATCACACTGGCAAGGCCAATATCCGAAACTTCTTTTTCTGGAAACGAACTTTCATCTGAATGTGTAAAAGGATTGGAGTTCGGGGTATCTAAGATAATATTTGTGTTCTGAAGTGGTTTAGAAGTGTTTTGTAATTCAGTAAGAGATGGGCTTAGTTGTCTCACAAGAATTCCTCGATCTCGAATTGCCTCCTTATCTAAGCTTGAAAAATCATAAGCTAGGCAAACGTTTGGTTTATTTCCGCATAGAAAGGAATGCCTACTGACTAACTTTACATCAACTGATGTTTTCGATTTATAAAACTCAGTAGCACGCCTTGACAATGTTGATTGAGATAAACATTCAGCTTTCTGCTTTATTGATATTCCATTATCCAGTTTAGCAGGTACGTTTAACGGTGTGTTAAAGTTTGTAGTCATGAAAGTGTACTGACCTGAAATGATTGTAATAAAGAAAAATAAATTTAATCAGAAACTACGCGTTCGGTTAATAAAACTCCATTTCTTTAGCGTGAATCAAATAGAATAAAAAGATTAAAACCTGTACCTTACAATGAATTCGGTGTTTACTTCTTTGTGAAATCAAAGCCAAAAAAGAAGTTATTTGGAACCAAAAAAGCAGGAAGTCGACAACCTTGACAAACGATTATAACTGGCCACGAACTAAACGTCTCACATAAAACAGAAGTGTTGTTAAGGAAATAACAAGCACACGTTAATTCCATGAACAAAAACTCTTATGTATGATCAAACAACTACATCAATACAATTATTTGTCTTTCCGCACATTGGATTCTAAAATTCCTAGTTCACAGTAGTGACGAAGTTGTTTACGACAAACGAGTAGTATAATATCAAAACAGGCCGATTTCTAATTCAAATGTTCATGAAAGATCAAAGGTGTTAGGGATCTGTAATACCTCTCAAAATACTCGTAAAAGTTTGCGATCTTTTAAGAAAGTCCTATTCATTGTCATCAATAGGCGAGAATGTCAAACACAAAATTGATTCTCTTGAACTAAATCTTCACGTCAAAGGTTTTAAGGGTGATATGATGGGAACCCGTGATAGCTCAGCTTTCAACCCTAACAAAGGGTGAATTATATCAATGAAATAACTTATTTTTGTGTATAAACTCGAGTAGTGCCACAATCTTCGCACAAACTATGATAATCCAAAGTGAAGAGTACGAATAATGTGCCCTATTACCAGTCCTTAATCGGATTACGGTAGATAAGCCTTATATTTCGCTAATAAAAATAATATATTTGTAATATCCCAATGAGTAGAAGAATACAATTTTCTGACATTTCATGACGGAGTGACCTATACTAGGCCATGGAATGTCAGAAAATTTTATTTTTCTACTCATTGGGATATTACAAGCATATTAATTTTATCAGTAACAATCCAACCAAAGTTCAATTTATTTGAAATCATCAAGTCAAACCTTGGTAATGATACCTGCAAAACTATATTTCTGCACTGTTTTATTCTTAATTAGTTTATACTCTTGCTCATCTTAATTTTATAGAGCAGCTAATCTCCATCAGAAGTTCTGAATAACCTAAACAGTTTTATTTTGCAAAACGGTCGCTTCCCAAAACGTATTCCGAAACCAAACATGTTCTTTATAAACTATTACGTTTGACGTATGTTCATATTATTGACAGACTCGGCAAAAGACAGGTTTGGGCAGAATCGTGAAATTATAATTAATTAATTAATTAATGATAGCATATTATTTTCTTAGCCCGAAATTGATTTTGAAAATGTTTTATCATAGATTTAGCTACAGAGATCACTAATGTATGATAGTGGGAAGTTCTAAAAACAACATGAAAAGTTTACGGTGTCTTAGTTTTGAAAATTCATCAGTTAATGTCATTTACAAGTCAAAAAGTTATCTTAGCTTATCCATGGTTCGATCATTACATAAGCGTGAACCTCCTATGAAAGACATTTAATGTCAGTTTAGGGAAGTTTTTTAATGCAGACTAGCTGAGATGTAATATATTACATTTTTGCGTATGACTAAGGTGAAGACGATAAGTTTTACGGTGGCTAAGTCATTTTAGCGTAAGCATTTTTAATTAGTAAAGGAGTGTGTGATAAAATAAACATTAACAAAGCAGTATTAAAAATAACACTAACTCGAACTAGGAGAGATTGATTGTAAAGTAACTCTTTCGAACGCAAGGTGATCAGTCGTTTTGTCAACAGGACTATTCACTCCATTTAATTCGTTTGGAGAAACAGTATCAAATAACGGTATATCAGATTCAGAAGTTAGGTGATTATTTACATGGAAATCCAGTTGGGAAGACTTAACTAAAGTTCCTTCAGACGACATATAATTAATGCTATCGTTTTCCGGACTTGTTGATAACTTAGAGACTGAGCTGTCAACCTGCTGAAGTAAAACAGATTGAAACGTTGGAAATATATATTTTGTATTACAACTAAACATTAACTGATTACAAAAACGGAAGACTCAAAGAAGTTTATGTTCTACTATTTAACATACAAAAATTTATGTCATTCTCTAAAATGTTACTTCAAAATACTAATAATATTAGCCGATTATTGCTCGAATAACCATAGACAACGATTGCTTTGTCATTATGTAGAATGTACAAATAGTACAAATCCAGTAATCAGTACATTTATGAGACAATTGACAAACGAAAGTTACTTAATTGTTAGTCACACATGAATAACTTTCCTTGAGTTAGAAAACTAAAACTTATTGTTGTCATTAATTTGGATTCTAACTGGGTTTTACTATAAATCTTAATATATTAGTTTACACTATAAGTACAGCAAAAGGTGGATGACGAATAAAATCTAAATAAAATAGGCTACGATTAAAAACGTTTTTGTACTACTAAAATACTTGTCGCAGTTTAGGCTTAATTTTCAATGCAACTCATTAGCTAAATACACTTTTATGCACTTAGCGTTGATTCAAGTCCGTTGTACGAATACTAACCATACTATCAAATTTCCTAGATCCAAAAGAGTGTGATGGGGTTTAAATGTGCATCCCAAACTTCAGGTAGTGAAGACATTATGCAAAACCATTCTCAAAAGAAATCTAGATTTTTGTTTATGTATTTAATTGGTAACAGATATACTCGCATTGTAAGACATTCCACTTTACTGTAATTACACAATTTAATGTTCAACAGTGGTATAATATTTACGAAGGACAATCAACAAAGAATTAATGGTTATATTTGTATCCCTTAGACAAAAAATCACCGACTCCATAATAAAATGAGATTGTACATACACCGTGTCATATAATCCTATTATTGAGCAGAACAAATTTAAGAGCTAGTAACTCAATCGATTTTCAGGAGCCTCAAGAAGCATCCGCTCACAGTGATAAAAACTGTGAAGCGACAGTTGTTTTCATATTCCTAACAGCGCTCAAGTTAATCCTGTTTACAATCAAATCTCCACTTCACTTCACAATATTTTTTCTACTTCAACTATCAACTCTCTTTTGTCTTCGACTTCTTCCACACATGCCACTAGCGCTAACGATCTTAGTTCATGAATTGCTATCCCAATTCTCCTAAGGCCACTTTTCAAACTGCACATCGAGACTTTCAGTATCCAAACCTTAGGTTGATTCAGACAACAGGACTTAGCTAAGACCAGAGAATTTCGTGTCATTAATGTATGCTATTTCTCCAAAGCACGAATACAGGATCCTAGAGTAGTTATACGTCTGACCTTATGTAGCCAAGGCAGAGATCCAGTGAGAATCACCCTTCATGTATCTGGGAATGTAACAGCAGCTTTTTATGATCTTCCCAGCGTACGTATAGCATTAAATCTGAAAACAGAACAGGTAGTTTCTGATTGAATCCTTGTAGACAACTACTTATATGCTAGCCATCTAAACGGTGTAGTAAGAACTTGGAAAAACAGGGACACATGACGTTGTCTCTTCGTCGTTTTTGCCTATTCTCTCAACGGCCACAGCTTGGATGGAGTAAAAGATGAGTTTTACAGGAAGTCTGAGAAAGTTTATTCGGTCCTTATTAAGTTACGTAACCAGCGAATTGTGCGCGATATCTGCTGACCAAGGGGTGAATATACTATGAAGTAGCCCCATTTTAAATTAAGGCTGTGAAAAATAGTCTAAGAAAGTAAAAAACAAGTATTATAGAGTTTTTGGACATAAGTAGTTTTTGAACATTACTCATGTATCGTGAAACAACTGAGTGAGTAGTACTGTGGTTAGGCATAAGGTATGAGGAAAAGATGAGATTGCAAGTTTTCATCGACTGAGATGGTTGGAATATACCTTACTTATATCCAAATACTGTCTACCTTGGCAAGTATTGTGAGTTGATATAGGAGCAAGTTGGAAGAAAATTAATACCGTTCAAACCAAAACGTGGGATCAATTGATGAAATAGCTGTTGGTCTAGGCAACGTTGATAGATGCAGATTATCTGATTTGGATCTATACGATAACCGTGATCAATGGTCGAAGAAATTGGGTAATATGGCTCGGAATCAGTCACCATAGTGCATATACATTCAATCTTTACTCCAAAACTTCAGTTCTAACATCCTACTTGTTAGCGGAATATAGATTGGATTAAAGAATGTTCCGTGAAGGATTGCGTTGGGGCATGTTGATTGGCTACTTCTAGTCTAATCAGAGCTAGTGGAGACTTGGAGAATACTCTAGAATCTACTCGTGTAAAAATTATAAATATACTAACGTTTTTCTTATTGTAACTTCTACTTCCATCTACCCTTGGTATTCGGAATATAATTTCGTTCCTGTTCAACCGTGTTCATATTTGGGGACTTGTCGAGTGAACTGAGGTCCAAAAATACTAAGCAATAGGAGTAGCTGTGTCGTAATAAAGAGAAATTATAACACCACTAAACATAAATTATCAGTCTTTAGTCTCGCATATTTCTCATTGCTCAATAATTCTCATTATCATTGCAACTGCATTACTCCTAATCCCATTGGCATGCATCTTAATTTTATTATAATTGTGCCAAAGTTGGTAATTACAACTTGGTTCGATGCATATTTGTACAAGGCTTTACGTTGATTATGGCAAAATGATGTGAAATAGGTTTCGCTTAATGATAAAAAAGCCTAGCAATATAAAATTTGATAAAAGTTGTTGATTTATTTTGATATTATTATAAAAACAATGTGCGATCCGTAAAACTGACAGTACACGTCACAGTGGATGAAATGAGTTTAAATAAAGGAACTACTCCTAAACAGTTGCTATTTACTTATGTGGTGGTAAAATGAAAAGCGTGCTCACTTGTTCTAAATCGTTCCCCGAAACAACCATTGGGGGAAATAGATTTGATTCAGCAACTTGATGAGAGGTCTTGGAGTCTTCATCACACAAAACTGTAACCTCAGTTTTACACAGCCAGTGACAGGTCATGTGGCATTCTGAAGAAATAAATATACAACATAGTTTTAAATACAGTATGTTACGGATCAGTTTCACAACACGGTTACACTTTTGTTCATTTTGTACTGAAAGATACTACTTGGCTAATTGTTTTTCTTTGGTAAGAGATAGAATGTTAGAGTTTGATTTTAGAGGTGAAAGTGGGGTTACTTGTAAAGTACAAATGTTTGAAAACCCAAAAAACACTTTCAGTGTAAATTTACGCTTTTAGAAATGTAATCAAAAGGCAAACAAGGTGATATAACAAGACTTTTTAACTCAACCTATAATTCATGTCAGCAAGATGTATGAAAAAAGGATGTCAGATATGATGCGATCGATAGAAAACTGTGTATTTACGTCTTGTACATGCTCACACGAGCTAAAAAAGACGATCAATCAGTTAATCATACCGTTTTTTCACTAATCTAAATTAAAGTTGTGATGCATTTCACGTGGTGTCAAATGTCTGAGACTAACATACAACACACTCAAGATATAAGACTCGTACCTGTTGTACGAAACAAAACTATTATTAATACCCATTATTCTGCCACTTAGGTATGAAATAATCGAAAACAGATTTATTCATCTTATTCTTTATTACTATTCACTTTCTTGAGGGATCTTTAGGTGACGAATTTACGTATGCATTCGTCATGTTTACTGAAATTTCTCGATCCCGTAGTCATCCAGTTTTTAAAGGTCTGATAAAACAACGAATAAACACTTCTGTTTTATTTATCCCACTCCATGTTTATCAAGAAACAAGGTTGACAAAATGGCCACTTCGTTGAAACGTTTCTTTTTATGCTCCTCCTAATAAAATTTATATTATGAAGTGTTAAACGTTAGCATTACATACATAGCCTTTTTAAAAGTCGAATCGGTAGTGTACAGTTATCACTTTCCGAGTGTCCTTATCATGAAAGGACATTTGATTTTGAGGTGTCTAAAGAGGAAGCAGGGTCAGTGGTGGTATCGAAAACCTGGAAGGGTTACTAGATAACCTTAAGGATAACTGTTTACAGATGATAACACACACTTCGCTCGTGAGTAGTACGTTGTTTATTAGCTCCATACATTTTAAAGCTTAAAGCTAGGACCAAGTATAGCACACTAACATTTACTATGCCATACAGTTGGAAGTATAGCCTTGTTCTCAAATCTTAGGCTCGTTATTGAAATCTTGCTGCTATCCGACTGTTATGGTGGTGACGAGATGGGAAAATCGGACAGAGGCCAAATGACAAGTGACATATGTTGATAAGTTTAACTTACTGAGACAGATATACCCTAGTGTTTAAAAATATAACTTCATTTCATAAGGGATATAGGTATTTATTTGTGGATAAGCTGTAAACATTTTTTCAACTCAGCTACCGAACATAAGCTTCCCACTCATTCTTAGTTTTCTCAATCAAGTAGCTGGTTTGGACGCGCATTTCAGAAACTTGTATACCACTATCAGACCGACTACCGCATAACATAGCCAAATAAATAAGGAACTAGGGCGAAACTGTGATTTATGGACGAACCAATCAGATATAAAATAACAAGTCACGAATTTTGGCGCGAAATTTATCCATACATTTGGCCAAATAGAGTTTTGGCATTATAGCTGTCAGTTCGTGATGGAAACCCTAAATCTAGTTTTCAACCCTAATCACCAAATGTATATGAGAATCCTAACTGCCTTATAACCCTCATTTAGTCCTAATCAGTAGGTGTCTACCCTCAAAGTCACTTCAGCGTCGCTCAAAGGTCGTCCATAAAATATAGTCTCACCGAGACTAGTTCGGGCGTACTCCAATCGTATTAGTGCATCGCTGACCACACTGAACAAACGCAAACAAGTGCACAGAAGCATAAGAAGAGTTGTTCAGTGGTATAGAAGATTATGTATCAAGGTGTATATGCACCAAGTTGTTAAGATGTGACAATTGAAACAGGTAATAACCGTTTTCTCCATAATAACTGACTATTCATGGGAAAATTCGTAAAATACGGTGTGCCGTTAAGACTTCCTTTGTGTATTGATTAACTGTAGGCGTCTAAATAAATTATGAGAACTCACTTGCACACTTTAAGCATACTGGACGCCAACCAAATTCCCAAATAGGTTGGTTGCAATGATCACAAAAGGTATCACCATCAAGTGGGACGGGACAAAATAAATGACCACTACTTGAAGTTTCTTTTGCAGAGTAAATTTTATCAGCACACATTAGGTCAAGTTCGATCGCCTCTGGATCAAGCTTGGAATACAAATGCGACTGGATGCGATTTCCAGTTAGGTCAAGTGAATCAGATAAGGTTAACCGCTTGAAACTAAGACGAGGACCATGTTCATTGTTTTTATTGTTGTCTTCTGTATGAATAACACTATTGTTAGGCAACTGACTAGGATATTGTCCGTTTACATGAACATTTCCATGTGAACATGTTGTTTTGAAAGGATCAGAAGGACTTGAATCATTGTTCATTCTGAGAAAGCTAATAAATGCCTTTTTAACCTCTAACATCATTTCCAATAAATATGGTCCAATCATAAACTAGACATTTAGAGAGAAATCTTGGTGCCAGAGTAACGCACCAAAATAGACAAGGCGCATACAATCCATCGATGTTCAGTTATGATATAATTTTTATTACGGAGTAGCAAGGGTAATAGACTGGCCTGAACTTGATGATTATTTTCAATAAATATCTCTATTTTTGTTCGGCTCCTTTTTTAAAGTGTACGGTAGTGTTGTTCATGCCATACGTTGCAGCACTCAAGTTTATTAACTACTCTTTAAACTTTCATGATATGAGAAGAAATTAACCAGATGGTGCCAGAAGATTGTCTCGAGAAATGCAAGCATGTGGTCTGACTTTCGAGCAGATGGATTACGTATCCGATTTGAACTCTTGCAGAACTATTGATACTATGATTCTGAAACTACTGACATACGTTTAACAAGAGTAGATAAAGGTAGCTACAAGATTATTAAAGGAAGCTGAGGGCCTTTGTCTGTTGATCTCATTGAGTTTGTTTGCAGACATAGTCTACTTGTCAACCGCAGTAGTAATAGTGACGGTAGAGCTGTTGGCGTTGTAAAGAGGAAATTTAGTTTAGATCGTAATGCAACAAGGACAGTGTATGCAAGTGCAAGTGATGACAATGTTCCCTTACATGACAGATATAGGCACCGTAGTTCGGATCGTTTAGAGTGATCATAGAGTCACTGTTTAGATCAGTGCCAGAAGTTTAAAGATAATGGTCTAAAAGAAAAAAGAGAGTTTATTCTTAGGCGTAAGTTGTGTCTGGAGTCGAGCCATGTAGCAAACATCTGTCGGCCACCAAAAGCATGGTCGGTTGAAGGGTGCGTTTGGCGGCATCGTACTCTGCTTCACATGAAGCAGAAGGAACGGACAATCACTGTTGAGAACGCATATTTAGTTTTTGCTTAGATTTTACCAGTGGCCTCACTCCTAACACTGTGTATATTGGGAAAACCTTTTTAGGTAGTATGAAGCCTTAATATAAAAACCACAAACGGTAGACACAAAACTACAACACTTCGTAGAGACTATCACGAGGTCGATTGGAAAAACTTCCAAAATTACCTAAGAAGCACTGATTGAGGAACCTGCTTTACTCTATACAATACAGACACACTAACTAAAATATTCTATCGAAACGTCATAAATATCTTCAACAAAACTGCACCTTTAGAATATCGGAGACCCAAGTTTTTCAAAGATCTGTATATACTGGTCTCTACGCGAAGACGTCTGCAAAAGCATTGTACTAGGTCCCACAACCTGAATGATTTTTCCCTTTAGTTACGATAACAGAAATATTTATCCAGGCAGATGCAATGCGTACACAGAAACAGTCGTGAAGGAAAAACGTGCTACGAAACCTAATAATGACTTCTCCGCACTAATCAAACTCCGTCAAAATAAACTTAAACATGGTTAAGGCGGCAGTGACGCCATCGACGTTTTCTCACAGCCAGATGAACGTTTTTACCATGTTCATATCAGTTTTGTGGGCCCTTCAGTGCGTTCTAATGGTTTCAGTTATCTCTTTACACACGTAGACAGATTCACAAGGTTTCTAATAGCCAAAACTGATAACAGAAAACGCGGCTGAAACAGTGGCTAAAGCTTTCACTGAAAACTGAGTAATCATTTCTGGTGCACCTATTACAATAACAACTGATAGAGGGGCCGAATTTGGATTTGAGATATTCAACAACTTCCAAGTTTCAACCGAACACGCTGCACCTTATATCATCCTCAAGATAATGGGATGGTAGAATGTTTACATCGTCAGGTAGAGGCTACCCTAACGTCACACTAAAACCGCTGTCAGTGGATAGGATTTCTTATGTTGGGAACAGAAACAGCTGTCAATACTGATTCAGCAGCGAAACTAGTCTTCGGAACGACTCTAAGACTACCGGGTAAGTTTATTGATCCTCGCACTCAAAGAAAGAGCTTAACTTTGAAAGTTACGTGTAACAACTACGGGACCAAATATTCAAACTCAAACCAATTAGTTCTCGTGAACAATAGCAAGCAAATATGTGTAGTGGTGTTGGGCCCTAACCTCACAAAACTCAAAGCTGAACAGGAGACGACTGAGGAAATAGATATTCAAAATTTGGCGAGGAGAAAATGCCAACGATAGAGAAGGCGGAAAGAATGAATCCAAGTAATTGGAATTGATGGCACAGCCAGGCCGTTGCACGCTGTGTTTTCGCGCACATGTAACATGTTACCTGGGAATTCGGGATGTCGTTATTTATCAGGTATTATCAGTTTTCTTCTGCTTCAAGTCAATTTTCGTACTGTTTGTGCTTGTTACATGACGTATTTCAGTTTATTAGCAGTTTGACATACTTGTTGCTGAACACCTATGTGAATGTTTAGTACGCTTAATGTGGTTCTTCATAGCATTGCTAAGTCAGGCTAATAAAATTCACCATTTATCAAGTCACAAATAGACTGAAAACAGAGTTTTAAGCATAAATGAGCTGTGGAACCATTTGCATTTTATTCACTTCCTTAATTATGGTGGTGTTGAACTTGGATGCTGATAGCTGTTTGTAAAATGTAGGTCAAAGCAAAGAACTGCCACATTAATCAATCACATTTTCTTCATAGGTCGAACGATGCATGTTTGTGTTGAGCATGGTAACTAAACCAAGTTGTAATTAACACTGGTTTATGATGTGTCTGTTATAGGGATAACAAATGAATTTCTGTTGACGGAACCCGAAATCACTGACCAAAAGTTAAACAAAGTTTTAATGCACATTGCCGAAAGATATCTGAATAGTGCTTACCAATTATATTATTATTATATGTGAACATGGAATTGTTAAAAGTACTGTGAACGTTGTAATTAAATTTTCCCTATATTTCGTATAAGTAGTTAAAGCTTTTGAATACGTTCATTCAGAGCCTGCAGTTTCTTTGTTAATACCAAATGACTTTGTAAAAGTTTAAGAAGAACTAAAAAATGAAGAGCAACGTTTACAAGTGAGACACTTATAGGTACATTCTGTTACCTACGATTTGATTGAATTATTGAATTTGATGGTGATAATTAAGTTTAGTTGTTTGTTTCACAGCTGATTGGTTTGTTTTCAGAGTTGCATAAAGCTTTGAAGGTCCTAAAAGCTTTCTAATAAAGTCTACGTCAATGAACTACTTATGGAATTTATGATTGTGAAAGATCATGTGGAGAAACAGTTTACAAGTTTACGATAACTGTGTTTCGTATTGCCTACTGTCATGTTCACTCATTCACCCTTCTGTCTCAACATATCGATCACTTGCTTTCGCGTGAAACAACATGAAATACACTTCTATATACTTACCTGTGAAGATTTAAGCTTTCATAGTCTTCACATCAGTAGCAGTGACCTGCACACCAGTTCTATCCTTGATAGATTATATGACTTCATCTATTGATTGGGACTGCAATATAACAGGTTTCAAAATCACTTTTTCTTCTGACGACAATCTCCTGGTCCATGGGTCACAAACCACCCATGAATTATTACAAGGATGACTGTGAAGCATCTTGTGTTATTTGATGACATATCCTTGTTCTTCCAACCTTACGCGGAAACTTGGTTGGCATTCAAGAAACTCAGACCTTGATCGTCACATTTTTGTTAAAGTTCTCACGGCTTTTGATTTATTGTCAGACCTGATTTACGCTTATGACCAAATGTGCAATTAAACGTCACGAACAGATATTTTAATCTAACATCATTCAGCAATTTCCTTTATGTGTGAATATACTGAGTATGGGTAGTCTGAGAAAAGATATGATTATTCTTCAATCTAGCTTGCGAACGATTGTTCAGTATAATACGTTGAAAATCATCGCGTGCGTCGACTGAAATCTCACTTGAACATGAAGCACTACAAACGGCAATAATTTATTATAAAATAGGTTATTCCTTAAAACAATACTAACTGAAGGAAGCACTTCAAATTTTTAAGACTTACCGATGACTTGACATTTCGTTTATAACTTTTGCGTTTAACAGCGATTCACACAAACTTTGGGTATCTGTAAATTTTATGTTTATCTCATCTTTGTTACGTTGTCTTCTGGACCTTATCAAAAAAATGTACTAAGGCGTTGAAATTTACTACAGTAGTTGCGACGACAGATCAAGTTACGAAGCAACAATAGAGCCAAAGTGTACACTACAAAACAGAGAATGTCAAATTAATACTTTTAGGAGTTATTTTGTGCTTTTTAATGCAGCGAAAGACTACTTAAATGCAAAAAATCTAATAATCATGCATCTCAGCAAACCCGCGGCAATTGAAATACGGAACGACGGCCTCTTGTCAGGCCTTTTCACGTCGCTTAAACGAGACGGTGGGCAGCTTTGAAATAGTTTGAGGTTTTTCCGGTGCCAGAATTGATGGGATGGCATGGCTCAGCCTTGCAGGCGTGTTCATTGTTTAGTGTTGTTATATACCTTTTATTCATATTAAATATATGGTCTTATCTCCAGCCCAAGGGTATTCTTAATTATATATTGATGATTGTTACGATGCAATGAGCTGGTGTAGATAATAATATGACTTCCACGTAAGATCTTATAGATTAGGTAATTACATCGTGACAAATCTACAATTAGAGGATTAAGTCTATTTATGGAGCAGTACTGATAACGAAGTAGACCATAATTCTATATTTGTACCCAAGAACCTAAGAATCTGCACACACGCCCGGATAAGGTATGGCAAAGCAAAAGCACTACTTTGTTCTCTAGTCAATGATCCATACAAAGTTATCTCAAGGAAACTCACATAGCTCAGCCAGCAGAGAATTCCGGCATTTGAAAACTCTTAAGGAGCAGAAGTTATGTCTACAGTCCGTTTTGAGATATATTCACTTTTTATGCCAAGTACATGTGTGATTCATCCATAAACAATCCATCGAGAAATATA
The DNA here is from genome assembly GCA_946903255.1 of Schistosoma spindalis. NCBI lineage: Eukaryota > Metazoa > Platyhelminthes > Trematoda > Strigeidida > Schistosomatidae > Schistosoma > Schistosoma spindalis. The sequence continues at coordinate 16,223,079 of OX336424.1, forward strand.
AATGGGAATCTTCGACTGATGTGAGTGGTGTTAGAAAGCTACACATGTGGAAATAATAATTTTTTTGGGTTATTCTACCGATAAAAGAAGACAATCGAAAGTTGGAATGAAGCATCTAACAAAATCCATGTGAATACTTGTTCTAAGCGTAACAAATAACCCTCGCAGTAAGGACGAATTCCGAAAAAAATCCTGGACGTTATTATGATTTCAATAAAGCATTTATTATGTTTACAGTACTTTGCAATGTGCAGCATCTTATACTCATTTAGGCTGATAACATATATTTAGTTCATCAATGAAATATCACCTACAGATTCATTTTCGCTATAAGATACTAAAGATGTCACAGGTATTCAGAGTTCGACAACGATTTAACCAGTAACACCTAATATGAATCGTACCTACCCACTTAAATCAGATGACAGAAGCGAGGGGGTTCGAAGATATATTTGATAAGCTATCAACATATCGAGGACCGTCTGAACTAATCTGGCTAGCGATTGCAGTAGGTGTTGAGCACGGCGTTCTCACACGTGATCTGGTGCGGATGTATGACCGAGCGCCTTCAGCTAGATGAATCCATCAAAACTAATGTGGTCAGCATCCGGTGTCGAAAACTTACAGAGCTATTTATTGTGGGGATGTGTTTACCGCTACAGATTACTTCCCCTCCAGTGGGGTAGTGATGACCCTAAGACGTGGCCAGCCAGAAAATTAAACGCAACGAGTTTTCGTTGGGAAACACTCCTCTGATAGCTTGCTAGGTTTAACAGCGTCTGTTCGTCTTTCCCTACTATAAGGGACCATGATGTACAATTTAGTAAAAAAAGAAAAAGTACAATGAAAATTTCCTTTTCTCACAAACCTCATTGTTCTTTTTATCGCCTTTTCCAACCGTCCTGGAAAAGAAAAAAAATATGTAAGTGCATGTCGGAATGCACTCGTACGCGCGTGAAAACACAAAATGGGAGGAAAAAAGGAAAATAAACTCATGTTCATGTAATAGCGTATAAAAAGGATTTTTATAATATGTTTTTTTTCGTTTTTTTATTTTGAAATAAGAAATAAAAATATATAAGCATATCAAATTTTGTTTTTTTTTAAAAATTATATATAGTGCAAGGAAAAATCGAGGCGATATAAAATGTAAACTTATATCTTACGTGCAGTAATCGTTCAAATGTTCTGGAAATCTTACTCTTCTTCCAGAACTCGTTGTTTTAAGTTTACCGTCGAAGTATTAACGTGTGTGTAGGCTTTCTGTTGAGGTATTATAATTTCAGGAGTCGTGCCATGCGATTGTGCTGAAGGAAAGTCGACGTGAATATAATTTCCTTCTAAAAACGCTGCTTTGAGGTGATCAATGCTGATGCTATCGTTGGTTCTGTTCTTATCGACTATATAGTACTTGGGTTCGCGTTGAAGAACTTTGAAAGATCCTTCGTATGCTGGCTCAAGAGGTCGTCGGTGCGAGTCTCGACGTACGAAGACGTGTGTACTATATCTTAAGTCAGGTTGAACGAAAACATTAGTTGATTTCGGTCGTGTGGAAACAGGTTTAACTGAACGCATTGCGTTTGTAAGCCTGTTCGCGTAGGAGGTTAGATCCATGTCCATCGAAGAGGATGAAGGATCCACGAATTCTTCTGGAAGTCGAAGGGTCGTACAATAAACGAGTTGAGACGCAGTGTATCCAATGTCAGCTTTCACTGCATTGCGTATGTCTAGCAAGACGAGTGGGAGAGCGTCAGTCCACTGAGAAATGTTTGAGGCTGATAGTGACGCTTTTAGTTGTCGGTGAAAACGTTCTACCAACCCGTTTGCTTGTGGGTGGTAGGCCGTCGTTCGGAAGCGAGTGATTCCTTATTTTGCGCTTAGACAACGGAAGAGTTCAGATTCAAACTGACGTCCACGATCTGTTTTAATGCTTGTTGGGCAGCCAAAGTTTGCTACCCACCTCTCGACGAAGGCGCGGGCCACTGTTTCGGCAGTAATGTCTTTGATGGGTACTGCTTCTGGCCATCGAGTAAAACGGTCTACGCATGTTAAAAGATAAGAATATCCATTTGAATCTGATAAAGGTCCTACCAAATCTAAGTGAACATGGTCGAAGAGAGCATCGGGAGTGTTAAACGAGCCTAGGGGGTAAGTGCTATGTCTAATAGCCTTAGATTTCTAGCAGCTTACACAGGAACGTGCCTACTCCTTCACGTCTTTATTGATACCAGGCCAGCAAAACCGTTCTGCTATAAGCTTGATGGTTGCACGAACACCTGGATGAGAAAGTCTGTGCAACGTATTGAGGACGTTGCGTCCATATTGTTTCGGCACGATTGGACGGTCCCTATCTGCAGATGTGTCACACAGTAAGGTTCCCTTACCTGTTCCCATCTGTTTAATTCGCAGTTTGTGTGTTGTTGAGGACAACTTGTGCTGAAGATCAGTGTCCTCTTTTTGAAGCTGTGCGAGGTTTAGAAGGTCGGTTCCTTGGAAACTGTTCAAGGAAGTTATTCGAGACAAGGCGTCTACGACTACATTGTTTGCTCCAGAAATGTGTCGAATATCTGAAGTAAACTGCGAAATGTAGTCTAGTTGTCGAGACTCACGTGGTGAGTACTTTTCTGAAGAAGAGCTTAAGGAGAAATTAAGAGGTTTATGGTAAGCAAGAAGGGTTAATTCACGGTCTTCGATAGAGTGTTGAAAATGCCGTACAACACAATACAAAGCTAAGAGTTCTCTATCGAATATGCTGTACCTCGATTCAGTACCTATCAACCGTCTTGAGAAAAATGCCAAAGGTTGCCAGGAGTGGTTAACCGATTGTTGTATAACTCCTCCGATTGCTTAGTCGGATGCGTCTACTGCGATACTAATGGGTGCTTCAGTATCCTGATGAGCAAGCATTGTTGCTTGAGCGATCAGTTCCTTAACCGTGGAGAATGCTTTTCGCGCGGTGTCTTGATGGATTTCTCATTTTCATGAAGTTGGTCGGTAAGAGGTTTCAGAAGTGACGTTCACTCCGGTTTGAACTGTCTATGGAAAATTACAAGACCGTTAAACGTGCGCAATTTCCTGATGGTGGTCGATTCTGGGTAATCCAGGATGGCCGCCACTTTTGTTCTAAGGGGTCGGATACCTTGTGCATCGATAGTGTGTCCTAGGAAGTCTAGAGAGTCTGTTTCGATCTGGCATTTCTAAATGTTTACAGTAATGCCATGCTTTTTAGTCGATCGAAAACAAGATCCAGATGCTGGAGATGAGATTCTCTGTCCAGACTTGCTATTAGACAGTCACCAACATACGCATGTACGAAGTTGAGACCTCGAAAAACGTCATCTGTGAACCTTTGGAAGGTCTGTGCAGCATTTCTTAGACCAAAAGGCACTCGAAAAATCCATAGAGTTCGAATGGAGTAATAATAGCGGTTTTCGGAATATCGTCAGTGTCCATAGGGACTTGGTCATACGCTTTAACCAAGTCGATTTTCGAAAAGACAGTTGTATCTTTCAAAGTAGCTGTCAAATCGTGAAAGTGAGGCAACGGGTAGCGATCGGGAATGGTTTTTGCATTCAATCGCTGATAATCATCGGTTGGACGCCAATCGTTGCTGTCCTTTTTAGGGACCATGTGCAACGAAGATACACATGAGCTGTTTGACCGCCGTATGATTCCTATCGTCAACCTTAACTTTTCGGAGGCCAGTCGGCGTGCTTTCGAGAAGAAAGGTGCTCCTGTAGTCGTGATGTGATGTGTAGCGCTGCTGGTTATACGCGACAATTTCGGTTGAGACTGGTAAATGCCAGAATACTTATCGAGTATTGGTTGATAGAAGGGGTCTATAGTGTGCTTAAATGTAACTGGAGATAACCTGCAACCAGAAAAAGATTTTACCTTTTGCCATACGTAGCGATAGGCTTTCCGTTTGCCGCCTATAGATTTAAAACCGATTCGTGAAGCCAGTCGTTGGAATTCGCTGGGAGAACGCTAACTTTTGCATCAGTATCGACGAGGTAGCGAACTCTCGTTATCACATCTGTGACGTATAACAGACAGCTAAGGTCACCGGCTACGGTTATCGTTAACGCGTGCCGCCTTGGAGGTTTCCCGAATTGTTTTTGTGTCGATAGATTTTGAATTGGAAAAATTGCAGGATTTTCTGCAATTTCCGGAGGACTTTCCATACTGGTTATGATACCAGCACCAGTCAGGGTTGTCCGTCTCTCGAAGTCTGGAGACAGATCGCCTACGTGATGTGCTCCTTCGCGGGCTGTGTGACCGTTTACGGTCGTCACGAAGTTTAAGAAAACGTGTGAGTGTATGACGTAACTCTGCAATGTCATTCTCGGTCGTTTGAGGCTTTTCTTTGACTGATAAAACCTCGGCCTTAGAAGATCTAGTGATTTCGAGGATACGGTCAGCAGATGCAGCCAGCTCGTTTACGGCGTTGTTTTGAAACGAGACCAGTACAGCTTGCACCTGTTGAGGAAGTTTTGATAAGAAAAGTTGTTTGAACAGACCATCATCAAAGGTTCTTTGGCCAATAACTTCTTTCATTCTTTGCAACATGTCTGTGGCAGAACCGTGTTGCAGGTCGATGTTGTCATGGAGTTGGTCTAACATTTTTCGATCGGTTAGATCTCCGCGTTTAAGGATGGATCGCTTAAGGGTTTCGTAGGGTTCAGAAACATTACTAGTAAACACACTAGGTGTTACGTACCTGTTGAATTCGCGCGGTAGTGCCTTGACTACTGCGAGGAATTGTGCACGTGTGTCGTTCACGTCGTGCTTGTAGAAGTCGGCTTCTGTGTAGCAAAACCAGGCTTCAGTGTTATCTTACCAGAAGGGCGTTAGTTGGAAAGAAGTTGGGGACACAGTCTTTAACTTAAATACCTTAGGTGTCTGTTCAGTCATGGTGAAACATCAAGTACGAGAATGAACGAGTGGGAAATATATATATCCAAAAACACAGGCAAAAAAATCTCACAATCTTTAAAAAAGTTAGAATAAAGCAATGATATATAAAATCCCAAAAAGGAACAGACCCACAGTTTGCAATTTGGTGTATCAGATCACGTCGGGCTCACCAATGAAGATGCCACAGGTATTCAGAGTTCGACAACGCTTTAACCAGTAACACCTAATACGAATCGTACTCATCAAGTAAAATCAGAAGACAGAAGCGAGGGGGTTCGAAGATATATTTGATAAGCTATCAACATATCGAGGACCGTCTGAACTAATCTGGCTAGCGATTGCAGTAGGTGTTGAGCACGGCGTTCCCACACGTGATCTGGTGCGGATGTATGACCGAGCGCCTTCAGCTAGATGAATCCATCAAAACTAATGTGGTCAGCATCCGGTGTCGAAAACTTACAGAGCTATTTATTGTGGGGATTTTTTACCACTACAGTACCTTCAGTGGTTTTACATGGCAATATAACACTATGTAAGTTGGTTTGTAGACGAAGCATTTTGAATCAACCAATCGTTCGATACTTGTTAGTGGTTCTCACTGTAATTTTTACATGCTTACAAATTATGCACCGAGCTAACGTGTATTTTTACAATGTGATTTGTAATGTTATCAGGTAACTTAAATTCATTGGCGTTACTAAACTCAATTTTTAACTACTGACGATTAAAAGTATTTGGTATTGAAAACAACACTACCCACTTTTACATCGAACCTGTCTTATTTTTTTCACGGAACATCTCCACGTTTAAAAAAAAACCATTTTCAGAAATTCTTAAATTTCTAAAACATTTCTAATGAATATATAAGGTGTAAGGTGGCTGTTTACTCATACAATGATCCTTTCACCATTATGAGTAACATTACTGGTTTCACTTAGGCATTACTTGTAGAAGTCCACTTCTTCATATCAGAATAAGGCATCAGTTATATCACTGGGGGGGGGGGAAGAAGAATGCTTAATCCCAATGGTTTTGTGGTAATAATAATATATATTTCTGCAATGGCATTTACACGCTATTTCTACAGGCATGATCTACAAATTACAACATTTATTGTATGTTAAATAAATATAGTCTATAAGACTTAATATCAGTTCATTCCTTCAGATATACTGAGTAATCATCAAAATATTCTTCAAAGTGACATAATGAAAGTAATATAAGTGTGAAAAAGTTTAGAGGACACAGAATACATCACAATGAGCAATAATAATAATTTGGAACATCAAAGCAAGAAACAGACACAGATAACCGTTTATTGTACCAGGTAAAGTCGAGACTTATTGATCAATTGGTCAGGAATATGCAGGGTCTGACAAATATTTTGTCTAAAATTTCTCTCTCTATATAGACTCCAGAGCTTAGGAAATCAGAGGTCGGCAATAAATGTATTAGAATGCATATTTGAGCAAATGTCAATATATGGGAGTGTGTATTCTTAGCAGATTGCTTGTAATAGATGTGGGGCCGGTGTACTCAGACGTGATCTGATCCGGATATTTGACCGGGCTTCTTCAGCTAGGGACGTGTCCAGTGAATTTAATAAGGTCAGCATCAACGTCGAAAATTTATCAAGCTAGTTATCTGAGGGATTTATTTACCACTATACACAAATGAAGGTAATGAGGATCGATAGTACTCAATAAAGTGAAACTGGAGAAATAAATCCAGTAGTTATGCGAAGTATAGAATCCTTAGTCAACCTCATCAACGCCTTGTGTTGATTGAGGACAGGGATACTTAATTTGTTGGCCACAACAATCCAGGAATATATAATTCAAATGATTGTAACTTGTAGGGAATCGTAAAAACGTAAGCAAGTTTCTAACTCTGTGAATAACTCAGAGTTTAACATTCCAGGGGTAAAAGTAATTTTTAATGGTGGCAGATGATAGTTTTATTTAGTCAGATACTTTATTAAAACTGTTGTTTTCATTTTATGTTGAACCTCGAACGAATCTAGGCCAGTTGGCTGTAATGCGCTAGAATGAAAATCCTTAAACACGTTTTGGGATTTTTGGTTTTCTTAAAGTTCTGTTCACCTTATGTTATTCACTTGAACTCAACAAATTGGAAACAAATGTTAGATGGTGAATGGCTTGTAAAGTTGTAAGAAATTTTTAAAGATTCGATAATATCTCGATATTTAACAGTTTTCCACATGGTATTTTAATGGCTTCCTTAAAATAAGATGTAAGACAACGGTTGTAAAAGTGACACTTGTATTTTTTAAATCCCAATATACGGCGGTTGCCGCAAGTTTCTGTGTAAAATCAGATGATTTTTTAAAAATAGTTTCAGTGGTTTTGTAGAATTTTAGAAGTCGACTTAATTCCAGAATTCAGGAAATAATAAGAAGGCTCACAGGTATTCGAAATTGAATCCAACGTTTTGTCGTTTGTCTTCAAGCTACTCGTTTTCTACTGCGATAAAGCACTATCTAGTCAATCTACTGTGTTGTTGTTTCGACCATCATTATTATAGTTCCATATGTTTCTACAATTTCGCCACATGAAATAGGCATAATTATACTAGAGGGTAATCTAAAATACAGAATGACAGACATTCTTCATTTCTTTACTCTTCTGCAATTCCCCAAGTTGTGGGATTGTGCCTCTGGTAATTAATATTCAAGTTTCGTGTCACATAACGGTAATATAATATTGGCTTTCTGAATACCAATCAATAATAAATATGGATCCATATGGTTTGCGAGATTTTTATTTTCTTGTTTTCATATTATAATAGTTGCTCTGTGGAGTAGAAGTTCAACACTTTATAATGACCTATTTTAATAGATTCCATATCCTGAGTTATTTCCAGATATATTTTAAGGAATATGATAAAATATGGTTAGTAATATATTAGTTCATTCGGATTACCCCCGACCGATAGTTTATTTCCCTGTTCTCTGTATGTTCAAACGGTTCGGGTTCATATAGTAGGTTTTGTGTTGCTTATAATCGACTGGCTAAAAAAAAACAGATTAGCAATTAGTTGATAGTTTTGCTGACTACTGGGTAGCATTCATTTTTAGGTTGATGTCTAGTGAACACATTAACTGCATTAACGAAGTGCTTTAGTAAGTCTGTAATATAAATGGTTTCAGAAGTATTTATTTTTATTTATTTGAACACATTAATATTGGTACAAGGGGGCACCAAATATATATGTGCCACACAAAACAATGATAATTTAAAGAGAAGGGAAAAAAAGGTAAGGAACGTAGGGAATTATAAAAAAAGAACAATAATGGGGGAAACGAAAAGGTACAATCAGAGGAAATCTTACAGTTAAGGAAGAAGCAACCACTTTATAAAGAAAGTAAAAGAAGGTTACAGCAGGATCGCCACTGACTTCTATTCTGAGCCATATCTGATAACGTTTCTAGCCACTGTGTTACACCATCTCTCAGCCCACAAATGCCCTGGTATGGTCGAGAGTGGGGTGGGTTCGCCCTCCCTCTCTAAATACTCTCACACGACCACGCGTATACAGCCTCTGCCAGGGAAGTCTTACTCACTGCCTTTTCGTGGCGGGGATGTTGTTTACGAAAATGAGAGGACGAAAAGCGAATGTCCGGCGCTTTAACCGGATCCCAAATCAATGGTACACATGGGCTCCAGTACCCTGAAGGAACAAATGGCGTATGAACCAATCGTTGGTCACCGGATTCCATGGGACAGCATCTCCTTACGATGCTCCACTGCCTTGTGAGTCAGACGTTCAGGTCGAAGGCTCGGGGTGTGGCCCCCTTAAGAAAACCACCTGCTTCGGTCTGGGCACCCGGGCAGTATCTCAGCCTATCCACAAATATAATGATAATGAAAATGATGATATTCAGAAGTATAAACTGGTTTATTACTACACTTTAGTCTTCAAAAACAATAATATTGCAATTCACTCCTTGTCATTTACTTCACTGTTCGTATTCAATCTGGGCTGATGCATATTTGTGTCAGGCTCTACGTTGATTATGAATGACTGATATTAAGAACTGGGAATTTGTAATATGGTTCTAAAATAAGACATGCAATATCAATGTACGAAAATAATGCGGTTGTCATCACATATTTTTAAGAGCTAAAATATAGGCTTGATCAGTAAGCTTCTATAACTTGGCTGTAATCTGGTTGACTGAACTCAAAAATCCATTTTATTTGAGAGGAACTGTGTAAATTATTTGCAAGTGAACGTAATCAAACTTAGTGAAAATTAATACAACGAATCAAATGCAAAAGCATGTGGAGTTATACATATATGATACATCGGTATAATTTTTATTCATTCTAATCTAAAGAAAAAACCCGAGCACAAATGAACAAATTTGTAGTACTTCACTGACTTTCAATACGGGCATCAAAAATACAGCATACCTTGATACTAAGATTTATTAAAGTTATAATCATACCTCTCTGTTGTATGATCTGCATCAATATGCCAACGCCAGAGGTGGTCAATTTAGATGGTACCTGTAGCTTTAGAAAAGCTGTATTAGGATTCGTATTATGTGGAAGCATTTGTAAGTTTGACATTTCAGCAACTTGGCATTATTTATGACAGGACAGAACTTTCAGCAGAGATGAGGTAATGAGTGCACTAGAGAATAAAACTATACATATAATGAAATAAAGCAGTATAGGAAGTTATCGCAGAGCAAGATGAATTCATTTGTATCAGTCATCGTAAGTATTGTTTGAGTTGGTAGCTAAGCGGAGCTAATAAAATAATACAATTATTCGCTAATGAGTGTGTTCTGAAATACTACCAGGGGGCTATAGGGAGGCAGTTGGTTACCTCAGAAGACTACTCCTCGAGGCTTCGACCATGAGTTCTAATTCTAAAGGGTATAAAGCAATTTCGGAAGACGCATTCTTATAGTAGTTGGAGGCAAAAGTAGTTCAGTTTGTCATCCACCATTCAGGGTCCAAAAGCCCATTTACACTATTGGTTTGGCATTACAGTTTACCAACTCACCTAGGTAAACCTCCGTTTTTACCAACCTTGTTTAAGTGGCGGCTTTTCGCTTCTCGTCCTCTAAGTTTCGTAGAAACCACCGCGTTAAAACACTAAACATGAATTTCACAGAAGAGACTACCAACACATGGCCGTATGAAAACATTGAGGGGAGAATGGATTCTTTTCACTCTTGATTGTACTAAAGTTTTCAGGAGCTCGGGTTAAGGTTTAATGGTGGTCTTGCCGTAGGCTTCTGTGACATCCTGTACAAAATTGATAGAAACCTTCTTAGCTAAAGTCTCTCCGTGTATTGTTGACTGGACTACTTCATATTATACACTAGTCTCCTTTTGATTGTACTCTCCGTTCATCTCTTACTTTTTCACAATGTTTCCATTTGTGTAACGCACGTGTTTTGGTTCTCTGCTGTACCAAAGTTTACGCGTGCTACATAGTAATTTTTATCACAGATTCCAATAACAAAATGTTGATATAACAAATTAAACAAATACATATTTGTGCACTCGCTTTTTATGGAAAATATGTTAAACATACTTAAACAGGTTAGTGCATCTTCTTCTTGGAAGCTCTGCACACAGGATTAATGAAATCAGATTGATTGGGGAAGCTATGTATATCTGAACTGTTTTATAGTATTGTTTTCAAATGTTATCGTTCATTTTGACATAGACAACTGTATTGTTTTAAAGAGAGCAAGAACAAAGGTTGGTACAGAATAATATGAATTCATTTTATTTCGTTAGGTTCTCATCAGCTGCTTACAACCTAAAATATTTGAAATTCAACGTTATTACAGATATTGACATACTTAGACATAAGAGGGTGATGAAGGATGAATATAAATAACATGATGTAGCAAAGATGCTGTTAGAGTTAATGAGGTTATAAAAATTTTGTTTCGAATATATATAGTTTGGGAGGGAAGGTTCCCAAACTATATATATTCGAAACAAAAATTTTTATGACCTCATTAACTCTAACGGCATCTTTGCTACATCATGTTACTTATATTCATCCTTCATCACCCTCTTATGTCTAAGTATGTCAATATCTGTAATAACGTTGAATTTCAAATATTTTAGGTTGTAAGCAGCTGATGAGAACCTAACGAAATAAAATGAATTCATATTATTCTGCACCAACCTTTGTTCTCGCTCTCTTTAAAATAATAAAGGGAACTATGTGTATGAAACAACTGTATTGTATTAACTAGTAATATATAGAGGATTTTTTGTTTTGATTTTGAAATAGTCATGCTCCTTGGTGTCCAGCTTGTCGACAGTTTTCACCAATTTGGCAACAGCTCTCTGACGATAGTTCAATCAATGCTTTTGTCGCAGATGTTGATGTAACAGAAAGTCCTGTACTTAGTTTCATATTTTTTGTCAAGCGATTACCAACTGTCTACCAGTAAGTCTAATTTGAAGTAGAATTACGTTCATAACTCAGTACGTAAATTAGTTATGAATTTCGTTTGAGATATTATCAGTTCGCAATTCTTTGTTTTTCCACTGGATAATTTGTTGAAAACAGCTTCGGGAGACTAGTTTTACAAACAGTTTAATGAATCAACCAGACAGGTCAAATTGTTACTAGTTTGATGTGCCATCTAGCCTAATACTCATGCTGTTTTTTGTATTAAGCTCATATACGTTAAACATTTTTGAACATTCAGAGACCGATAAAAGCATTCATACTTCACTGTTTAAGAAACTATAACATAACAATGTAGTAGACACGGTAAATATCCAGTGTGTTTCGTCCATTTTTTGTCGATCACATTTGCAGCTATGCCTCTTTCGTCAAATGATTCAAGCTTTGTCAACCTTGAAGGTTCATGTAATTAATTGATGATAACAACTTTGGATGCTTTTACAAACATAAAAGTGCCACTTAATATTTATCACCGTCAATGAAGTTGTAAACGACTCGCTTCTTAGTTCAATATTATTAGTTTTCTAACCATCGTATAAAATTGGAATAATTTATTGATCTTTAGTTAAACTTAGTGAATTTTTTAACCATATCATTCTAACTGTTTGTAAAATTATTGCTGTTTATATCGTCTGCTTTTCACTTGCATTTCTAATGTCTCATATTACTCTTCCATTATGGTTTGTTAGTAAGTGTAGCGTTTTCACAAATTATTCCTAGTGATTTTTAGAGTTGCCTACAGTCTTCACTATTTTGACACATTTGAGAAAGGCAAGAATAGTAAATGTAGCAGTATAACACGAAATAATCAATTTTGTGGTTTCTGTTCAACTGCTAACAAACTAGGAACAATGGTACTAATTATTTAAAACTAATGTACATACTTTACATCATCTCAATGTGGATTAATAATTTAACAGTGATAAATGTACTTCCTTGCGCCTGTCTCCCTTCATGGAGAAGTATGGGTCTCCCACCAGCATTATCCATCGAACTTTGTCTTGCGTAATTTTTTCCAGTTGATATTCATTCTTTTCATGTATGCTGCCAATTCCCGACGCAATACGTTTCTTGGTCTTCCTCTTTTCCTTTTGCCTTTAGGACTTCAAATTAGCTCTTGTCTCGTGATGCAGTTTGGTGATTTCCATAATGTATATCTTATCCACTTCCAACATCTTTTCCCAATTTCTTCTTCAGATGGGAGCTGGTTTATTCTCTCCCACTATAGACTTTTGCCGATAGTATCCGACCAACGGACATTGAGTATCCTGCCTAAACAATTGATTATAAATACTTGTACCATTTTGACGATTGTTGTAGTAGTTTTTCAAGTTTCAACTCTAAACAGTAGAACTGTTTCGACGTTCATATTGAAGATTGTGACTTTGATATTGTTTGACAGTTGTTTTGAGTTCCATATATACTTCAACTGTAGGAATGTGGCCCTCACTTTTCCAATTCTTGCCTTTATGTTTGCATCCGATCCTCCTTGTTAATCGATGATGCTGTCCAGGTACTTGGGAGTTCCCACCTCTTCTAGAACTTTACCACTAAATGTGAGTGGATTGGTTGGTGCTCTCTGTGTTGTATTCGAGGATTTTGGTTTTTCTCTTGTATATGTTGAAGCCTTCCAGTGCAGAGGCTGTTACTACATTGGTTGTCTTGACTTGCATTTGTTGGTGTGTATAAGATAGAAGGACCAGATTATCTGCGAAGTCCGAATCGTCTAGTCGCATGCAAGTTATCGATTGTATTCCCCGCTTCTCCTTAGATGTGGAGGTCTTCATAATCCAGTCAATCACCAGAAGAAACTGTGACGTTTGTATAAACTAATTATTCCTTTTTACTTAATTCTCCTCTTGACTTCAAATTCCAAATACAATACTTCCGTTCGTGCTCATCTAGTCCTTTTTGGTCTAAATTGCGTCATTTCTGGGATTCCTAACCGGTACAATAATTCATATACTCATGCTTATCACAGAAACACAAAGGGGGGTGGGAGTGAGCAGCCCTCTGTAACTCGGGTCCTCACTTGGAAACCATCTGTGAGCTGTCCTGCATGCATCTTTTTGTAGTGTAGTCCGTCGTATGAATTTCGTTTGGTGTTGACGATGTTCTATAGTACACCATAGTGAAGAATAAAATTTCAAATGGTCCACCTATCCACACTGTCAAATAATTTCTCATAATCAAGGGGGTTGGTGTATAGTGATTAAATCCATTCATTTTGTTGTTCAGTGATGATCCTTAGTATTGTGATTTGGTCTGTGTACAACCGATCCTTTTGGCATCCAGTCTGTTGATCTCGAAGTTGGGTGTCTACTGCGTGTTTCATCCGGCTCAGCAACGCTATTGAAAACCTTTCCTGGTACTGACTAGTGTGATACCTCTGCAGCTGAGTTCTCACACTTGATCAGATCTCCTTTCCTTGGTATCTTGATGAGGTATCCTTCTTTCCAATCTGTCGGCACCTGTTTCTCCTTCCAAATCTTCCTGAATATAATGTGTAGCATGTTTGCGGTTACCTGTATGTCTGACTTCAGTGCTTCTTCTGGTATGTTGTCAGGTCCTGCTGCTTTCTAACTCTTGATTTATCTAATTGATCCGATTGTTTGTGGATTGACATCTATAAGAAGGTCTATGCGTGCTGCTTCGATGTCCGGTGGGTTTAGTGTGGCTAGTCCATTTAAGAATTCCTCGAAGTATTCTACCCATCTCTTCCTCTGTTCTTGAATCTCGGTGATTGTCTTACCTTCTTTGTCCTTGACCGGTCTCTCTGGTTTACTATATTTGCCTGCTAGTTTCTTCGTTGCGTCATCTCGTCTCATATTTCCTCTTGCAGCTTTTTCCAATGTCGTTTCTAGCCCTCCTATGTATTTCTGCTTGTCAGCTGTAATGCTCTTCACTTGTTTGTTTGCTTCTGTGTATTGAGTTTGTACCTTATCTTTCTCCGATCTTGTTCGGCTATTGTTAATTGCCGTCTTATTGTCCTTCCTTTCTTGAATCTTTTCCAGTGTTTCTATAGAGATTTATTCCTTATGATGGTGTTTCTTGCGGCCTAGCAACTCTTGACATATTGAAGTTAGTACTTCTTTCATCTCTTTCTCGTTATCCTTCACCGTAGTTTCCTCTTCTTTAAGTAGATGTTTTGAGGGTTTTGACCTGTTTTTGAGAGCTATCTTGAATTCATTGAGTTTGTCAGTATCTCTAAGGAAGGCTGTTTTAAACCTTTGTAATGCTGTTTCTCCATTTGTCTATTGCTACTTTAGCTACAGTTTCATCGTGGCTATCACCAGTTGGTGATCTGAAGCTATGTCACTCCCTCTCCTGGTTCACACGTCTCCCATGGACTTTGTGAATTTTTAATGATGCAAATATAATCTGTCTAGTTTTTTTGTAGTGTGATCCAGTACGACTCATGTAGATTTGTGTATGAATTTGTGGGGGAATATTGTGCCGCCCATAACCATTTTGTTGAATGTACATAAATTTTCAGATCTTTCACCATTTCCGTTCATTTCTCCCAGTAGTTTGTTTGTTCTGGCTAAGGTTTTTTTCTCAAAGTTATTGTCTAGGGGATGGGATTTTTGACTCCACATCAAACCCTCCTCCTTTGTTTGGGCTTGAGACCGGTAGTAACCCCAGGAAAGCTACATGCGTAGTTGGCAATAAATGTGGGAGAATTATATTCATTATTCAACCATTAGTACATTTTCATATTTCTCCCATATTAATAACAGTTGCTTTACTAAAATCATCAGTGTGATATAAAGTATATACGCTGATCTTAAATAATTAATATCGTTCTTTTTAGGTTATATTAAGCAGAAGAGAATTTAAAAAATAAATGAATTCATATTATTCCACTAGGTTCGCTGATCATATCTTATGTTTCTAGAACTCTTCGTCAGATACCATGACGTTATTTCTTGATACACAATCACTGTATTATATTAATAAATGTTCTGTTTTACTGTTCGTAATTCGTCTGTTTGTTTATTCGCTCATACCAAACATGGTAAAAAAATCTGAAAGCTTAGAAAATATTTTGTAGAATGTACTCGACCTACTTACAAGTAGTGGAGTAATCTCTGCCAAAATAATATTGCAGCGAAAATAATTATTGAGCAGTAAACATGGCCTGAAACAAATCCAATAAACTATAGCTTATAAATCATTAGTATTAAGTAGAAATAATTGATTTGAAGAACTAGAAACGCAACTCATTACAAACGGGAAATTTGTCATGTTGTTTTAATCTAAGTTGTCCGTTTCTTAAATATGTGTATAAGGAAATAGCGGTGCTGAAAACGAATAGAAATTAATACATTACTTACCTGTGCATATTATGATTTCAGTGTAATCTTTGACAGTTTGAAAAAGTTTGCTATGATGTTTGAAGTTTGAAGCTGGATGAGCTAGTTAATAATGTCACGATTCCTTTAGCCGTATGTTGATGTTAATTTAACACCGTGGGAAAACTTAAAGATGGCTTTTGACTATAGCATTATCAATGAAAAGTATGTATACAGACAAAATAACAAAGTTAGACTTGGTGTCATTATAAAGGAGTGACTTTGACACTAAACTACTATACTTCCATCCATTAAGTCACAAGATCAAAAACTATGATCCACTTACGTCATCTTGGAAAGCCTAGTGGAGTCATTAGCCTTCACACATAAATTGACTTTAAGCCTAGTTTATTAATCTTCATTTGCTTATTAAGTTATATCAAATTAAACTAAAAAACACCTTATTTGGCTATGTATGACTGCTTTTAAAGCACGAAATCATAAAAGTGAATCAATTTGTTTGTATGATTAGCAATTTAATTACGATGAAGTTTAATATATATTTTATTCTTCTTTGCTTAATATAAGAAATACTTTAACTTGACTTTAAATAATTCATCAAGTGCATATCTTTGTATTTCAGTGTAAAAAATGGCCTATTCAGAGTATATGATGGGGCAAGAACTCTTGATGATCTCAGAGTTTATGTGAAATCTGAAAAATATGAAACTGAAACACCTTTACCATGGTATTACTCACCAGCATCTTTTCAGTAATTTTTACGTGTTATTTATAATATTTTCCTTCTATAAATTACATAGTATGCATATTTTCATACGTTTCATGGATCTTGGCATTTTCATTACGGTTTGTATTTATAATTACATTTAATTGTTCATTAACCTTATTTGATTATAGAATACTCATCAAGCATTTTTAGATGCTGGTTATAGTAATTGGATGTCATTTTTGATCATTGGTCTATCGACTATATTTTCCGGACTATTCATTGGAATTGTAGGTTTTCCAAAACAAAAATATTTATTTGTATTTTTTTTTCTTTTAGATACTTGTATTGATTTTTGATTGCTTTTTCCCACCGCGTCCACAAATCCTAAGATTTATTAGGAAAACTAGAAAAGTGGAAGAATCTGTGAGTTTCTCTTTTTTTTCCATGACTTAATTATTCATTTAGTTTGTTTTGCATAAATAAAGGCTCACTGATATTCAGTCAGTAAAGTGTTAGCCCTAACTGAGCCCTTAATTCAGTTTGGATAGCCGAGCAGAGTATCACTAGCTCTCATATAAACAGTATCGCTCAAAGCGGAGTACATAATTTCATACTTGGTGAATGGATCACAGTGTTATGTTTTCATTACTGACCAACCATAGATTTTTTTATTTTACGCTAGAACACATAATAGATAGCATGATAATCAAAGAAAATTATAATAGGGAGTCAAATATTAATGGTAGTTACGTAAAGTGGATAAATGAATTTAACAATTACGTAAAAGGGAAACAGCAAAGGAAAATTGGGCATCGATTTTGTTGATGACCAGTTTTAAAAATTCCTTGCGAAGCCATTCATTTGGTTTGTTCAGATGGATATGAGCAAATTTCGGGTAAAGACTAAATTAGTCGACCACCATCTTATTCTCATTACACGGACAATTTCGTCGTACGTACTAGTAAAGTGACAAATCTAAAAGCACACATCCGTCTACCACGTTCACCCTAGGTGAGGAATTTAATTATAATATCACTTTTTAAGTGTCTTGTTAATAAAGAGATTAAGTGGAACATCAAAAGAAGCTATGTACAAGAAATCAACACCAACTAGTCAGTATATCTATCTTGCACCTAGTGAAAAGTCTAACATATCGCGACAAACGTATTTATTTTGATCAAATAATTGGAGATGAGTTAAAAGATACTCACAACTTACTGTGAACAGATATCTAATAAAAGTGTATTGCTATTTAAGAACTAGTTTTAGGAGTACCTGTTACTTTTAGGAATTATTATTATCGAATTTTGTGTTGCTCTCCGGATAATGTCTGTTGATGAATTGCATTGTATATCCGTTCACACTGAGTTGCAGGTGATATGAAGTTAGTTATTTACGTAAAGTAAATTGAAAATCTAAATTTTACTACCGTTTATTGTACTTATTCTCACAATTTAACGTAGTATACTGCTAAGGCAAACATAGGGTTACCCAATCATTGTCAGTAGTTTTAAGTCATACTAGTAATCGTAACTACTAATGCTTCTTTCTCAATCCAATTTTTTGCTTGACCTTTACCCTTTTCCGATTGCTTGTCACTACTTTTAGTTCACTTATTTGCTGTGTGCTCGGAAGTCATGTTTATGTTATTGAGTTGTACTATTTCAGACTGCCCAAATGCCATGTTTTCATTACCTTTCTTTTTTCTGTGTTCGCGGTTAATTGTTATGTGCCCAACTGCCGTTATAGAGTCCTCAACAAAACCGTTCGTATTAGTATAACTCAATTTTTAATTCAAAGGTATCTTAGGCAAACCAGAAACCCCGACACTTAATCGTTTTTTTCAAGACACGACATATTTTTGTATGTGATGAAATCACATTCAGAGAGTACTATTGTATCTTTTTTTAAAATTTAATATGTTCTTCAGATATTTTAAACTAACTTTATGTTTTTAGTTACAATATGAAACAGAAAAATCCAAGTCTAATGTTCACGATGGCGATGTATCAGAGGAAAATGTAGATGACGAGATTACGGAAATTCGTCAAAGGAAGGTCGATAATAATGAAGTTCATGATTCATAATCTGATGTATTGCACAGATATTTACATATGCTTAGTTTCTTTCTAATATCACTGTTTCATTTTTTCAATTGTTTTGGTTTTCGAACTCCTCTAGACAACTTTTACATACTCGATTGGTTATCGAATTAGACCGTTTTAATCTAATATGTTTATTCATGCCTTAGTATGTAAATTGTAAGAGTTAACTAAATGTGAATATTAGCGCATGCGGGTATAATGGATTATTAATAATATATTTAAAGTAACCTGGTCAAATTGTAAGCAACTTGCTGTATGTTTAAATTACACAAGTGTAAGAAATTGAAAAATTAGCGGTTTTCTAGATATGGTACTCTTGTATAACTTCCAATGAGTTTTCTTTCTTTTTGTGTTGGAAACTGTCATCATTTCCTATAATCTACAGAAAATTTGACATATTGATGGATTAGAATGGCTACTGTTTTTTACCACATGAAAATTTTCATTTTCGGAATACTAGACGGGAGTAAATCGCACTTGCGGAAATCTTAGTTAAGATTCATTGTTTTCTCAATATAGTTGACACCGTATAAAGATCATGCTGATGTCAATATTTTGAATGTATTAGGTAATTGACTTTCAAAATGTAACAAACACAAATAAGCAATTCATAAAATGCGGAAAACAACTTGCATCTCATCAGGTTGAAGAGAGGTATTCTAAAAACAGCTTATTAGTATATAAATTAATTTAAAAATTCTGTTAATAAACAGTTGGAAAAAAAAACAAGATTAATACTTATTTTGGAAAGATGCAATCTGCCTTAAAAAGCACATATTTTAGGTTCTATTAGTAAGTTTTTTCATGTCCTACTTTTCTTCTAATATTAATATTATGTAACATAACGTTGTTGATATTGACGGATGTTTATTGCAATATTGAGTGAAGTTAAGTACGCTAAACAATCATCCCAATAAATATAGAGCAAAACTCGAAAGTTATTACCTCCAATGTTTTGTCACGCTTCAAATCAGAGCAGTAATAGAAGAGGGAACCAAAGAAGTAAGTTACAGGAATTTTCCTAGTAGACAACCAAAGCTATCACAAGACTGCTAATAATTAAAATAAAATGATGGACAAAAAGACTGATGACTTTTGTAATTGTCAAATGAAAAAAAACCCAATAATTTATATACTCATAATCTGATGTTTCTCATAAACGCCAGTTTCTCTGACACATCAAAGCCTGGAAACAGTTCATCATCTCAAAACAATAGTTATGACAGTGGATGACGGTGATAATTCTATGGAAGTCCAAGTATACCACAAGCTGAATTCATCACTATAGACGAATAACATGTCGACATAAGTTTATTCCACAAATGTAAATCATTTTCTGTTATGCGAAACAACAATAGTTATTTGCATTTTACAAAATCGTCGGTAGAATGTTTCGTAACGATACTGTTTCACAACTTATCAGATAATAGTAGTGCATTGTGCTGTAAACATGTTGACATAGTAATCAATAAGGACAGGTGAGTCCTTGAAATGCAGAAGAATTCGTGGTCATAGTGATCAGAAAATTAGACATCACAGAAAGACCCTATAAAGCAAGCTTACAATTTGGCAAACTGCCGAATGTAAATATCATGAAATGCATGACAGGACATTGAAATACTGAAGTACAAAGCGATAGGCCCAAACGAAAAGTACGGTTGCTACCTCATTGCCTCTTGTCTTACTGGACTGTGAAATTTTCGAGACCACAATGCAAATAATTCTAATCTAGCAGAAATGTATATCTGGAGTACAGGAAATTTCTATGAGGTCAGTTAACAGCTTTAAATAGCAATACCTAATAAACGTACTTTTTGTCACGAGCATTATTAATGGTGGATTTCCCGTATGATGTAAACCGTTTACTGTAACGAGAACCGCTCCAATTATTTGTACATGAATACGGGGTTCGTTCACTAAATGTAGCGACAAATAGTTAGGCTGTTCAAAGTTTAAATTCAAAAATTAAATCAATCCTAATGTACAGATCGCACCAATTAAATGGCATAATCTCTGTTGTATCCGATCTGTTCTAACTATAATGGAAACTAATAGAACCGATCAAATAATTGGACTGAGCAATCAAGAAGGAAAGAGCGAATTATTTATTCTCCCTTCTCAATGGGATTCTTCCCTCACGTAATTTGAGAATTCTTATTAAGCATTGCAGACTAAATTAGAAGATGCTCCTAAACTGCCGCTACCTTAAATGTTCTACTCAGTATGCGTTAAGGTAACAAGAACTGCCGTTTTGTCACTAAAAATAAGTACCATAAGCACTCGGGAATCATACATTATAAATAAATGATTTTTGGTGATGTTATGTTTAAGGACCATTAATAAATCTACCAGATAACGTTGTATATTAAAAATGTGCAAAATATGAAACTTGCCAAACAACTATAGAAGAAATATGTCATTTTACTTAATGAAATTACATTTGATTTACTCAATTTTAATATATACCTAGGTATCAGTTGTCATTACTTCTTTTTATGGTAGATACAACTGCACGCTGAACGCAGCATTAAACATTTCTTACCTGTTTTATCGAGTCTTATTGCAGGTTTTATTAAGGGTATTTAGTAGAAACTAGTACTCTTTCGCTGTGCTGATATACGACGAGGCAACAACATGAACCTATGCACAATCTGCCATAGGCCTTATAATGTTGACTGATCAGCCCCAATCTATCTAAAATATACTATCCACACAATTTATCACTTTAAAAAAAACTAAACATTACGTGGCCATGAATTTAATTAGATTCTTTAAATATTGTATTTTTCTCAAAAGTACATATTTCTGCACAGTGCTATGTAGACAAAATACTGATATAGTAAACAAATAAATCTAGTCATTAGCATATACAAAATAAACATATACACAAAATGAAGACCCTAAACAAGCTAGGGAAATAATCATTCAACATAGGCGTGAATCATATCCAGCGATAATCCAAAAGTATCAAATACAAGCTTCCCTAGAAGTGAATGTTAATAAGTACTTATTGCAAAGTACTAACAAAGTTCAGTAGATTGTTGTAAACAAAATATTGACAAACTACTTTTATTTTCAAAACCATCTTATGATGACTTGATTCGATAACTTTAGTCACACTATAAAGAATTTATGATATCAGGTTTAAAAAATGTTCGGCTAAGGTTAGTTACATCGCAAATTTATTCTCTGACAATTACCTAGCGTTTCAACTAAAACACATAACAGTTATTAACAAGAGAAAAAAACAAAGTATGCTAAGACTAGAAAAAAGGAAACAAATTATGATATGGTTGGGAAGGCCTGTCATCCTACGACATGACTTCAGGGATTGATTTTTAGACTAAAATTTGTACTGGAAAAGGTCCTATCAGCTTCCGTGCTGATATCTTTGTACTAAACGAAATGGTCATTGCAACAGTCAATTATGGGTAAGTGCCCGACTTATGTGATCTACTGTGCCTAGTAGTTTACACTTACGTGCCAAAGTACATAAATAAAAAAACAAGGTTTGGCATCCGCATCTCTAAACGTGTTCCATAAAAAAATAATCGAATAATATTTTCAGTAGTGTAAGCGCTTGTCATTTACAGTGAACATGATATCGATAATTCAGAATTCTTTAAAATAACCAATAAATAAAAAATAATCGAATCTGTTGAGCATCACTGGATTAGTCATTTTTTAAGTATTATATAAACAATGACAGGAATCTCCAATTTCGAAGAATTCTCTCTCCGTGCTCTTCTTAGTTTTTTTCTTCTATAATATTTAATCTATAAATGAGTACATTGTCCTTTGGATAATTCTTTCACAATTTTTCTTTCTATTAATCTACATATCAGACCCGACTGTAATTAAGACTTCTCATTTGAAGTATGTTTATTGATCTTTTTTAATGATTAATACTATTGTTTCTAGACTGTAAATGGCTGAGAAGAAACCACGAAATAAATTAATTCTAATTATTCAGCTACACTTGTTATTCTTACCTTATTTATGAGTGAATCAATGAAAATAGAGAACTTCGAAATCTTTCCTCTGGTGAATCAGCTCATATATTTTTAGTGTATGTTTATTAAACAATTTATGGTATTTTATTATTGTCCTAATTATGAGCTTTCATTTGACGCATTAACTGTTGCCATAAATTTTTCCGTTCATAAATTATAATTATTACTGAGACTTTGTAACGCAAAAATTATAATTATTTACAAATTATGTTTCATTATCCCCGCTGTGTTGTGAACTTTTATTGCATGTATGAGATCACGTGAGTTTAATAACAATACGAGATACTGTACCAGCTTGCTAGTATTTTGATTGGTGGCTGGAGACTGGTGGACATTTGTGTGGCGAAATCGGTGTAAGTATATAACTTAGCAGAGGTAAAATGTTAGTTTCGATAGTGTAGTAAGAAGACGAAGATTATCAGAACTATGTGATATATTAGTGCAATACATTTCGAACAATCAGGATATGTACCACCGACAAACTGGAAGAATTGATGAACGTGGGAAAATGCCTACGAGACAACTTTTACCAACAAAAGTTTGTTGACAAATATACAAAGCTTAAAGAAAACAATGCTGAGGTAATTATGGTCAATAGAAAACCAATAACTATAAATCTTAACTTCAAAAGTGATGTTGCAAACACAATCAACCAGAACTTATCCGGCAGCCAAACTTCTAATTCTGTATAAAACAACATGTTCAATAACTGAATCAAAGGTTAACAAGCACCCCTTTTATGTTATTGCCAACTGTACTTATAAATTTACGTAGACCTGCTAAAGCAGCTATATTGGCCAAACAGAAAGGAGGGTATTTTTTGAACATGTTCCAAAAAGTCTCAGGACAAGAGGAAGAAAGACTAAACAGTGTAATCACCAAACATTTCCCTGATACATGACATCAGGTCGATGCCCTACAATCATTCAAAGCGATTAGTAATCAGCCAAACTCCAGTCTTCTGAAGCCGTTGCTATCAGACGCCAAAAACCTGATTTATGTGTTCAAAAGGAGATGGTTATTAATCTTTCCTTGGATTGGTGACTAATATTTTTTTCTTTTTTTAAACTTTTTCTTGCATTTATTACATCATTGAGTTTTATTCCAAATTAATAATCTTATTTTATCAACTAAACTCTACTCATTTTATTCCTATCAATATTTACTTGTTTCTAGCCGTTTGAACTGTTGTCACAATGTTGTAGAATGTTCTTTTACATAAGGTATATATTTACAATATTCAGTCTATTAAATTTATTTACACCCCTGATACTCTATACTGATACGTCTTCAATATAACTTCGAACTAAAGCCTCTCATGTAAGTAATTTAAACCCATTATATAATTATGATTTTAAATATCACAGGTTGTAAGCAGCTGAAGAGAACCAACGAAATAAAAATGAATTCATGCTATTTTGCTAGAATGTTTGTTCTTTCTCTTTTCAATCTGACCACGCATATACTTGTTAAGAACATTTATATGTAAAAATAAAAGGTCAAATAAACTGGAAACGGGGGTAGAAGTGTAGTGAACAAATCACAAGTGGGGACAATCGGATGTATTTGACACAAAATTACAGAGCATCTCAATAAAATCTGAGAACCATATAGTAAATCGTTAATTTGCAAAATATCAGTCCATCATATCAAACTTGACTGTTCCTGTTGCAAACATCAATCTGTTGTCTCAGATTTTATTGTTCATGCGTTTTCATACCAATCGCGTTCCCTTTCTTTCCTCATCGAACTTCTACTGAAATACATTCTATGCCTGACCACCGTTATATACTACTTGTGTGGATATAAGTAACCCACACCACAAGAGAAGACAAGGATAATAATAGAAGTAATAATAATGTGGAAACAATGTGAAACCTAATCACTCTGGATAATAAGCTAATATTACCAGGGTGGGTTTAAGATGAGAACAAACTGCTTTTGAATACACAAAAGTTTGAATTTTCGTATGGCTAAGGTTTCAATAAACCTAAGTATACGCCCTTCTACACTATTATACAGCATCACAAAAACCGAGTTAAGTTCAATCTTATGGCCTGTTACGATTATATGTTTAGCAATAGAGGATAGTGAATGTTTATACTCTACTCTTATTAGGTCACTTGATTCTATTTGTTTCTGCAATCATTTTGGTACATGTTCACACACCCTAATTTTGAGATCACGATTGCTCCTCCCTATGTATGTGTAACCACACACACATTTAAATTGGTAAACACAGTGGGATGTGACACAATCGTTTTCGTGTCTTCTAGGTTTTGGATGAAACATGCACCGTGTTCTTTCTTTGATAATGACCTTTGCTGCGCAATACGTTTTGTTGATGACTGATTTAAGTCTTTGTTTTATTAAAAGGCTATTTGAATCACCCATAAATAGTGATTTATATATATAAATGTTCTTAATACGTACATGTGTGATCAGATTGTTCGAAATGTTTTGTGCTAACATATCACATAGTTCTGATAATCTTCGTCTTTTTATTACACTATCGACACCTATCAAAGAGACTAATTGCTTTAAAAAGTTAGTGTTGTTTGCGTAAACGGGAAATACAACAGCTCTGACTAATTATTTTTATACGATACTCACTAGCTGATAAAAACGGAAGCGGAATTCGAACTTGAAACCCAATAGTTGAACATTAAGTGCTGTAATGGACCCTGGTGAAAATTAGACAGAAATTTAAATTTTTTCAAAAGAAAAAACGCGTATATATTTTATCATACATCCAGACAAAAAAAAGATAAATCCAATCACTAAGAGAAAAAATCCAATAAAAATTATATGATGGTGAATTGTTTAAAGTGACAGCATACATAAGCGAATGAAGTAATTGGTAAGCAAATAAATAAATCAATATCGGAACGTTCATTTACGAATTTCATCAGTAGTACAAATTAAAATATGCAGTAAAATGTTGAACCTTATGTTTCTTTATACTCACAATGCGTGGAGTTGAACCGTGTATTCTTATAAAAATGGGTTCAAATACAGGTATGAAAAATCATTTAAAAGAATTTCCTAATAAAAATCAACCTATTTAATCACTTGTAAAATAAACTGGATTCATTTGTGTCGAAGTAAATTCTTCAAACAGAATAGCCTTCATTTAATGAATACCAACTAATTACAAAATGAAAAACAAATATAGAAACATTTAAACAAACCGGAAGAATAAGTTTCCTCTGATTAGACCAACGAAAAAAACGTCAATTTGAACTAAGAATCGTGATGACCAATGCTAAGGGGCGTCTAAATAAAGCTAAAGCATTATACAATTGCTTATAATTCAATCAGATTAAAATTTCATCAGTTATAAATGAGTAGATGTTGAGCATTTTCCTCTCTCCGTCACATTATTTTATCTAGGATCAAACCAATGTAAAACATGACAGCAAGTAATGAAACTACCAAGTAAGATACTGATTACTCCCTTCGAAAAAAGAACAATTTAATCATAACATTATTCTTACCAGTTATAGTTGTAAGGATTTATCGTTGTTAGGAAAATTATTATTTGTAAATAAAACAAACAATATCAGATATTATTAGCGTAAACAATGATTTATAATCAGAAACAATATATGATTTTATACTTTTTATCACAAATTTCATGTATTGAATGGATATTCATAGAACAGAATGAAAAGGGAAAGGTATTAGTAATAATCCTAACGATATATAACCATTTATATCCATACATATGTTAATGTATTACTTTTTAACTTTACAAATAAAAAAAATTATTTAATGTTCCGACCAATTTTATTCCTTTACCTCTTTCCTTCGAAAAAAAACAAACAACCTATTAATATTGTTAACTAGCATAAACAATTATAATATAAGGATAACATTAATAGTAATAAAGATGGAAACTTAAAAAGACTATCAGAGATCTGTTGTATATGAAATTTGTAAAATAAAAACAAAAAAAAACAATATCCAAACAAGAGCAAACAAACAAATTGAAAAGGCACATGAAAAACAAAAGGAGTATGATAACTATCCAGCGTAAGAAAATGATCATAACCTCCTTCTTATATCTTATTTTTATACAGAACTGAAATATACTATTTCGTTAGTAATAATGGTATACGAGGTATTACCAAAAATGTTTGTAGAGATTAATTGGCATGCTGAAATTGCAAAGAAAATTTTCCAAAATATAAGTTTATTATGTGAAAAAATTTTTAGACTAGATTAATCCGTTCGAAAAAAAGTGGGAAGCAAATGTTATAATTAATGGCAGCGACAAAAAAATCAAGATAAGCTGACAGTAGTTCTTTGTCCATGTTTTGGAGTGGGGTTTGTGTATTATTCTTAGTCAATAAATATAAACTTCTGCCGTGAGCATTATTCGTTATGGTAACCATTACGAAGTGCTTGTTCAGAATTTCTTTTAGATGGTGGTACTAAATGGGCAGGAAGTGTGGGTGGTAATTCGTAGCCTTCTAGTTTTAATTTCATTATATAACAAACTAAAGCGAATTCATCAGCATCTAGACAACCATCACGATCAATATCACCTAGAATCCAGATATTTTTCAATGCACTATAAGGTAAATTGGATTTGACCATATGACTACGTGAAGCTTCACCGCTGATTTTACCATCCACAGGATTTAGCTTGTCAAACTCCTTTAAAATGAAAAAAATAATGCATAGAAATTATATAACACTACCAATATACAAAAAATCCATTGAAACCTGGAATTATCAATTTTATAAGGTTATGATTAAGTTCTGATGATTAACAGGATCTCATGTTCACTCTACACTTATACCAATCAATAATGTTTCAAAATTATTAAAACGTATTAAACTGTTATTTGGTAAAAATGAAATGACTGAAGTGCTCCAACTGATAAGTTTTTAGAAATGATTGATCTTCAAGTCATAAAAGAACAAACTGAAGTTAAATATATTCATAAACATTGATAGTCCAATTACAACTCGAAAATTCTGGCTTGCACAACACAGTTGTTACAGTTTTCAGTGGCTTGCATTACGAAGTGACCGTAATCAGATAACTATTTGAAACTAAGCAGCGCTTGAGAGCAGTTTTGTCCCAGCATAGGACTCATCACCAGTGGACATCACCAGGAATTGAATTTCGGATCTTCAGTTCTCATGTCGAGAGCATGACCTTTGAATCACTGCGGCGGCGTCCTTTGGTCTCCATGTCAAAGTGCAATATTTTTATGATGTAGCACATCCATATTACAATGTAATCTGCAGGTAACTGCCTCATATCAAACATGGCCGGACTCTCCTGATTACAGTTTCTCACCAGGATTCCGAGAATTACCTATCGAAACTAGTTAGTAAAGAGCATACATGATAATTTTTAGTACAAGATGTTTATGGATATTCTTAAGTTTTATAGTTTATATCAAAGTCTAAAGATTAAACAATAGCCGCACAATCCGGAAGTCTTGGTCTTGATTCTCAGTGGTAGTGTTCGTAGCTGACAAGTCCTTCTTGATAATTTCTTTCCGGTTTTCAATGGTTGTTTAGCTAAGTTTAGTTCGTGATATGAACCATGAAATTTAATAATCTCTATGGTTTTCCTAAACTTATTATTACATTTTCATTTATTTGTGTACCTGTATTAGACAAAGGTTTTCTATATGGTGAACAGTTGATTTTACTTTTTGAATATAACTGCAAATTAACTGGTGACAAAGGTAAAAAAATGAATGTCATATTGATTAACAAAAAATTCGAAAGAGATCAATACTTCAAAGGGTCATATATAGAATTGATACTGTGAATTTTTATACTGTCTTAAAAATGTGATTATTAATTAATGATGAATACATTTCGACGCATTTCTAGTAAGAATTGATATTAAAGCACAATAATTGATTTAATAAAATTGAAACATGACTGAAAAACATATGAATTTCGCAGCTAAATGAACATATTTATAGGAAGAAAAAACGAAGTTAATTAAAAGTCATGGATACCAAGGGACAATATTAAATACAGATCTATGCATACATTAATAATTAGATGATGAACAGTAGTTTAATGGTTACAACAATAGAGCATTATTCCTAAAATTACCAGTTTAAACTACACGTCACTAACTTTGGATTTGGACAGCTAAATAATACAATTATTATTGGCATTAAATGATTATTTATTTATTTATTTATTTTAACACATAAGTATAGGTACAGGGAGGCACCAAGTACATATGCGCCACACGAATCTCAAATGATTTGTGTGAGGGCTGTGATACTACTCGGGTGCCGAAACCGAAGCAGGTGGTTTTCTTAGGGGACCACACCCCGAGCCTTCGACCTGAACGTCTGACCCACAAGGCAGTGGAGCATCGTGAGGAGATGCAGTCCCATGGTAGCCGGTGACCAACGATTGGTTCATACGCCATTTGTTCCTTCAGGCAGGATACTGGAGCCCATGTGCAACATTGATTTGGATTCCGGTTAAAGCGCCGGACATTCGCTTTTCGTCCTCTCATTTTTGTAAACAACACCCCCGCCACGAGAAGGTACTGAGTAGGACTTCCCTGGCAGAGGCTATATACGCATGGCCATGTGAGAGCATTTCGAGAGGGAGAGCGGACTCTCCCCACTCTCGGCCGTACCAGGGCATTTGGGGGCATTAAATGATTAACTTAGAGTCGTGTAGATGATCCAGGATTACGTAACGAAAATGCATTATCTATGATCATTTTAACATTCCATCAAGGTGTGAAATTTCAGTCCCTCAGTTACTATCTGCTTTGATTCGAAACGCATTCGTGAAATATAGGAAATAAGAAGTTACATTAAAAGATATAGAGAGCAGGAATTGTTTTTCTGAATTCTACCAAAACATGCTATTTCTGTGTAGTGTTCAATCCGTATGAGAAATATGGAATTGAAAATAGTTGAAATTTAGTATCCCTAAAGAGGATTTATATGTATCTTTACTTGCAAACAGCTATCATAACAATCCATAAGAAACAATCTTCTTATAAGTACATTTTGATACAATGTAAGTTAGAACTACTATCATTAAATTATACTATTGTTTTTACAATCTTAAAACAAAACTAAATATGTCAAATAGAGTATAAAAATTGACATAATTGTCAAAAATTTATTTCGATGATGAATTTCAAATGTATTTATTACATCTTATACAGATTTCAAACTTTTTTTAAGTATCTTTTTCTGGACACAATATTTCTTTTTAATGGTATAAACAACTTTTTGTTCACAATTTTAATCATTGCTTATAGTTATCTACAGATAGAGAAAGGACATAGAAACTGAATACGTACAACTAGTTAAGTAATAATAATTATATATATATATATATATATATATATATATATATATATATATATGTAAGCGGGTACAAGTATTTGGACTAATGTTAGTGAACTTGTTCAATTTTACATACGATATTAGGACGATATATGGTTGACTAAAGCTGAATACAAATCCTATTATTATTATTATTACTGACATTATTAAAACATAATTATTGTGTAATAATTACCAGCAGATATTTTTTTTATTCAATTTTATTTTGATTAACTTTTAGCGTGGTTAAGTACAACAACATTGGGTCAGCGAAACCCGGAATCAAATTCAATATGATTACGCAATAATTCTGGTTTAAATATTATAACTTCTATTTTTTTTTAGTATATGTAAGGAGATTAGCACGTCAGTAAACCAGTGTAAATGTGTTATGCTTTAAAACACACGATCATCCAAGCGTAAAAACTATATATATATATATATATATATATATATATATATATATATATATATATATATATATATATATATATATAGCAGTAGGACAAGAGACATATGAACCAATAATGATTAACAATCAAGTATTTAAACAAATATGTCGCGAGCTTCCTGTAGAATCCTTTACGTTTTACGTTTCTGACTTTAGCTTTCAGATGTTGCTGGAAAATTTAACAGTTTGAACTGATGTACATTGTTAGGTTCAACGCCTCATCACCAATCTGTTATAGTTTTGTAATCATAAAGTCTGATCAGCCCTGATGCATTTGGTGTTTGACGAAATATTGGTACAAATTCAGAAAGCTCAGCTGGCTTGTGGCAAGAGATTCATCTATCAACCAAAGGGCGAGTTCAATGTTCATCAGTTCACTTTATTCCACATTATAGGTGTGAAGCGTAAATATTAAAAACAGAGGGTATTCGTAAGTAGCTGGTATTTGACCACAGATTCTTTCGATGCATCGTAAGCGTATTTTGGAACCACAGAGTGAGAAACATTGAGGTTAGATGTAGGGTAGATGAAAAAGATAGTAAATCTGTCGATGAAGTAATGAATCTTTAACTAGGACTGTCAGAACATGTATTACGTATGCCCGATCATAACCTACATACGATGACGGCTGGTTGAGTAGGTTGGAAGAAAGCTAAAAGAAACAACACTAAATCGTGGTATCAGTTCATGTAATTATTGACTGTTAATCTAAGCCGCGTACGCAGGTGCAGACTACCTAATTCGGAACAGTGCAATAAACGTCACCAATGGTAAGACTTTTGGGGACACGTTCAGAATAGCTCAAAATGACACAAACATATTCCCTCCTTGTCTTTCTATATATCCTAAACTTCTTAATTATCTTAAAATATTTTAACTCCACAAACTCTTAGTTTCAAGCCTGATTTTTGCTGTTACCGCTGACACTGTTACTGTTTATACGAATTTGGCATCTTGTTGTGCCAATGTGGTGTTGCAGACTAAACGTATGTGTCAGGTTCTACATTGTAAATGACTAACTGACTGATATTCTTCTAGAAAGCGTATTACAATTTTATGCATACTTTATATTTCTACTTACTTTATCCCATGGTTCTCTAAAACGATCTACAATCCATTCCTTTTCAAAGCGACCCTCTTCAAATCCTTCACCAGCATGAAAACTGAATGGTGTACCCGACGTATCGAATGCACCACCTGTAACAGCTGGACCATGTGTTTCTACGATTGCATCACGTTCCTATTAAAAAACAAAGCGTTACATAGAAAGAACGTCAATTTAAATTTATTCAATAAAACTGTTTACACTGTAACAGGCATAAAAATGGTATTTTTTGAACAAAGTTCAAATGATTGCCATCATTAAATATAAAAAAGCAATCAAAAAACAACATGATAGTGTAACGGAAACAAAATGTTTAATATAATTCCATAAAACGGAAGCCAAAACAAATTACTGGTTTGGTATGTAATTATTGATTTCTTAGGAGGAAAATGATTAAATAATGTGTTGACCTACACCTGTTTGCCAAACTAAATGCATAAACTATTACAGAGAAGTATTTCTAATGATTTTTAGTGCTGCCATCTGTGTTTAATTACTTGAATGTTAATTCATTGGGCAATAGGGATTCCTTTTGAATATGGGACCAGATCCTATAACTAGTGTTACAATGGAACTTGTGGAGTGGAAATACAGACTAGAAATCGATGCCAATCGACCAGACCTTATGATACAGGTCGAACACATCACAATAAAGACAGTAATTATGTAAAATCATGGGATGACTGAAGTTGGGAAACATGGATCATGAAATTCCGATTGGATAATTTTTTACTCATAGAAATGACTGAGAATTATGAAATATCAATCTAAGAAATGACAAACTAGAGCGAAGTAGATGTCCATAGTTCTTTGAATTCACCTTAAGAAGTGAAATCAACGGTATTTATTTATTTATTTATTTTAACACATAAGTATAGGTACAGGGAGGCACCAAATACATATGCGCCACACAAATCTCAATTGATTTGTGTGAGGGTTGTGATACTGCTCGGGTGCCCAAACCGAAGCAGGTGGCTTACTTAGGGGGCCACACCCCGAGCCTTCGACCTGAAGATCTGATCCACAAGGCAGTGGAGCACCGTAAGGAGATGCAGTCCCATGGTAGCCGGTGACCAACGATTGGTTCATACGCCATTTGTTCCTTCAGGATACTGGAGCCCATGTGCACCATTGGTTCGGGATCCGGTTAAAGCGCCAGACATTCGCTTTTCGTCCTCTCATTTTTGTAAACAACAGTAATGCCACGAGAAGGCAGTGAGTAGGACTTCCCTGTCAGAGGCTATATACGCATGGCCATGTGAAAGCATTTCGAGAGGGAGAGCGGACTCTCCCCACTCTCGGCCGTACCAGGGCATTTGGGGGCGAAATCAACGGTATAGTATTGCTGATATTGTAAATAATCAATATCGGACATGTGTATTAGTATTTAATGTCGAAAAAATATGCTACATATGTTTGACTCTGAATCACTATTTTAATAATAGTAATTCAATCTTTTAAATGTTAAAAATATCAAAAAAAACAAATATCGGATATGTTTATGTATGTTGTTATCTGTGTTCAACAATTTGTATCTAAATCAATGGATTGAAATGATCAACTGATGAAAATAATAATAACAATCAATTACAATTAATTATGTGCATATTTACTGGATAATTAACAATTTATCATTGATAATGACAGTAAAGACAGGTTGTTAATTGGTGAATGAACTGAGTGGAATAGAACTTCGCACTCTAGTGTATAAACTATAATTAACACTGTTCTCAGTAGCATAAAAAAGAGAAAGGTAATAAGAAATATAGAAACAAACTAAAAAGAAATACTCGACGGGAAAGTATAGACTCATGAAAGAAATCTTTTGTTTTAAATTAACGAGTATAAGTGGGTTTAAATAGGATCGACTTAAGAAGTTCACTACATGAAACTTATCTCAATCAAAGCTACACTGAATAAGCTGAAACAAATATCTAGTTGTTTTGAATCACAAGTATTGATATTAAATAATGGACCTCAGTTTAAATTTTCGGAAATGTCAAAATTTTGCATTACCGATGCCGTCAAACACATCATGACTCCCCCTTACAACCCATAGTTAAATGGACAGGTTAAGATTCGTGGATACGTATTTTAACAGTTGAATTCACGTGGCAATCTAAGCTAGACCACCATTAAAAACCTGGAAGCACTTTTTAGTGGGACATAGATTGGATTTAAGCATGCTCAATACACGATTGCTTTGGCGCACGCTGATTGGCTGATTCTTATCCAATCAGCGCTAGTCGATACTTGGAGAAGACTCTAGAATCTTCTTATGTAAAAACTATAAATATACTAACGGTTTTCCTATTGTGCTTCTTGCTTCCATCTAACCTTGTTATTTGGAATATAATCTCCTTCCTGTTCAACCGTGTTCTGATTTGGGGCCTTGTCGAGTGAATTGGTGTCCGTGAATACTAAGCAATAGGAATAGCTGGGTTATAACCGTAAGAGAGAGAATTATAACAGCACTGGACGGTTTTTAATTATGGTCAATCTAAGATTGACCCACGAATTCAAATGTCGAAATACTACAATCTCCACAAATCCCCATACTGATATTATTCGTGTATTTGCAACTTTTTAAAAAGCCCTTTAGATAAAAAAAGGCTCGTTTGAAATGCATCCAGGCATAAATAGTTCGTAACTGGTATCTTTCTAGCTATTAGGACACATGTTAGCAAAAAAGGACCTAAATATATATGGGCACCACGAACTCCACTAGTCTTCAAAAAACTATAAAGGCTATAAATTTTCTGAGCAAACAATTTTATGAGAAATATTGGTTATGTGAATGAAGAGATATTTAAAACAATCGGTTTTTGTGAGAAATATTATCTAAAACCGTATATTTTCACACGAAATTTATACACATAATGGGATAAAAGAGGGTTATGTAAATATGAAAGAAAGTGACCACACTCTATTCAAAAGGTATGATCCGAATAAATCCAAGGGATTTTCAGAATACCATTCAAGTGAAAGAAATTTACGGTGATGCGTGTGATGAAATCTACTAAGACATAAAGCACAAATTTAAGACGATAAGTCGGTCGATGAATTTGTAAACCTACCAATTACGTGACCAAGCTGTTTATTATATATAAGCAGCTACCACTCACCACTACTCATATTGACTAGAATAGAAGCAGACTGGAATGAGGTAAAGACCCTGTTGATATCATGATATAGCGTCACTTCGTGAAGTTATTAACAGTTAGTCTGAATTGTGTAAGGATGTGCAAATTTTCTAGTTGAATACGTAAGATAATTATGATCCATTGTCGGAGAATAGATTAAATGATGTGAAAATGTTTGTAATGCAGAGAATGTATTCATTCTGTATTTTCTTCAGTTTGATGACTTTTACTGAAGTAGACTCATTATTCTAGAACCTCTTTCTTTAGATTTTAACTAATGGAAACATCATGTAGATCATGTCGATCTCATTTCATTAAAAAAATCAAATAAATACACATTTCTGACAAGTTTTATCGCTGTGTTAAAACTTCATCATCATTTAACTTGGCAGAAACGTAGATTTTGTCATTTGAATCGCTATTATAATCTGTAGTCAGAAATAGAAACAAACTAAAATTTATTGAGATGTAAATATATCCGAGTAGTGAATCGACGCACTGATTCAACAGTTCTATAACCATTGAAAAAAATATCATATGAAGAAGAAATTGTATCTTAAAAGATAAATAAGCCTCAGATTATTAAAGGTTACAGAGATGAAATCATTTATTCAAATCATGTAAGAAGTATTATTAGAGATATCAGAATATATATATATGCTGACTTAATTCACACTAAACGTAAACAAATATTAGTGTAGTAATTATGATTACTATTAAAGGGTCTTGGGCTAACTAATAATTATATCAATGAAAGCAACTAAATAAAAAGGAATACACATCTAACATGGATCATCATCAAAATGATCATACTTAAGAATTGTCAAAAAGGTGTATGTTGATTATTTTCCAATTTAACAATCTACAACATGTGACTCGTGTCAAATGCATATATATATATATATATATATATATATATATATATATATATATATATATATATATATTATTTTAACACATAGGTATTGGTTCAAGGAGGCACCAAATACATATGCGCCACACAGATCTCATTTGATATGTGTGACGGCTATGATACTGCCTGGGTGCCCAAACCGGAGCAGGTGGTTTTCTTAGGGGGCCACACCCCGAGCCTTCGACCTGAACGTCTGACCCACAAGGCAGTGGAGCATCGTGAGGAGATGCAATCACATGGTAGCCGATGACCAACGATTGGTTCATACGCCATTTGTTCCTTCAGGCAGGATACTGGAGCCCATGTGCACCATTGGTTTGGGGTCCGGTTAAAGCGCCGGACATTCGCTTTTCGTCCTCTCATTTTTGTAAACAACACCCCCGCCACGAGAAGGCAGTGAGTAGGACTTCCCTGTCAGAGGCTATATACGCATGGCCATGTGAGAGCATTTCGAGAGGGAGAGCGGACTCTCCCCACTCTCGGCCGTATATATATATATATATATATATATATATATATATATATATATATATATTCCAATGGTGAAAGCACATTATTATTATTATTATTATCATTATTATTATTATTACTGTTAGTAGTAGTAGTAGTAACACTAAATCTGTTAGGCATTTAACATCATAGAACTACTATTGCAAATTTTAATCAACAATAATAAAACATTTAACATGTTTTTTAGTCCAGTTGTTATTTTAGGGTCACTAAAGTAGATCGATCTAACTTGATATTTTTTTCTGATAAATTTAACCGATTAGTAAAAATATAACTATTATACATGTTGGTTGTATACTAAGTTATTATGTATTAGCCTACCAAAAATACTTGTTATTTGTAAACCATATAGATGAATTTACGCTTAGAAATTTATAATTCGATTTATTTACTAGACTATTCTTGCGAGCCGTTATCAGTCACAGAGATTTTTTTGTGTATTGAACTCAGTAATGTTGTTGTTTAATCAGATCATAAAACTTTTTAGTCTTGTCGCCCAGTGGAATCTGATTCACATAATATTAACTGGATCGAATTATAACTTACAGTTTTGACACAATTTCTGATATACCAATGCAAGTCATGTTGCTTCAATTCTCAAATTGTGATCTACTGAGATATGTAAATTGGAATAAACAGCCCTTGTCAAATTAGAAACAATCAATAGAAAGGCTGACTGTTAGATTTTATTCTTATTTAAAGAAATTACACGTACGTTTATACATCATTGAACAATTTAAGTAGACGACGACCATTAAACCTAGGTTTTTATGACATCAAGGCTATCCAAATCACTAAACGGTTATTTGCAAACAGAATTATCAAACCTTAAACCGATTCGACGACAACTGAATAAAAACTTTTTGGTGATAGAATGTCGTTGAAAATATCATAACGATCATTTGATTGAATCTCTAATCAACAGAGATAATCAAATCTATATTCCCTTTATGTGATCATAAGAAGAAATAAGCTGACAAAAATAATATCTATAAAACGGGCAAGGATACAACGCAACTAGTGTTACTCTTCCGACTTTGTTTAAAATTTTCATTGTTCATAATGTCGTTCCATGACTGTTGCTCTCCGTTTCAAATGACCCTGTCTTTTTTCCAATTAACTATTCACTTGTATCCTTATCAACATGTTCAGCACACGCTTCCCTTAAAAAATATCCATTTTTCTACTGACATTATCCTCTCGTCGTTACTTATAGCTGCCAAAATCCATGATGGTGAACAGTAAGTCATATCATTTCATTTTCTCTAAATGACTACAATGTATTCGAACAGTTTGGCATTGGGTAACCGGGAAATAATTTTACAAATCAATTAATGTACCGAAAAAGGCAATAAAAAAGGAGGTTCGTGGTTATAAATATGGAAATAAACCTCGCCCTCCACAAACACACATATACATATCTGGTGTAATATGTAGCAAAAAATAAAGGAAAGAAATATATCTAGCTAAATTATTTTGCCTAAAAACATTTATGAACTATATTTGAACTATCTGTTAAGACAGTTATTAATGATTCATCTAGGGTTCGGTATCACAAAATAGAATAGAATACATTTTTACACGTATACGTATGCGTACACACACATAAGTGAATCACCATAAATTAATGTGTCAAAAAAAGAAATTTCACGAACAAAATTACTTCTTTCTGTCCTGGTTGTATCTTTTCCACTCATCATAAAACAACATATTTTAAAAGTTTGTACTGAAAATCTGATCGACGGGTCTATCTATGATAAAACATCATTTATATAAATTGTATCCATTGTTGTTTGATATAAATACAGACGATCACATCAGTTAAGTTGGAAAAAGTTATCCATGTAAAAAGAGATTGAAGGGTAAAAGAAAAATAGAATAACGAGACTGTTCGCATAAATCATTTTTGGGGAAGAATATTAATCTATAGTTTATTATAAATGACTAATCAATGATTTAACAGATATAAAATAAAATAAATTTAGGTAATAGAAGCAAAATAAACCGCTTGTCTACATGGACTATGTCCAAAATTTAATATAAATAACTGTCGGATCATTATTACTGTTACTATTATACAATACAGTAAAAATAGCGAAGATAATCCATTTTTCTATGGTATGTTGAGTTTAAACAGAGGCAAAAGAATGAAAGGCAGTACATTAGAAAATATTTTTTCTCTCTTAATCTGAGTGCATTTTTCACATTGACATTTCAAATTATTCTGATGAATAAAAATTCGAGTTTAATGAAATTGGTTTTTATATGGCAAATACAAAACTGCATAGTTAACGTTAAAACACAATAAGAAACATTAAAAGCCGGGTGCGTACACAGTACATTCACATATAAACACATCAACTGATCAAGTTTTCCTATTACTACTACGAAATATAACAGAGAAAGGGATAAAAAAAACCTATTAATCATTGACACCAACTATTTGACTGAAAGTGTATCAACTGAAACTTGTATTGCAAAAATTTTGTGTAATGAACAATGAGAAAGGAACTAGAAACCAGACAAAATTTCTGATCAGAAAAGGTTTAACGAGGAAGACAAGTAAATGAAAATTAAAAGAAAGAATGTTTAAGTCTTTAAAATTAAGAATTCAAGGTACTTTATGTATTAAAGCATGATTTTAATTTTATAAAATTTTAATTTGTAAAATACGGCCAGGACTTTAAACAATTAAGCACCTGTATACTAGCCGAAGAAGTTACTGGAAAGAAATAATATGTGATAGTTAACAATGCCCACCTATTAGATACTTAAATTTAAGGATTAAAAAAAGGTATGAAATCGTACATAGAAATATCGAATAAATATAGTTGGAATAAGAAAATGTTTAGTAATCAGGACACGGAAAAACTTAATACGTCCATGACATTTTATTAAGACTTACAGCTATCGAATTCTTTTTATGATAAGGAACTGTGGCTCATTGGTTTCAACCTTTAACTTTGAAAGTTGATTATTGGTTTGAACAGTGTATCAACTGTAGAGATCTTGTATAGAAGTTTATGTACAATATACGGCTAACAAATGAGGTTTTAAGTAATTTCTCTTTAGCATAGACCTTGTGTTATTATCTCTGGAACAAAAACTGTCTTGAAAGACTATTTAAAAAAATCAATCATAGTTTAAAGAGAAAAACTAGTAAGACTGTTGTATGGATGGTGAATTATTAATAGATAGAAATTATACATCAAAATAATAACATTAAACGAATTGATAGATAAAGTGAGCAATGTGAGAATATGATGCAAATTAAAATGATAGAATATTGGACCGTAAATATAATATTTCGAAGACCCAGTCAAATATGAAACTAGAACTAGACTGTAATATGTTTCTCATAATTTAACAAAAATGTGACCTTTTTTCTACTCTTAACAAAAAATATATCAAAATAAGGTCTTGTTTATATTCAATGGCACTTGTGTTTGTTTTGCAAGATAGTAAAAGCATATGCACAGGTAACAGATCGATCTGAACTTATCAGAACAGACTTTACAATACTTTGACGTCGAATACTTCAGTCATCCAACAACTATCTATAACTCCTGTTCCCCGAAGAGTAAGAGTTGCTAGGGAAACATTAACAATGGATTTTGAAGTGCATCGGTTTTCCAATAAAACTACGAAAAAAACATAATTCTATCAATCAATAGCATGCTTTCCCGATTAAGATTTCTTCTCAACTCTAGAAACCACCTACTGAGCTGAGCCAAGATCTGCGTCCAACATTTTCGAATTGCATGACCACTTACAAAGAACACTGACGTAATACCCTAATATTAAATCACTTAATTTCTCGGTTTAAATCCATTCTTTTGTATCCTGGAACATTTTCGTGAATCTGAGATCTATAATCCAACACACAACTACAACCCTATTTCCGAAAATCATTTACAAGGTCTTCATACATACGATTTGTGCAGTTAAACAAGCTTTTCTTGGAGTAAAAAAAGAATCCTTTCAAAAGACTAAAAGTTTTCTTTTTACATGGTGAGTGTGTTACGAACAGCTGAAACGTTGTTGTCCCATCTTTCGTACAAATTGTAGTATTCAATCTTTACCTTATTATGTGTGGAGCACATCATTAAAAAGATTTACAATTTGTGTAACAGCTGAGCAATTATATATATATATATATATATATATATATATATATATATATATATATATATATATTCCGGTTAGTGAATATAACAGAGCACAGGTGGTATTTTCTTATTCTTGAAATGTCTAATATTTAGTGTCACAGTAACTAGGTCTAAAATATTAAAGTTTGCATTCTTTTTTAACTTGTTAAATATTAATTTTTTACATATAAATGTATATCGGTTGTAATATAAGGATATATATATATATATATATATATATATATATATATATATATATATATATATATATATATATATATATATAGTCTAATGAATTACGAAAATTTCTGCACAATGAACATCTGAAATTAAACAAATTTAACAGCAGTAGGGTAAAACTAAATGCTTTCAATCATTTACATTAAGTAAACGATAGAGAGTATCTCAAACGTAACAGTATTCAATCGTAATTACTAAAACGGAAGTAAATAATTAAACACTCGGATATTACCCACACACTGAATGTGGCTGTATTTGTCCAAACAGAAATAGGTGGGGACAGGCAATGTTCGATTTTGGAACTTAATGGTTGGAATTCGAATGTCCTAAACATTAAGTCACCATTCCATATTAAGCAACTGCTTCAATTTTGCCAATCATGATTATAGTTTAATTTGATTGATTCAGACATGTACTAACTGAAGATTTTGTTTTTGTTTGTACTAAACATTCCAAGGTATTATACTATTTGATCAGATAAAACATAAGGTAAATTAGAAATAGAATCAAAATAGTCTTACAAAAATCAACAAAAGAAATCCTATCAACTTACCAAATTTGAAAAGATTAGTTTGAACTGTATACAGTATACTTAGGGATTGGGATTTCCAATTTTTTTTTAAAATGAGATCTCTTTTTATTGTCTTTAACTGTTATTATTAAAACTATTTTTGTATATTTGGTCTAAATATTGCTGATTTATCTCTAATTTTCTAACGTAAACCTATAATAAATTGGA
This sequence comes from Schistosoma spindalis, assembly GCA_946903255.1. Taxonomy (NCBI): domain Eukaryota; kingdom Metazoa; phylum Platyhelminthes; class Trematoda; order Strigeidida; family Schistosomatidae; genus Schistosoma; species Schistosoma spindalis. Next base: position 16,264,205 of record OX336424.1, read on the forward strand.
GTGATGCGTTTGTAACAGATATGAGATAGTTTCTTTTTATTTAAGCAATGATCAAAGTGTAACGTACAATTTACTTTATAAATCTTAAGAATTTTGAAAGTCAACTGTCAATAGAAACTTGATTTCAACTTATGTATATGAACGTGAGATTAAGAAATCCATTTGAGAATTAACATTAAACTAAATTCCCAAGGAAAGTAAATAAGTTCTAAATATTAAGAAAAACTAGGTTTAAACAGAAGATGATGAGAGAAAATGTGTTAATTTTATAACACTGGTCATACTAAATGATCTACAACGGCGCCCACGCAGTAGCTTGGCTGTCGAATAAAGTATAAACATTTATGTGAGATATCTTCAGAGTTTTGTGTTATAGGTTGTAAAAAAGTCAGCAAGTTATTTTTATCTTTAGAATAGGTGGACGAACATTGATTCTGATTTAATTATTTGGAATATACTTTCCATTAAACAATGACTGTAGATAACTTCACCTCAATTAAACAAGATTGCTTTTTAGTAGCTAGTCAGTCGATCATTATTTGTTTATTTGAACACATAAACATTGGTATAAGAGAGCACAAATATGAATGCGTCACACAAAAATGAGGTTGTGAAGAAATAGAGAAAGGAAAATGAATATAATAAAAAAATATATACATTAATATGAATTAGTGTATGAGAGTGAAATAATAATTATTATTAATAATAGTAATGGGATAAGCCGTTTAGTTATGAAAAAAAAAACCAGAAAGAATTCTTTCAGTTAAAGTTACGTTCACTTTTATGAAAAAAAGCAAGTTACATCAGGATTATTTATTTATATGAACACATAGATATTGATACAAGGGGGCACCAGATACATATGAGCCACACAAATCTCATTTGATTTATGTGAGGGCTGTGATACTGTTCGGGTGTCCAAACCGAAGCAGGTTACGTCAGGATAGCTACTGGCTTTTATTCTGAGCCATGTCTGATAACATCTCAAGCCACTGTGTTGCACCGTCTCTAGGGTCCCAACCAGGAAGTTGTGAGGAACCAACAGAAGCCAGTCCTGTACAGCTTTCTCCCATACAATGATACCATGTCACACACTGACTACCTCCCCACCTTTTGCAACCGGTCCCAGCGTTGGCGAATAGTGCACGACGTGGAATTCGCTAGGATGATATTCGTAAGACATGTCCGAACACCGAAGTCGATGTTTCAAGATGGTGAAGCCAATTGAATTATCGTCGCTTTGCCCGAACACACGTTGGCGAACCTCTGGATCAGTAAAATGGCGTTGCCACTAGACTTCCCTTGGAAACAACGATGATCAAACACAGAGTCGTCCAACATCTTCAACTCGGAGAGGCCAGGTTTTGCAAGCATAGAGCAAAACTGCTTCCACTGACGCGTTGTAGATCCAACCAATCACACCTAGGCTAAAATTGCGAAAGCACTAAAGATGGCCTAGATTGATATAAGTCACTCTGGCTCTCGCTATAAGTGAATCTAATCTATAGGACGTTGTTTTGAAAGTTCAGTTGACGGCCATTTTCTACAATGTTTGATGGGATACACTCGAGTGCAAGAACATGGAATCAGCTATTTATTAGTAAGTAAATATGTACACGCCCCCAAACGCCCTGGTATGACCAAGAGTGGGGAGAGTCCGCTCTCCCTCTCGAAATACTCTCACATGGCCACGCGTATATGGCCTCTGTCAGGGAAGTCCTACTCACTGCCTTCTCGTGGCATTACTGTTGTTTACAAAAATGAGAGGACGAAAAGCGAATGTCCGGCGCTATAACCGGATCCCAAACCAATGGTGCACATGGGCTCCAGTATCCTGAAGGAACAAATGGCGTATGAACCAATCGTTGGTCACCGGCTACCATGGGACTGCATCTCCTTACGGTGCTCCACTGCCTTGTGGATCAGATCTTCAGGTCGAAGGCTCGGGGTATGGCCCCCTAAGTAAACCACCTGCTCCGGTTTGGGCACCCGGGCAACATCACAGCCCTCACATATATCAATTGATACCTGTGTGGCGCATATGTATTTGGTGCCTCCTTGTACCAATATCTATGTGTTAAAATAAATAAAATAAATAAATATATACATACACTAAAAGCGTTAGTTACCAGTTGGTGATAATTATGAAACATTGTCAAAACTTTGTGGGCTATAATTTTATTCTTATGTGTAACTGAAACCTAAAGATTGATGAAAAAAATATTCAGCCTATCTCCGTTTGATTACGATGATATTAAACTCACTCATAATTATGCTGATAAATGAATGCAGCGGGAAGAATTTATTCCAGTTACATATTGTAATTCTTATAATTAAAAAACTTTTTTATTTACCAGGTAGTTCAGTTATGCAACAGTAATATTTCTAGAGTAAACAATTACTTTGCAACATACAAACATATTCTACGTCTATCAGTTTTGAAATATGATAAAAGAATATTTTAACTAACATAAAATAAGTGTAATTTGAACTATAGACTTTAAATGATGTAGTAAGGAAAGTGTGGAGTATAAGCCTATTATAAGTAGTTAAGTTAATATTGTATTCTAATCAAGGGATCCTTCTTCGCATTTCATATACTTTACTCACTGAATAAATTATTAACATTGAAATACTTGTAGATCATATTATTTATGCTAATTGTAACGACGGTAGTTTATTCCTTTAAAAATACATTATTTGTTATAGAAACAACTTTGAAGGAATCTTGTTAGTTAGTTGTAAATAAATACTATTAGAATAAAAGATTATAGTACATTTTACGCAATGTGGCAAAAAATATGATGGCATGTTAGTTTTGTTTCCCAATCTATATTATAACAGACAATGATTTAATTTTTAATTCAGTGTGTTTAGCGTAATGATCATAAAATATGAATGAATCACGGCTTTTCAGATACTAAGAATACATTTTGCATTAAATTTTTATCATACCTACTAGGGAGTTGAGGTTCTACCAAACAACAAAAAAGATTCAACTTTAATTGTGTTAAGTAAAAACCACTGAATTTACTCAAGTATGTGTTGTGATATACATGATGCCCCCTAGAAAATTAAGCCACCGATGGTATTTCATCCTAAGGGAATGTAAGTCATATCTTGACCGATCACGTTCACGTATGATCTGACTAATTTCTGACTGGCCAATAATTAATTACCTTATAGTTGGGTTAAATTAATGAAGAATATATAAAATTACATTTTCTAGTTTGAATTAAATTTTATGTATCGGAAAGTTTTCCAGACAAATAAATTTCTTAAAATAACTTACTTTGAAAACCAAAAACCAAATAGTAATAATATCTACTTATCCTGCTTTAAGGATGTCTAGTCTAGCTTCACTTATGTAAACTGAAGCAATCAAATATTAAAAACGCATATCTACGACTAGAGCTCAAAATATTTTCAATAACATCAAAACAATAGATTTACCATTGGAATCATTTGTACTAATTTTGCTACTTCACTCGACATTTCATCAACAGCTTTGATTAGTTTTGGTTGCAGTGCAGGAAATGCTCTAAAATCATGTACTTCTAAAGATTCTTGCATTCTGTTAATGTTAGGGAAATCACCAATTGATATATGTTGTGTGCGTGATATGGTATCGTATACTTTGGATAGGTTATTGATAAGCTCTTTTTTCTTAGCATCTTTACCAACGATTGTTGGCATTTCTTTTTTCAAATGCGAAATAACATAAGCATGAACCTAAAGTAAGAAAAAATAGTAAATGAGAGCATTTAACAAGCATTTGACATATCCAATATAAACAGTATTTAATAACACACAAGATTTAGTATGGTTTAGTGTTCTAGAAATTGGAGATTTTGTATGAAGCTTACTCAATGAATCCACCGAAGACATAACCAATGCCCTCTAGAAAGATTACCCAGCTCATTTAATCATTAGGGTTGGAGACATATGACACATTACTCATGAAGGATGTAGTATACTTGACATTTCTAGTGCTAACCAATGTATGAGTTGACATACAGATAGGATTCACAATTTAACCACTTTCATAACTAAATATGGGATTTCTATAGTAGTAACAAGGTACAGTCATTAGTATTAGCATTATATTTCAGGTATCAATGAGATAGAAAGCGTTCTTAGGAATTCTTCTTTAGGAAGACCTCAGTTGACTTGTTTAGAAATATGGTCTTGGAAATTTAGAAATATGAGTGTGATCAGAATAAATCATTGAAGTCCGAATAAGGATAAAATGATGACTTCGACCATCTTTGGGATTACTTCCAAGTAAGTCATAGTTTTTGTCTAATCAAAGTATACATCGACCAGAGGTATAATAATAACAATTTTGCTTAACTGAAGTTAATATATGTATGTGAAAACACTTTCCAGATGAATATGTTAATTTTACAGATAGAATAAGTTGAGTACAAAATTCCTCATAAATAACAATTCATGTTGTATAAAAAGATTCTCGAAAAAATTACAGGGAATTCAATTAAGGTAATAAAAATAAAACCGTTCTCCATAGACACAACCTCTTTATTGATTGGAGGATGTGGTATAAATTGACCGAATGAACTATTTAGCCTTGAAACACCAAACGTATAATTACTCTACAGATGCGTGAATATTAAAAACAGAATTCAACTGTAAATCGAAATTTTACAATAATAATAATAAATTTGGCCTAAATGTTTATTTATTCAACCTTCGGTTATATATCTAAGTAGGATATCAGATTGTGTCATGATTGTAAATATGTCCAAATTAATAATGGGTTGATTAGCATACAATCTTTACCGAAAATGAACGTCAATCTTAATGTACTACAAAAAAAATGCTTCCTTTCTTGGTTTATAGGTATAAATCACAACAAGTGATAAGATCCTAATCCAACAAGTGATTTATTCAACTTGCAGTATTATTAACCAATTAATTAGGAAAAACCCTCATTAGTTTTGATTATAAAATTATGTAATATCCTAATGAGTAAAATGATGAATTTTAAGGTTTTGTGACTTTGTGTAAGTTACTTTTGTGATGTCTTTAGTTTTTTATGCATTTTTGAAGCTTAAAAAAGAACCACAAGTTAGAAATACAGAATAGAAATATGGTAATTTGTAGTTAAAATACGAAAAGATTATGTTGTCAACATACTATTTAGCTTATTACCACTCCAGATATCTGACTAAATAAGCTGAAGCGGTGGCTTGTAAGTGCTCAACTGTCAGTCGCAGTTTTGAGTCCCATACATCCTAATTCGGTTACAGCAGCCGAGTAGCACTACATACAGTGTGGCTCGAAGCAGATTACACTAATCTATACTTGGTGAGATACATCAAAGACAGACTAACATGAATTAATCAACGAACCATAATGATTGGTACAAAACTTTACTAATATTTTCATGATTTCAACCAACGCTACAAATTTACAGCTCATGTTCATGCGTGTGTTGTCAAGATCTTGCCATACGAGATGAAGGGTTGAAAAATATAGAATCCTAAGGTATTATGATCAGCAAAGTCATTATTCTATAAGGCTGATGACTAAAAGCTTTAGCTTTTGTGGTTCAAAATCAATCACAGTGGTAAACATATTTTCATTTATTCAATTATTATGCCTCCTAATATTAGAAATACTAATATTCCATACCCATATGATAAAGAAAATATATTGGGAAAACGCTCAGATACGATGATTGGGAAAAAGCTTAGCCTTTTGTTGTTTTTGTTATAACGGAACGAATATTGTAAAAGTTGGAGCTGGATTTCAGAATTACTACTGATTATAATTTAGCTGTACGATTACTGAGTAACTACAATATTAGCCACATGTATTTCTTTAATCACAAGCTTTCGGTAAACCCACTAACCACTGTTATACGACTTATATTCCTAATTTGTTCCCAGTCTACTATTTACAGTCTACCCTATTCACGTCCGCTTTTGGCTTGTTTATAAATGATTATTTTTCAGTTTATGGTGTGATGTACTTCGGTATGCCCGTATACAAATCACATCTATCTGAAAAATAAATATAGTGGAGGTCGGCTGTTATTTCTAACCTCAAGACAGAGGCTAAAGAAGAGCTTGCGAATAATGGGTTAACAGGAACCCAGCTACCTGCCTAAGTTCAATAATACTGGTCGGGCGTGTTATTGCCCAAATCATAGATACTTAGCTATAGAATAAATAGCAGACTAAATTAGAATTAGGATCCTGATTGATGATCGGGTACATGATACTGATCAGGGATCCCCAAAACATAAGTTTTGATCTATCTGCAACGAAACCACAGTAAGAGGAAAGTTCAAAAGTGACAATTTACACAAATGACAACAAAACACTTACTTTGGCAAGACGAGCACGTCTAATGAAATCATTCAATTTTCTCAGAGTACCATTTGCGGGTAGAGTAGCCAAATCACGAAACAAATCCATTTTCTCTAATTCAAATAATTTTCTATTGGTATCAAATACTAACTGACGGTCCCAAAAACTACCAATATATACACGTGCTACTTCAGGTGTATTTAATATTTTTCCTAAACTCCACATTAAAGCACCATACACTCTCATAAGTTGTTGAGAATCAATTGTATCTGCCTTATTTAAAACAATTCGTATTTTGTCTTCGTTCGACTGAATACAAAAAATAACAAAGATTTTTTTAAAGTATATGTATCGCACAATATTACTGAAGAGTATTTTAAACAGCAACACTAGGCATTTTATTTCTTTTTAGTATGCATTCAACGACTACAGCTAACAAAGAAAGCTTATGCACCCATAATAATCGCTTATTAAACCCCATGGCTGGGATTCGTTATTTTATAGACCAGTCTAGCATTATATTTAGATGTGCACTTTATATATATATATATATATATATATATATATATATATATATATATATATATATAATCTGGCTTACATTATTTTCTTGCTTTCTTTTATTAATTATAAAAGATTTACACAACTGGTGTATGAAAGAATATTGACAATAATGGCTCTTCTCGCTGGTACTAAACTGAATTACACAACTAGTCTTATTGTACAGCGATAGAACTAGAGGCTTGGACAAACAAGATGAATCTTAGTATCCGAACATGTCCAGTCAAACCGTATAAGACAGGAATAATAAGTTGGTTTTCTGACTGGTTATTTAATAACTAACGTAGTCACATTTGAGTACTGTTTAAAATGTACTTACTCAAAGAACTTCTGTATATTGAGATAATATTTTGACAAAATAATATTCTCAATCACACCGTATGGAACAACTCTATATTAACACAAATTCATACACGGCTCCTGAAGAAACTACACAAAAACACTAGTAATTTAACAGTTAAGGTGTTATACAAAAGCTTTGCATAAAAATGAGTGTACGAATTATACGACATTAATTTCACTTCAAACCAATAAGATCACTTAAGTCAGATGCGACGTACAGCCCGGTACGTATTTACATCAGTCCGAGTTACAATACCAGAGAGATGGAATTGTCACATTCACATAATAGTAGGAGTATTAACAGTATGAGTAGTGATCGGAAAGACTAAGGATCAAAAATACGACTCATTGAAATATAAATTAGTGAAATAAAAACACAGAGAAAAGTTATGAGATTCAATTTTGAGAATTCACGGTAAGACAAAGAATGGATGAACCTGAGTAACTGCAAAGATTTTGAGCCATGTCATTCAAGGCTTCTAACCACTGGTTAAGATAATCACACAGACCACAACTAGGTAGTTTACACCTATTAACATGGTTCAGTTCAATTGTAAATGAATTCACAAGTTGATAGCATGTTTTGGTTTGACCGCCTCCACAAACAACATCGACAATCAAGGTAAGCGGCAGTTGGGGATACGTAATGAATGTCACAACCACCATCTTTACCTAATACCTTATTCCTAACCCAGGCACTGCCTACTCAGCGGTTCTAAATTACACGAGCAGTGCTCCAAAAACGCCTATGATCGAATAATATTAACCCACGAATATCCTTTATTCTTAATGCCCATGTTTCACACTCATAAAGTAGGATGAAGCGAACTGCTAAAGTCAGTCATTACTGACATGAATGTGCATCGATTGAGGTTACTACATTTTCGTATTAGCACAGTGCGAGTAAATCAACAAAATGAGAAACATGTGCATGTAGTGGAGCAGCTTTTTAACCCGAATCGATTATTGAAAGTTGAGGAACCTGAACCACCAATCCACCATAAACCCAGCATCAACCATTAAGATTCCGCAGTAGATCGCTCCAAAATGAGAGGAATTTCGACTCAACCAAAAAACGGTTAAGATAAATTTAGATTAGAAGTACTAGGACCATATGAAATGAACGCTTAAAACTAACCAACATATATAGAATTATGTAATTCATTAGTATAAAATACTTGTTGGTAATAACAGTAACCAAATAGGCATAAAAATCAATTCCCTTTATTTATTATGTTGATTTATTTTGAACTAACCAACCCTTGACATATTAGATGTCAAAACACTTAAAAAAAGTAAAAGAAAATGAATCATCGGAAATAAAGAAATTAAACGTAATGTACTTCAGTCAAAATGAACTTTTTTGTCGATGATAATCTGCAAAAAGAATAAAAATCACTGGATGAATTCACTCTGAAACCGTTCAACAGATAGTTAGAGAATGTAAATAAAGGTAAAAGAATGACAGGAAAACGGGACAAGTTTTTTATGTGTATTTATTGGGTCATGAATGAATGAAAACGAATACCTGAAAAACTAAAACACTTTATTGAAAACGGGAACAGATGGTCTGAACTACAGAAAAAAAAACGTTTAAGACATGAAAGATTCCTAAACTATTAGCATCCCAAGCTAATTTATTGAACGGCTCTTACTCTGGTTGTCTTATTCTATATGATTTTTTCTCATCTATTCGCTGTATCACTATTTCAGCTTGCATGGAGCACTTCATCATGTTCATTTCTATGCAACACCTTTTTTCAATAAAATAACGTATGTTTAAAGCTATTATCATAGAATGTGGAGAATTTTATGCAATATTAACTGATACATATTCCGTAAGGTTATGTAGACCAAAATATATTTATATTCAATGCCATTAGAACTCTCCGACAAAACATACAATTGTAGTATTGAAAAAATTCGTAGGTACTTAAAAATGAAGCGGAGAAAATGAAGTCTGAGTTCATCATTTGCAAAAGAGCGATAATTCAACTGACTATCGATAATTTGAAATAACACTTGAACTACATATTTCATATCAACCGCTTTTAGTTGTTTAGTACCAGACCTGTCAAGTCAACACAGAATTCCCACATTCACAGACTATAAGAAGTGCTGATGGCCAAACAAGATCACATCAATTTTGATAGGGTTTTCGGTTTGTAAAAACATGGTTATATAACCAGCGATCGAAGGATGCATTAACTTTGTTGTAATATTATGCTCTGAATGTTGGTCATCGTTACAAATCGCTTTCGTAAGGACATAGTACATATTGAGGTCTTTTAAATACATGACTTGATGTTTCAAAAGTATCTCATATGAATAATAGTAAATGAGATCTCGGGAGGGGGACTAGACAGTAGAATATTGAAAAAAATACCAAAATTAATCAATAATTATAAGAGCTGAAAATAGAGAGGAGTAAAACCTGAAGATAAATGAACTAGTGACCCGTTCCGGGTCTAAACTTTAAGAACAAGCACCACCAAGCTATTGACTACAATTATCCTGCGTAGTGGTTTAAATTATCTGCGACAAGCACAGTAATGCCTCAGAACACAATTATGTCTTTAGCGTTGATTAAGTGCTAAAAAATAATCGTTACATTATCGTAGCTAACCTGACCAACAGATAAAAGTTCATTGGTAAATCAAAAACATCAATAGTCTAGAGTCATGCATTTCCAAAAACCGTTTGAATTTTTAAAAGCTAAAACCATAAGGTTTTTCGAAAAGAAAAGATAAATGAACACACCTATGTTAAGCGAACTAATATTGATTTGTCTTGTAAACTACTAGCTTTGGATAATTTGTAGCCCCGATGAAGCGTTTCATTACCAACTAAACAGAAACAAATGTAAAAATCCATAAGGGAGTGTATCCAACTTAATATCTTTCTTAAAACAAGAGTTAATATAATTAGCATTCAAGAACTAAGTGACCAAGATCTACAAGATATAAGCAAGACGAAAACCATACTATGGAAATGAAGCGTCAAAATGTATAATTAAAAGTTTTGAAATTCAAAGTTGGATTTGAGCATCAAGATCACGTATGATCAAATTTCATATATACAGAAGTCACATGAGTAGAGTGCTCGTAATCTAACATTAAATCAGGAACAACAATATGGGAATCCATGTCTTTTTACTTCAAAATGTTACAAATCTATTCAGATTTCACCGTAACAATCATTTTCAGATAAGGTTCACCCTTCGCTACTGTTCACTGAGGGATTGAAAACAGTAGTTTTATTCTAATATCAACAGCCTAACTCTGACATACATACAAGTGACTCGAGAAGAGTTCCTATCGGTAAAGTAAGACCCGATGTAACAAATTACACTCTTCTGGCATATTCGCGAATTTCGTGACTTTTTAAAAGAGTGATCACTTAACATTGGAAGCAGTCATTCGGAATAAAAATAAGGACACGAATCCTGGTATGAACAACAAGCATTTATCTCAAAATTAAGTATTTAGTTGACCAATTCGGTTCCCCAAGATTCTGGGGGGGATATTTTTGGAAAGAGTAATACATGAGTATAAGTGCGACGACAAAAAAAAACTAGCTTTAACTCAATTACTAAAATACCAGAAAACTGTACCTTTAAAACTTCGATAACCCGCCGGAATTCGTCCGATATATCCAGTTTATGAGCGTCAAAGAGCAAGATGATTCTATCTGCACGCTCTGCGAACCACTCAATAACACCTGAGAAGTCGTACCCGCGATCGACACGTTGCTTCTCGCCACTCAAAATTCCAGGTGTATCAATGAACGTTATTCCATCCAAAACACCATTTGGCATGTGTGCACACTGAAAACGATTTAAAAAACCATTTCCAAATTTAGAAAGAGGTCTAAATTGCTTTGAATAATCCATTACGAGAGCATTCCCAGGAATAATCCCGCTCCTTGCATCGTTCATGACAGCTATGAAACTATCTGTAGTTGGTTCGGGGCCTATTCGGATGCCAGGAAAATCTTCACCAATTAGGTAACGTATAAAAGTTGTTTTTCCAGTAGAATACTGACCAATAAGTAAAACCATTGGCTTCGACTCGAAGTCACTTTTTTCAAGCGGAGGAGAGTGGAAATCATGGAATTTGTACAAATTTTCGAGTGGAAGCAATTTTTTAAAGTATAATTTGCTAAGCCCATCAATCACATTGGCATACACCTCTTGATCTTTCGGTCTGGAATTTTTTAAAGCGCTTAACATCGCGGAATTTAAATAGTGATCGCACTCCAGAGAGCCTCAAGGTTGTCACTCAGTGCACAAAAACCAAACTATGATTAGATACTTATCTTGATAAAACACAATAAGCCACTAGGTCTCACGAATGGGATTCGTTAACACTGTGTACTGGCGCTTGATGCTGTGCCAGAATAGTGGCTATTCTAAAGTTATGTTTGAACTGTAGAGTCGGTTACTATGTCAAGCCCACATAACGTATTCCACCTTCTGGAGAGGCCAATTTATCCATTCTTCTTGAGTCACGTTTTGGCCTTGCAAGCTGTGCACTTACCAACATTGACTGTCTTTATATAAATGTATGTGAGTGTATGTCTTATCCTACTCACCACATGTCTGTAGCTTATTTTTGTGTGGCTATAAATATTGATTAACGTTTGACTAAATCAAAGTGACTCACATGCCTTCCACACTGCTCCCTTTTCTTAGCCTTCTTCGCTTCGTCCCCTTGACTGTCTGTCCAGATCAATGAGTGCACAAAATATGTGTATTCAAAAATCTTTTCTCGTATTTGGGTTATTAATTTCTGTTATTCACTAACAACATCTAATATGATGATTATATACGAAGATTGGCGATATGTATATTTCAATAACGGTAATCATACGATCTAATTGGAGTCGGATTTCATAAAACCAAAGTGGTGAGCCTGTCGGTAACATCTTCCGATTTAATTGACGTCAGAATGAAGGCCACACAAAAGAACACTACCAAGATCACAGGAGGTCACGAAACGATAAAGTCATTATGGGACATGGTAAATGCCAATAAAGTCCACAAATCCACAAAATAGGACAGAAAATAAATCTTTAAAGTGTACAAAAATTTCGTTGCTTGGTGATAATCCTTGCTTACGTGTGGATTGATAGCTAATTTGATGGATAGATGGTATTTACTTCATTCAATATTGTATGTTTTGTGCAATAAGATATTCCCAACATATATAGCGTAATGCTAGACAAGTCTTGTCTGAAGGTGTAGTGAAAATTACTGTCACAATATTCATCGAACTTACATAATTCATTATGCGTTTCACAGTCAATATCAATCTTTTTGAACGTATCAAATGCGGTTTGTAAAGGTAGAAATAAAAAGTCATCGTGAATGAGAAACTTTAAATTTTTTAAAGCGACTGAGTATAGTCGAGGTTGAGAGTTAAACGGGTGTGAAGGACAAGTTATCAGACAAAACTGGCTGACAGTTAAGATAGTCGCCTATAGAAGACAGGAGATATTTTGGGGAGATACATGATCAGGTGTACCTTGCTCCGAATAAACTACTGGACTATGGTTCACTTAAATATTCCACATTCGAATGACAGATTAGGTACATTTCAGACAAGAACGACGGTCATTATCAAAGGAGAACTGAAAAAAAGCCACTTTAAAAATCCACACATAACTTAGGGTTACGAAGACAGCCTCAAAACTAATAATGTACAGTAAATTCATTCATGTTAGCGTTTTGTAGCGAGTAAGTTGTTGAAGACGTCAGTTGAGTGCGGTCGAGTGGAAACACGCTTAAATGAACGCATGGTGTTTTGAAGCCTACCCGTGTAATAGTTTAGATCCAAAATCATTGAAAAAGATGAAAGATCTTTCGTGCCTTATGGTAACCCTCGCGTTATTAATAGAAGAAACCAGATTCGTAGGAAAATAGGTCTTTATTTTGATCTTCGCGCAGTCATAGTGGAGCGTGGGATTCCTTACTCAGACAAACAAAACCTCTCAACAAGCAATATCAGATAGATAGAAATATAACGCCTAAACAAAATAAAGAAGTGAATAAATATCTGAACTATGCTGTTTTGATATATGCTTAGTTGCTTGAGATAAACTCTTGACAACCAACCTAAGCTGTTACATTAGCTTCCCCCTAGAATCGACTTCCGTAGGAACGTCGGTTCGATAACCTATTTATCAAAAGCATTTAAGTTCTGTTTCCGCAGTCCAAGGGCGGATTATCAACTCGCTCACTATGACTTGAAATCAATGACAACTCCATCGGTCCGTGGATATCTCTTCATTTGCCATCTTATTTTGTAGCATGCAATTTTTACTACACTATAGCTGACGGTATGCAACGTGCTCGCAAGAGAAAGAGTTTGAGAAAATGGAACAAGAATGTCTGAGGAAGTGCCGCGAGCGGGCTACCCAACACCATGTTGGTGAGGTACGATTTTTCCACGCTCTGTCCGGCTATCAGGTGTTTACTCACCTGCCTCTTGAGTCGCCCTCAAGTAAAAAATAAAGAAGAGTCTACTTCAAAGGTAATGATGAAAATCAACAAAACCTGAAGAACTGCTCCACTGTCTGCATAAAATAATAAGGTACAAAATGTAAATACACAAATATAGTTGATAATTATTCGGTTTTACGTGTTTTGCCTCGAGAAAAGATTGCTCGTCTGGGTTGCTTTTTGAATTCGCCGTTATTGCCAGGGCTAGTTGTGTGGTTTCATAATACATACTCACAGGGAATTCGATCAACGTTTGCCTCCAGCTTTTTAATTGTTCACTATTATTGGTAAAATCTAAGAAATTGTTTAGTTTAACAGGCACAGCTTGTTCACATCACTCATCTTATTTGGAGATTTGTCGTTCTCTGGTGTGACTCACCCCTTTTTATGAATTCGACTACTGTCACTCAGCAATTGTTTAGGAATCCCTAGCTTATGTATCCAGTATTTTTTTAATAAAAATTTTAACACACACTCATATATCAAAAGTAAAAGATCTGGGGAGTTGTGGATAGTGTGACATCGAAAAGTATTTTTTTAGTTAAATAAAATAGGTGAGACGTTATGAGAAAAAAATTTATTTTTAAATAAACGCAGGATCCTACTAGGTACGTGATTAGATTTTATTCTGCAGCCAAAACTGTCAATATTCTCGACTGAATAATGTATGTGCCCATCTAACCGTTTTAGTCACTTGTAAAGATTTACCGTTTTTACATGTCGATTCCGCAAATGTTTTGTCAGGTAAGCGGTCTAACAACACGTACGGTGGTTCATGATCGAGATAAGCTGGTTTTAACCTATCAATACTTACGGAGTCCATGTTTCCATGTCTTTCTATCATGAAATATTTATCTTTTCTTGAGATGACTTTGAAAGGACCTTCAAACGGAGGGCTAAGTGGTGCTTTTATTTTGTCACACCTTATCCAGACGTGCGTGCAATTGCTTAGACCTTTAGGTATTAATTGGCTTAAGTTTGGACATGTGGTCCCGTAGTTGATCTACGTAATTTTCTAAATTAAGTTTTGACTGTTAGTATTAGGGTTAATAAATTCACCTGGTAGTCTCAGAGTTGTTCCGAAAACCATTTCCGCTGCTGAACACTGTGCGTCAGTTTTGACAGATGTTTGTATTCCCAACATAACTAACGGTAGGAATTCTGTTCACTGATTGGGGTTTGAGTGAGATATAAGAGCGGTCTTTAGCTGACGGTGAAAACGTTCTACCATCCCATTAGCCTGAAGATGATATGCCGTACAGCGTATCCTATTGGAGCCTAGAAGTTTAGCCAAGTTATTGAATAGTTCGGATTCGAATTGCGCTCCTCTATCAGTCGATATTGTTATGGGTGTACCAAAAATGGTTACCCAGTTCTGCATGAAAACCTTGGCTACTGTTTCCGCTGTGATGTCCGCTATCGGGATGGCTATAGGGAATCTGGTAAATCGATCTATGCATGTAAAAAGATAATTAAAACCGTTCGAACGTGGTAAAAGTCCTACCAAGTCAATATGCACATGGGCAAAACGTGCATCTGGTTGCAAGAAAACACCTATGGGTGAATTTGTGTGACGAATAACCTTTGATTGTTGGCATGCCGAACACTCTCTGACCCATTTGTGTACATCCTTCTGTAAATTCGGCGTTAATAAGTTTAGTTGAAGCTTTTGCGCCAGGATGAGACAAAGCATGGAAGTTATTATATATCAACTTTCGCATACTTTTAGGAACGAAAGGTCGAGGCAATGCCTTAGTCGTGTCACAGTAAATTAGAATACCGTCGATAGGCGAAGATAACTGTTTTAATTTAAGACTTGAATTATTTGTTTTAAGCAGATTTTTTAATTCTGGCTCCTTTTCTTGTTCGTGCTTCAGCGTCTCGAAGTCTACTGTAGATTGCTGTAGCACGTTCATTTCTAATCTAGATAAAGCGTCTGCAGCCTGATTGTCCCGACCTTTGACATGTCGGATATCACTTGTGAACTGTGATATATAGTCAAGGTGTCGAACTTCTCGCGGTGAGTATTTCTCGGCTTTCGCTTTTATTGCATTCGTTAGTGGTTTGTGATCTGTAAAGACTATACATTCCCTGCCTTCTAACATGTGTCGGAAGTGCTTAATGGTCAGGTAGATTGCCAGAAGCGCTCGCCCGAAGGTAGAATACCTTGTCTCTGCTGGAGCGAGTCTTTTTGAGAAGAAAGCAATTGGTTTCCAGGCGTTTTCAACCAGTTGATTAAGAGTACCACCTTCTGCTTTATCTGAAGCATTCACCAATAAAGAAAGTGGGGAAAGAGAATTCTGATACATCAATGTAGATGCCTGAGCCAGTTTATCTTTTAGCTGTTTAATCGCTTCGACGGCGTCAGAAGACAGTTTGTATATTTTTGGTTTTCCTTTAAGTGAATCTGTCAAAGGTTGCATTAGTTGTGCACAACCGGGTATGAATCTGCGATGAAAGTTAATTAGACCTAAAAAACTTCTCAGTTGTGTTAGAGAACTAGGTATAGGATATTGTTTGATGGTGTCCACTTCTGCTTTGATAGGTGTAATCCCTCCTGGGCTTATTGTGTGCCCAAGAAATTCTAGAGTTCGAACACCGAAAACACACTTACTTTGATGTATGCTCATTCCATTTTCATCCAGTGTTTTTAACACTGCTCGTGCATGCTGTTCATGTGACTGTAAATGGGGGATGGCAATTAACAAATCGTCTATATACCCCAGTGCAAATGGCATATCTCGAAGTAGGTTATCCATGAATCTTTGAGGTATGATACTGAGAGCAGCGCCCGTATCTACCAAAAAGCAAATGCCGGAGTTTCTGTCTCTAACATAACACAAGCGACTATTTAGGCGACCCTCCTCAGTCGTCGCGACTTGGGGAGGCGTTACTCGTTTCCCGCATTTCTGGGATTTGTTTGGGCCAGGCGCAGGGTTGCATGCACTTTGTTGAGTTGACACCAAACTTCCAATGATACCAACAGAATTGCCCAGATTGTCTAGACATTTGTAATCTGTTTCGTGACTTAGATCTTGTTCGTTGTGGTGATCTACTCCTGTTTCTATGATCCATTTGCATTTTGGCAACAGCCTCAGTGAGACTGTTCACACTCGCAATGAGTCCCTCTATGACTGAGTCTTTTGCTGGTTTTTCTTTTTGTGTGTGGTTTATCGTGTGTGATCCAGTTGAG
The DNA here is from genome assembly GCA_946903255.1 of Schistosoma spindalis. NCBI lineage: Eukaryota > Metazoa > Platyhelminthes > Trematoda > Strigeidida > Schistosomatidae > Schistosoma > Schistosoma spindalis. Next base: position 16,281,138 of record OX336424.1, read on the forward strand.
GGACCCCTTTCCATTATCCTATCGGCTATACGCGCTAAATGAGATAAAGAGGTTTCAGGATCTTGTGCATCCAAACAGTGTTGGACGTAGCATGGGAGAGCTTGTATCCATCCTTGCTTTAGGACATCTTCACCCACTGTGTTATCACCCACTAAGACTTGAAGGTGACGTAAAAACTGTGACGGTGACCTATCGCCTAATGTTTCTCCTTGGAAAAGCCTTTGGATTCTTTGACCGTCTGATAATGATAAACGGTCCATGATCTCTCGTCTTAAAATGGTGTAGGGTTGTGGTGATGCTGGGCTTAAAATCAAGTCACGTGAAATAGACTCTAGTTGAGCAAACCACAACTCATAATCACTACGATCAAATTCTGGAAGTCTGAATTTCGTATTCATAACAGTGTCTATCACCACTGGTGATAAATCCTCCAGGTATGGGTTTGTATTGAGTCCGACATGAACTATATGAACAATATAGCAATAAACGTAGCACGAAAAATGGTTACTACAGCACGAATACCTAAAGATAATAAAAAACTACGTATATATATATATATATATATATATATATATATATATATATACCAGACTATGTTTACCGATGATCAGAAGGTCTACTTTTACGACTAAGTAAAACCAAAAAAAATTTATTAATCAACAATGAAATCAAATTTGTGTTTCACAGGGCTCACCAGTTTCGTGCCTTATGGTAACCCTCGCGTTATTAATAGAAGAAACCAGATTCGTAGGAAAATAGGTCTTTATTTTGATCTTCGCACAGTCATAGTGGAGCGTGGGATTCCTTACTCAGACAAACAAAACCTCTCAACAAGCAATATCAGATAGATAGAAATATAACGCCTAAACAAAATAAAGAAGTGAATAAATATCTGAACTATGCTGTTTTGATATATGCTTAGTTGCTTGAGATAAACTCTTGACAACCAACCTAAGCTGTTACAGATCCACGAATTCTTCTGGAATTTGGATTGTCATATCGTAGATGGCTTGTTCTGCAGTGCATCGGGCGTCGGTTTTCACTTCCTTGCGAGTAATAATGGGTAGAGCGTCAGACCATTGTGAAACGTCGGCATCTGAAAGTGAATCTTTCTGCTGTCAATAAAACTGTCCACTGCCCTTTTAGCTCGTGAGTGATAGGCGGCTGTTCGGAATCGTGCTACCTCTAGAAGTGAAGTGAAGCGACGGTAAAGTTCAGGTTCGATCCGGATCCCATATTATGTAGCGGTGGTCGGGGGGTAACAGAAGTTTGTTAAAAGCTGTTGGACGATGGGGCGGGCTAATATTTTGGCGGTTATGGATAGTGCTTCTAGGTCAAACACGTTAATATATAGGAGTATCCATTTGAATTTATTGAGGGTCCTAAAACATCGGGATGAAAATGGTTGAGACGAGCGTGTGGGGTTGCAAAAGAGCCTAAGGTAAATATGTTCTGTCTAATTGCTTTAGATTTTTGACACTACGCAGAAGTATGCTCACTTCCACGTATATTTATTAGTCCCAGGCCAACAATATCGTTCTTAGATGAGTTTGATGTTTACTTAAGCTTATGCAACATATTGAAGACGCTACGTCGACAATATGTCGACACGATTTGGCAATCTCTACCCGTAGGTGTGTCACATGGCAAAGTTTTCTTATCCATTTCCACCTGTTTGACCCATTTTTTAAGGATTATTGAAGTTAATTCGTGCTGAAGATCCGCTAGACGAGTTTAGGAAGTTCAATAATTTGGAAACTGTTCAACGAGATTATATGAGACAAGACGTCTGTCAGTACATGTGCCTCAGAACAATGTTGCATCTTCAGTCAACTGAGAAACGTGGTCCAATTTTTGAGACTCTTGAGGAGGGTACTTGTTTGAAGAGTCTAACAGATTTATGGTCGGGAAACATAGTGTATTCCCGGCGTTTCACAGAGTGTTGAAAGTGCCGTACAGCACAACACACGGCTAGGAGTTCCCTGACAAAAATTATAATCCTCGATTCAGTGTTTTGTTGCCAGGTGTTGTTTACCCATCGTTGTAAGACTCTTCCCATTACCTGGTCAGATGTGTCTACAGCGTTACTAGTAGATGCTATGATGAAGGGCTTGCAAACGTCTTTGCTTTTGTGATAATTTCTTTAAATATGAAGAATGCTTCCCTCATACCTTCGTTTAAATTGATGAGTTTCGCATTTCCATGAAGTTAGTCTTTTAAGGGTCTCATATGAGACGCACAAATTAGTGCAAACCGTTGACAAGAATTCACTTAGCCGACGAACACACCTAGTTCCTTGACTGTGGCTGGTTCAGGATAATCTAGAAAGGCTACTACTTTGTTTTGCAATAGGTGAATATCTTGAGGTTTATTAGCACGCTGAAAAGTGTCCATGGCTTCAGTTGCAATCTGAGTTTTTTTTAATGCTCAAATCAATGTCACGTCTTTTTGGTCGTCCGAAAACAAGGTTCGGATGCTGGTGGTGAGGTTCCTAGTCCGGACTTGAGACTAGGCAGTCATCTATATATGCATGTACGAAGTTGAGACTTCTAAAGACGTCGTCGATGAGTATCTGGAAAGTTTTTGCAGCACATCTTCTAGCGGAATTCATGCGTGGAAATGCATGAGTTCAAAGAAAGTGACAGTAATGGTTCTAAATGTAGCGTATGAAGCCATAAGTGTGCGTGCTCTGAGTAAATGAACTTTTGGAAAAACAGTTGTGCCTTTCAAGACAGCTATCAAATCTTTAATTGAGAGCAAGCAGCAACTATGTGGAGTGGTTCTCGCATTCAGTCACCAATAATCCCTGGTTGGTCAACAATCATTACTGTCCTTTTATTGGCCATATAGAAGGAAAACACCCATGCGCTGCTTGATGACCGAATAATTCTTGTGTATATCATGTAAAATTCCTTTATGGCCTACCTTAGCTTTTCCAGAGCTATTCAGTGTGCCTTCAAAAATGCAGGTGGTCCTGTTGTCATGATGTGATTCGTAAGATTTCATGTCACGCATAGCAGTTTTGGTCATGCCTGGTATAGTTCGTAGTACCTGACCAGTATCCGTTGACAGGATGAATGGAGTTTGTGTTTAATAGTGACTAGTGATATCCAACAGCCAGAAAATAAATTTCCAAAAACAAATAATTGCCTTATTGCTGTCTAATAACCTTCGGTTTTACGTAGTGATGAGTAGATTGTGATGTTGTAGTAGATGCATACAAATGGTTGGTATAAAAACATTTATAACGACAAAAAGTCGTGAATGGGTTTGCGTAAGAACGCGTTAAAATAAACATATCGTTTAACGCATGTAGCAATCAACTTCCCGTCTGTCACCTGTGAGTTGACAACCGGTTCATGCAGGTAGTCGTTAGAACTTGAGGGAAGAGCTCCTACTGTTTCGTCAGTGTTGATGAAATAACGAACTTACGTTATCACATCGGTGATATAAAGCAGACGGCAATGCTTGCCGGCTACGGTTGACGTCAACATGTGCCGAGTGGAAATTTTCCCGTTACAATTTTCATGTCGGTCGTTTTGGAGAATGGGAAACTGTAGAGCTTCCAGTAATTTCAAGAAGACTTACCCACACCAATCAAGATTATCTGCTAGTTGTAGTCCTGAGATATCTCTTTCATGACGAGCTTTTTCGAGGAGTTGGAAGGTATCTACGATTATGATGAATATAAAGATAGCGAGTGAGAATACGATAGTGATATGTAACGTCATTTCATATTGTTTGAGGCTTTTCTCTGACGCCGTAAATCTGGGGGCTGGGTGTTCTGGTTATCTCCAGAATCCGAATTACAGATCTAGCCAGTTCGTCCACGGCGTTATTCTGAAATAAATCAAGAACCACTTGCACCCATCGTGGAAAAGCTGTTTAAATAGGCTTTCGTCAGGATCTGTAAACCCCTGACCTCTCACATACGTAGCAACATTTCTGTTGCCAAGCTGTGTCTCAACTCCATAATGTAGAAGATTTGATCTAACTTTTGTCGGTTGGTTAGGTGTTACGGGAGAACTAAAGACCGTCGGCAAATTACAACCTTTATCTTGTATATTCATAATTTAACTGTGTTTTTTGAATGTATTTGTTTTACTCTGGGAACCTAAAAAATTAAAGGTTTGTTTGCAATTGTTATAATTATTGTTGTGAGAACGACATTTGGTCGACTATTTGTGAATTGCGAATAAACTTGGTATCTAAATTGGAGTTTGGCTCTGTTGTTTATTTGGGTTCGTAATTTGCAATTAGGTCGACACACCGTACTTCAGTAACTGCAACGAGCAAAACTTAGACATAACATTATGTCTACACGCCTAAGGATAGCCTTTTTAATATTTCGTAAGGTTCCGAAACATCACTAATAAACATACTAGGTTCAACGTACCTGTTAAAATCGCGCGTCAGTGCTTTCATTACGGCGAAGAATTGTGTACGTGTTTATCACGCCCTGCTCGTGGAAGTCAACTCCTGAGTAGCAAAACCAAGCCTCAATATTATCGGGTTAGAATGGCATGAGTTGAAGGGTAAGAGGCAAAAAAACTTAGATGTCTGTTCTGCCATGATGAATATAAAGAATACCAATGAACGAAAAAAACATCAGAAAATTTGAAAACAATATCACAATATGTAAAAATAAAAATTAGGAAACGATGTATAATATTCCGTTGGTTGACCATTTATGAGGACCTCCACATCTGAGGGGAGACACGAAATACAAGAAACAGCTTGGAATAAACTAGATGATATGGAATTAGCAGATGACCAGGTTCTTCTATCTCATGCAACCGAACATTCCGACAACAACCGAACTGCATCATGAGGCAAGCACAAACTTGGAATCCTAAAGGGAAAAGGAAAAGAATGTCAATTAATACACTGCGTGGATAATCGAAACCAGACATCTAAAGGATGAATAGAAACTGCAAACAACTTGAAAGAACTACGCGGGACGGAGTTTGATGGAGAGTGCTGATGAGCGGCCCATGCTCTTCCATGAGGGGGAACGGGCGTTATTAAGTAAGCAACAAGAAACAGTCTCACAGTTTAGGACTTAGTGTACCAGATCACGTCGGTCTCACCATTGACGATACCATAAGTATTCGGTGTTTAAAAACGCCTTAACTAGCAACACTTTTATGCTCAAAGTATACCGACTCCGTCAAATCGGAAGTCAGGAATGAAGGAATTCGAAGATATATTTAGAAAGCTATTGAGATGTTAAGAAGCGTTTGGTTTAAACTGATTAACAGTTAAAAGGATTGCGAGGTTCGGCATACCCACTCGTGATCTGTTGCCTTCAGCTAGGGTGTGTCTAGTAAAACTAATGAGGTCGGCACCAATGTCGAAGGCCTATTGAACTATTTGTGCTTGCCAAACCCAGGAAACTTGTACCAGATAAGTTTAAAATCGCTAGAACCAAATTTAGCTGCATGCTACAGCAGGGTATTATCTGTCCTTCTGATAGCCAATAGGCGTCACCCCCACACATGCTCCCTAAGAAAAATGGAGATGGCTGGCTACTGTGGGGAAGTTACAGACCCCTCAACTGTCAGATTGCATTAGATAAATACCCCGTGCATAGCATCAATGGTTTTACAAACGTATACAGGGTATGAATATATTTAAAATAATTAACTTGGTCGGGACATATCACAATGTTCTGGTAACTGAGCGAGATATACCTCAAAAAGCTATTGCTGCACCTTACGGACTGTTCGAGTTTGTACAAGCTTGAGGAATCCGGCACAAATGTTTCTCAGTTTTGGACAGCCTTCTTTGCGCAAGGGTCACTATACGATTTATTTATTGCCAGTCTGGATTTAAAATTACATGAACAACAAATAAGGTCTGTGTTTGGAGTCCGAACTTTGGAACTTCTCGGACAAAGCACAAACTTAGAAAGCATTACACCTATCGGAGGAGAGTAGGGCATCAATAAGCAATACTCCATACCAAGTTCTCCAACACAACTTAGAAACTTTCAGGGTTTAGTAAACTTTTATCGTCGATCCATAACTGGGTCTGACAACCAGTGTAACTACTGACAGACACCACCAGAAACCGAGAGATTTTAAGTTGACTTATTATTACCGCTATCCATAAGGGGCTTTTGGTACGTATATGCTGTGAATATACCACTTTGAGTTTCGTCAGAAATGCAACTACACACAGGTTTCAATGATATTTAAATAATATTTGCCATATTCAAACGGGTTCTGTAGAGTTTAGAATAATAGTGAATCGATTAAGAGGGAAAAAAGGAAGGAAAAGTGAAATTGTAAACTATTCAATGAGTATGTCCTGTGAAACAGGGTAAGAATACACTGTAAATTATGTATCACCAAAATAATTAAAAAATAAAGAGTTGTGTGGTAGGATTCGATGGTCCGCTAAGAGCTAATGAAGTATAGTGATGAAATGAAACTCTCAATTATTTGCAAAGAACAATCGTCGAACATCAGTATGTATGAGGTCTTTATACGTGGTAAAGATAAAACAGATCTAAAAAGTGATACGAGATGTTGTTTTCTAAATAAAAACTTTGGATTGTTGGGAATGAAATTTATGTAGAAGAATGGGAGATAGAAAAGAATGTCTCATATAATAATAACATATTTCTGCAATGGCAGGTACACGCCATTTTTAAAGGCATGTTCTATAAATTAAAACATTTATTGTTACACAGTTTGCATGTTAAATAAATATAGTCTATAAAAGTTAATATCAACTCATTCCTTCAGATATACTGAGCAACCTTCAAAATATTCGGAATGAATATGAACATAAGCGGGCTTGTGATATTTGCATGAAAAGATTGAAAAAACAAATCGAATTTAAAGCATTCTACTTCGTTTCACGGTCAATAGAATCGCGTTCTCTGTGTTAGTAGAAGTTATGGGATTAGGTGACATCCCATGTTAAAACTTACCTTTTTGTAGTTAATCCTGAGCCTTCCGAAAATGGACAACAGAGGAGAATATGTTGCAAGAAAACTTGTGGTGTATGCTACTTATGTCGACACACATATATATTAGGAAGAGTAGGTCTATAGAAGAGATTGTGAACACCAACGCATGGGTCAGTCCGTGGTGTGCGATCAAGTGATGCGCGTTGGTTGTCCCTGAATTTGAAGAGGTTCGGTGAACTGTTCAGCACTCAGTGACCCGGCTGCCGTATGATTTGTCTAGGGGCAAGTGATATTTCTTTGCCCTACAGTAGTATGCAGCACCAATTAGAATTGGGAAGCCTGATAGTAGTAGGTTGAGAAGATCGAGATAAAGAGAAGGGAGATGTAAACAAAAAGTAATTGTAGTAACAGTGAAGGAACGATGAAGTTTGATATGATTGATCCAACATTTGCAAAAGAAGTATTTCATGTATGGCTCTTCACACTTAAATTTCGCACTGAATAATAAGTTGTCTGTCCCTACAAACTGAGTTCTTAACCATCTACTGTAAGTTCTTGTTAAAGAAATATCAAATTCTTGAGTGAATCTTTAAAAATATTGGTTCTTAACGACACGATCTTTAAAACCGAAGATACTATAACTGGGAAGATCTACGTTGGAAATTGAAGAATTGGAGGTTAGATATGATGGGAACGAACATGCGGACAAATCGAGTCCCCAGGCAGCATCACTTATTTTAGCTAAAAAACATAACTTTAATTTTCAACATCTACAAAATAATGCTCAAAACAAAACTGACTAACATTTTATACCGTCAAACATGAGGGCTTGCCTGAAGAAATACATTAACTTCAGTAGCACAAGCAAAAACCGAAAAAACAATGCTGATTCAATGAAAATTTGCGCCAACAATTAGAGCATTACATTAACCGCAGAATTTTAGCATACTGAAAAATTAAATTATGCCTCTACACAAAAGAAACAGGGAAAAAGCAGAACGAGGGCAGCCAACCGCCATTTTTTACTAATATGACAGACGTGATAATTCTAGCTTCATTCTGATCGGTCGCTAAGTAGACTTAGTTGAATTGCAGCCTGGGGAATCGGGACGGTGTCCTGATCTGACCGCTTCTTTAAAACCCTACCAATTGTCGATGTGATACACCAATCGTATTACGACAGTTTGACCTACAAGTGCTCAATAACCTGGCGCGAACGCTGTAAGTGGAAGCACTCCCCAACGTGATGCAGATATATTTTAGGCTAGTCAATTTTTAAAGTGTGTTGTAATAAGGTTATAACACTATATTGTATAGCAGATTAAGCTCCTTTCTTAAAGTTTTGTCTTGAAGGTAATACATATCTATCGTGGACTGACCTTTCTAAATTTAGAAAGAATCCTTTCTAATATTAATATTTAAATATTCTATAAACAACAATATCATTTACCATTTGCCAATTTTCATTCTCTGGTCAGGTTAATTAAAATACAAATACTTAGTTGACAGCAGACATGACACTTAATATCTAAACATCCGGTCTCTAAAGTCTCTCACAAGCTCCCAACTTTGGGGTACTTCCCCAGGTCTGGGGAAATTTTGGGGTTTTTGTGCCATTTCCCCAAAGTTTACTATAGTGGCTTCCCCAAACTAGGTAAAATTTTCCCCAAAATTGGGAGCTTGGGCTCCACTAATCACAGTTACTGATTTTATTACTAAGCCAGTTAATACTTAACGATAAATATGTACTCATTTATTCGATTTATTTAGACGAACTCTATATTCGCTAAGCTTTTAATTATGGCTAGTAACCCCAATAAATAAGAAATATTGCTAAGTTCTGAATCAACCAAAAGGTAGAAATCTATGATCCATATATCTGACGAATCAGTACTTGGCAAAGTCAAACATTCATCTTCTGAACTCTGTGCCTCTTATCTACAAATATCACTACTCGATTTTTCGAGTGACATTTTGTGTGGCACATACATATTTGGTGCCCTCTTGTACTAATATTTTTGTGTTCGAATAAAACAAAATAATGAAACATTCCGTCCATCTCTTCATGCCAACAGTAAGATCAATTTCGGGGAAATGGCAACGAAACCCCGAAATTTCCCTTTAACCTGGGTGAAGGTCATTTGACTTTGGAGATTTCCCAGAAATTCCCCAAACTTGGGAGATTGGGACCGGTTAATATGAAACGTATGATACCGACACACACTGACATGTTAACAGTGTACCCATCAGTATAATTTACTTAGGTCTAAAATAAAAATCTCACAAATTGCGGCGTCTAATATTCTAACCAAAATACTGATTGCTATAGTGACGACAAAAGGCAGATACGAATCTCACTTGCTGAAATTAACAATAATCTTAATCAGTTAGCATCCCCCACTCATATTCGAGCTCTAAATAATAATAAAACCTCAAACACCTCACTAAAACCGAATGAATCACTTGGTTCGTGGCTGAAGAAGCAACGAAATAAGTAGTGTCTCCCTACAATGTGGTCGCCTACAATGGCACTAACCTCACACTCCCCACCAAGCCAATGAATAGTGGCCGTCGAAAGTGTTATGCCAGTTCATTCAGTTTCAGTTTGGAAAGGACAGGAGGCTTGATGGCCTGTGTTAGTCCTGGCAGTGGTGTTCTCTCAGTTGATCTAACTTTCTTTTGAAAGAATCTACGGATGGAGCTTCGACCACGTGTTGAGGTAACGAATTCCACTCGTTGATGATTCGGTGGGAAAGTTGATAATCAGCTGACAAGCAATTTGTTCTGGGCTTGTGAAATTTTTTGGAGTGCCCTCGTAAATTCTCTGTTTTGGAAGACAAGAAAAATGAGGGCATATCAGGTGCAAATTTATCACTAAGCAATTTGAAAACTGTAATCAAGTCACCTCTAGTTCTACGATATGACAAAGGAAATAGATTTAACTTGGCCAGTCGAGCATCATACGGAAGCTTCGCTATTCCAGGAATCAGCTTATTTGATGTTTTCTGGACCTTTTCCAAAAGCTCACTGTCTTTTTTTAAGCAGGGGCTAGCCGCTTGTATGCAGTACTCAAGTTTAGGACGTATGAACACTGTATACAAAGTCAAAAACGTTCTAGCGTCGACATGAGTAAAAGCCCTGCGTATTGACCATCAAGTTCTAAAAGCTTTGACGGCTATTACACGGCAGTGTGCTATGGAAAAAAGTTGGATGAGTCGACATGCTCACTTCTGTTCAAATGTAGCTGTTGTAACGATGCTAAACAGTTTATAAATTCGAGTAAAAATATTAGTTCATTTATTCCATGTAAAACGTAAGAGACACTCAGAGACAACACATTGTCAGAATCGTGTAAGAAAACGTGGAGATCTGGGATCATATGACCGAGTTACAGAAAATAACCAGAGACATCTAATACTGTGAAGAGTATCAAACACATCATCAGCATGATGTAAATACACAAACTATAGGTCACTCTGAAGATTTAGATGGGTCTACAGATAATATTTTCAAAAAAGATAAGGAATCAAGAAAAAAAACAGGAAACATAGCGACATTTACAATTCTAGTATGGACAGTTCGACTAGTTAAGTGCTTATATATGGGCCATATGACGAGACGTAAACCAAGTCGATTTTCAAGAGGACAGCCGTACGTATCAAGCTAGCTATAAGGTCGTGCATAAGTGGTAGGGAATTGTGACTAAGTGTCGATAATCACCAGTTAGGTGCTAATCACTTGTCTTTTCAAGGGACTATATCCAAGGGTGGTGTCTATGGACTGTTTGATGATCGACCAAATGCTCGAATTTGTTTACTGCAAATCTTAGCACTCTGGGTGTCAGTCCGTGCGCTTTCGAAAATTCAAGTGGTCCTGTAGTCGTGACGTGGTGTTTAACATTTATGATCACACATGGTAGTTCCAGTTGTTTTTTTATAATGCTTAGGGTACTTATCGAATGTCTGTTGGAAGTATAGGTTGACTTTTTATTCATGACAAAGCCCATCAGTGATGCACACTTACTTACTTACTTACGCCTGTTACTCCTCGTGAAGGAGCATAGGCCGCTCACCAGCATTCTCCATCCAACCCTGTCCTGGGCAATCCTTTCAAGCTCTTTCCAGTTCTTATTCATCCTTTTCATATCTTCTTCTATTTCCCGACGTAATGTGTTCTTTGGCCTTCCTCTTTTCCGCTTCCCTTCAGGATTCCAAGTTAGCGCTTGTCTCGTAATGCAGTTTGATGATTTCCTCAATGTATGTCTTATCCATTTCTATCGTCTTTTCCTAATTTCCTCTTCAGCTGGGAGCTGGTTGGTTCTCTCCCACAAAAGGCTGTTGAGGCCTACTGATGCAGAGACTGCTGCTACTCTGGCTGTCTTTATCTGCATTTGTTCGTGTGTATGTGATAGGAGGGCTAGGTCATCTGCGAAGTCCAAGTCGTCTAATTGGTTCTGAGCTGTCCATCGTATGCCGTGTTTTCCCTCAGATGTCGAGGTCTTCACAATCCAGTCGACCACCAGGAGAAACATGGAGAGAGTAGACAGCCTTGTCTTACTCCGGTCCTTACTTGGAATGCCTCAGTCAGCTGTCCTGCATGCACTACTTTGCACTGTAGTCCATCGTATGAGTTCCGGATAATGTTGACAATCTTCTCAGGAACTCCGTAGTGTCGAAGAAGTTTCCATAACGTTCTCCTATCTACACTGTCAAATGCCTTCTCATAATCAATGAAGTTGATGTAGAGTGACGAGTTCCACTCAATTGATTGTTCGACGATGATCCGTAGTGTCGCAATCTGGTCTGTGCACGACCGATCCTTACGGAATCCAGCTTGTTGATCTCGAAGTTGAGCGTCTACTGCGTCTTTCATCCTGTTTAGTAACACTCTGTTGAAGACTTTACCTGGTATTGACAGTAGTGTAATGCCTCCGTAGTTTTCACACTTGCTCAGATCTCCTTTCTTTGGAATCTTGATGAGGTGTCCTTCTTTCCAATCCATCGGCACTTGTTCCTCCCAAATCTTCTTGAATAGAAGATGAAGCATGCTTGTAGTTACTTCGATGTCTGACTTCAACGCTTCAGCTGGTATATTGTCAGGTCCTGCTGCTTTCCCACTATTGATTTGTCTGACGGCCATTCTGATTTCTTCTGTCGTTGGTGGATTGACATTTATAGGAAGATCTGTGTGTGCTGCTTCGATGTCCGGTGGATTCATTGGAGCCGGTCTGTTCAGGAGTTCCTCGAAGTACTCTGCCCATCTGTTCCGCTGTTGTTGAATCTCAGTGATTGGTCTTCCTTCTTTGTCTTTGTCTGGTCTCTCTGGTTTACTGTATTTCCCTGCTAGCTTCGTCGTATCGTAAAGCTGTCTCATATTTCCTTCTTTTGCAGCTTTTTCCGCCGTCGTTGCTAGTTCTTCCACATATTTTTGCTTGTCAGCTCTAATGCTCTTCTTCACTTTCTTGTTTGCTTCTATGTACTCAGCTTGTGCTTGGACTTTCTCTGCTCTTGTTCGACTGTTTTTAATTGCTGTCTTCTTGTTCTTTCTTTCTTTGATCCTGTCCAGTGTTTCTATAGAGATCCATTCCTTGTGATGATGCTTCTTGGGGCCCAGATCCTCATCACACGTTGAAGTTAATGTTTTTGATGCCTTTCCAGCTATCCTCCATAGTAGTTTCTTCTTCCTTCAGTAGGTCCTGTAAGGCTTGGAACCTGTTGTTGAGAGCTACCTTGAATTCATTGAGTTTGTCAGTATCTCGAAGGAAGGCTGTATTGAACCTTTGTGGTGCTGTTTGTCCAGTTGTCCAGTTCTTCTTTAGCTTCAGTTTCAATTTGGCCACAACCAGGTGATGATCTGAAGCTATATCCTCTCCTCTCCTGGTTTTTACATCTTCCATTGTCCTTCGGAACTTTTTATTGATGCAAATATGATCTATCTGGTTCTCTGTGGTGTGGTCCGGTGAGATCCATGTAGCTTTGTGTATACGTTTGTGTGGAAATATTGTACCGCCTATGACCAATTTATTGAATGCACACAGATTTGCAAATCTTTCCCCGTTTTCGTTTCTCTCTCCCAGTCCATGTAGTCCCATGATGTCTTCATATCCGGTGTTATCCATTCCGACTTTGGCGTTTAGATCTCCCATCAGAATGGTGAGGTCCTTTCTTGGGCACTTCTCTATGATTGATTGCAGCCTCTTATAGAATTGATCTTTAACGTCGTCGTTGCTATCATTGGTGGGTGCATAACATTGGATAATGTTCATTGTGATCCCCTCCTTCTTTGTTTTGAATGATGCTTTGATGAATCCAGTGATGCATAACAAACGACTAAATTCATCAGTCACGGCCGCTGTTATCGTGTGGCGTTGAAAATGTTTCCCGGAAGGTTTGGGGTTGACAAAACTGCAGAAATTCCTGAAATGTTTAGATGATTTACCATAGGTGTTTTGGTACACATGCCACCTCGGATTATCTGTTCCTCGTGGTTTCGAAGCAGACCTTTCTCGTTACAAGTTTCTTAGAGGAGTTTTGGAGCATCTGTGCTCATGATAAACGTCGAGAAAACGAGTGAGAGTACTATAGAAGTCCGTAATGTCATTTATTGTCGTTTGAGGCATTTCCTGAGCAGAACAAACCTCGATGTTGGGAGTTATAGTGATCTCCACAATCGATCGGCAGATGCAGTTTGTCCATTTAGGACGTTATTTTGGAATGAAGACGACAGCCCCTTAAACCTGCTGGGAAAGCTTAGATAAGTTATCTAAAGAGGTCCTAGTCGAAAGTTCATTACCCAATGACCTACCACATACTTAACAACATTCCTGTTATTGAACCTTATTGCAATTCGATATGTGGCGGATCAATACAAATATTAGATTATCTTGACTCAGTTAATGCTCCTAAATGTATACAAAAATAAGTTAATAGAACACAGAAAAAAGTTATACAAAATATATAAGAATTACTTGCTATTGTTAGAAGGGTGAGTGTTTACGGGTCGGTATTGAATATTGTGACTGATATTGGTCAACAGTTGTTTTGAGTTCCATCTCAACCGTAGGAAAATGGCCCTTGCTTTGCCAATCCTTGCCGTTACCTCTGCATCGGTTTCTTGTTCATCGATGGTAATGTCCAGGTATATGAGTTTCTAATTTTTCGATAGTTTCTCCATCAAGTGGGTTCGGGTTTAGGGGAAGACAAAGAGTGTGTACACCTACGACATTGTGATCGGTTCTGATCCATGTCAACCACTCTCTAACGAGTGGTTACGATAGTCGCGCAGACCCCAACCAAGTAGTCTATATCTATCAACATGGCTCAGACCAGAAGTTATCGACTTCAAGGACTGATGCTACTTTTTGGTTTGGCCACCCCTAACTAGTGACAAGAGTTGCAAGCAATAAATTATGTTTAGTAACAAAGCCTGAAAGAACCTAGTAAGCGGTAAATGCCTGTTTTTTTTCAGAAGCACTAAAATATATCCGTAAACGCTAGACACTCATTTATCTACTTACTATAAAGTATTATTTAATGCCAAATTGAGAAAATGAAACTCAATGAACACAAATGATGGTTTGTTCATTGAATGCTTTCAAAGGTTGGATTGCAGTTTGATGTTAAAGTTGCGGATTATATTATCTGGTTCCAGTTCGATTTCCAGATTGTCTTAATTTAAAGCTTGCTTGGTTGCTGATTGCTGTCTATTGCTTTTCTTACTGAATATAAGTGCACTTTGTGTTCTATTTAGCATCCTCCCCTAGCACATAAAATACCATCTGATTGGACGCGAACCGTTGCAGATCTGTAACTCATTCGAAGCCTCCAGCTATCACCCTCTAGTGTCAACTATCAGCTTATAACTTCTAATGGTTATCGATTACTTTCAGTGTTGTGTGAGTGCTATATACCTCCTGAGCTGTCGACTCACTTCTGTTGTTACTTTCCTTTTCAGATTCTCTGCTCCCCACCCGCGCAGCTTACAAGGTACCTTCAGGCTAGACACAAACCTACCAAAGGCTGGATATTTCAAGTCATATGCCTCAAGGTTTGTATCTATTCTATCTAGCTGATTTCCCCAAATTCCTGGTAACTTTATATTTAAGAGAATCGTATTAAATGTGATCTGAAAGTCAACAGGATATTAATTACAGTATATCAAGTACCATGCAGTGCAGAAATTATACCAA
This sequence comes from Schistosoma spindalis, assembly GCA_946903255.1. Classification (NCBI taxonomy): domain Eukaryota; kingdom Metazoa; phylum Platyhelminthes; class Trematoda; order Strigeidida; family Schistosomatidae; genus Schistosoma; species Schistosoma spindalis. The sequence goes on from OX336424.1 coordinate 16,296,245, forward strand.
GGTATTTGGAGTTGACGAATACTGACATAAAGTAACATCATATTTGTACGCTTCGTTTGATTTACCGTTAATTTCGATACTTGATCCCGTCTCGTGTTTATCGGGTTAAACAGTGAATTCTTGGATCTTGTAGAAGTATTGAAATCCAGTTTGGACTGGAATATATCATTAAACAGCAACATAATGTTACAGAGTTCTAATGATTTGTAATTTAATCACTGAACAAATCTGTGCATATGAAAATGTTTTTAGGGGTTTTTAAACGCTTTCGAGGTGTTCTTAAGTTTTAGGTTAGGGATAAGTAATAATTACTCGAAAAATGTTTCAAATAATCGTAGTTTGGCAAACAACTACTTGTTTAACATTAAATATCTGTGAAGTAACTCGAAAAAATCGAATATTCTTTATGAAATTCATAGTTCACCGAAGAGCCTGGCTTTTTTATAATAATTCCTTCTAATGTAAGTCCTACCATTTAGCTGTAAAAAATAACTGATGAGTTACATACTTACACCTGTTACTCCTAATGGAGCATAGGTCGCCGACCAGCACTCTCCAACCCACTCTGTCCTGGACCTTCTTTCCTAGTTCCATCCAGTTCTTGCTCATTTTCTCATGTCTTTCTCCATTTCCCGGCGTAATGTATTCTTTGGTCTTCCTCTCTTCCTTCGACCTTGAGGATTCCATATGAGGGCTTGTCTTGTGACGCAGTTCGGTGCTTTCCTCAATGTGTGTCCTATCCACTTCCAGCGCTTCTTCCTGATTTCTTCCTCCACTGGGATCTGATTTGTTCTCTCCCACAGTAGGTTGTTGCTTATAGTGTCCGGCCAGCGGATCTGAAGTATTTTGCGTAGACAACTGTTAATAAACACCTGTATCTTCTGGATGATGGCTTTCGTAGTTTTATAGGTTTCGGCCCCATACAGTAGAACTGTCTTGACATTTGTATTGAAAATTCTGACCTTGGTGTTGGTTGCCAATTGTTTTGAGTTCCAGATGTTCTTCAGTTGTAAATACGCTGCTCTTGCTTTTCCGATCCGCGCTTTCACATCTGCATCAGATCCACCGTGTTCATCGATAATGCTGCCCAAATATGTAAAGGTTTGTACATCTCCCAAATCTTCTGCGTCAATTGTGATTGGATTTGTGCATGCTGTGTTGTATCGGAGAATCTTGCTTTTTCCTTTGTGTATATTGAGACCTATTGCTGCTGAGGCTGCAGCTACACTGGTGGTCTTCTCCTGCATTTGTTGTTGCGTTTGCGACAGAAGAGCTAGATCGTCCAACTGCATCCTAGATGTCCACTGTATCCTGTACTTCCCTTCAGATGTTGAGGTCTTCATGATCCAGTCGATCACCACGAGAAAGAGAAAGGGTGAGAGTAAGCAACCTTACCTGAAACCGGTCTTTACTTCGAAGGAGTTTGTCAACTGTCCTCCATGAACGATTTTGCAGTTTAATCCATCATAGGAATTCCGTATGATATTGACTATCTTCTCAGGCACGCCGTAGTATCGAAGAAGGTTCCATAGGGTTGTTCTGTCCACTCTGTCAAATGCTTTCTCGTAGTCAATGAAGTTGATGTAGAGCGATGAATTCCATTCAATTGTTTGTTCTACAATGATCTGTAGAGTTGCGATTTGATCTGTACACGATCTATCTTTACGGAATCCTGTCTGTTGGTCTCGAAGTTGGGCGTCTACGGAGTCCTTCATCTTTTTTAACAATACCCTGTTAAAGACTTCCTGATATTGAGAAAAAAGTGATTCCCCTGTAGTTATCACAGTTGCTGAGATCGCCTTTCTTTGGTATTTTGACCAGAAGTTTTTCTTTCCAGTCTTTTGATACCTGTTCCTCATCCCAGATCTTTCTGAAGAGAGTTTGGAGTATCCTTGCTGTTACCGCTACGTCTGCTTTCAGTGCCTCTGCTGGTTTGCCACACTTGATTTGTCTGATGCCCATGCTGATTTCTTCAATTGTTGGTGGGCCAACATCGATTGGGAGGTCCGTGAGTGCTGCTTCGATGTTGGATGGGTTCAGTGGGGCTGGTCGATTCAAGAGTTCTTAGAAGTGTTCTACCCACCTGTTTCGTTGTTCTTCAATGTTGGTGATTATCTTGCCTTCCTTGCTTTTCACTGGTCGTTCTGGTTTACGGTGATTTCCAGAGAGTTTCTTTGTTGTTTCATACAGTTGTCTCATGTTTCCTTCTCTGGCAGCCTTTTCCGCCGTCATTGCTAAATCTTCCACATATTTACGTTTGTCGGTTCTGATGCTCCTCTTCACTTGCTTGTTTACTTCTGTGTATTCAGCCTGTGCCTTGGCTTTTTCTGCTCTTGTTCGGCTGGTATTGATTGCTGTCTTCTTGTTCCTCCTTTCTTGAATCTTATCCAGTGTATCGATCGTGATCCAATCCTTGTGATGGTGCTTTTTTTGGCACAGAACCTCATGACATGTTGAAGTGATTGACTCTTTTATCTCTTTCCAGTTTCTCTCCATAGTAGTTCCTTCTCCATTGAGTAGATCATGAAAGGCCTGGAAGTTATTGCTGAGGGTTCTCTTGAATTTATTGAGTTTGTCATTATCCCGAAGAAGAGCCGTATTAAACTTTTGTGATATTGTCCGCCCTGTTGTACAGTGCTTCTTGAGTTTCGATTTCATCTTGGCGACCAGCAAGTGATGATCTGATGCTATATCAGCTCCTCTCTTTGTTTTCACATCCTCCATCGTCCTCCTGAACTTTTTGTTGATGCAGATTTGGTCGATTTGGTTCTGTGTGGTGTGATCCGGTGAAGTCCACGTGGTTTTGTGGATGCGTTTATGTGGGAATATAGTGCCACCTATGACCAGTTTATTGAAGGCACATAGATTTGCGAATCTCTCACCATTTTCGTTCCTTTCTACTAGTCGTGTCGCCCCATGATCTCTTCATATCCCGTGTTTTCCATTCAAACCTTGGCATTTAAATCTCTGATCAGAATGGTCAGGTCCCTTGTTGGGCACTTCTCGACGATTGACTGCAGCCTATCGTAGAATTAATCTTTAGCGTCTTCATTGTAGTCGTTGGTAGGCGCGTAGCATTGGATGACGTTCATTGTAATGCCCTCTTTCTTTGTTTTGAAGGAGGCTTTGATGATCCTTGGTCCATGAGATTCCCATCCTATAAGTGCATTTTGTGCTTGTTTGGACAGCATCAATGCAACTCCTTGTGTATGTGGGGCATTTTCTTCTTCATGTCCGGAGTATAACAACAGCTTCCCTGAAGCTTGTCGTTGTTGTCCAACTTGCGTCCAATATGTTTCACTGATCCCAAGCACCTCTAACTTGTATCTACTCATTTATGCAGCAATTTGGAAGACTCCCACATTGTACGAGCATTCCATGTACCTAAATAAATGGTTGCTCTAGTTGTCAGAAGGGGCATCGGCCTTGTGACTTCCGAAGGAACTCGGCTTTCATCATGAGGCATCATAACTCTTCTAAACAAAGACCTTCTGACTTTCAGGGCAGAGTTTAAATGGTTTGAATATTTTTTTTTGTTTAGCGTTTTTTAGCGAGTTAGTTTTCTACGGGGTGGGGTCGCTGACCCCATGCTCAACTCTCCTTCCTTATCCTGGCTTGGGACCGGCAGTAGACCCCGGAGGGACTCCAGGCGGAGTTAACTGATGAGTACACCCTCAAAATTAGGTTGTGCACCTAGGACAGTAAGCCATATGTTACATCATTATATACAAGCACGTACAAACCATGGTAACTGAATATTTCGCTTTGCTTAAAGTCTCAACCTATGACATTCAATTTTCCTGTCCGTGTGTTCTTTTTTGGTCTTATCTTCCCTTTCAGTCTAGAATGCCGATTTTTTAAACGACCTATGCTTCCTTATGATGTGTAAACATCAGTAATTTTTCATATTCTTCCCTCATGTTGAGTACCTCAAGAAACTACATACCTCCCATTTGGTTAAATAATATTTACACTTCGTAATTTTCAACTATTGAAACCACTTATCCGAAAATTTTAAATCAAATTATGAAATAACATTGGTTTTTAGTTCTTATACTATTTGACTTAGTTAATCGTTTGCTTTTATACTATTATAGTCTCTCGAGCTTTTCATGTTCTTTACATTGATTTTAGGTACTTCAGATAACTCCTGTGGATATGCTGATCATATGGAAATTATATCCAAAGCTGTTCAAGAATGGGATTCCACATTTATTTCATTCACAAAGTCTTGCAAACATTTATATGAAAGTCGTAAGGAAAATAATCTACTAGTTGATGTCCAACCGTGTTTTTCGTTACCAATTCTAAACGAACTCATTGAAACACGCTTAAGTATTTCCATGAAATTAGCTGTTGGCAAATACCAAGAAAAATCATTCGATGCCAGAGACAAATTTAATCATTCAACGGATCATTTATTTACTGCTCTAAATTCATTTGCCGAGGCCGTTATAAACCATTACGTTCTAAACACTCGCCTTCCTAAAGTTGTATCAATTCAAAATATCCTGAATGTAATAAATTCCTTTAAGAATATGTTGGCTGATGAGTGCGATGCAATCAGATTATTCCACTTTAAACAGATTTTTATTGATTCATTTGACACTAACGACAAATGGACCGATTACTTTCTGTCTAGTAATTCTCTAAGTAAACGTACTTGGTGTAATGATTTTATTGTACAGTTAAATGCGTTGCTAGATTTTTTGATATAGGGCTGTCGATCTAACTATAGGTTTTTTATTTGGATGCAGATGTTAGTGATGGTAAAGCCCCTGCACAAAAATAATTTTTACAATTCTTCTGTGGTAAATAGCTATGGAATAAATAACAATAGTTGATTTGTTCTTTTAATGTGTCTGTTTGAAGGATGATAAGATTTATTTGTGATCTTTTTTTAGTGGATCTTTAATCGTAAAATTCAGTGTTGCCTTCTGTCAGTTATCATGAACATAGGGCGTAGTACAATTGTGCCTCGGTCCAACAGGTCATCAACATACCAAAAACTTACCAACATAATTAGCAAAAAAGTTAAACAATAAAAACACCAACCGTGTCGAGAAGAATAAACACGCAGGATATGGTTCAAAAAGAGACATATCATGTAAAATCTTCAACTATTGGAACCCTATACTCTTTTGCCTTCATAAAATGATTCGGATGTTTGCCAGTTAATCCCATGTTAGAGGGATTAGAGTTTGTCAGCAAATCATCCACATGGTCTCTATGAAAGAAAATGCAGGGTAATCAATGTGAGATGAATATTAAGTAAATTTGTTCCGAGCCACAGATTTTGTACACTATCGTCACTTATTACGCTTTCACCCCACATTTCCGATGTAAGTATCAGCCTATCCTGTCAGTTTTTCCCAATCAGTTAAAAATAACGTACCACCAGCCATAGCATATCAGTACAGTGCAAGGAACGTAAAAAGAGCAGTATTACAAGAAAGTCGAAGGAGTAACATTTACCCCCGTAAAAACTTAGACATAAAATATGGTTTAAAAAGAAGTAAGGTTCAAACCTGTGAATCATTGTTTTAGGTCATTGTTGATATGGCTGTATTAATGGAAGCACGTAAGACAGGGTTGGGCTTAACATGTTTTAAGTTAAGAGTACTTAGGCAATACAAAAACACATGCCCATTGAGTGTTTCTTCAGCATTATATTTTTAAAAGCAGGGTAACCTTCATCTGGACATTAAGTTTGTTTGTATAAAGTGTTTTGAATCTAGAACTTGATGATGCGTAAAAAGGAGGAATTTCGCTTATATATATAGGCGGGAAATATTTACATACCGTTTATTCATAATTGAGTTTTCAAACAATTTGGTTCCATACTAGTTATACCTGATAGATTACATCACATTTATTTAGCTTTAAGAAAGATTTCTTAAAAATTGCTGAACTCAATAATGTTTGGATTCTTGCTGTCGTGTTTGATGTGATTGTGACAAACAATACTCGTACTATCGCTAAAAATAAAACATGATACTCTAAAGGTAAATTTATGAGTTAATCACTGACCTCACTTTACAACTACTTTCATAAAATGAAGTTTTTTCTGTGCGCTTGTTTCATTGTGCCAAGTTGTTCGGTTTATTAATATTTGTTTGTTTAGGCATCAGTTTTATTTAGTAAATAGCATCAATTTGCCTACTTAATAATCGAACTATGTGGTCCGAACTTGTTCAGTCTACATCCATATTAAGACTTTGCAACTGAAGCCTAAAGCATCATATTCAAGCATGTTCTAGATTGTTACGTTGTTGTCATAATGTACCAATTTGATAATTTTCCTGTAGATCCAGTTTACTATTTCAAGCATAAATCACTTTGTATTATCCTGCGGTAAACCTATTAAAATGATTACTCAATTGTCTTCCAACGGTTAAAAAAATAGGAAATTCATCTGTGATGAGTTTTATTATTATATGAAAAGTACAACAGGAACAAATTATTTTGATGGTTTTGTCGTCTGATGTATTGTTTGTCTATTCATGTTTTGTTTTGCGTAAGCTGCACTTCTTAAAATATAATTTGTTTGAGTCTCTGGCTTCTTAGATCTCTCTAAAAAAGAACACGTGGTAATCACGTTGAAAACATCTTGGTTAGTAGACAGTATGTACAAATATAAGACGTCGATTGTCAGTGCCAAATAGGTTCTATAAAAAGTGTGGACTAATCATTAGGCTGTGTTTCGCAATCTTATGACGCTGTAGGACTAAACAGATATAAACATTCAGTAAGATAGTTTGTGAGGATAATGTGAGACAGAAACTAGAGAAATCTTCAGCCCAAACTTTCCGTATATCTCAATGCATTTTTCATCTGAACCGAAGCTCTTGGCTCAGTTTGTGTGTGGGATTTCGGATTTATAAATCTGAGATTCCAAATAAATTGGGTGTCTAGTCTAGTCGGGTTCTCAGTAATTCGTCAGATGGCATTATTAAGTGGTGAAAGTCAATTTGAAAACTTGTAGACTATTTAGAGACATCTGGATAGCATCGTTAAATATAAAGAGAAGTATTTGACGATAAGAGGCATAAACAAACTCTTAAGCTAAATTTTGTAGATAAAGGACTGTTCAAAAATGTCTCATCTTGTGTCTTCAGTGTTTCTGTATGCTGTCTGATAGTCTGGTTCTTATAAAATTCCATTCATTGGTTGTTCTTGGTTCACTAAGGAAACAAAAATTAACATTATATTAAAACAGAAGAGTAATGGCGGGATAAAAAGTTGAGTTGTCTTAAGATTGTGGCTAATGATTAAGGCATGGAGTTATGGATCAGACTCTCAAATGTTTATTTAGTTACCATTCCATTCAATGACCATGTCAGTTGAGTAAATCTTGTGGTTTGGCTGATTCACGCTATGGAAGCATAATTCACAGTCTAGAAGATGATTTTGTTAACTAATTGAGTGCATTTTTTTTTCATTTACTGTTTTTATCCTTGTCTTGGAAACCAACATCTCTGCTAATGGGTTTGACATAATATATTGGATGCAGGATCTTTTGGAATTTCTATCCTTCATAACTAGATGTTCCAAACCCGAAGACCCAAATAGCTTACTAGTCAATAAAATTCCCTTAGTCTTTCATACGAAAAATAGGATAGTGTATTTATTAGTTAAAAAAAGAAAAGGGTTTGGTCAAACCCTGAATTTATAGTTAGCTCGTATGGAAAACCACCACACATACTATTCAATGTAAACGATATTTGATTGTGCACTGAACTGGGTGGACCATGTTTACATAAATAAATAATATATTTGTAATATCCCAATGAGTAGAAAATTAGATTTTCTGACGTTTCGTGACTTGGTGTAAGTCGCTTTTTCAGAGAATATGTTTATATAAATGATTTACGGATCGGATTAAAGCTAATCAGTTGGAGATTGACTTATGAACATTTATTGTAATCCATAAACCAAATAAAAGACCCTAGAAGGACATCACATCATAATATTTAGAGGTAAATCTAATGGCTTTTACATTAGAACGAAGTCTTAAGTAATCCGTCAGTAGAACTTGTTATGAAGCAGAGAAAACCATTATTGAAAGAAACGAAATTCATACTTCAATAAGTGGCCAAATAACACGTAATTGATCGATTTACATCCGGTTTTGGTTATCGATTTACATTTGTCTATTCGGACAGATAAGTAGTATTAGGAAGGGGCGAGATATGTGATTCAGTAATTTGTTAGTTAAGATAGGCAATCTATTATCTTTTTTTAATTACATTCTAACATTAAATTACTGATTAATTACTATTAAGTACTATCAATTCAATTTACTTATTGATTGGACTTTTAAGATAACGTACCACATCGCATATTTTGATGTCATTCTAATCAGTGTTTAGTGCAAAAAGAAGTCTCCGAATACCTTCTCCCATCCATGTTGCATCGAATTATATTGGTCTGGTTTCGTAACAAACATTCATACCACTAGCAGTATCAACATTGCACATAGAGAGGAGTAAAGAAACAATGCCCAAATAATGGTGGTTGAATATGCGTCTAAGTGATTCAAAAAACAATGAATTCCAAATCGTCTAATTAGATCAGGTGCAGGTCACTCATCCTTCTCTTTCTAAATCTAATGGGAATGGATCATTTCAGTGATTTAAGATAAGATTTTGTAACCTTTTGTATAGAAATTATCTAGAGCAAATGGGAAGTTCTGTTGAAGCCTAAACCACGGGAAATTAGAGCTGTGTATTCAAAGACACATCAGTGGAACTACCTTGATAACACCGTTATAAACATCAAGAAACTTTTGATTGGAGATTTTTTCTTTTGATCTACTTAATCTTCTCATAAAGAAATGAGATTAATTTTTAACCAGGGCATATACTTTTGATAATCGTCTTCACAACATAATATTTAAAAATAAATATTTGAAACAATGAAATTAGTGGATTTAACGATGTATGAGGTCATAGGATCTCAATGCCAAAGATTTAGCCGATACCTTTCAAAAGACTTTAAAGTAACTTCTACTTACTTATCGGTACATTAACTGTGTGACCAGGGATATTCAATCTTGGTAATCTAGATGAATGAGCGGCAGAACAGATACGAACTCTTTTCATTCTGGTTGGTTCTGGAATAAATAGTGTAAAACAAAAAAAGGATAAAGCCACAATCCATTATTTGACTGACAAACTATGGTTTTGTAATGAACTGTATTGAGTGGATAATTTCAGTCTGCTAAAGTATTTCATGTTCACCAAGGTTGTGTTGTGTATCTGAGTTCTATATTTCGTACAAACAGGCGACAACGTAAGGAAAAATGAAGTTGCTAATTCTATTAAAATCTAAATTAACTATAAATATGACTGAATTGAACAGAAAGTTTAGTGCTAAGGATTTCATCCAAATTCTTAGTGCCACGGCGAGTATGATTGACTAGTTATTGATTGCTTTGTGACCTTTATTTTCATTTTTAGCAATTTATTTATCAAATGACACGTAACTCAGTTAATATGCTTTGACTGAATACTTTGTACCTAGCTTTAGGTTTTCATTATTTATTCAAAAGCTCAAATGGTCAGTGATTGTCTTTTGAAGTCTATTCTGTAGAGATTTCGGAGGCCGTCCAGTGAGTATAATCATTAAAATACCAACTTATTTATCCCAATATTCAGATCAGCAATTTTAGATACATCATAACATTTCATATGAATGTCTTGCAATGGATAAACATGAAAGTTCAACATCTGCCCATACCAATCCGTTCGACTTTATTTGTTTTTACAAGCACCTGGTACATGTTCGACCATCCTAATTTCAATTTATCTATACTCCATCTTTAAACATAAAATTTTAATTACTTAATATGTTCATCTTATGAAGAAGGTTCCTTCAGGCGTTTTGGTGCTAGGAGTCGCTTAATTAACTATTTCACATATAAATAATTACTTTCAATAGTTATGTTTCGTAAATAACAGAGATTTAAATGCAGTATTATTTTATTCAACAAAATTTGGCTGTTGATGAACTAGCTGTCAGTGAATTGGGATATACCATCATTATTGCGCATTATTTTACCTCTAACCTCCAAATCTATATTATGGTACAGATAACTATTCGCATTTGGTACTAGCCTTATAAGGGTAGGAGTATATTAGTTATACTGACTATAGTTTATAATTCTTTGTACAGAAAAATATAAATACGATTTTTAATTGTATATTGTTTAATTTTTGACTCCTATGCTAAACACATTATTGTACATTTCTAGGTTATAGTAAGAGGTTTTAGCTCATTGTGTATGCTTAAGTTGACTATTACATTCGAAAATCTTAACATTACAATTTCAAAAAGTCCTCAGCCTTTTTTAATCGTAATCAGAAATTATTTCCTAAGAAACCATTCAGGGTAAGTGATATCTAATTCGTGTTTGTTTTTTAAGCTGTACAGTATAATAGATATTGCTCGGAAAAAGGCTAAATGTTTAGGTTGGATGTTATCTCAGTCTTGTAGTATTAATAAAAGTTTAAAAAATTCCTAATTTGCCCGATTATTGGTCGAACTTGCCAGCTTCATCCTGTCATAAAATACCCATCTAAACACTGTTAAAATATTGGTTTAATTTCAAAAGAAATCCAACGTAGCTAAGAAACATAAGGTAGAATATATTGATTTAAAATTTCCTAATTTGGTGGTTTCCAAAAAGTTTAGCAGTAAATTTTATGGTAGATAAGTCTAGTAAACGTTTTAGCAGTTTGCATGAGTTCAAATAGTCAATGGCTACCTCTCATGATTAATAATGTATTGGTAACTGACTTTTTGTTTATTGGCGAATATACATACCTCCATCTTGTTTGCTAAGTATAGGATGTTTTGGACAATCATGAACAGAATAAATATCATTGTTTGGAACTGGTATATTGGACCGTCGAGGTCCTTGATGAATGGGACATTGGGTTGGTGACTGAGCCAGTTTTCTAGGAAGAAAAAAGAGTTGACAGATAAAACCACTAACGAAATCCATTGTTGCATGTTGAGAATATTGAACAGTTTGTTCAACCTGTATATTTACTACGTTTTTGATGCATGAAATGGAAAGTCGAAGGATTTACCTGTTTGATGCTTTTGGATTTGCTACCTAGCCAAACTTTTTGGCAAACACGTGCGGTTGTTATTCGCAGTGTTATGCTCTCATTAATAGTTACAATGCATTTGCTAATATACTGTTTAGTAGTTAAAATAAATACTTGCAAAGAAGATTCTTTGCAAAAATTTGGTGTATAATGGTTCCCCAAATAATATTGTAAAATTCAAACTCTAAAGTATTTGGTAAACAGAAAAAATATGAATATTTCAATAAAGAGAACATATTTCAGTGTACAAATATAAATAGATATATACTAGTAAGTTTGTAAACAGCATAGCTTATTCTAATAACTGTCAGAAAGGTACTGTTCTTCAGTGGATACCATCAGTCTCCAACAAAACACTGACAAAGTGCAGATAGCCAACATCATTATTTATTCTTAATTTGAGATACGAAGGCTAGCTATGAGTAAAAATATTCTTTTAGGCTTTATTTTTTACTGCTTTTTCATAAGCTCAATCTGGTTAGTGAAATGACCTTTATCGCAAAAAGAAATGGATCTTATTTATCAATATCTAAAAAGCTATACTGGATCGGTAAGTATGCGGCTAATCATTTGATTTAGCGCTAATATTTGTTTACAACACGTAAATTTTATGCTTCATTCTAGTCTGAAGATAACTTACTTCAGACAGCTAATCGCGGAAAACTTAGTAGAATTCTACATCCGTTTTCTACTTGTGTTGAAATTATCGGTAGTACAGATCTTCATTACCTAAAAGATTCAGACCCAAGAATTCCATGTTCGGCTATTAGCAAGATACATTTAAATTAGTGAGTGAGGTTTCTAGCGATTCACATTTTGGATAGCACTTAAATATAAGTTCGTCATCATTCACAGTCATCAGTAATCAATGTAGAGATCGCAACGCCCGTGAATAGAACTAAACATGAAATGAATAATCTCACGTTGTTAAATTTCATGAACAAATTTCTAAGTTATAAGTTAATGTCCTCTTTAAGTTGTATAGTTAGATGGCTTAAAAAGGATGAAATTATTTACGAAGATTAGTTTATACCAGCTGCGTGAATGACGATTTCAAAATCTGATTTGTGGTCTATCTCATGATCGGTGTAAAACTTCTACTTTACAAAGTCTTTACTTTCATCGTCCTGGTATAACTTGATTATCCCTTAGGCATAACCTTGATAGAGTTTGGAAAACTAAATTTTTCGTTTTCAAGGGAGAAATTTAAAGCGATTTATAATAAGACAACCAAGATAGATTTCTTAGGTCAATTAACAACACATTTTTGTTTTTATAAAACCAATTAAAATTCCATTATTTAAACATTTTGAATAGAGAAAATTAAAATGATGCACCTGATCAGCAGTGGAGTTTGATACCATTTTTAAGTGTTGAATATTAACTAGCTTCTCGAACTCCATCTTGTAAAGCCATCCGATTTTATTATTCTAAACCTGAAGGAAGTGATGTTACGACTTGATGTAATGTACTTATATGTTGAGTTAGGCTTTACGATATGATTTTTGCTTTCTGCTTAATATCCTTGAGATAAAATTTCAAACAAGTGTACACAGCTTATGCTCTGGTACGGTCTAGCGTAGGGAAAGTTCGCTCTCACTCTCGAAATGTTCTCACATGGCCACTTGAATGCAACCACTGCCAGAGAAGTCCTACTCACTATCTTCTTGCATCAGGGGTATTGTTTACGAAATTGAGAGGACGAAAAGCGAATATCCGGCGCTTTAACCGGGGTAGTGGACACGGGGAATTTACCTAGGGTAGTTGAAAAACCCTGATTTCAAATCAGTGGTGCACATAGGCTCCAGTATCCTAAAGGAACAAATGGTGTATGAACCAATTATTGGTCACCGGCTACCATGGGACTGCATCTCCTGACATTGCTCCACTGCCTTGTAGATTGACCTTTTGATCAAAGGCTCCGGGTGTAACCCTCTAAGAGAACCACCTGCTTTGGTTTGACTACCCGGGCAGTATCGCAGCCGTAGCACAAATCAATGATAACTGCTACTGGCCTCATTGTTATTGTGTGGCGTATATATATTTGGTGCCGCCTTGTACCAATATTTATGCATTAAAATAAATAAATCATGGTTTATTCATGATATACAGAAATATGTATATATAATTTAGCTGAACTAGTTTTTAAATTACTTTTTTACATTTGCTAACTCTCGACTTAGTTCTTCTTGTTCTCTATTCATACGTTCTCTTTCTTCACGTAATACTGACTGAGATCTGGCTAAGATAAGATTCTGTGATCTGAAGTTCATTAGAATAAATGCATAATAGTGAATGAAATAATTAAATATTATCAAAACTATTTATAATGAACTACAGTGACATCGATTTTGTTATCAATATTTAATTAGTAATTATCACTGAAGTATATATATGATGATATAATGCCAATATTTATTTGATAAGATCAATAGATTATTTATATTTTTGTTATATTTGGTCGTCGCAATCGTTATATCTGGTAGTCGCTGATTCTTGTACCGGAAAAACACTGATCACTTATACTCGGAAAGAGGGACCTCTGCAATTCCCACGACGCAAAAGTAAGAACACAAAGACTAGTATAAGTGAAGATTTATTAGCCCCAAAACACTATGACGACGATAATGATGATGATGATGATGATGATGATGATGATGATGATGATAATTTAGAAGAAAATACACTCATTCATATATTGATAGCACACCTATTTGATTTATAATTAAGATGAAATCACATATATGAAAAATACTCAGAGTTATAACAAATCACATACTGAGCATAGTTCATGTCAATGGAATGCAAGAATATCGTATATTATACAGAATAAAATATCATACGAGAAAAGAAAAGAAATACTACATTGAGTAATCATTACATTGAATCAAAACGGGAGTAATCTTGAACAAACTCATAATAAGTAAATCAATCGAAACTTGGCTTTTCTTTCCATCATATCAATTTTTGAATGTTTCATAAAAAATATTTCTAATAAATTCACACTTCATTTTATTCTTTCCAAATATTGCTTATGGTGATTATATAATTTAAAATTTGAGTATTTCTCTATCAAACTTGAAATGCTAACTTATCGGATATAACTTACGATATAATAGGAAGTGAATTATCAGTCAACTCAGATAAAATAATTATTAATCAGTTTGGTTCAGTACAAAGTACTTTAAATAGTGTACAGTTAATAAGGTATCATTAACATTCGTTCAGTTATTAAGTTGCTTTGTAATTATTTTAATTATTTTATTTTAACACATAGATATCTGTACAAGAAGGCACCAAATACACATGCGCCACACAAATCTCATTTAATTTGTGTGAGGGCTATGATACTGCCCGGGTGCCCAGACCGAAGCAGATGGTTTTCTTAGGGGGCCACACCCCGAGCCTTCGACCTGAATGTCTGACCCACAAGGAAGTGGGGCATCGTGAGGAGATTCAGTCTCATGGTAGCCGGTGACCAACGATTGGTTCATACGCCATTTGTTCCCGCAGGATACTGGAGCCCATGTGCACCATTGGTTTGGGATCCGGTTATAGCGCCGGACATTCGCTTTTCGTCCTCTCATTTTCGTAAACAACAGTAATGCCACGAGAAGGCAGTGAGTAGGACTTCCCTGTCAGAGGCTATATACGCGTGGCCATGTGAGAGCTTTTAGAGAGGGAGAGCGGACTCTCCCCACTCTCGGCCATACCAGGGCATTTGGGGGCTATATTTGGTGTAGTATAATTTCAGACTACTAGTTTGATATCTATTGTTATTTATACGTATGTTGTTGTTCTTATTTCGAATAAATTCTTCCAATATATACGTAGATTTCACTATGAGAAACGTTGATTAGAATCGTTTTAGCTCCCAATATTCTGCAATATTGGTATATGAGCAACATAAAATAGCCCACAGTTGTTTACTGTACTAACTGTGTATGAATAAGTAACATTCTTCATTTGAGATCTAGTAAAACTGAATGTTTTATACGATGTACAAAAATGTCCACCATGGAAAATGAAAATAATCTGTAAAAATCAAATATGACAAACGATGGATAACTCCGCATACATTAAAAAAAATTCTGTGATACAGAATCTAAAGCGTTTGTTTCATCATTAAAGATGACTTAATTTTGGAGTAAAATTTATTTATACGTTTCATTTCATTATCATTACCAACTGAACTTATATTGGCAAAGGATTAACGCGAAAGTTACTTGTATTTAAGTTATTAAGAATCTTAACAGTATTACAAGTGTTAAAGTGTATTACTGAAATAAGATCAAAAATTGATTTGTTTTCTCATTTAAAATGATCTAAATTGTTATTGTCTTATTTAATGATGACCAGTTAAATCGAAAAAAAGCTATCACGTCATCGTATAGGTAAACTCAATGCTTTTATAGCTGACAAATGTTCATGGCCAATTCTGTACATTCTTATTTGCTTTACGATATAGCAGACAACTAGTAAGCTTGGTAAAATATTTTGTGTATAAGTATGTAACTTTGTTAAATAAAATGGTTCAATCCTTGCTGATAAGTTATTTCATCTATTGACATCCGTTCATTGGAGCATTGTAACAATGATTCAATTTGTTGATAGTAGTCAATTGATCAAACTATTCATATCAATTCAAGAGATAAATAAGTCAACACAATTCATACAATATTTTCCTTTTTAAATAAACACATTAGATAAGCTCAGTATAGATTTACCTTCAGTCTATAGTTCCAGTTATACATATAGAAATAATACTCTACTCTTTAAAATACCTCACGTTATTCGCAAATATAAATAGGAATGGGGATTTGTAGAGATTTAGTCCTAGTATAGAGCTTTTCAGCCGTCCAGTGCTTCCGGTTCTTCAGTTGTGGTCTAGCTTAGATCGACTCATGAATTCAACAGTTAAGACTAACACAATCATGTGCTTTCTGTTGACTAGCATTAGGATGGATTTACTGAAATCGTAGTGAGAAGCTGTGATTAGTGGAGTCCAATCCGTGCCTCGTGAAGGCAGTTATACACTTGAAACAATAGATGAAAGGCCGCGCAAGATCATCGGTCGATTGAAATCGGACATTAATACCGCTAGATGCCGGCTCTGTGGTGTAGAGATTAAGTGTTTGCGCACGAGTCCAAAAGTTCTGGGTCCAGGTCACGCATGCGGAACGTGGTTGTGAGCTACTGAGGAATCTTTTACTAGGACAAAACAGCCGTTCAGTACTTTCAGGTTTTCAATGGTGGTCTAGCTTAGACTGACTCATGAATTCAATTATTAAAATACAAATAAGCTTAAGAACAATTATTTCGATTCATTTAAAAAGCCTTTCATTATATTCATCCGATAAAAACTTTTAAAGATCGTATTAATAATTTACAGCCTTTATAATATACAAATACTCATTGACTATCTGGACTAAAAGATAAAGATAAAGATGTTTCAACTTAAGCTTATTTCATAATATTCACTTTATCAAAGAGATACCTTTTAAGTTCATCTACTTGTTGTTTCAATTTATTGTTCTGTTGTTGCATTAACTCTTGGTCTTGATACAACGCTTGCTGAGATTGATTAAGAGTGTAATTATGAGATCTTGGAATGAGAAAATAAAAAAAGAGTAAACTATCTATGATATTCAAAAAGGAAAACACTTAGTTTAATCCATTTAGACAATTATAAAGTTTTTGATTTAATGATACAACAATTAATTTTATAACTTCAATGAACTAAAATTAATCAACGATCTGTTTTCATCTGGTGAGCAGACAGTTGGAAAGAAAACAACAATAACTGATCCGTTTCATTAAGATAGTAAGACAGAATACATATTAAATAAATTGATAGCAAATATTTTGCCGCCATTAAGTTAATTCAAAAAATGAACAAACATTTCATTGGTCTTGTTAATAAATAAATATTCAAAAATTGTGATAATCATGAAAATCTTACTTTACGGTTATATGTACATTTAAAGTTAATAAAAACTTCATAATTATACTTCAAAACTTTTACCTAATGATTTGTACACTGAAGAGCTTCATTAAAAAATTAAAATATTCTGTATGAATATTTAATTGTTAGATGATTTAATAAATATTACAACTTTCCTATATGAAATAGATGAAATTTTGTCTGGCAATGTAATCGAAGATATGTGTTTCGTTCTATTCTAGATTCATCAGTTGGATGTACTTGCAACTCAGTGTAGATATTCACTCTAGGATTTGAACTTAGTACCGTCAGCTTTAAGTACTAACGGATTATCAATTTATTTATGAAGTATAAATATCTATTCACTAGTGCATCGGATATAAATTTTGGTTTTTATGGTTTGAACTGATTGAATTCACTCAAAGTATCAACAACGGAATAATCCAAACGAATATGTTCCTGAGAATAGTTGTTCAAGTAAATTTAACTTATATTGAAAAAAAGCTTAATAACAAGGTAACCGTCCTCGTGAATCACAAGAGATATTTTTTACCTATTTCTATTACACAAGACAAACATTTTTAGAAAGATTATTAATAAAAAAGGTCGAATGCTAATTCTGACGAAATCTAGTTTATCATTAGTATAGTCACGTTGAACACACCAGACACTTAGCTTATCTTATTATCCATAACTGACTGAACATCTATAAATGTTCAAATAGATTTACTAGTCAATGTACAATTGTTAATAGTAGTAATTAGCAGGATGAATCGAATAATCCAGTAATATGTGATAGTCAACGCTTAAACATTCAAATAGATTTCATCAATATTGTCACTTTCACTTAACAGAATTAGAAACAACAGTAAACAATCGAATATATAAACAAATACTTTGTAGTATCTCATTTTTGAAAACAGTACTGATTAGCTGCTTCAAAACAGTTCATTATTAGATATTTATTTACATATATGAGATAAGAGATATTGGATACGTTTACCTAATAGATCATATGATAAGTAAAGTTTAACATATTTTCCACCTTTTTAAGTATCAAAAAAAACTATTAGGATATGAATACATCACCCTACAAAATACATCTTTATAAAATAAATATCTCTTTTATCATAGCACAGCTTCTTGGATAATAATGTTCATACAGAGCAGTTTCTTAACTTGGTGTATAGATTCAGTGAACGAAAAGTCTTTTATCTTAGTTATAAGAAATAAAATAAACATTCATGATGTTTTTTCCAATGGATTTATTAAAATCACTAACTAAACTATAGTAAAAATGAAATGATAAATGTGAAACATCAATAACTTACTTTAGAATTTCATTTTCTGCTCTATATTGATCCAAAAGGGCGTTTAATTTTGCATGCCATCTGAATGTCGATTCATTGACTTTTTCATCCGAACCTTCAATATATTGTTTTTCACGGTCTGTAACAAGATTTGTAATCTTGAACGAATGACAATATATATCATTATAAATTGACTAGTAGATAACGTCCATTCTATTAAGTTTAGTTACAAATTCTTTCAAGTTGGATAGCAACAATTTCATAAAGATAATGAATATGTTTGTAAACAATGTTAATGGAAATGATCCAAGTCAGGGGAACTAAGAGATATCTATAGTTTGTTTGTTATCTATAGACTGTAAAACTAAAAGTTTTCATAGCGAAAATTTTAAACCAACTACAATTAGGAATTATAACACCAGTACATTAAATAAGACAAAGTGTAGGAAATAAATATGATAGAAAATATTTTTCATAGAACTCTTAAACGGATATAATGCATTGCAAAATAAATGTTCTTTTTTGAATCATATTTTTGAAGTCTAATAAACTTCATTCATTTAGTCACCTAAAATAAAACTAAGTATCACTCTTTAATGAGAGTAAAGGATATCTGTGCCCCAGCTTATTGTCACGTTGTATTTCGATTAGCCTAAAGTAATTCCGAATTCCGAACGATTGAGAGACTTTTAATTACAGAAGATTTATACAAACTACATTGATCGAATAACTGATAAACTACAACACGTTGACATAAGTAACCCACAAGCTAATAAGTGAGTGATGAAACTTTCAAGAACGTTTTCATATTGTCAACGGAAGTCTTGCCAGGAAAATGTCTTGATAAAACCTTGGGAGAATAATTGCATTTGAGTTTATCCAGTTACATACCGACTAATTTAGTGATTAGTATTTTCAGGATGGAAATTTGTGGAGATTGTAGCTATTTAAACCGTTGGATTTGTTATCCGATTCAAGCTAGACCACCATTGAAAACCTGAAAGCACTGAACTACCGTTTCGTCCTAGTGTGTGGCTCTTCGGCCGAGTGCATCCACAATCCCTGACGCGAGACTTGGATCCTAGGTTTTCAACAGGGGCCTAGTTTAAACTGACTCATGAATTCAACTGTTAATTTTATTATTTTAAAAGTTGATCAAACTAAATAAATGTTATCTGAATGCGGAATTGTATGTCAGGTTATATGTCTGGTTTTTACTGTCCAATAGATGCACAGTATCTAAACATTTTCGGGAAGTCTTCCGTTCATTTGGTGAGCGAATATTGTATAAAAGTGTAATTCTTACTGAAAAATTTATTTTAAATATCTGAAATTATACATATCTGTTTTCTGCGAAAATGCTAGTTTAGCTCATCCCACGCAGCACACAAATATGGTGTCAAATATTCACAAAAGCCGCCCATTCAACGAACAGAAAATCCCGAACACCGCTGGCTTATTTAATATTTAAAATTGAATGGTCATCTCACATAAAATTCACAAAGAATTAATAGAATTGAAATTGAGAGAACATGCTTGTAACTCACTATTAAATGACTACAATATTAGCAAAAATTAATCTGTGTTATCAAGTTACTCTCTAATTAATAAAAAAATATTCATAGTTACATACTTACGTTATTGTAGATAACAGTTTAAATCTATTGACTGGAGAACAATGATTTTGACAGAACATAACAAAACTACTTTTATCAAAATTTATATTTCGTCAACTCTATTACCATTTCACTTATATCAACCAGAAGTCCATATAAAGTCTGCAAATTCTAGTTCATTTGGTTATAAAATTTATATTTGTAACCAACTATATCAGTCAGTTTCATTATAGCATATTCAGTTATAATTGTCTAACAAAAGATCATTAACTGATCAAAACCTGCTTAATCGATATTCAAAGTCGTTACTTTGTTTCAGAAATATATGAAATTAATCAATTTTAAGGGATTCCAGTTAATAATCAAATTGTGTCACAATAAACATTTATATGAAATGAATTATACACCCCCCCCAAAATAATAATTCTATTCAAATAGTTAAAATTATAGAGAACACACTTTTATCAACCCAATTTTTGTATTCTTCTAACTGTGTACGTAAATTTTTATTCTCTTCCTTCAATTGATTTATTTGTTCACGTAATTCATCTAAAATCTAGACAAGAGTAATTTTATGTATATATTTTTCACAAGAAAAATTAATTCAACACAATTCTTAAAAGAAATTATTTATAATATTAAGAGGTTAGACTGTAATTTATGAACGACCTTTGAGTGACTCTTAAGTGACTTTGAGAATGTCCACCTACTCACTAGGACAAAATGAGGGTTATAAATCATTGTGAGGAATTAGAATTATGATTTACAGTGGATAGTTAGTGTTAGGAATTAAATTTAGCGTTTTTATCACGTACTGACATCAGCTGAAATGCCAAAACGCTATTTAGTCAAGTGTATGAATCAATTTCATTATCTTATATTTGATTGGATCGTCCACAAATTATAGTTCCATCGTGTTTGATGAGTTAAGCGTTGATGCTAATCATAAAATGATTATGTTATTGGATAATAAGTCAAAATATTTAGCTATATTTTGATATATCTTTTTTATAAAATAAAAATAAAGCTCCAATCGAACTCATATACCATTAAATTTTTTATCACATTCGATTATAGCTGATCATTTTACAGTTAAAATATATTCCTAAGACTAAAAGTACTTGTCATCGTTTAGAGTAATAGTGAGAAAATAATGTTGTTATTCAATCAATTTCAATGCAGATACAATCATGTATGTAAGTTAGTTGGGAGTGTATCTTTATTGATGTGCATAAATGTAGTCTATGAAGATTATTTGTTACTTCGAATAGTGATAACTGTAGCAAATTCAGAAGTTTTAATGGACCACTTGTACAATACATGAAAATACTTTTAATTCTAAAATCTATACGGTATTGCAAAATATATCTAGCTTTATAGTAAAACACGCACCGCAGAAATCGAATTTATTTAAGTGACCTAGGATGGAAATGAACGCAGGAAAAATAACATCAAATGTCACAGTTTTACATACAAAACCCTTCCAGTCTGAACATCCTGAAGTGTAATCCTGAAGGCTTCAAATCGTCACTACCATTTTTTTTATTAGGTACAAACGACCGTAACTATTGTAAACCTTTATTTCTTTCATGTAAAAACTGTTTATGAGGATTCAAATAGAGGAATAAATCATTAATTTTATTATAGACCTACACGGTAAAGATTGGTTATTTGCTTTTTATAACTTTTTGAATTTTTTACAAATAATTCGTTTTGTACCACTGGTGTAGCCTGTAAATGCAATAAATAAATAAATTTAACAGAAATATAAAAAATAAAAAAACACTTGTCCTGTTCCACTTCAGTCACTTACATTATAGAACCTAGAACACATATGGATCGCTTCTAATTACCACACTATATCAGCACACAGAGATTTCGGATTGGTGTAAGCTTTAAAAGCATCAGAGTTCGTAGAAAATTTTAGGCGTAAAAGATATGATTCAAGAAGAAAACATAGATTCCTGGATTTTAAAATATTTTGAAAAAATTAAAAAACTTAGGATTTAAGGGAAGATAAAGAGGTAATGACCATGCTCCATTAACAATAAATCTGCGGCATTTTACTATATGAAACAGAACGAGTGCATTAGTTAAAAATTACGGTCAAATTATTATACATTACCGAGCCAATCATTACTGATAAATTCTCGCTTGGTTGGTAAACTCAACGGAGTAATCATGAGCATAAAAATTTCACATTCTGGTGTTGTTCCCAATTTAGCAATATAGTATACTTTCAACGAATTTCATTTTAGAAGAAAATATCTAACCAACTTATCCTAATGCTTATTTACTTGGAAAATCTTATATTCCAATTTGATGCCTAAATTTTATGCAAGAAGGTTAATCTTAGATAAATCTCCATTGATTTGTTATTCTAGAAGATTGTAAAATCAAACTATCAACGCTGTTTTGTTTATATCATCATTATTTTTGTGTTATTGAATTTGTGTTATTGGATATTTGAAATCAATTTCATATTTATCAAAATATTTGTAACAGACAAAAAGAACGTTAATGAGTTTTTATGTTGACATTTGAAATGAAACGGTTCCGTTAAACAATAAAATTACTTTCTAGCGCAAATATAAATGAAAGTAAATACAGCTGATCATAAAAACGAAATTGACTAGCGAGAAAACAACTTATTTTTACCAATATTTTATAATCTATTTACTTCAGTTCATTATGATCCATCCATTTTCGATTTTATTGGAATTAGTATCTAAGTAGACTTGAGAAATGTAACGTTAGCTTTATTCGAGTTTAGTATATATATAACTGTCTATTACCCTCAGGTTTTCACTAGTTTTTTAAGTGATTTGACTGTTTGACGTAAATGATCATCGAACTTAACTAGTCTTCTCAAACCTCGTAAATCAACAATGTAATTTAGTTATTTTTAGATAACTCATGTTATACTACTTTTGTAATTGACTAAAAGAAACTATATTCAACTGATAGATTGATTACACGCACTTTTTTTACTTTTATCATGTTTCACTCAGACAAAGGTACTCAGAACAGTATAATATAAGGACTTGACAGGATTTCCAACTTAGATCACTTAAGCAAATAAACTCTAGTCATCATGAAATAAACATGACTTCAACTTGTAAATTTCAAATTCAATAAATTGAGTTAGAGTCAGTTATTAATATAAATGTGAAGGGATTTTGTGGAGACTGTAGTAATTTCAATAGTTGAAATCATAGGTCAAATGAAGCTAGACAACCATGGAAAACCTGGAAGTACTGGAAGGCCGTTTCATCTTATTGTGGGACTCCTCAGAAGTGCGCATCCACGACCCCGCCTCGCGGGATTCCAACCCAGGATCCATCAGTCTTACACGCGAGCGCTTAACTACTAGACCACTGAGCCGGCACTCAACGGTGTTAATGTCTAACTTCAACTAATCCACGAGGTTGAGCGACACATCCTTCATTGTCATCATTGAGTTACTATCTCACAACAAATCCGGTTGAACTGCACTAGTCACTGCTTCTCACTAGAACTCCAGAATATACCTCTGGAAGCCAGTCACTAGTGAGCATATGTTGGTCTAGCTTCAATTGACTCATAATTTCAACTATTAATATCAATCTGTTAACTTAGTTATAAATAAACATATTTAAAGAAATTATATTTCGTTAGTTATTCTAAAAATAAAAATTCTTTTGAAATTTCACTTTTCTAAACAGATTAGTCAGAACAGTTTGTATCGAAGAGATGAAGTTATTTTTCTTTCCAGATTACTTTTGATCATATATCGAATGATAAGTACAAAGTAAAACAAAAAGCGAAAAACTCAGATATTCATTTATCAATAACCTTAGACTTATTTAAGTACTATAACTAATTGTTAGGGTCAATTAAAACTCAGTAGGTATCAATAAATTACTAGAATACTTTGTTAACTTCTTAATATTTATCAGTTCATAAGATATTGATGTATCAAAAAATCAAAAATAAATATCATTATATAACTTACTGTAATAGTAAATTGTGTATTACCAATTAAATCATTGATTATTTGTGTTAAATTATGATCAACATATGGAGGGTTTATAGGATAATGACTTCTTCTAGTTTCATCAAGTATGAAACGTTCTGAAAGTAGAAAATTAGTAGAATAGATATGAAAATAATTCCATTAAAATGTATTGAGAAATTATTTCTCAAGTCATAATGATTTCAACTGTAGTGAAGTTAAATGAAAACTTTATGTATTGATATAAGTTAAAGTATAGTTATTAAAGTAAAAATCTTCCAAGCATATTGAATACTTCTAATTGATATCCCATCTATAAATAAGTATTATTGTTTTTACACTTTAGATAGATGGAAGTATTATTTTGTGGTCTAGTGGTTTAGTAGTTAAGCGCACGCTTGTGTGACGAACAGGTCCTGGGTTCGAATCCCGTGGGGTGGAGTCTTGGATGCGCACTGCTGAGGAGTCATACAATAAGACGAAACGGCCTTCCAGTGCTTCCAGGTTTTCCATGGTTGTCTAGCTTCAATTGACTCATAATCTTAACTATTGAAATAAATTCAAACTGAAACAATATTCAATTTAATTATATTTTAGAAATAAGTGTATGATAAATAACAGTACTGAGTTATCTTTCGTGATATTTATATTTACTAAGCCATCAATCATTAAAAATCACCATGTTCTTTTTCTTAGAAATATTTTCGTAAGTTTAATTACATTGTGGACTGTACAAAAGAATTTATACTTTTTTATGAAGTAAAACAATCCAAAAACGCAACAACTCTTTTTTCACAGTTGAATTCACGATTCTATATAAGCTAGACTACCGTTGAACACCTGGAAACACTGCGTGGTCAGTTCGTCCTAGTATGGTACTCTTCAATAGTGCGCATCCACGATCCCTTACACGGGACTCGGAAGCGAACGCTTAACCTGCAGATCACTGAGCTGGCATCTAACGGTGCCCATTCGAATCTTTTCTGTTACAACACTATTGACTGTGTCAATCAGCGACTTCATTTTGAATTCTAATAAAAGTATCTATTCACTTAGAACAACAGGCATTGTTTAAAATCATTAACCATATACCAAAAATTAAGTTCATAGATGCCTAACGGTTGTGTCTAACCACCTAAGACTTCTGGTAGACTTGCAAATAATATACGAGTATTTTTCAGGTATAATTTATATTGGGAAACCTTTCATCAGGAACATACTAGTTTTTCTTTATCAAGTCATTGTAACATTTATTATCATATAAAGAATTGTACTATCACAGAGCTAAGAAAAATAATTACATCATAGAACAGCAAAATTCTAATTATACATACTAACTCATCTTGAATGATTTTAAATTATATTAGCCTAAGATTTTTCAACGCTTTCAGGATTCAGGATTGATTGCTTCGCGCTTACCAAGAATTACATGCTTCTAGTGTGACAATTCAATTCATACGCTTTCATTAAGGATAAAAAAAACACTAGATATGTAGTAAAAATCAATTGTGTTGGATGTGAGGAAGATACCCATTGAAGATAATTTACGATGTTCACGCAACATTGCTTGCCGATTAAATTTAGGTGTGTATACCACTAGGTCCCGTTTTATTGGGCTAAGTGTTAAACTTTCGCGCGTAAGACTGAAGGTCCTGATTTGGATTCATGATTGTACGTTTATCGATATGCACTTCTGAAAAGTCTCATGCTATGGAGAAACTTAGATCGATTCATGATTTCAACGAAGTTCAACAACCTTCGCAACCACATGCTGGTATATATTTTGTTAGTCAGTCAGTCAGTCAGTAACAACGTGGAACTTCGTACGTACGTACATCAGTTCGAGTTGCCATACCACATTAGTACAGAGATTCAGTTATCGATTCAAATCCCATTGTGGTAGAGGTACTGAAAGTATAAGTAGTGACAGGAAACGTTAAGGTTTGATGATGTTATTAAAGGAGTATAGTCCAGTGGAATATATTTGGAAAGAAAATAAAGGACGTGGAGAATTCAGAAGATTAGAGTTGGGGAGAACACAGAGAGTGGATGCACCTGCGCCATTGCAAACGATTTTGAGCCATGTCATTCAAGGTCTCTAACCATCGGTTGCTGTCATCTCGCGGTCCCCAACCAGGTAGTCTACACCTACCAACATGACTCAGTCCACTTGTCAGTGACTTCATGGATTTGTGCCATGTTTTGGTCTGGCCGCCCCTAGCTTTCTTCCAACCTACTCCTACACCATAAAACATAGCACGTCGGGGCAGTCGGTGGTCGGGCATGCGCAACACATGTCCCAGCCATCTCAACTGATTAAGTTTCACTACTTCCTCAACTGATTTGCCATCCCTACCTAGTACCCGTTTCCTAACAACTGAGTTACTTACTCGGTGGTCCCAGGACATACGAGCGATGTTTCGAAGACACCTATGGTCAAATACTAGTAACCTACGAATATCCTCTACTCTTACTGGCCATGTTTCACTACTATAAAGTAGGACGGAACGAACTGCTGCGCAGTAAACACGTCCTTTTGTTGATAGACGGTTATCTCGCCTACGCCACAAATGACGCAAGTTGGCAAAAGCTAGTCGAGCCTTCTGTATCTGTGCTGGGATTTCGTCACACACCGAACCACAAGAGCTGATAAGACTTCCGAGATAAGGGAAGCGGTCGACACGTTCAACTACTTCACTCCCTATCACTAGTTCGGGTGTCGATGCAACCCAATCCTGAAGCAACATTTTGCATTTCGAGGGAGAAAATCGCATGCCGAACATGCTTGCATTGTTGCTTAGAGTGGTCAGCAGACTCTGCATTCTGTCAGCGTCTTCACTAAATAGTGGTCAGTACTAGAATATATATGCAATTAAAAGGCTATTCAACTATTGGGATTTTTTAATTTGCTATTAACTGATTATTAATAAATACCAAAATAAATATGTAGTATGTTTATTACAACACAATAATTACATTATCATAAAACAATGTTAAATCAAGAATACCTTGAGTATATTTTTTTAATCACTAGTAATTAATTTATACATACCTAAATCATAAGCAGCATCAAGAATTTGATCAGTGATTTGTACTTTACTCACCGGAATTTCACGATGGTTTCTCATGTTTAAAAGATCTGAATATATAGATGATTGTACATTGAAAAAAATAAAAAAATGAGAATCTTAAATACAAATAACTTTTTCAAAAGCAGACCAATTGTGAATTCACTTAAATGGCAGAAATCAAATCAGTTCTATCAAAACTAATCATCGTGATTAGGTCAGTTTATAATAAGTAAGTATAATGAACATTATCAAGATTATCAAAAGTATGGTTCTTCATGATAATAAACACGAAAGGAGAGTTTTGAAATTTGAAATGTTTACCAAAGAGATGTTTTTCATTGTCTCTATCATCGTTTAACAACCATATTTCTGAAAAGCAATGAAATCCATTATAGATTTTTACAGCACAAAATTTAAATAAAAGTTTGTCAGGGTTACGCTCAAATATATTTAGGATGTACTGTATAAGGAACAAAATAGATCCTAAAATAGGACAATATCGCGATTTTTCCGAAATAGGTTTTTAATAGGTGTGAGCTACTTCATAACAGATTAGATGTGTTAAATTTTCCAAAATATGATCATGGATGATATTGTGTATTTAATTAGTACTAGAAAAAGGGTAAGTTCCGTTAACAATGTTCGGCTTGATAATTTCGGATAAATTGAAGATTAGATAGATTGTTAATAATAGAAATTATATACGTATAATATTACTTCTATTATCAGAAAAATAGTATGTTTTTATGGTTTTCTCGGTGACTGAAATATTTCATAATTGACTGTCGCTAATTCGCTTGTTAACCCTGACTGTTTTTTATATGACAGTGAATAAAGCTGCAAAAGAAAGAAATATCAGACAACTAAGTAACACAATGAAGAAGCTGGCAGAGAAATATAGTAAGCCAGATAGACCGGTTAAAGACAAAGAAATCAAGCCAATCACTGAGATCCAAGAACAGAGGAACAAATGGCTAAAATACTTCGAGAAACTCTTCAATAGACCAGCTTCACTGAATCCAGAGAACATTGAAGCAGCACCTACTGAATGATGTTCAAAAATATCTTCAGTCACATAACTCGTTCCAATGTTTGGTAATTCACGAAATCACAGACTTCTTTTTTAAGAAATGTGCTGACCTTCTGTGTCATCCATTCACGAGCATCTTTAACGAATCCTTCCCAACTAATCTCCTGTGGAGAAGATAGAGATAGTCCTAATGCCTAAGAAATTATCTGGCAATAAGAATGTAAAGATTTTATCTTTTCTCGAAACAACGGAAAAACTAATGCTACTCTCACTTCAACCTGCCATAAAAGAGCACATTTTTCCCTGTCAGTTTGCTTACAAATGTAAAAGAAGCACCTTAGATACAGCCATTATTCTGCATAATAATATGTTTAGCTTAAAAAAGGATAAGAAGTATGTTCGGTTCGCTTTATTAGATTATACTTCTGTTTTTGATGTTATGCTAAGATAAATTTTATTCAATGAGTTAATCAGCGTCAACACCGACAGCTGAATAACCAACTGGATATGCTCCTACCTCACTGGAAGAGATGAGTACACTGTCTTTTCCCCTCTTTTCCCTTTTTTTTCTACATAACCTGCCATTATCCACAGAAAACACTTTTGTTAAATATGCTGACGATCTCACTGTATGTATGCTGATTTTCACCTCATGAAATGAGTGAGTTCTTGTTTCGTATTGAATGGTGGTCTGTTTTTAATTGTCTCACAATTAACCCGTCTTAATGTCAAAATGTTAACTAAAATATGGGGCATGAGCATCACCTAAACACCCCATTGGATTCCCAGGAAGCTTGTACTAATCGATATTCTTTGATAAACACAGTGTCGAAGGTTCATTAACTTGGCGTAACTTTTTCCTTTTATCCTTCTTGATTTCATGTTCTATTGTTATCGAAGAAAGTTCTTCGTCTGACTTACTACATAAAGGGGATACATGCTTTCGGGGTTACTCGACGTTTACTCTTGCAAGTTGTTAATTCTTACATATTACCTATTACTTTTTACTTTTCTCTATTATTCTTTCCTGGGCTTTAAAGAGAAGACTTTGCTGTATTACGCAGAGTGCTGAATGCAGTTAGTAGGGTATGTGGGAAATATTTTGGGGTTATTAATAATCTGGTTGTGGATAGACATCTAAAATCTTGCACACTCCTGACAGTTGTTATCTTATTACATAAGAATCATTCACTTCATTCATATCTTTCTTCTTGTATATCTTCTATTAGAACGGGACATCAATACATTAGAATTCCTGCATTTAATCAGATGTATAAAAGTTCCACAATACTTTATCTAGCAAATATACTATGTGATGAACAGGTTGTTACAACCGATCAAGTCAGCAACTTGTATTCTAAAACATGTTCCTAATTTTTTATAAAATGTACAGATTAAAATCTTCATAAAAACACTTCATTTGATTCCAGGTAGTTTATCTACTTTATTTATGTTGATGTGGTCGGTTTTATTCCCTTTCTTTTCTTAGTTTTTTTTTTGTGAAAAGACTTGTTAAATTACTCAATGCTGACGATTCTATATTGTTCCAAAAAATATAATACTAAATAAAGGTATTATTAATAGTAATAACATATAGTGTGTGGTCACACATACATAGGGAGGAACAATCGTAATCATAACATTAGGGTGAGTGAACATGTACCCAAATGGCTGCAAAAAACAAATACAATCAAGTGACCCAATAAGAGCAGAGGATAAACATCCATCATCCTCTATTGCTAAACATATAATTGAAACAGGGCACAAGATTGATCTAAACTCGGCTTTTGTGCTATTATATAAAAGTGTACTAGGGCGTATACTAAGGTTTATTGAAGCCTTAGCCATACGAAAATTCAAACCCCCTTTGTGTATTCAAAAACAGTTTGTTCTTACCTTAAACCTACCCTGGTAATATTGACTTATTATCCAGAGTGATTAGGTTTTGAACAGTGTTCAGATTATTATTATTATTATTATTATTATTGTTATTATCCTTATCTCCTCTTACCTCATTTCCAGTCTAGTTGACCTTTATTTTTATATATAAATGCTCTTAACAAGTATATGTGTGATTAGATTGTTCGAAATGTATTGCGCTAATATATCACATAGTTCTGATAATCTCCGTCTTCTTATTACATTATCGAAATATAGTTAATCGATTCATGTGTGACACAATGTATTTTAGTACTTATACAAAATATTGTATCTAATGTTGCATTAGGTTAAACTAACTTTCGCCTCTAAATTATTCAGAATTATATATTATACTATATCATCTCAAGAGTAAGCATTACTGAAGGTCCCACATTAGAACAAATCAAGTTCTCTAGGTCTCCTAGTATTTAGTCATTCTTAAATTAATATCATTTTGTAGTGTAAACAATCTTCCATTAATTGTTTCGTTTCGTTAAGTCATATAAACCCGTATCATGTGATTTGTGACATTTAGGAAAGATCGTAATTAAATAAACATATAAATACCCGCTTTAGGTTTATTTCTATTTACGACAAATAATAAATTCTGTCAAAATTGTGACTATTTCAATACTAAAGATTATGAAATTCAAGTAATAATCTTACCACAGTTGAAGCATCTGTCAGACTACCATTATTCTGATTTATTAATTATTATATAGTATTTATATCTAATATGTTTGTGTAGAAAGGAAGAACTTTTCTAATTTAAAGAAGAGTACATTTTAATATTTTATATATCCATATATCAATAGTTGAAATCATAAGTCAAATGAAGCTAGACAACCACGGAAAACCTGGGAGTACTGGACGGCCGTTTCATCTTATTGTGGGACTCCTCAGCAGTGCGCATCCACGACCCCGCCTCGCGGGATTCCAAGCCAGGACCTACCAGTCTCGCGCGCGAGCGCTTAACTACTAGACCACTGAGCCGGCCGGCTTTCAACGGTGTTAATGTCTAAGTTCGACTAATCCACGAAATTGCGCCACCGTACACCATTTTCTTCAGTGAGCTAATAGCTCATAACAGACTTGGTTGAACTTCACTGATAACGGCTTTTCACTAGAACTCTAGGAAATGCCTCTTGAAGTCAGTCCCTAACGAGCAGATGATTATTATCAATTGACTCATGATTTCAACTTTTGAAATGTTTGAAATCTTCACAAAACCCCTTCTGATATCTATATATATTTATATCTATCCCAAAACTTACCTTTAGGATTAAACGTATTTATTTTTCCACTTTGTACAAATATATCTGTGTATTTATCTTGTTCTTGATCTATTTAGAAATAATAAAGTATATAACAAAATGATAAAATTATTAAAATTAATCAAAAATACATAAGCGTAAAATTAGGAAACACTATAATATTATTTTGTGGATGTACTAAACATTGAAAGTATTTTTCTAATAAATTGTCTTTTAGATTTATGGTCAAAATATAATCATCATTGACTACTTTAACGGTTAATTTTTTTTTGAATGGAAATCATAGCTTTCTGTTGATGCTAGGTAATGTGAATAAAAAATTTAGTTCCAAGAGGTTAACAAAAGACTGAGGTCAAAAACACACAACAATCATTGTCACAGTTTGTCACAATTTGTTGATCTTTTCATTTACATTTATTCTTTACAAAAATAAATAACATGTCGTACAGCATGAAGTTTGTGATTTTTTTCCCTTAAAATGTGATGGGTTCAGAGTGGATTACACAACGTCATTGTGTGATATATAGTCTTCTATTGAATGGATCAGTCTGCGTTCTATCATTTAAAACTTAGTAATAAATCATTAAACACAAACTAATTAATTATTTTATTTTACTTATCTAATACTTAGACCAATTTCAAAATGAGGACGTAACCTCAATAATTTGACAGAATGATAATATGCTGATTAGTAGAATGTGCTTAAAGGAAATAGATTCCTTGAAATAATAATTGAACGCTATGATCTTTTGGTTTGAGTGCTTTTAAGGAGATGACAAACGGGAGTCAGTAAAATTGATATGTTATATCGCGAGTTATTCAATTCAGATTTTATATACAGTATAGTTTGGTCAAATGGCTTAAAATTTGAAACACTGTAATTATCATATAAATATTTAATAACAATCAACTTTTTTTAGAGGTTTGAATACTTTACTGTTATTTGTTGATCAATCCATTCTATATTTAAGCTTATAGTTAAAACTGTGATGAGATCGAATTTCAGATAAATGTTCGAAGTAATTTTTTTATTTTTAATTAGTGATACTAAATGAACTTACTCAAATGCGGATGAAATATAAATGGTCCAATTAATTTATTGGAATTTAACGTTAAATAAAATATACAACTATCCGATGTATTCCGATAAGTTAAAATATCTTTTATATCTGCATAATTATGTGAAGACATAATAGATCTCTTCTTCACATAATTCTGTTCGTTGATAACATAATTATGTCTACTCAGATTTCCACTGCTACCATCAATATCGTCAACATCTTCAATTTCATCGTCATAATCATACTCCTTTTCGTCATCATTATAATTAACTATATCTTCGTCACAATCAGTATTCCTTAAATGTTTACGCCTTGTTCGACGTCGATTTCGATTTTTAGAATTATAAGCGCGTTGTTGTTGTAAATATTTTGGAATAAACTTTTTCATATTTTTTCTTGGAGAATAATCATAATCAGTCGGAAATATTCTTTCATGAGGTGATTGAAACAATGTGAAAATGTTATCACTTTTATATTTTTTAATTTTACTAAAATGATTTATTTGTGGTTCATTAGTGTCAGTCAATTTCGGTACTAACATGTACGTATCAATTAAAACTATAAAGTATGAACAAATGCAAAATAAATATGACACGTTTCAAATAATATATCTTTGCTTATTTCTTCTATTTTATGAAAATCAAATCGTTCACATTCTTTCCTCTGTATAATTTAAAATAAATTAAGGTCATTTATATTGACAACTCGATTTTCATTGGTCAGTACAAAATCAACATTTGTTTGTTTATGAAAGGCCAAATGTGAAATTTAGTAGTTTTAAAGTTAACATAAATATTAGAGTATTGGAACGTTAAAAAGAAATATGGAAGAGAATAAAAGCAAATTGATAACAAAGCTAAATTGTTTCTATGCAAGAATTTATATTATTTGATCAAATGATAATAAATAACCTTAGTATTCAAATAAAATTGTAACATGATTATTCTCTGTTCGTTGTGTGCTCATTATGGAACTTCCAGTAGATTAGTAATCTAATTCTTATATTACTCAAAAGAAGTATTGAATATCTAATTATAAAAAATAAATGTTTTTTTATAACTTATGAAAGAGATGTTCTTTAAACCTCATTGTTGCCATAAAATCAATGAATTTGGTTTAAAGAACACTATGGAGAATATGACAGACTAAAATTTCGAAGATGATTTGTATGTGCAATTTAATAAACAGGGTAATATGGTATTTTTACAATTTATTTTCAGTCGATCAGAATCTGACAAATATAATTTTCTTTTTAGGGTGAAAATATATATTACAATTAATTTTAATTTAACAATAGAGCTAAGATCAAATATCATTTAACAACTATGTTAACTATGCCAACAACTATGTTAACAACTTCCTTCGCTCTATGACTCTTGAAAAATATACTACGTTTATACAACTACATCAAACCAAGTCTGTCAACAAACAGCATCATAAACGAACATATTTGTAGTTTGCACCATTGAATGACTGAGCCAACAGAGATACTAAATTTCCTATTGAATTCATTATGTGTTATTTTGAAAAAAGTTTATTTTGTAAGTGAATGAAATCATATGAAATAATGTGCGAAAAATGATACTCAGTAATCCGTTAACTCACATGTATCAATCATCTGGAAACCGACTGTGACCCCTTTCAGTTTATTAAATACATTTAAAATAAACCGAAACGACAACTCTATATGTTGTAAATACTAAATTAAAGTAGTGATTTGGAATCCCGATTCGTTTGCAGAAACATAAAGCATTGGTGTACATACAATTGATTGATCACTGGGTGACCAATGTCATGCGTGTCTAGTTCTTATTATTCGTGCAGATCGAATGCTATCGATCATGTTGCAATGTGGCCACCAGTCTAGATGACTCGACATTGCGGGCACTATTGTAAGATTAGATGGTAGTTGGAGGTAGTCGTCAGGAAACCCTGGACCCGTGTTTCGTGCTACTTGGCACTCGTCAGCAAGGTGTACATAATTTCACGCAAAAAAGAAATACAAGCATCTGAATGTAGTAGAATGAATACTTCGTTCGTTAGTTGGAATACGATATTTGATTGAGCACAAAAACAATACCTGCATTAAATTCACATGGTATTGTTTGTTTGAATCTTCCCATTGATGTTAAGGACAGCGATTGATCAGTCTATTAGTGGTATATGTGCATACGGTGCGTATGGCCTCGATATTTCTTTTTGAGTCGTTTAAGCTCTTATGAATGAAGATGCTTCAAGGACAAGGACAGAGTTTGGATGATTAAGATGATTTTTCGCAAGTAAGAGTTGGGTAACATCACTTTCTGCGTCATAGGATTGTTAACCTTATGTCCAACTCTCCTACTTTATCAGAGCTTGAGATCAGCAGAAACAGTGGAAGAGCTGTAGACAGAGTGGATAACTACTGTATATAATAGTTTACTCAATTACTTCTATATACATTCAGGAGCATTTGTACTCTAGTCTTTACTTAATTCGTTTGTCTTTGGTCATCGAGTATAAAAATCACGAAATAACAATAGAGTTGTAGTGACCTACTTTTGTCAACAGAACGCGATTGGTTCAATGAAAACAATTATTATTATAACCAATTGTACCAGTGACTGTTTTACTGTGCTCGTTTGTTTAACTGTGCAAATGACAGCCATTATACTCACTTACTCTCCCGTTGACTTTGAACTTGTACGAATTCGGTTACGCTCAGTAACCACGCTTGTACTCCTTTGGCACGATCTCGGTATTCTTTCGATACCACGAGATCGCCAACAAATACATCTCGACTACAGCCATCATCTGCCTTCTGATATTGGCCTACGGGGATCTTATTGGTTAATTGGCACGTAGTCTTCTTGTGGTGGTGTTCATAGTCAATCGCGACTCGACACCACGCTACAGAGTAAAGCCATTTCAATCACTGTTGATTTCAATTATTTCGCTCCCATTAATTTCGCTTGTGTTGAAATAATAAAATATACTAATACGGAGGTTCGCCACTTGTTTTTGTCCTTCAAAAAAATTCTTACTTGATAATAATTTATGTCAAGCTTTCTCCATGACAGCAATGTTTTTCTTTCCCGTTTTTTCAGCCCATTATCCCAAAGATTTCATGGCAACTCAAGACATTTTTTCAGATAACGAAGTTTAATCGTCGCTTACGGATGTAGCACGTCACTTAGTGATCAAGCTGGGTGATTTGATCGTGAAGCTTTTATTATCTTTCTGAACAGCATCATAAGCACGTGCTTTTAATAAAAGTGAGCCAAATTTCACTAATAACTTTCTCGGTTGATCTGGAATCTGTTCGGTTACCCATAATTATGTAGTGATTTTCTCACGTTACCAGGACTCTAGCCTTGTTTTTGAGGGTCCTTTTTCATATTAGCTGAGAGATTTAATCGATTTCGGTGTGTCACTTTATTAATGTTCGATCACAGCCTCGGGCTTTAAAAAGTTCTGTTTTTGTTTTCGCTATGCAGTATTTCAACGCTCTTCCAGTCAATGTAACGCACGAAATCGTTCATATGGACTGATATGACAGAAGCTCTATTAAGCTATTCGGCAGCTTACTGGTATTTATTTGGATGTGGACAAAGTGGATTTTTGCATTATACTGTGTGATGTTTGTCTCAGTCCTTGAAACTCAATTTAACATTGATGCTTATGGCGTTATATTCTTTTTGGTTTCGATAATAATATGTTGGGCCAAAAGCATTCTTGGTGATCTTAATAACCTTTTCTTGTTGTTAGAAAAGCTTTTTTTCATATTGACTATCAAACTGATCCCATCGGTTTTATTAGAATACCATGAAGTAAATGAACACGGTCAAGTATCTGAACCAAATCGCGTTTCGATACGCCATGCTGCTCATCTCTTAAATCAAGTCAGCTTAGATCAGTTGGATCTCGACGCACCGATCGTTCTCCTAATAGATCTTCCCACAATATGGTTCGCGGTTTTCAAACATAAAAGCTTAGTCCTAACGTGGTTTGCATTTCTAAAATTTTTTATGTGTTCTTACGCAACAAATGTACCATTTCTGATCTAAAGAACGTATTCTGAACTATACGTTCGGTAGATTACTTTTCGTTTCGAGTGTGACCCAACTTAATAATTACCTCAAATAACAGTTTGTTACATGAGGCATGCCAGTTTGCAGGCCACGCGCTTCGACCTCCAAACAACCAAGTCCTCAACCTGAACGCGCCCGTGAACCTGGGAAAACGATCACGGTTCGGAATGTTTCTCTCATAATTACGAACCTTAATGATGGCTCTGAACTTCCGTCTAGTTTGCAAGACAACCGTGAAAGGTTGCTCCGGGGAGAATTATTCAAGGAGCTTGAACTTCCTGAAATAGTGCCCTTGACGGTCACACGGCGCACTCGGGGAAAGAACTCTATGCATCAAATTTACCCGAGGCTACTCCGTGCAACTCTCACTAACGCTACCGACGTAGAGGATATCCTACCAGCTAGTCACTTACTGAATCTGATCGGAATGTAATAACACTGCATAACATACCGTATTCTGAGCGCAATCTCATCCGAAACATCCCTGAGTAATCTCGTGAGAAGACTTTTCTCTGAAGAAATATCATTGTGCAAGTTATGCCAGAAAACACGAACCCTGATCACACAGATCTGATATTAAGGAATAGAAATTCATCGTGCAATCCTTAGAGCTTTAAAACATAATGACTCAGCAAGTGATGAGAATAAATAATAAGGACGGGGATTCTAGACTCCAGACATTGGAGATAACTGCCCCATCCTCCCATATGGTGGCTGAAACTCTGGAAACATTCCGCACCAAATAATGCCAGAATCAAGCACAAAGGCATGTTGGAGCTGACTATTCCACTTGTGGACTGCCTTGATCATAAAAAACATGTAAAAGACAATGGCTATCAACTCGAAATATCTTGTATAGGTGGGCTACCTGTCCATTCACGTAAGGTTCACACAGACAAGCAGGAAGGAGAAGCTCACGCGTTTCAAATCGGAAGTATAAACTGCTTATACATGAACGCCGCAAGTTTACCGCATAAAATGGATGAGCTACGTGAACTCAGCAATCCTAATAATGCTCATATGATAGGAATATCTGAAACTTGGATATCTTCTCAGTGTACAGACCAGAAGCTAACAATACACGGGATGTCTTTGTTTCGCAGTGACAGAAAAACAGGAATCGGGGGTGGAGCAGCCTTATACACACGACCTTGCCTGGAGGTACATCAATTACACAACCAGGAGTTTATCAACCTTGATGAATCGTATGATACTCAGTAGGATAGCATACCTCCTCGAGGCGTCCGGTTGGAATCATTTACAGAAAGTCCACTGCTGACATCGAGTACGACACTCGTTACCTGAAATGATTATCCCGCTCTACGGGTCTGGGATCCACTTATACCACGGTCCTAGGGGACTTCAATCTTCCTAAAGTCAATTTTGCAAAACACATGTATATTAGGGATGAAACCTCTGCTACAGCTCGTTTCTTCAACCTCAGTGAAGTCGTAAACTCGTTGGAGAAACTGTCAGACGCCGTTGCGCTTAGACTGGGTGTTTACAAACGAACAATTCCTAGTTGACAACCTCTCAATCCTAACTCCGCTGAAAAAAAGCGATCAGTAAAATTGGGCTAATACATCCCACTAACAACAGGCCCTGGAATTTTAAACGGTTGGATGTGTCAGCTTTACAGAACATTTTACAGCAGGTTGCCTGTGAAGTTCACCCTCAACTTGATGAGGGTGCTCATTGACACTTCTTACTGCACACGATCTTATGTGCTATGAATCAGCCTGTTCTCCCGACGGTCCCCAAAATCTACAAGAAACCTGCGGTCATTAAGAACTGCACTCTTCTTTTACTAAACCACATAAGGCATCACTAGGTGGAATTTAAACAAATTGGCAACAACGGTGTATGCACGCAGTTCAGGCTTCAGTACCAGATAAAAAGCATCGATAAATTTGTATCCGATCAGAAAGGCTTATTCAATTATGAGGCCTCTCTTCGGCAAGCCGAAACTGGAGTTTCCAAATGCTAGGTCGTAATGGCCCGACCAATAACGACGGTGACACCGCTAACCTTCTGGCTAAACAATACTCTCGAACTTTTCAACTGACCAATATTGACTATATTGATCAAAGCTTTATCTGCGACTGCACAGAACTTTCCGAAGTGAACCCGAACACTGAAGTGGTGTACTGAAAACTGAAACATCTAAGAAAAACAGTTCTCCTGGTTCGGATATGGTTCATTCTGAAGGGAAGCAGCTTCAATCCTGGCAACACCGCTTAGTGTGATGTTCTCAGACCTGCTAAGAAGAAGCAAACTACTGGAAATTTGGAAGCTGACTCACATCACACAGATTTTCGAAGGTCGACGCAGTGAACCTCCATGTTACCGACTGGTGGTTCTTCTCTATATACCTTCAAAAATTATGGAGTCCCTGACATGCACGACTACTTATTGTCCTTAAATTTCTTTTCACCCCAAGAGCATGGTTCCATGAAATGTCATTCATGTATAACAAACCTGCCGACTGAGGCGGACAGATGGACAAACTTTTTTGATCACAAGGGGAAGGTTGGTGTCATTTACCTTGACTTATCAAAAGATTTTGATAGGGTCTACCAAATATATATTATCAATTAGCCCAAACGATTGGGTTTCACATCTCTGGCTAAATTCATATCTGAATAGTCGACATTTTGAGGTCAGGGTTAACCTCACTTTCTTTCAGGCTATGGGATGTTCTAGTTAAGTTCCCCAGAACTCAGTGCTAGGACCTCTTCTTCTATCGATTTATATAAACGAAAGGTATCGTCTGACTCATTACATTTTGCTAATAATGTGAAAATTTAGTCTTATTAAGAGCGCCCCCAATCACTAAACTCTTACCCATTAGAGTATAGACGTTGAATATGCCACAGGTATTCGAAGTTTGACAACGCTTTAACCAGTAACACCTAATATGAATCGTACCCACCAAGTAAAATCAAAAGACAGAAGCGAGGGTTTCGAAGATGTATTCGATAAGCTATCAATATATCGAGGACCGTCTGAACTAATCTGGCTTACAGTATCCTAAACACGTCTGTACATCCCCTTAAACACCTACTTAATTTTAGCTCCAACACAAACCTAGGGGGCAGCACACAGAAACTGAAGAAACAACACAGCAGAACGTACTGTAAACATACTGAAGCGGTGAATAAATCCCCAAAATAAATAGCTCTGTAAGTTTACAACATAGGATGCTGACCACATTAGTTTTGATGGACTCATCTAGCTGAAGGCGCTCGGTCAGGCATCCGCACCAGATCACGAGTGGAAACGCCGTGCTCAGCAACCCTTGCAGCCGCTAAACAAATTAGATCGGACGATCCTCAATATATTGATAGCTTATCAAATGTATCTTCGAGCCCCTCGCTTCTGTCTTCTGATTTAAGTGGGTAAGTACGATTCATATTAGGTGTTACTTGTTAAAGCGTTGTCAAAATCCGAATACCTGTGGCATCTTCATTGGTGAGCCCGACGTGATCTGGTACACCAAATTGCAAACTGTGGGTCTGTTCCTTTTTGGGATTTTATATATCATTGCTTTATTCTAACTTTTTTAAAGATTGTGAGATTTTTTTGCCTGTGTTTTTGGATATATATATTTCCCACTCGTTCATTCTCGTACTTGATGTTTCACCATGACTGAACAGACACCTAAGGTATTTAAGTTAAAGACTGTGTCCCCACCTTCTTTCCAACTAATGCCCTTCTGGTAAGATAACACTGAAGCCTGGTATTGCTACACAGAAGCCGACTTCTACAAGCACGACGTGAACGACACACGTGCACAATTCCTCGCAGTAGTCAAGGCACTACCGCGCGAATTCAACAGGTACGTAACACCTAGTGTGTTTACTAGTGATGTTTCTGAACCCTACGAAACCCTTAAACGATCCATCCTTAAACGCGGAGATCTAACCGATCGAAAAATGTTAGACCAACTCCATAACAACATCGACCTGCAACACGGTTCTGCCACAGACATGTTGCAAAGAATGAAAGAAGTTATTGGCCAAAGAACCTTCGATGATGGTCTGTTCAAACAACTTTTCTTATCAAAACTTCCTCAACAGGTGCAAGCTGTACTGGTCTCGTTCCAAAACAACGCCGTAGACGAGCTGGCTGCATCTGCCGACCGTATCCTCGAAATCACTAGATCTTCTAAGGCCGAGGTTTTTTCAGTCAAAGAAAAGCCTCAAACGACCCTGAATGACATTGCAGAGTTACCTCATACACTCACACGTTTTTTTAAACTTCGTGACGACTGTGAACGGTCACACAGCCCGCGAAGAAGCACATCACGTAGGCGATCTGTCTCCAGACCTCGAGAGACGGATAACCCTGACTGGTGCTGGTATCATAACCAGTATGGAAAGTCCTCCGGAAATTGCAGAAAATCCTGCAATTTTTCCAATTCAAAATCCATCGACACAAAAACAATTCGGGAAACCTCCAAGGCGGCACGCGTTAACGATAACCGTAGCCGGTGACCTTAGCTGTCTGTTATACGTCACAGATGTGATAACGAGAGTTCGCTACCTCGTCGATACTGATGCAAAAGTTAGCGTTCTCCCAGCGAATCCCAACGACTGGCTTTACGAATCGGTTTTAAACCTACAGGCGGCAAACGGAAAGCCTATCGCTACGTATGGCAAAAGTTAAAATCTTTTTCTGGTTGCAGGTTATCTGCAGTCACATTTAAGCACACTATAGACCCCTTCTATCAACCAATACTCGATAAGTATTCTGGCATTTACCAGTCTCAACCGAAATTTTCGCGTATAACCAGCAACGCTACACATCACATCACGACTACAGGACCACCTGTCTTCTCGAAAGCACGCCGACTGGCCTCCGAAAAGTTAAGGTTGGCGATAGGAATCATACGGCGGTCAAACAGCTCATGGGCATCTCCGTTGCACATGGTCCCTAAAAAGGACAGCAACGATTGGCGTCCAACCGATGATTATCAGCGATTGAATGCAAAAACCATTCCCGATCGCTACCCGTTGCCTCACTTTCACGATTTGACAGCTACTTTGAAAGGTATAACTGTGTTTTCGAAAATCGACTTGGTTAAAGCGTATGACCAAGTCCCTGTGGCCACTGACGATATTCCGAAAACCGCTATTATTACTCCCTTCGAACTCTATGAATTTTTCGAGTGCCTTTTGGTCTAAGAAATGCTGCACAGACCTTCCAAAGGTTCACAGATGACGTTTTTCGAGGTCTCAACTTCGTACATGCGTATGTTGATGACTGTCTAATAGCAAGTCTGGACAGAGAATCTCATCTCCAGCATCTGGATCTTGTTTTCGATCGACTAAAAAAGCATGGCATTACTGTAAACATTCAGAAATGTCAGATCGGAACTGACTCTTTAGACTCCCTAGGACACACTATCGATGCACAAGGTATCCGACCCCTTAGAACAAAAGTGGCGGCCATCCTGGATTACCCAGAATCGACCACCATCAGGCAATTGCGCACGTTTAACGGTCTTGTAATTTTCCATAGACAGTTCATACCGGAGTGAACGTCACTTCTGAAACCTCTTACCGACCAACTTCATGAAAATGAGAAATCCATCAAGACACCGCGCGAAAAGCATTCTCCACGGTTAAGGAACTGATCGCTCAAGCAACAATGCTTGCTCATCAGGATACTGAAGCACCCATTACTATCGCAGTAGACACATCCGACTAAGCAATCGGAGGAGTTATACAACAATCGGTTAACCACTCCTGGCAACCTTTGGCATTTTTTTATAGACGGTTGCTAGACACTGAGTCGAAGTACAGCACATTCGGTATGGAATTAATAGCTATGTGTTGTGCCATACGGCATTTTCAATACCTTCTACTCCTTAAAAGTTGTCAAGTGCTGGAATTCGCTACCGGCAGAGCTAATCCAAGGGACTACCCAGCAGTGCT
This sequence comes from Schistosoma spindalis, assembly GCA_946903255.1. Taxonomy (NCBI): domain Eukaryota; kingdom Metazoa; phylum Platyhelminthes; class Trematoda; order Strigeidida; family Schistosomatidae; genus Schistosoma; species Schistosoma spindalis. Next base: position 16,338,591 of record OX336424.1, read on the forward strand.
TTAAGAGGAAACTTGACCTATTCTTTAGGACTAAGGATAGTATCTTACTATGATTTACCAAATTCTTTTTCCTCTATTATAATTAATATACGTAGGTTCCTGGATGGACGTATTAGTGATCCACTTCTACTAGACACGGAAGCCCGTTAAGCAAAAGCTTCTTCTATTCCGTCTACAACGATTTGAACTCTTTCATTTTCGATTTTTGTTTGATTGATTTTTGGATTTGCTAATAAATTGAGCATTTATAACCATTGCCGTCAAGCATTGTGTATCCATAACATCTTTGAATAACAAGGCGTCAAGTTGAGGTTATTTACTAAAGGCTTACTGATAACACATCATATAACTCCTCATGAAGATAAGTTAGATGTCGACCATAAAAAAATTGGTTTTCATGTTAACCTTGCCTTATTTAATTTGGAGCGAAACATTTTGACGACGGATTCTCATCCTCATTTCCAAAGGTTGATTATAATTTGTGATGTACCCAAAAATGTGTCATTAAATCTGTTCGTAGTCTTTTCATGGACATTACAAACATCTGAGAATAGTAGATCGATTTACACTAGAATATAAGATGCTCAAATGTGGATGCACGACGACCCATAACACCGTAAAATCAGTGAATATCAACATCTAAACTTGTGTAAGAGACTCCGAATATTTATACAAGCTGTTCACTGTATTATAGAAAATTAGACGTTTTACTCATTGCTGTCAAGGAAACGTCAGCAACGCACTTTGAGTAACTTTATTGTAGCCCATTCCAAACTACACTACCAACTCATAGTCTCGATTAATAAATTGTATTAATCTTACGCTTGTGTTGTTACTGACCGCTTTGGATTAATTACTTCATTAAACGTAAGTGCATTCTACGTATTTACCGAGATAATTACTCATATTTTCTCTTCCAGATTCTTTAAGGATCACTGCACCTAACATTCCATCACCACAAAAATTACGTTAAGGCTAGAGAAAAACATACTAAAGGTGATATGTCTGAATTGTAAGAAATATTTCGCCATGTGAATTCAGTTTAGGGTCGACAAAAAATGTGGTGAAGCACAATCAAGTGAGAGATTTAGTATTTTTAGGCCTTTGGATTATTCATTTCTGAATATAAAAAACGTATCAGGTATTACAAATATCGGTAACACTTAAACGTTTCAACAGATTTAACTGTGTGTTGTCCGAGAATAACACCTAGTAGCAATTCAGTCATTAAAAAGGATATAAATGGAAAATGGGTTACTCAGACTCTGAAAATAAATAACAACCAAATAGAGGACATTTCCAAACTACCTGTTGTGGTTAATGAGCTTTTCCGAGACACGTCCAGCTTAACGTGGTTAGACATATCTTGTAACAACATACCCAGTATTCCAAATGTAAATTGTAGTTTGCTTTTACTCTCAATTTTAGCTCAGTCTTTTAGTAGTCTTAAACACCTGAAAATCATCTATTTGCATGGGAATAAAATAGCAACATTTCAGGAAGTGATAAAACTCAAGCAGCTACCGAATCTCACGAAACTTACATTACATGGCAACCCTATTGAGAAGGAGAAGGTAATACCTTATGTCAGTTCACTGAGACAGCTACTGTTGTTCCATTTTTTAAAAAAACATACGTCCCAGCTCTCACTGCGACATCACCAAGCCAATTACATGACTTTTTGCCAGGTATCATGATACATTTTCTAGGCTAAAAATAGCCTTTTATAAGCACCTAGGGGTTCGAAGCAGGCTCTTGAATTTCGTAGTACAAATTCTTGTTGTGAGTGGCTTACATAAGTGTGCAATGAGGGGACTAAAAAGTACCGTAATTTGAGAGGGGTTCTGATTTTCTCACTCTTGAGAATTAGAGTAAGCAGGCTTATCTTGAAGAAATTCACAACAAACTTGTTACAATGTGGAGGTAACTTTTTTGGCATCATATATACTGTGACGAGATTCATGCTCAGAGGACTCGTTCACTAAAGCACATGCATCGTACAAACACTAAAAATTGACATTTTAGTTTGAATATTACACGATAGTACATGTAGACATAGACCTCTTAAAAGTATATGAGGAAGGACAAACTACATTTCCTTCGTATGTGTGTGATATGATGTACGACTTGGGAATTATTATTAATAAACTGGCAGCATTTTTTATGATCGGAGCATCATGTTAGCAGTAATCAATAGTGGTGGAAAAACCTTTATTGGAAACCGATAAAACTTAGTGTTGTCAACCTCCTACATAGTAATTTTCATTCACTTCAATGCTTTTTTTTCTGCAGGGTTATTTTCACACGGTTCTCTCAACATTGCCAAACCTAGTAACTCTTGATTTTACTGGAATCTCGCAGGCGGACAAACAGACTGTTGCACTAATTAGACGTCCTGGTCAAAACAAGCATTGAAAGGAGAAATCTCTTCACATCGTCAGTTCCTAAAATAACTATTGGAAGTGTACCATACAAAAAACTAAAACTGCTAAAGACAATGAAATAGAGTACATATTGCCAACTGCTTTTTTGTCAAAAGACCCTCATCCCTTTTGGCTTATAATTTTAAAGTTGTTTTGATAATGATACATCTAAAATTAGAATTATTCTAGTAATGCAGAACACAATATTCGCATTTTGATGACAATTCGGGAATATGGAAATCAAATTAGGACAAATAAACACCGATAGCTTAATTTTGTGTTTTACACGTAAAATATATACTCAGATGATATGGTTCTGTTTAGTGAAGACCCTTGTAAAATTCAGTTTTTTGGTAGCTCCGAGCAACAATGCCAGAGTGTTTGGGATGCGCTTCTCTCCCTCTAAATGCAAGTTGTTGCTTCAGGACTGGTCTGCGTCAACACCTGAACTAAGGATAGGTAGTGAAGTAGTCGAGCACGTTGACAACCTCACTTATGTTGGAAGTCTGATCAGCCCTACTGGGTTGGTGTCTGACGAAATCTCAGCACGGATTCGGAAAGCTCGTTTGGCTTTTGCCGATTTACGTCACCTATGGCGAAGGCGAGATATCCGTCTATCAATTAAGGGTCGAGTATACTGCGCAGCAGTTCGTTCTGCTTTACGACTGCGAAATGCGGCCATTAAGTGTAGAAAATAGCCGTAAGCTACTAGTTTCTGATCACAGATGCCTTAGAAATATAGCTCTCATTTGTTAGATCATCGGGTAAGTAATAGTGAGGTAAGACAAAGGGTATTAGGGAATGATGGTAAGTCAGTTGATGGATTGTAAATCTTCATCGACTGAAATGGTTGGGTCACGTATGCCTGAACACTGACTACCACGACGCGCAATGTTGACTGATGTTATGGATGGTCGGAACAAAGTGAGGGGTGACCAAACCAAAACGTGGCATCAGTGCTTGAAGACACTAACTTCTGGTCTGAGCCATGTTGGTAGATGCAGACTACCTGGTTGGGATCCGCGTGACTATCGTAACCAATGGTTAGAGACTCTTAGTGACATGGCTCAGAATCGATCACAATGGCGTAGGTGTATACACACCTTGTCTTCCTTTAAACTGTGAGATTAAAATTGCTATATATCTTTCTTTCTACCAACCGGTTCTTTCTTCCTGTACTATATCCTTATATGCAATCTTTCTGTTACATATTATTTATTTTATTTTAACACATAAATATTGGTACAAGGAGGCACCAAATACATATGCGCCACACAGATCTCATTTGATATGTGTAAGGGCTGTGATACTGCCCGGGTGCCCAAATCGAAGCAGGTGGTTTTCTTAGGGGCCACACCCCGAGCCTTTGACCTGAAGACCTGATCCACAAGGCATTGGAGCATCGTGAGGAGATGCAGTCCCATGGAAGCCGGTGACCAAAAGTTGGTTCATACGCCATTTGTTCCTGCAGGATACTGGAGCCCATGTGTACAATTGATTTGGGATCCGGTCAAAGCACCGGACATTCGCTTTTCGTCCTCTCATTTTCGTAAACAACACCCCCGCCACGAAAAGGCAGTGAGTGAGACTTCCCTGGCAGAGGCTGTATACGCGTGGTCGTGTGAGAGTATTTAGAGAGGGAGGGCGAACCCACCCCACTCTCGGCTGTACCAGGGGGGCTACCACTGAAGTAACTACTATGAATCCGGTGTTCATCTTGTTGTGCTAATGAGGTATGGCAACTTGGACCGATGCATATGTGTCTGGCCCTACGTTGTAACTGACTGACGAAAGATATATTCACGAGAGCATATACAAAATGATTTAAACTAAAAATGGTGATAAAACTTGCTGCATGTTAATTTGCAAATGGCTCATGTTATGACTGGCCATCGATGATCGCTATGCCTGAATCTCTTGTTCTCATACTTGGAACAACGAGGAACCACTGCAATTCCATCGGCGCGAAGTAAGATCAAGACTGGTACAAGTGAGTATTTATTAACTCCAAAACACGAAGACGACCCTATTCAAAAATACACTCATATATTAATTGTACACACATGTTGATTATTAGTTAGAAGGAAATCACATATATGAAAAATACCTAGAGTTGTAACAAGTCACATGCTGCAAGTCGTGCTGGGCATAGTTCACGTTAATTTAATACAAGAATACCGTATCTTGAACAAACGCCACACTTAAATAACTTAATGTTATGCTGAATATAATATATTGGAAAACGAAACAAATACTACACTGGGTAACCATCACATTGAATTAAAACTGCAGTAATGTTGAACAAAAATCACAATGAGTAACGGAATATAACTTTGCTTTTGAATCCCGTCATATCAGCTATTTCATGTTGTTTCAAATGGTCAAGTCTACTTGAGATAATAAAATGACGAGAAGCTCACCCAGAAACACTGAAGACTACTTGCCAAGATCGATTTTTAAATAACTGTTCTACTTCAGTTCCTACTCGCTTTAAGAGACGTATCAAAATACATTATCACAACCATTTCAATATTCACACTTAAGACAAATTAATGTAACACAATAGAGCTAATCTAGTCTGTTAAAAGCACTACAGAATAGATTGTTTATAGTGGGAGACTTATGCTACTGTGGATTTTAGGTCCAATGAGGTTTTCGAAAACTAAATTCTGAGATAAAATTGTGGCTAATAAAAGTTAATTGGCACTGCCTAACCAAGAGATAGATAGGCAAGAAAGTTAACGAGAGGATTATTTTGACATCTAATTTACAAGTAAACTACACAGAAAAAGACAAAAATGATGGCTGTTAAAACAAGATGGACAAGTTGAAGTACTGATAATCAGTATTGAGTGATTGAAGAGAATACACCCCGGACTAGTCGGCAAGGTATGCCTACAATTACAGTGATACTCTACGACGTTGATAACTCTGAAGAAGCCAATTTGTGACTAATAATATCCTTGGAAGATTGCAAGCATAAAATATAAAAATATACATTATGCACCTAATACGCTTCATACGAAAAGCACACTTCTCTTTAAAGGGTAGGAAATTTCTTATGGAACTCATCATAATACGCACCTACAATTTTTTGGCTGAGCTAAACGTTTCAAGTCTGAATCCATTAAAGCGCAAGGACGTGTAATTGAATCAAGATCCAAAAAAGCCAAGTATATCACAAGGAAAACGGCTTTTTCGCAAATAAGTTCCAAAAGGCGCTGATAAGATAGTCTACTTAACTAAAGAACCAGAAATTTACGTCAACAGTATGGAGACATCCCGGCCAGTTTTCATTTTATTTATAAGTGTATAACTTGATAGAAACTGTAAACGAGTCCAATGAACAAACAAATATGAAACGCGAAGTACTTCAGCCTGTAGCAAAAAGACTGTTATCACAATTCTTATTCCTAGATCTTCTGGTGATAAAAAAGACAACTAAAAAAAACTAGCTTACTTAATTATCTATCTAAATAGATAGGGTGTGGCGAAATTGGTTTACCGAATACAAGATTTTTAATGAAACGATATAATCGGACGAAAAACGAGTTGTCTAGTCCGCAAAGGTCGGTAGGTTTAAGTGAACATGTGCCAATCAGGACGCGAAAGCACGTAGGAAGAACTTTTATTTATTATGACAATTCTAAAAATATAAGGTAAAAAAGTAAACTTCTAATAAAGCTATTCACAATTTTTAGATCAGATTTAGTCTTTGATGTTTACATTCGGTCTCTTCTTTGAGTTTGTATAGCTGTTCTTGGATAGCCTGAGTATACATAGAGTGAATATGTGAACGAAATTCTGATGACGCCAAATATTCAGATGAATTATTCTTTAATTCTTGGCGCAAACCATGGGTATCGATTGGTTTACCTACTACAACAGTCAATTGACGTGGTTTTCCAAATATACATGACAGCGTAGTAGACGTATTCGGAACCTCAGAAGGATTTAGTTGATCTAGACCGCAATGCCAAACAGGAATTACAAGTGGATCCTGAGGGAAGAAGAAAGAATATGTTGACGTTTAAGAAAACTATTTATTCAATCAACTTATGACTGACGCACTTTCATTACATAAGGTGGCTTAGATAGTCTGTAATCAAGTTTTTAAATGGTATGAGCTTATGTGCGTCAGATTAACTTTAGTCAACACATTAATAAGAAGTCTATTAGATCAAAAACAGATACATATGGATAAATGCTAGGATGCATCAGTTTACTAAGGATATGGTTGGGGTGTGTAGATGTCACATCTTTATTTTGATAAGACGTTTTTTTAGATATTTAAACAGGATTATTATTATTTATTAATATTTGAACACATAAATATTGGTACAAGTGGGCAACAAATATATATAGGCCACACAAAACAATGAGAATTTAAAGAGAAGGGAAGAAAAAAAGAAAGGAGGGTAAGGAGCGTAAAAAAAGAACAATAACGAACAGATTAGTGCAAGTTAGTGTAATAGTAGTAATAATGGGGGAAACGAAAAGGTACAATCAGAAATTTTTCAGTTAAGGAAGAAGCAACCACTCTTTACGAAGAAAGTAAAAGAAGGTTACAACAGGATCGCCACTGGCTTCTATTCTGAGCCAAATCTGATCCACTGCCTTGTGGGTTAGATTTTTAGGTCGAAGGCTCCGGGTAGTGGCCCCTTAAGAAAACCACCTGCTTTGGTCTGGGCACCCGGGCAGTATCATAGCCCTCACATATATCAAATGTGATCTGTGTGGCGCATATGTATTTGGTGCCTCCTTGTACCAATATCTATGTGTTAAAATAATAATAATAATAACAACATCTGATAAAGTCTCTAGCCACTGTGTTGCACAATCTCTCGGACCCCAACCAGGGATTCGTGAAGGACCAACAGAAGCCAGTCCTTTGCAGCTTTCTTTCATACCACGACACCATGTCATATACTGACCACCTCTCCGCTTTTTCCAACCAGTCCCAGAGTCGGCAAATAATGCACGACGTGGAATTCTCTGGGACGACATTCGTAGAACATGTCCAAGCCACCGAAGTCGGTGTTTCAAGATGGTGACACCAATTGCATTATCGTCTCTGTGCCCGAACACACGATGCCGAACCTCTGCATTACTGACATGGTGTTGCCACTGGATGCCAGCAATCCTTCGGAGACAGCGATGATCGAACACAGAGAGTCGTCTAACATCTTCAACTCGGAGAGGCCAGGTTTCACAAGCATAGAGCAGAACTGCTCTCACCGTCGCGTTGTAGATCCGACCTTTTACAGCCAGACTAGCATCACGAAGGCGCCAAAGATGGCCCAGATTGGCATAAGCCGCTCTGGCTTTCACTATACGTGCATTGATCTCATCACTCACACCACCACCAGCACTTATGCAGCTACCTAGATACACGAACTTCTCGACTACTTCTATCTGCTCATCATCCAGAGTGAGTACAGGATTAGAATCCTGCCAGTCTTGTAGAAGAACTTTGAACTTCGAAGGTGCAAAGCACATACCATACCTACGGACACTGATTGCCAACTGATTAAGTGCGGATTGCATGGCTTGGGCATTCTCGCACAGTAAGACAATATCATCCGCATACTCAAGTTCGAGAAGTCTTTCTCCAGGCAACAAATCAACACCACCATTACTTACATCCACCAGAGCTGTTTCCAGAATGTCGTCGATGGCAAAGGTTGTGGTCTGTGCATAGATTCAGTAGATGTTCCCCGTTATCTGTCCTGAGACCAACAAGTCTCCATCGGCCACCTAAACGACTCTCTTCTGTGCCTAGACGCCCGACTTGAGCATTCAAGTCTCCGGCTAGTACTACAATATCTGTCGAACGCACTTTCTGAAGAAGAACAGATAACTGGTGGTAGAATTCATCCTTGATCGCATCCGGGCTGCAATCTGTCTGGGCATAGGCGGAGATGACGAAAAGACATCGTTTCTCACGCCGATTTCTTCTCACTTTGATGGAACTTTCTAATCTTACAGCACATAACCGACTGTTAATGGGGATCCAGTCGACTAGTGCTGCCTCAGCTCTTGCGCTTAGCGCGACACCAACGCCAGCAAGACCAGACGAAGATGCCACAGGGTCCCCGGATAAACGCACATAAAACAAGCTTTTTGAAGTGACAGATGGAGAGCGAACTTGTAGTACTTCACCAGAGTCTTGAATACGGGTCTCGGATAGACAACACACATCAATATTAAGACTTTCCAAAGACATAGTCAGCCCCATCTGTTGTCCGACCTGCATAAGTGTGCGAACGTTGAAGGTAGCCAGTTTGAATGGTGCACGCGGTTTCAGAAAAACTGCTTCAGTACTCATGTTCGGTGGTAACATACAATTTTTAACCAAGCAGTGACTCGAGAAAGTTTAGATAGAGCCGAATGTCCACCATAGGCGAGCTGCTGTATAAGTCGAAAAATAAGGATAGAGTAGGAATAAAAGGGAGTGAATAAATGACGTAGTAAATAATAATAATAATAACAATAATGATAATAATAATGCGAGTTATCTGATTTTTAATCGGAGCGAAAAGAATATTTTCCATAAGTAGACTGTTCATCATGTTTTTGTGTGTGGGCTGAGATACTGCACGGGTGCCCAGACCGAAGCAGGTGGTTTTCTTAGGGGACCACACCCCGAGCCTTTGACCTGAAGGTCTAACCCACAAGGCAATGGAGCATCGTAAGGAGATGCAGTCCCATGGAAGCCGGCGACCAAGAAATTGGTTCATACGCCATTTGTTCCCGCAGGATACTGGAGCCCATGTGTACAATTGATTTGGGATCCGGTCAAAGCACCGGACATTCGCTTTTCGTCCTCTCATTTTCGTAAACAACACCCCCGCCACGAAAAGGCAGTGAGTAGGACTTCCCTGGCAGAGGCTGTATACGCGTGGTCGTGTGAGAGTATTTAGAGAAGGAGGGCGAACCCACCCCAGTCTCGGCCATACCAGGGCATTTGGGGGTTTAAACAGGATAGAATTACATTTATCTAGGAAAGTTGAATCCGATGGTTACAAAAGGAAATTTGTTTGACAGTTGGTTCAGAGAGAAACAGAACGATAAAGAGTAGTATTTTCTGAAAGACAGTCCAGAGACATTTGAAGTCCTACATTGTTTATGGCTGACTGATATAGGGATATATTTAGATATCAATGCAGTATACGCATTAACTAGTAGATTAATAGCTGCTGAGAACTAATTAAACAAGCTTTTTTCTCGTAACAGAGACAGAACAAGTTGTTCACGTTTGATGTAACTAATTACCTAAGACGATTTTTCGGTAGTAAAAGTGATACAAACGACAAGTACTATGGTTATATTGTGCTATAGATAAATCAGAATTCAAAATGTAAGAAAGTTGATTTTTGCACAAATAAGTAATGCTAGCTGAAAACAGAAAACTGAGAGGAATTGTGAAACCACCTTGAACTTAAGGCTAAATAAAAAAAGTGGAGTATGAAATAAATGTCAGGATTATTCAGTGTTCCCTAAAAAGATCTACAATAATGCTCCGTTTACAAGAAATGAGGTGTGAAAACGAAGTAAGGTTCTGTAGAAACCTGATTAGATGTTACTAAAAGACTAATAAATAAAAGGTAAACAATATTGGAAACTACTATTGTCATTTTTGTCTAAAACTTGATGTTATCTGAAGCAATAAACTTTTATTTGACTACTTCGAATTGGTATTTTCTTCTAACATTTCTGAGAAGTATTTTGCAGATAAATTAAAACAACCATGTTCCTGATGACTTTTACATCAATTTAGTTTCTTTCTTTTCATTCTGACCGAAATTTCATTTCGCGATTGCAAATAATTAACATAAATGCTAACACACTTATTCTCACACCAATGAGTTGTACATCTTTATTAGAACGTACACATATTGCATCTTATTTCATGCTCTAATCCGAATCTATTTCATAACAAATAACACAATCATAAGTATTATGCTACTAAAACTCCTAACCTCAAATATTTTATAGCTAATCTACATAAAATTCGTTTTAAATGCGCTGATATCTGAAGATATGATAGATATCAAACGGCTGTTATTTTCCTAACTACCAATATTTATGAAATATTTTGACAATCCATTACTTACTTACTTACGCCTGTTACTCCTCGTGAAGGAGCATAGGCCGCTCACCAGCATTCTCCATCCAACCCTGTCCTGGGCAATCCTTTCAAGCTCTTTCCAGTTCTTATTCATCTTTTTCATATCTGCTTCTATTTCCCGACGTAATGTGTTCTTTGGCCTTCCTCTTTTCCGCTTCCCTTCAGGATTCCAAGTTAGCGCTTGTCTCGTAATGCAGTTTGATTATTTCCTCAATGTGTGTCCTATCCATTTCCATCGTCTTTTCCTAATTTCCTCTTCAGCTGGAAGCTGGTTGGTTATCTCCCACAAAAGGCTGTTGCTGATGGTATCCGGCCAATGGATGTTGAGTATCATGCGTAGACAGCTATTAATAAATACCTGTACCTTCTTGATGGTGGTTGTTGTAGTTCTCCAAGTTTCAGCTCCGTACAGTAGAACTGCCTTGACGTTCGTATTAAAGATTCTGACTTTGATATTGGTTGAAAGTTGTTTTGAGTTCCATATCTTCTTCAGTTGAAGAAATGCCGCTCTAGCTTTGCCAATCCTCGCCTTGACGTCTGCATCTGAACCTCCTTGTTTATCGACGATGCTTCCCAGGTATGTGAAGGATTCCACGTCTTCCAGAGTTTCGCCATCAAGAGTGATTGGATTGCTGTTCTCCGTGTTGTGTTTGAGGACCTTGGTTTTCCCTTTGTGTATGTTGAGGCCTACTGATGCAGAGACTGCTGCTACTCTGGCTGTCTTTATCTGCATTTGTTCATGTGTATGTGATAGGAGGGCTAGGTCATCTTCGAAGTCCAAGTCGTCTAATTGGTTCTGAGCTGTCCATCGTATGCCGTGTTTTCCCTCAGATGTCGAGGTCTTCATAATCCAGTCGACCACCAGGAGACTGAGGAAGGGAGAGAGTAGGCAGCCTTGTCTTACTCCGGTCCTCACTTGGAACGCATCTCTCAGCTGTCCTCCATGCACTACTTTGCACTGTAGTCCATCGTATGAGTTCCTGATAATGTTGACAATCTTCTCAGGAACTCCGTAGTGTCGAAGAAGTTTCCATAACGTTCTCCTATCTACACTGTCAAATGCCTTCTCATTATCAATGAAGTTGATGTAGAGTGACGAGTTCCACTCAATTGATTGTTCGACAATGATCCGTAGTGTCGCAATCTGGTCTGTGCACGACCGGTCCTTACGGAATCCAGCTTGTTGATCTCGAAGTTGAGCGTCTACTGCGTCTTTCATCCTGTTCAGTAACACTCTGTTGAAGACTTTACCTGGTATTGACAGTAGTGTAATGCCTCTGTAGTTTTCACACTTGCTCAGATCTCCTTTCTTTGGAATCTTGATGAGGTGTCCTTCTTTCCAATCCATCGGCACTTGTTCCTCCTCCCAAATCTTCTTGAATAGAAGATGAAGCATGCTTGTAGTTACTTCGATGTCTGACTTCAACGCTTCAGCTGGTATATTGTCAGGTCCTGCTGCTTTCCCGCTCTTGATTTGTCTGACGGCCATTCTGATTTCTTCTGTCGTTGGTGGATTGACATTTATAGGAAGATCTGTGTGTGCTGCTTCGATGTCCGGTGGATTCATTGGAGCCGGTCTGTTCAGGAGTTCCTCGAAGTACTCTGCCCATCTGTTGCGCTGTTGTTGAATCTCAGTAATTGGTCTTCCTTCTTTGTCTTTGACTGGTCTCTCTGGTTTACTGTATTTCCCTGCAAGCTTCTTCGTCGTATCGTAAAGCTGTCTCATATTTCCTTCTCTTGCAGCTTTTTCCGCCGTCGTTGCTAGTTCTTCCACATATTTTTGCTTGTCGGCTCTAATGCTCTTCTTCACTTTCTTGTTTGCTTCTATGTACTCAGCTTGTGCTTGGACTTTCTCTGCTCTTGTTCGACTGTTGTTAATTGCTGTCTTCTTGTTCTTTCTTTCTTTGATCCTGTCCAGTGTTTCTGTAGAGATCCATTCCTTGTGATGATGCTTCTTGGGGCCCAGAACCTCTTGACACGTTGAAGTTTCTTTGATACCTTTCCAGCTATCCTCCATAGTAGTTTCTTCTTCCTTCAGTAGATCCTGTAAGGCTTGGAACCTGTTGTTGAGAGCTACCTTGAATTCATTGAGTTTGTCAGTATCTCGAAGGAAGGCTGTATTGAACCTTTGTGGTGCTGTTTGTCCAGTTGTCCAGTTCTTCTTTAGCTTCAGTTTCAATTTGGCCACAACTAGGTGATGATCTGAAGCTATGTCCGCTCCTCTCCTGGTTTTCACATCTTCCATTGTCCTTCGGAACTTTTTATTGATGCAAATGTGATCTATCTGGTTCTCTGTGGTGTGGTCCGGTGAGATCCACGTAGCTTTGTGTATACGTTTGTGTGGAAATGTTGTACCGCCTATGACCAATTTATTGAATGCACACAGATTTGCAAATCTTTCCCCGTTTTCGTTTCTCTCTCCCAGTCCATGCAGTCCCATGATGTCTTCATATCCGGTGTTGTCCATTCCGACTTTGGCGTTTAGATCTCCCATCAGAATGGTGAGGTCCTTTCTTGGGCACTTCTCTATGATTGATTGCAGCCTCTCATAGAATTGATCCTTAACGTCGTCGTTGCTATCATTGGTGGGTGCATAACATTGGATAATGTTCATTGTGATACCCTCCTTCTTTGTTTTGAATGATGCTTGATGATTCTGGATCCGTGAGATTCCCATCCTACAAGTGCATTTCGTGCTACTTTGGATAGCATTAGAGCAACTCCCTGAGTGTGTGGAGCATTTTCCTCTTCGTGACCGGAGTATAGCAGCATCTCTCCCGTATTTAGCCTTTGTTGTCCAGCTTGGGTCCAATGGGTTTCACTGATTCCCAGTACTGCCAAGTTGTATCTCCTCATTTCCGTTGCTATTTGACTGGTCTTCCCGGTCTCCCACATTGTCCGGACGTTCCATGTACCTATAAAAATTGTTGCTCTGGTTGTTAGAAGGGGCATCGGCCTCGTGGCTTCCGAAGGAACTCGGCTTTCACCATGAAGCGTCATATTACCTCTAACTCCCAGGGCAGAGTTTAAATGGTTTGAGTTATTTTTTTCTGGTTAGCGTTTTTTTTTAGCGAGTTAGGTTTCTACGGGATGGGGACGCTAACCCCATGCCCAACCCTCCTCCTTTACCCGGGCTTGGGACCGGCAGTAACTCTGGAAGAGTTACAGGCGGAGTTTTGACAATCCATGCTGACATAAAAACTTTATAGAAACTGCTTTCGAACTAGCAAAATGTATGTGAGGTGAGACTATAAACCTAGGACTTACGAAAGCTTACTTCTTTTGATTCTGCTATCAATCGTCCGATTCCCCAACGCAGGCGAATATTTTTTTCAGAACCACGTTCGTGAGGTTGAATAATTCTCCCCTAAAGTATAACAATTATAATGATGATTAAAGTTTCACTCATTAATATATCTACATTTGCCGACCTTATAAAGCAAAGATTTATTTTAAAAGGGACTTAACAAACTGATAATTTCATAGCAAATGTTTTGTTCGCAACAACAAAAGATAAATGGCACTTATTCTAGATGATCACATAAAAAATCGAATATAGACTAACTAGTGAATTTTTGTGGAAATTATTCCTTAGGTCCAAACGGTGGAAGTCATAAACACTCTGACTTAGTTGGTTTAGACAATTTTGAGTATCACAGCTTAGTATAAGAAGCATCCAACGAAGTCAGTGCTACACAACATTTTCAAATACCTGAAGATAGTAAGATTGCTATGTTCTAAAGTGGAGTGACAGGAAGGTCCTCAAGCAGAAATCAATACTTCAGGTCACTGGTCAGTGAGGTAGAAACTTTTTTACTCAATATTTTAAAGCGTGCTATTATATGGTAGTAACCTTGATGGACAATACCTCTTGCTAAACTAATCATAACGAACCATTAAGTCACGTTTTCATCATACTTTCACATTGCTTAAAAATGTACGTAAAATGATATTTTTCCTAAACATTTATTGATTAAAACAGGAAGATTGTTAAATTACCCAATCATTATCAACATAGAGCCGGATAGAGGTGTTTTGGCACCACTTGACATACCATACAAGATGAAATCTAGATAATCAACTACACAAGAGACCGAAAAAATGTAGTAACAGCGATAATGAGGACAGTTGAACATTTAAAACGTAGTTCGTAAAAACAGTGGAAGGGTAAGTATGGAGTAATTGGATTCAAGATCGAGAGGAGGATAAAAAGTGAATGAACCTTGACCATTAGGAACTATTCTGAACAATATCACAATCTACACTACTACGGTTAGGAAGGGAGGGAGGAAATAAAAATGATGTAAAATAGTTGGAAAATGAAATCAAGCAAAGATTTGTAAGAAATTGTGCTAGAAATAAAGTGAAATCATTAATTTTGGCAAGAATATAATTAGTACAACATGAACTGAAAAAAAAACAACTACTTTAAGAACGACTAAACTCGCAAATGTGGAATCGCAAATATTAATGACCAAATATTTCACACTTGATCACGTTTACAAACCTGGGAAAATACATGTACCCATTGGCCAGAATTTAGTAAATCTATGCAAAAATCCATACTAGGTTGATAAACCCCCCCACCAAAGTGAGTTATTTTACCAGATAGCGGATCACGAACTCTTCGCCATATGGGAACTCCTCTGAACCAGAAGAAGAAGTTGGTATGAAACGAAGTTGTATAACATATATCTACAGCTGTCAAGCACCAACGACATACGGTTACTAAATATTTTCATAATGCTTGAATGTCGTGATACAACATACCGTTAGCAAAATGCCTAAGTTTAAGCAATGAACCACACAAGAAAAAATCGTCAAGACACGAATGGTGATTGCTGACTGTAATCAAAGGCTGATTACTAGGTCTTTTATCAATGGCCAATAAAAGGCGTTCCGAACCGACAACGTTTAGTTGATGACGTGACAAGGCTATCTTTGAAGCTAACCCCATGAAAGAGTATGTTAGGGATTGGAGAATTTTACGTGGAAGATATGAGGTTTCCTGATTTTTGTAAAGCTTGTAAACAAGATCCATTTTGACAAATGGAATGGTGCTGTCCAGAAATTCAAAATTCACCAGATGTTTTGGGGATAAGGATTCATTGCATCAAATTTTATTTGCAAGTATCGGTACCTGAAAGAAGGATGGTAAAACGTACCTATTAAGTGCTGACATCAACTGCAAAAATATAATACTCCTAGTATATCAAAAATTGCTTGATAAGTAATTGATCACTTACGCTGGACCTATACAATAAAAACAAATATTTTTTGAGAGCACTGTTTGTGAATTATCAGTACTAAATTGTATAACTGATCTCTTGATATATTTGAGGGTACGCATGTGAAATCATAGAGCCCATGAGACAGTAAGACAGTGATTATTCCATTGGTTCGATATGCTCTATACGGTATTAACACTATACACCTAAACTAGAATTTGTTTATTATTTATTCGTGCACATGAACCTAGAGATTGTTTTTCAGCATTCCCATTCGAGAAATTAAGAAATCAATGCATAGCGGGCATGCTGTAGCCAAGCAAGCAGTTCAGCGTTATGTTGAGATGTCTTTCCGTGATAGGATTCAAGCTAGCATTTCGACTGAAAGTACACAAATAACCGGTAAACTCACACAAACAAGTAATGACGCTTAAGAATATTAAAATAACTTCATTTAAGCCGGATAATGTGGTACTAGTACACGAAAAAACCTGATCTGGTCACCGATGTAGGGGAGAATGGATTAATGAAATTTAGGTCATTCACAGACCCACGCAACTACTTCGAAGATCCTTTTCATTCTAGTGACATAGGAATATTTATGTGCTCGGTAGTTAGTCATGAGCACACATGGGTTTCCGTCAAGGATATTGACTGTAAATGTATTGCCCTTAATTGTGTCAATTAGTTAGTGGTTGTTCCATTGCGATATACGTTTATGTGGATGTATTGTGTTTCATTTTTGCTGATGGTATTACCATAAACCATTTCCCTACCTCTTATGTCCTATTTAGCCGGCTAACAAACAATACATAATTGTAGACGCACCAAGCAAGAGGCAGCTTATGACTGCAGCTAAACAGTGGATTGTCACTATCAACGGGGCTTGTTGATATGCACCTGCAAAACAGTGACCAACCAGATGAAAATTGGCCAGTCCTGAAGTGTAAGGTCATTCACAAATGAGGTGAGTTACAAACATAGAAACGACTATTTGCTATAGATAGCCTTCAGGCTGCAAAGGAGTTGTTGGTTTCCTTCAAAAAATTAGACGTTTGTCGCACCAACAGTTCTATGGACGAAAACACACAAATCAATTGAGATTCGTGTGGCGCATATGTACTTGGTGCCTCTCTGTACCTATACTTATGTGTTAAAATAAATAAATGAGAAGCCGAAGAGGTCAGTACAATAATCTTATTAATATTTTGTAGAGGTGCAATGATATGTAAAGAAGGGTTTCTTTACTATTCCGTTGAGATGGATGTGGCGGAGATTCAGGCTGGAAATAGCCATGTCCAATATCCCAAGCTTCGGTTGTTCGACAGTGTTGTCTCGCCGATCGCCAAGTGGGCTTGTTTGATTTTAAGATGTTAATTAACTAGATCGACACAGTTGGATACGTCGCCATTAACGTTCGAGTTTAGGCGTGTAGGCAGTGCGTTAGCGGCCGAGTAGGTCACATGTCCGATTGAGTCAAATTTTTGAGATTTGATAGACTATATTGTACTGAAGAACATATCGTCCGGAATTTTTAACTTGAAACTAATATGAAGCAGCTACTGCCGAAGTCTGATGGGCGTGAACATCCGCGAAAATTCGATTGCGGACTGTCAAGTCGGCAGTTCCCGTTATCATCTGAAGAGCAACTGTGGACGTTGGACGCTTGTCTTCAGGAGGAAGACATAAGGGACAGATTAAGTCGACAAAATTAATTTGATCATGTTTTTATTACAGATGGGCATGTTGATGCGGTTAATTGATGACAATCCCAAAACGTCAATGCGATATATTTTGTCATACATCATGACACCTGAAGTTGCCAGTCATTCCACGCTACTTGGCACTTTATCGAAAAGAGAACTTCAGAAGTGAAGGTTTTACGGATGCATACGAAGTAGTATATGCTTTTTAAACTTCATGTGCATTAACTAGTCGGCCCTTGTCACCATCTGTCAACGAAAATGGGAATTTTCACTATAACGAAAAACATTTTGCGAAACTAGGACATCGCTGCGCAAGATTATTTTCACGACATGAGAGACAAATTACAAAAGCGTCATCGAAGAAAACAAGGACATGTATGCATTAATTTAAAGTGGTAACTATTCTTTACTGTTCTACGGGTACAGTCTTCAGTGTTAACGAACATAACCGTAAGTAACGCTTCACGTAGCTAGCATAAAAAAAACTTATTTAGATATCGTTTTGACTTTTTTTGTCCCTTCCATTACAGAATTCACAAGATTATTTTGATTCTCAATACTGGAACAGGCGTTACGAAAAGAAATAACCAGTGGAATCCCAACCGTAGCTGCTACCTTGACGTGGTGGTCGGACTTACCTATCGTGATGACCCAACCGAGCTATATTGGCTGGAACACATGTTCCTGCAGGTTCTACCATGCCAGACAGGTCGATTCGAGAACGGTAAGACTAAAAGCAGCAACTCAAGGTCTGAGGGCGAAGTCGTACTGCTGACTGTACAGAGGTGTGACAGCAGTAAGGTGTTTCCCTCGGACAACCAGCATCTACAGCGATGCTGCCTTCTCACAAGGAAGGAAGGGGTTAGAAAAGGTTGACCCTAAAAATGTCGCACCTCACCTTACCCAACGGATTTCCGTCTCCGGTGGTAAGGTCTTTTGAAGAACGGAGCTAACACATTAAAAACCTCCCACAAAAAGACAGTGCGCGACCGGCCTCAAGCAGTTGTTCCTTGGGCTCTGCAGTCACGCACCCAGGTCGTTAAGACCAACGCTAATCCGATTTTCTTTTCAGGTTCCTCAAGAAATACCCTTCCACGGTGTGGGCAGCCGGGAAGTGACATCAGCCCTCATACCCGTAACAGCACACGAGACCACGTTGGTCACATGCAAATACTTCCTACACCTCCTAATAACTCTCTTATCTCTACGACTACCCCTTCTTACGTCCCTTTATCACCTCGCCCCACTAGTGCAAACGATTCGAGTACGCGGAATGTTATTCCTGGTCTCCTGAAACCACGCTCTAAACTACACATAGGAGCTTTCAACGTCCGAACACTGTGCCAAATAGGACAACAGGCTTCCTTAGCTAGGACTTTAGAATCTCGCTCCATCGATGTGTGCTGCGTTTCCGAAACGCGCATACAGGATCCGAGTAGTGTCATTCATTTGACCTCACCATGTCAAAGTAACGAACCAACTCGATTTACGCTTCGTGTATCTGGAAGCCCTGATGCTGCTTCCTGTGGCCTCGCTGGCGTAGGTATAGCATTGAGTCCTAGGGTGGAACTAGCTCTCTTAGACTGGATCCCAGTAGACAGTCGTTTGTGCGCTGTCCGACTAAACGGAACAGTAAGGACTCGGAAAGATAGGGACACTCGTCGTTGCCTCTTCGTCGTCTCTGCCTACTCTCCCACTGACTGCAGCTCAGATAATGTAAAAGATGAGTTTTACAGAAAGCTTTCTGACCTTCTCCGAAAAGTAAGGCGTTCAGACGTAGTAATAGTGGCTGGTGACTTTAATGCTCAAGTAGGTAAACTAAGCGAAAAGGAAAGACACCTGGGTGGATCTTATGGTGTCGCTGTTCAAAGAACAGATAACGGCGACCGTCTGTTGCAGCTATGCTCAGATAACCGCCTGTTTCTTGCAAATACTAACTTTAAGCATAAGGAAAAACATCTTTTAACATGGAGACCCCTTAATTCGTCCCAACGCTGGACCCAAATAGATCACATCGCTATCAGCCACCGATGGAGGGGCTCGATAGAAGACTGTCGCTCATTCTGGAGCACATGCTCAGACTCAGATCATGCTCTAGTGCGAGCGCGTATTTGTCTACGTCTTACTGGACGTAGGAAAGATCGTGCAAGGAAACTCATTAGGGTCCTACTTAATGATAGCCAAGCTAAGAGTACACTTCAGGAATAACTAGAAAAACAGTTAGACAGCTATGTAACTGATGCCCACCCTGAGGTAGCGTGGAATGACATTCGAAAAGCTGTAGAAACAGCAGTGATGTCTTCAAGTACGGTAAATCATAAGGTTAGGGAGAAACACTGGATTTCAGCAGCATCTACCGCACTGATAGATGCTCGAAAACTCATTCCATCTGGCTCTGAACATAACGAAGAGCGGAGTCAGCTTAAGCGTAAGCTGACTAGAAGCCTACGCAAAGATCGTGAACAGTGGTGGGTAGCGAAAGCAAGAGAGATGGAAAAGGCAGCGGCAATAGGTAACAACAGGCAACTGTTCAGACTTGTTAAGGAAACCGGTATTAGGAACCCAACTGTTAACGAAACAATCGCAGAGAAAGATGGACATATTATTCATTCTCAATCCAGGAGATTGGATCGATGGGCAGAATACTTTAGGGATTAGTTCAACTGGCCTTCAGCCACACTTCGGTTTCCTACGATCTTCAATCTACCTGAATGGCAAGTTAATGTGAATACTCCGACTCTTTACGAAGTTGCAAAAGCTATAGGAAATCTGAAGTGTGGGAGAGCAGCAGGCCCTGACAGGTTTACTCCTGAGATTTTTAAGGATGGCGGTCCAGTAATGGCAGCGAGATTGACTGAGGTCTTAGGTAGAATCTGGGAACTGGACATAATCCCATCTGACTGGTCTCAATCACTGATCGTGCCAGTTTATAAGAAAGGACAAAAGTCTTCTTGTGACAATCACAGAGGAATTAGTTTGACTAATATAGTGTCTAAAATATTAGCTTCAATAATACTTCGACGTCTAACCAAAGCTCGTGAAATGCAGACTAGAGAAAACCAGGCTGGTTTTCGACCTGGACGTGGTTGTATAGATCAGATATTCACACTACGTCAGGTTCTAGAACATAGACACACATTCAGATGCCTCACAATGGTAGTATTTCTCGACCTTAAGGCGGCATTTGACTCTGTTGATCGTGAGGTTCTATGGCAGTGTTTGTCACTGAAAGGAGTACCAAAGAAGTACATTAACCTTATAAAGGCTCTCTACTCGAACACAACTGGTCGAGTGAGAGCTTATGGAGAACTGTCATTAGAACTGATTACATCAAGTGGTGTTCGTCAGGGATGTCCACTCTCTCCATTCTTGTTTATCTTTGTTGTTGACGTGCTTTTACAGATGACACTTTCCTCATCTAAATTTCCAGGAGTTGAACTTTTACCGGGAGATTCACTTGATGACTTAGAGTATGCCGATGACATAGTTCTATTTGGTGAAGACGCTGACAAAATGCAGAGTCTGCTGGCCACTCTAAGCAACAATGCAAGCATGTTCGGCATGCGATTTTCTCCCTCGAAATGCAAAATGTTGCTTCAGGATTGGGTTGCATCGACACCCGAACTAGTGATAGGGAGTGAAGTAGTTGAGCGTGTCGACCGCTTCCCTTATCTCGGAAGTCTCATCAGCTCTTGTGGTTTGGTGTGTGACGAAATCTCAGCACAGATACAGAAGGCTCGACTAGCTTTTGCCAACTTGCGTCATTTGTGGCGTAGGCAAGATATCCGTCTATCAACAAAAGGACGTGTCTACAGCGCAGCAGTTCGTTCCGTCCTACTTTATAGTAGTGAAACATGGCCAGTAAGAGTAGAGGATATTCGTAGGTTACTAGTATTTGATCATATTATTATTTTAACACATAGATATCGGTACAAGAAGGCACCAAATACAGATGCACCACACAGATCTCATTTGATATGTGTAAGGGCTGTGATACTGCCCGGGTGCCCAAATCGAAGCAGGTGGTTTTCTTAGGGGCCACACCCCGAGCCTTTGACCTGAAGACCTGATCCACAAGGCATTGGAGCATCGTGAGGAGATGCAGTCCCATGGAAGCCGGTGACCAAAAGTTGGTTCATACGCCATTTGTTCCCGCAGGATACTGGAGCCCATGTGTACAATTGATTTGGGATCCGGTCAAAGCACCGGACATTCGCTTTTCGTCCTCTCATTTTTGTAAACAACACCCCCGCCACGTGAAGGCAGTGAGTAGGACTTCCCTGGCAGGGGCTGTATACGCGTGGCCATGTGAGAGCATCTCGAGAGGAGGAGCAGACTCCCCCCACTCTCGGCCATACCAGGGCATTTGGGGGCTTCGAAACATTGCTCGTATATCCTGGGACCACCGAGTAAGTAACTCAGTTGTTAGGAAACGGGTACTAGGTAGGGATGGCAAATCAGTTGAGGAAGTAGTGAAACTTAACCAGTTGAGATGGCTGGGACATGTGTTGCGCATGCCAGACCACCGACTGCCCCGACGTGCTATGTTTTATGGTGTAGGAGTAGGTTGGAAGAAAGCTAGGGGCGGCCAGACCAAAACATGGCACAAATCCATGAAGTCACTGACAAGTGGACTGAGCCATGTTGGTAGATGTAGACTACCTGGTTGGGGACCGCGAGATGATAGCAACCGATGGTTAGAGACCTTGAATGACATGGCTCAAAATCGTTTGCAATGGCGCAGGTGCATCCACTCTCTGTGTTCTCCCCAACTCTAATCTTCTGAATTCTCCACGTCCTTTATTTTCTTTCCAAATATATTCCACTGGACTATACTCCTTTAATAACATCATCAAACCTTAACGTTTCCTGTCACTACTTATACTTTCACTACTCTGCCACTACGGATTTCAGACGATAACTGAATCTCTGTACTAATGTGGTATGGCAACTCGAACTGATGTACATACGTACGAAGTTCCACGTTGTTTCTGACTGAACCAGTGGAATATTTTTTTTTATGTTCAACTTCGTTTTCAATAAACACTTTTCTAAACTTACTTTAAAGCTTACTTTCTTACGTGCATGGGGAACGCTTCGATCGTGTTGAGAAAGCCTGTTTGATTTTAAACGCACTTGCAATTAAGTTCACGTGCCTAATTAACAATATAACACCTGTTCTTCCATTTGTAGACCTTTACAAATTTCAATAAGACTTATCAATTACAATTAAATTACATAACAATCGATTATCTAGCATTTTTCAACTACTCATGAAGTTGTACAGTATGACGTTTTTTATGAAAAACTTATTTAAACATGTACCATTTTTAACGTCGATAAAATTTGTCGTGTTGCGTGTTATGGCGACAAAAGAGAACACAGAAAACGTTTAGGGCTAGGACAAAAATGTGTTAAAAATTTGAGAAAAATTAGATAAATCGGCTTGTGTTAAGGCAGCAAGTAGACAATTTAGTGTGCGTTTGGGCGACGAGTAAACAATTGAGCAACATTTAAAACAGAACGACATAAAGGGGAGAATCCACATTATTTCCTCCGGACAGGCGAGAAAGCATTTAGGCGCACTTCCTCATGCTTTATCCTATATTTTACAACGCATTTTCTCCTCTATTTTCCCTTTAAAGGGAGAATAAATCAACCAATAATCATTGGTTGATTGGAAAATTCGAAATCAAAGTAGTTTTTGAAGAAGTAAAGGAAACAATAAATCAAATAAATTTGAGTGAGTTTGAATAATTTGTCCATCTGATGTAAGCCCTGAGATAAGCTTTCAGGAAAAAAGCTAAACTTACAAACGAATTGCCTCGTGTTACCGGTAGTCACGCTTTCGTAGGTCATGTAGCGCGATTCTCAAATGGTTGAACTGGTACAAAAGTTATGAGCGGAATATAAGAAGTCTTCGCTTAACGGGCTTTCGTATCTGTTAGCAGTGGATCAGCAACTCCTACGAGCAGGAACCTACGTATATTATCGACAAATGAGGAAAATGAAGAAAGTTGGTCAATCATAGTAATATACGGTGCTTAGTCTTAATCCTTTGGTTTCGCACTTTCCTCCAAAGTTTCACATCGTTAGCGAAAAGTACTAAATCTGATGATACATCCTTTGGAAGATCGTCCATATGAATCAAGAAAAGAAAAGGTCCTAATGCTGACATCCTGGGGGACTCCACTAGGACAGCCTGATAGAAAGTGAAGTTAATCTTTACATTAGAATATCGACATTTTAGATATGAGGTGAACCAACTAATTATAGATGATTTGATACCTCATCGTTTGGGCTGACTGATAAGATATATTTGGTTGACCCTATCAAAAGCTATTGAGAAGTCAACGTAAATGACACCAAACTTCCGCTTGCGACCAAGAAAGGTTGTCCGTCTTTCCACCGCATTCAGAGGTTTGGTTATATAATATATTACTGCCTACTTCTTGGCGTCACACCTATTTTCATCTGAGCCATACAGAATCCATTAGATCGTGAGTATCATATTGTAGTGACCTACTTTTGTCAACAGAACACGATTGGTTCAATGAAAACAATTATTATTATAACCAATTGTACCAGTGACTGTTTTACTGTGCTCGTTTGTTTAACTGTGCTAATGACAGCCATTATACTTACTCTCCCGTTGACTTCGAACTTGTACGAATCCGGTTACGCTCAGTAACCACACTTGTACTCCTTTGGCACGATCTCGGTATTCTTTCGATACCACGAGATCGCCAACAAATACATCTCGACTACAGCCATCATCTGTCTTCTGATATTGGCCTACGGGGATCTTATTGGTTAATTGGCACGTAGTCTTGTAGCGGTGTTCATAGTCAAGCTCAACTCGACACCACGCTACATTTGGTGAGCCAAATATTGGAACACGCCTCAACCTCGGTCAAATCTTTCAAAGAAGGCAATTCGGTGAGTCTATTGTTTTATCTATCCACGTCTGTCATATATTTTCATATTAATTTTTAATATATATATTTGACATGACGGATAACGATAAGAATAGTATTAATATAATAGACTCCGATGTACGCGTACCGAATCCTCGGCACTTTTTATTCGCGTGACGATAAATTCCACGCCTTATTCGAGAAATTCCCCAGATTAACTAAACCATTCGAGGAGATTTCATCGGTGACCAATCGTGTGGTACACCACATAGTCACCCGCGGACCACCAGTCACGGCAAGACCACGCGACTGGCACCGGACAAATTAGCCTTCGCTAAACGTGAGTTTGACAATTTACTATCTGCTGGTATTATTCGTCCTTCTCACATTCCTTGGGCCTCTCCTTTACACATGGTGCGCAAAAAGGATGGGGTTAGTTGGAGACCTTGCGGCGACTACCGAGCATTAAACGTAGTTACGCGCTTTTGATAGCTACCCCATCCCCCACATACACGACATCACGGCATCGCTCAAGGGCACGACTATCTTTTCTAAAATCGATCTGGTACGAGCATATCACCAGATCCCAGTCGCTCTTGAAGACATCGAGAAAACTGCTATCACGACTCCTTTCGGTCTGTTTGAGTTCCTACGAATGCCATTCGGATTACGGAATGCTGCTCAAACTTTCCAAAGGTTTATCGATAGCATAGTACGAGACTTGGATTTTGTTCACGTCTATATTGATGACCTGCTGATCGCAGACATTTGGACTATATCTCACAGTTCACGACAGACCTTCGTCACATTAAAGGCGAGTCGAACTATGTTGCCGATGCTCTATCACGTATCCAGACGAATGCAGTTACCGTACCGGTGCTCGATCTTCCTGCTATGGCCGCCGCGCAAGCAAACGATCCTGTCTGTACAGAAGCACCACAATCTTAATCCCTTCAGTGTCAGGAAGTACCCCTAGCTACTAGCTCAGGTACTATCCTATGTGATATTTCTACCGGTCTTCCTCGACCCATCGTACCCTCTACCTATCGCCGTCTCGTCTTCGATGCCCTTCATGGATTGTCTCATCCAGGTATCGCAGCCACATTACGTCTCATCGCTGCACGATACGTCTGGCCGTCCATGAATAAAGATGTTCGTATGTGGGTAAAGCAATGCTTACACTGTCAACGATCAAAAGTGCACAGGCACGTAGCTGCCCGAATTGGCACGTTCGCTACGCCTGATGCTCGCTTTGATCACGTTCATATAGACATTGTAGGACCATTGCCACCATCGCATGGGTATGATCACATACTCACGTGCATTGACCGTTTTACAAGATGGCCCGAAGCTATTCCCATCACGTCTATCACGGCGGAGACAGTTGCTCACCGCTTCGTAGAACGATGGATAGCATTGTACGGTTGTCCCTCGACTGTCACGACTGACCGAGGACAACAATTTGAGTCCGCATTATTCTCCTCACTGACCCGGCTGCTTGGTACGGAACGCATACGCACCACCGCCTACCATCCAGAATCGAATGGTTTAGTCGAACGGTTTCATCGCCAACTTAAAAGTGCTCTCCGAGCACACGAAAACGACAATTGGTACGAAACCTTACCGCTCGTTCTCTTAGGCATCAGAACGAGTTTGAAGGCAGATATCCAATGTTCCGCCGCTGAACTTGTATACGGCACGACATTGCGTCTGCCTGGGGAATTCTTCACACCACGGAGCAGTAATGATTTCGGTAAATCAGACTACGTCCATCGACTGTCTGCATTTATGCGAACGCTGTCTCCGGTGTCAACTCGAATACAACATCGACAGGTCGCTCTCCCTCGAGAGTTATCTACCTGTTCACATGTTTTCATACGAGTAGATTCGGTACGCAAACCTCTACAACAGCCTTACGAAGGCCCTTTTCACGTGATCTCTCGTCACGAAAAGACCTTCAAGGTTGATCTGCACGGCCGCGTCGAGATCGTCAGCATTGATCGTCTCAAACCAGCACACGTCGATGACAGTGCCCTACCCGATAACTTGAGACTCAATGCTAGACCTATCAAACCTTCTAGCGGGATCTCTACGTCTACCTCGGATCCCACGCTAGATACATCAGAGACCTCGTTCTCACGTCCCGGTCAACAGCACGCGTCATCTGCACCATCTACGGACGAGACTTCCGTCTCACGTCCAGATCGGCAGACCACGCCGCCCTTGACCTCGGATGAGATCGCAGGCTCACGAAGTACGAACGAGACTACCGTCTCACGTTCCGGTCGCCGAGTACGATTACCCGTACGCTTTCGCGACTAACCGCAGAGTCAATAACGGATACGGTGTAGGATTATTCCTATACTACACGCATGCTACACTTTTCTTTTTTTTGATTTTTTTTGTATCCTGAGCCCACGCCTCCGACCATCGTCCATTTGATAACGTCGACTTCAGTCAACTTTGGCGAAAGCTGGTTTGGCCACCCACGCTCTAGTCAACGCACTCAGTCGATTATCTGGTCTCGAATCCGCCTGGCATATGCTTGGTAGTTATGGTCGCGTCCGGTTTCTTGGCTCAACGTGGTTTCGTCCTACGTCTGCAGCGTTTTCTGGTCCACATCCCTACGAACGCAATCATCAGATCCTGGATACAAACCACTCTGGTGTGGTATGCTAACTCGACCAACAAATACAGCACACTTCTCCTGGTAACGTTCTGCGCAAAAGACTTTCGTTGGCAACTCGAGGATCAATGATCACTTCCTGTTCCGTCAATTTCCTCCGTCCTACAACCGAAATTCTGCCGATCAGTCCCACGAATCAAACCGCTAACTATCGAAAGTGTAAACCCTTTCTAGCGGGGGGCTCCTGTAGTGACCTACTTTTGTCAACAGAACACGATTGGTTCGATGAAAACAATTATTATTATAACCAATTGTACCAGTGACTGTTTTACTGTGCTCGTTTGTTTAACTGTGCTAATAACAGCCATTTTGGGCTTCCATTGTATTCCATTGCTTTTACGCGGTTTTTGGACTACGCACGTATCTTATCTTTCCGATCGCAACTGTACTCCTTTGGCACGATCTCGGTATTCTTTCGATACCACGAGATTGCCAACAAATATATACGACTACTACAATCATCTGCCTTCTGATATTTTGGCCTACCGGGATTTTATTGGTCTATTGGCAAGTAGTCTGGTAGCGGTGTTCATAGTCAAGCTCAACTCGAAACCACGCTACAATATAAACACTGTGGAAATTATTGCGTACAATGTCATTTTGTGATGATATACGAAGTGATTTGCTTGAAAATTATATATGAATGTCAGTCTTGTGAATAATAACAAAAATAATAAATCCTACATTGTGCAGTTGCGTTATTTTGCTACCAGTAGGTGGTGCAAGAGTTCTGGAGATCCTCTTCTGTGTCTCCTTTATGTTCCTGTCTAACACTCCGTTAGTAGATGAGATAACGTCTTGCTCTACATCTTCCGGTTTATATGAGGATGTAGACTATTCAGGCATTCTTAAGGGTCATTAACAGCCTCTGCATCATACTTACACCTAGACTTATATAGCGAAGGGCTGCAAATATTTCTAGCTTCCCGAAATTGAAAGTTGGTCCCGTCAGTGTTTGGTGGTCTAAGAGTCCCCCGAGTTTGTTTTCTTTCACAGAGAGGTACATTAATCCCAATACCGGGCCACGGTGGAGAGCTTCTTAGTTTTACCCTATAACTCAGGGTAAATATAAGGTAGTAGCCTCTACTTAAAAGTTATTGAAAACTTATTTAATCCTTCTTATAAAAGATTAATGTTCTGTCTTTTAATCCACAGCGGGTAGTGCCCGTATAACTACTTGTATGTTTCCTGTAAAGCCTTTTGATTTGATTTGAGCTAGCATATCATTGTTGATAACGATTTGGAAGCCGAAAATGGGTGCTGTGTAGTCACTCTTACTTTGAGGTGGATAACAATCGACATGTACAACATCGTCCTCTTAGCGGAGCAATATATGATTCGGAAACATTGATTCGAGTCGCATCAAATTGAATCTTTCGTAATTAATTAAGCCACTTAAGCAATCATGTTGGCTAGACGTTTTCGAACGTTTTCAACGAGATAGTCCTCAGAATATTCATAAGGGCAGAACACAAAACTCTGACTAAATTGTCGTTCAAAGAACTAGTCTGGGGCTCATAGCTTCTGCCCTTCTCAGCTCTGTCGAAGAAAACTGACCAGCTACAACGATCAGAGTTTGATTTCTTGGTCTCATTCGTGGAAACCTGTTTATTCATCGCACAATCGGGCAGTTGTTGTTCTTTCCATCTCTCGTCCGTTTCCTCACCTTGTTTATAATCTAGAAAGCTCTTTCAGGTTCTGATCAAACAGAAATACTTTGGTACCTTTAGACCATTTGGACGCTTCATCATGTTTTTCGAAAACCGTTCCAACACTATGCATTCGGAATGTAGATTTCGTTGATGTATGTAAAAAGTTCAGGTGCTTGAGTTTGAGGAACAAACGGGATTCGAACTAGGTTACGGCCCGTCGCAATTGTCTAGAGGAAACCAACAAATGTAATCCCGACAGAATAGTGTGCAACGGATTTAAAAGTAATATTCATTAAAACAAATGTGGATTCCATTTTCTGTGTTTCTGTTTAACCCTATTTAAAAGTCTCCACATACAAATATTTCCGGCGATTGTTTTACTTTTTCTGCTAATATATATTTTTTCTCTATTGTTGACTTTGTCCAATCTTACTTTGATGATATTTTGATTCTTTTCAATTATTAGTCAAATTATTTGATTTGCACACAGAAGTTCTACTCCATCAACACAGGGACGATAAAAAATTTATGCGACTTTGGAGTTGAAATTTGATGCGGGAAGGATTATTAAATAAACAGAATTAGTGAAGTTGTACAACAAAATATTCATGCACATGAACCATGTGGTTAACAGATAATTTTACGTGATGTAATTGTACAAGGACTTTAAAGTTATCATAAAATATCTGAAAAAAAGAGTCATACAAATTATGACTTGAATAATCTGGAATCGTACTAGGTTTCATTGGGTTGTGGTATGAGGTACATATAAAGTTCCATGTCAGTGATACTGTAGTGAAGTAAAACACCAGTGGGGACAATCCAATGTATGTAACAACCAATTATAGAACTAGTTAGTAAAATCAAACAACCATATATTGAATCGTTAATTTGCAAATTGTTCATCAATTGTCTCAAATCACTCAGAATCCCCTTGTTCTTGCATTTTCATACAAATTGCCTTTTGTCGTCATTCTTTAATGTTCGATCTTCTTATCTCTCTGCCGCCAGACATTCTGTTCAGTGCTCACGTCATATACTACTTATGTCTACATAAGTAGCACACACTACAATACTACTGGTAGTTAAGTTACATGTTATGGAGTTCAAGGAAAAGCTGATGGGGATATCTGTGCAGTTTAATACTTATGGAAAGTTGATAGGTAGTATATAATAATTAAATAACGTAGTGTTGGAACTGTAAAATGTAGGATGTGAACCATAAAGGGTATTGGGAATAAGAGTGTAATATGGTAGTTAACTAAGACGGTATAACAATACAAAAGGAACATCGTTAAGACACTGAATCATAGAATCAAGACCACGTGCTCTCTAGATACGGTTGAAGATGAAACAAAGGCATTATACACAACCCTGAAAGAAAATGGATATGCCGAGAGATTTATGGATAAAAACATAGCCAATGAATGAGAGCATAGAGAATGTCTAACTGTGAATAAAAAGCCTATATATATACGCTTACAATTCAGGGGCGATACACCGAGTGAAATGTTAACACTGAAGTTACGCAGATCAATTTAAAGGACTTTTAATGCGGATAAACTACAACTAATGTTTTCCACACGTCCAATAATCACTCCGACGTCGAACGATAAATTGCCTGGACTACCCACCTCTTTCTGTATTTATCAATTCAACTGCTATTTTGGAACAACTTATTTTGATAGGTGTTCTAGAAATTTGTACATTCGGTTTCGTGAGTACCTCTCATCGTGACTAAGCAAAGGCATAGTTAAAACAGTTAACAGCTCCATTTTGGACCATTTAATTCAGACCGGACATACAGCCAACATGGAGCAATCTTACGCAATAATTTCTCTCTCATTAAGCGAGTTCGTTCCATTTCTACATTTAATTTTGCCCCATATTCCTACATCCTCATTCACACATCCAGAGTTTCTTCGGTGTTATCGTATAGCAGACGCATATTTCCTTCAGATATCGTACTTTGTTATATGCGTGGGAAGCCGTTGATTTTAGTAAGACAGACTGATTTTATTATGCCTGAGCCATTTATCGAAACAATGGTTCAACAAGATCACAATCACTCATAATCGTTGTTTTGTGGTAATATTCCTACCTCATATCAGGCGTTCACGACGCATTTGTTAACGCACCGAGTAACTTGCCCTCTGCTTAATAAAATGGCTGTTTGGCAACGCCTTTCTAAACGTGAATTGTAAGTCCTCCTAGGTATGTCTTTCCTAAGCGAACCTTCTAAGTCCTAATGATAACATGATCTGAAGTATTCCAGAACTGGAAACAGTTAGCAATGTTGACGTAGACGTAAGTTTGCAGTCATACTCATGGAAGTAGCAAACTTCGTTCTTGATATTCATATTATGACCACTTATTACACTCGTACCCAGAAACCGCCACCCTTCATATTCGACGAAAATTTCAAATGAACGTCAGTCATATATCCACCGCAACTTAGTTTCACAGCCTACGAATCTTGCTTTCGCGGGAGCTTACGTTCATTTGATTCAGGCGGCTCTAAAACACGTCAATACATATTCGCTATTCCTTTATTTTGTTGCCCTCGTACACAATTCAAATTATTATTCAGCCCTATTTATTCTAACGATATATTACGTTGTTACACTCATAAATAATAGACTATTTATCACTTTGTTTTCATATTATTGCGAGCTATTCATGTGAATATACTATTTCATTGCCTCCGCATTCACGTTGTAAAAGTTTCTCTTTTACACGCATATAAATTTTCTCATAATCACGTGCGAACATATCCACATATGTGCACAACTATGCGATATTCACATATATTTTGAAAATGTGTATCATAGTTTCGTATCGTACGGTCAACTTCCATATATAATTATTTATTGTGTATTCTTTGAATTAGTTTTTTACCACTATGTGTTTCTGAGATATCTGACAAAAAATGAACCCGAAATATACAAAGGATTTCGTAGAGAAAAGTTATTTGTAGGCAACCACTACTCTAGCTTCATGTATTGCGAATAATAAATTTGTATACATGAATGATTTTCATCATCGGCTAACATTAACTTAATGTTGACCTTGTTAAGACCTACCGCCTCCCTAACGCTTCTGCACAATCCATTAGACACCTACCTAAGCTTAGTCTTAACACGAATCTTAGGGGTAACACCCAGAAACTGGAGATACAACACAGAATAACGCACTGTAGTCACATGTTCTACCCCACTAGAGTAGTCAAATGTTGGAATTCGCTGAGTCTGATCTAATACAAGTGGCTTCACGGGATAACTTCAAGAGAAAACCTGACATATTCGTAAGGACTAAGGACAACATATTACTATGATTTACCAACTTCTGCGTTTTCCTCTTTCATCGTTAACATGTCTGTGTTCACATTTTGGGGCTACTAGATACGGAATCCCGTTAAGCGAAGGCTTCTATTCCGTCCACAAACATTTGTACCATAAAGCAAGTATGAATTTCGCGCATAAATCAATTCATATGCTTTGATTAAATTCACTTTCAAGTAAAAAAACACTGTTCTTAAAAATTAAAACCCTTTGCTTTGTTATGTTACTAAATGTCGAAGAGCGTAAACCAATAAATTATAAGAATGCGGTCTTTATGAATCTTATGTCGGTTATTGTACTGAAGTATCTGAGTAAATACCTTTTTTGACAACAATTACTCTCTAACTTAATAATATTTTTCGCACAATTCTACTTATTTTCCTTCTCATTTCTATGATATTTTGCTACAAATACCACGTGGTAATAGTACTGTAACATATACAACACTGTCCTTCGATTTAAAAAATTATTGGTTAGTTGAGTCAATACATCTAGTTGTGCAGTAATAGTTAAAAATTATTTAGGTGAGAATTTATGTGCATCTCATGGCAGTATTCTCTCTAACAGCAATTCCAGACAACTGGTCGAGTTTCTCTTTACAGTACATATTAAGACGTCTTCATATAAAGATATCTATCTTATTATAATATTAGGATGATATATAACCAATTAAATGCTCCACGATTAATTTCTAAAGGACCTTTGAGTATGGAGTACCTTTTGTAAAAGTGTCAATTATATATAAAATAACAGAATACCTATTAGGCATGCTGCGTCACACCGAGTCCATTAAGGATAAAGTTGTTTATCTCGGATTTTAGTGCGAAAGCCTTTCATCTATTTGGATAAATAAATTTCTGGCATTATAGCTGGTGTCAGTTCATGATGAAAACCCCATATATAATTGCTAGTTAAGGCAATTGCCCTAATTTAAATTATCGCGAACTGGATAATAAAAGCACCAGTAACACTGGCTGCAGTCAGGTACTGCAATATATACGGATGTTTGGAAAGCGTACAGACTCCTACATGGGCTTGGTTATGTGCGTCGTGTCGTTATCCACAAGTAGCATTTTGTGTACTCAACAACCGAAGTGCACTTAAACAATATTGAAACTATGTAATCGAGGCTGAAAGAGTTTTTGAGACTTTATCGTGGCTCCAGATGCCGACTATTCTGTAGCCGTATGGATGATTTCCTCTACTGCCTGCATTACTATTTTAGAACCTCTGAACCCCTATCTAACCTTGACAAGTTTTCAAACCACGTATAAGGAGTGTATCCACTTTATTTCCTTGGTTTTGTATAATATACTTCTACTCTATACTGACTGTTCACTGATTGGCTATTATTTTCCAAGGTCAGTTAAGATTCGTTCAAAGATCGTCCATAAATTAGTCTCGTCCTCTATCAATCTGCGACATTACCCTTTAGTACTGCTTAGTCACTAACTGAGTTCGTGCTAAACCGGCTGCGTTATTCGTAACAATTGAGAGTAATTTTCGTATGGGTGACTCCGGATGCCTTGTTACTATGCGATTCACAAATCCCTGTTTGAAATGCTTCGTCTTAAGTGTATATTCACAGCCTCTACCACTACAATATTGATTGTCTTTATATCCTAACAAGATTTCTATTAAAGTAAACGGTTGTGGTTCATCTAAGTTTTCAAAGAACACTAAACATTTGTGAAAGTAAGCTTCAAGATCCTGAAGACGTTAATGACTTTTGGACCTACTCTAACCACTGAATATGATGCAGATCGTTACCCAGACGTAATCCCACTAGCTTTTAGATTAGAGTAGCTTTTTCTATTTACTATCAGCTTTGGTCTGGGCACCCAGACAAGATCATAATACCCATAAAAACTGGGTTAACAGTTAGTAACACATTAAGTATCACTGAGTGCTAATGGAGTGTGGCAACTGATGTACACATGTACCACGTTCTGTGTTGCGTATGAATGACCAAATCACAAATATCCTTTTGCTTCTTTAACATGAACATTAAGCTTTAACGTGCTTACTATCCTTTCTCAGAATTAAATCGTCTATTTCGTTTTTCAGTGTTTAATCATTTGTACGATAACTTAATCGTGTAATGAGATTTTTAAGTCAAGGGAAGAAGATCCAACTGACTCTCGATTGCGGACAGAAGGAAATCGGCAGCACGAGATGCCATCAATGCCATATGGTATACACAGTTGGTGATAAAGAGGACATCAAAGCTCATAAAGAGTATCACCAAATAAAATTATTTCCAACCGTCCGGGTAAGATATCAGATATTTGACATAGATAAATTACTGTGTAGTAGATAATGTCGTTTTCTCCGTTAGTTCACTATAATATGTAACTAAATAATCAAGAATGACTCACTAATCCATGCAGTAGATTAAAGGCCATATCTTTTATCAAAAGATAACACGACCTAGCTTTTCAAACCTTTGGAGATAAAAGTCTTTGCTTGTTGCCTGATAGTTATTTGGATGCCGCAATATGGGTTCTACACAATTTATTCAAATCTTATAGGCCCAAGTTAAAACAAACTAGTAGCAGTCAGATCAAATCATGGAATCAGTACTTGATATCATCGACTGTTGATCTGAACCTCATCAGAAATTACGAATTTCCCTGATGCTAATCAAAATAATGTTAAAGAATAGAAAATATAATCCGAAACCGACTGATATAGCACAATGCTGTCAAGAGGGCGAAGTTTCATGATGCGGACGAATTTTGGATTGTTAAAATAAATGGACAAAATTCTGATCGATAGATAAAATACGACTATATGACAAGGCTAAGTGATAGCTGCTCATGAGACAGAACTATAGACATGAGCCCCCAGTTGTATAAATATCAAAATGTCTGGCTGGTAGAACATGATTCGTCCGATTAATAACATGTTTATATACCGTCGACATAAAAATCGCACATTTAAATATCGTAGGTGATTGGGGAGAATTAATTTCGCAGACCACTCACTCTCCAACCAAGGCCTTTTTCCATCATATCAAATACATTCATTCTTCTTACTTTCATTTCTGAACACCTTACTGTTCTCTACCTCCCGTTCTCTAATTTTATTCATTCCTCTTGGTTGTTTCTAGTTTCTCACAAGCGTCTTAAGGAGTGATAAGTAGTGTCAATCTAAGCCTGTAAGGGCTTTTCTTAAAACTGAAGGAGCCTCAGATGTTAGGCGTCTTTCTGTCGACGAAGGAGCTCATTGCATATCAGTTGTTAGGTCCAAGCAACTTACTTATCATGGGGACTGATGCGTCCGAGATTCCAGCTGGATGTTAATCTCATGTGTTGCCATATTTCTATGCATTGGTTGCTACAAATTACGTCTGCGAACACAACACGAAACATCAGCCGACGAAAGTATTGAACGGACACGCTGTTATGACAAAGAGTCACTTCATTTAGTTCAATTATAATTTAACCTGATGTCCCAAAGTAATAGGCTTTTCTTTTTCCCAACATCTTGGTTTATATTTTTAGCTATTCCACCATTCACCTGCTTCGGTTTGAGCACCCGGGTAGTATCCCAGTCCTCACATAAGTCGAATGATTTAAGTGGCGCATATGTATTTGGTGCCTCCTTTTACCAATGTTTATGTGTTTAAATAAATATAACCATTCCACCATTCAGCAGGTAATCAAAGATCAGTGAGGGTTGGCATACGTAATTCAAATTATCAAGAAAAGCAGGTGCTATTACAATGAAGCCTATCGAAGACGTGCTCGCCATTCTGTACTATGGAGAATTCTATAATGGTTGATTTGTCACCTTGCAAAATACCTGTCCATTAACATCTTAACAACTAACTGAGCAGTCAAATGTCGGAATAAGTGGAGTGTATCGGATCCGTATGCTCCCAAACATTATGCTTATTGCAACAGAAGTGCATTTCTAACTAGTCTGACGCTTGTAACTCGACAAAGGATTTTTATTTAGTTTGATATCAAGAGTTTTTGTTTAACTTTTACTAGTTTCGCTCAGCCTCTGATTAGGAAATGTAAATATATTATCTATTCTTCATGCGTTAAGTAGAAGACCGTATCCAAAAGTGAGTTACATGAACAGATTATGACCTTCGGTTCCTTACCTACGAGTGTAGAAAATCAAAGCTGGTCTTTTATGTGGAGCATCTGTAGCTTATCTAAAGTAAATGACAGAAAATCCGTTCGTCAATCCACAATCTAAACGTAAATTGGCATGTTCCTAAAATATTAAGTTCAATAGCTAAACTCCAAGAGCTGTTATATACTAAGAATTAGTTTCCATATAGATTCGAGTACATCATCAGCACCAGTCGGTGCTTATATAGTGAATAACAAGAAAAACTTCAAGATTAAACCACCGAACTCACAAACTACATCACCATCAAAACACTTCGCTTCAGCTAAAATCCATCTCAGTATGCAGTACTGGCTGGGAAATATATTTGAAAATCCCGATAATAATTGGATCGAAACATGAGAGCCATCTGTAGCACCGTTTATTATTGGTTTAAATCGTATGATGAGTACCAGACATCTGGATTAGGAATCTTACGTCAACAGAAACTATTCGTTGGAGGTCTGAGGTAGAATAACTCACATTTTATCAGCAAAATCTTGACCATTTTCATATTTTCCTTGTTTGTCTAAGTATATCGTACACAGTTACCTTGGAAAAAGTCCAGAAACATACAGACTAGACCAAAATGATCTAAAACAATATCTAATTTCCAAAATGAACTATGTTGTTGATGGATATCATACTAAGGTCGTTGACCTTTTACTTGATCATATCTTCAAGAAATATATGACACTTATTTTTCAAGATGTTCAGTGATCAACGGAAAGCGATAGCTTAGTGTAAAATGTAATTAACTGTTGATACTAGTAGTATACAATCTAACTTTTTTGTGTGGCTTGTTTTAGCTACCAAGAGGACGCCATGAAAATATCATCACGGAAAATTTCGATGGTTCTCGAGTGACAGAACTACTCACTACTCTTCGACTTGGAAAATCATTTTACGAACGAATATCAACACTGATGAGCCTTGACCTTGGTTACGATGTACCATCAGAAAACAGTAACGTCTATCATGTTAAGTTGTCTAATACCTTACATCCCGACTGGCGTGTTTTCGTCTACGTAAAGGATCGAACACAATTAGTCGTGGGATGTTGCATTGTTGAGGAACTAACTGCAAAGAAGATATCAGAAAAGGGTTACAAACTGAACAGGCTTATTGGTGGACGGAAAAGTCTCTTATCTTGGAGTATTCAGAGTGTCGACCGAAATGACGATCAATGTGATTTAATTTCTTCGAATCCCGGCCTCTCTTGTGTAAACATTGACGGACCGATTTGTGGTATTCGGCGGATATGGGTAGAACGTAAATATCGTCGGAAGGGAATAGCCACAAGTTTATTAGATGCTGTGCTACAAAACTTAATATATGGTTTACCACTCTCTCGTACACAAGCAGCTTTTTCCGAACCAACTGCAAATGGCGCAGATTTTGCTGTATCTTACATAGGCCGAGAAGACTTCTTAATATACTGATTTTATATTTTTATAATGAAAACTAAGCGCTTGCAGTTATTTATTCTAAATTTATAGAGCAAATTATATATTCACTGTATTCAGTTATTTTAAATGAGGAAAGAGCATATGCCATTGGTAAATCGCATAATTTTCGTCGTTCACAGAATCATGATGAGCCTATTACCGTTAAACTAGTTGCACTTGACTTGCTAACTCAGTACTCTAACTTTGGTTTTACATGTTCATTTATTAGATAAACAAAACCTGGGGGACATTTTATCTATATCTTATTAAAGAATCACTTGTCAGGCACAGATTTCGTACTCAGTTCAGTCATTCCTTAGGTATGAAGGTTACACATATTATACGTCTACCCAAATTAAAGTAGAGTCGGATACAAAACCTACTAGTTGTAGGCAGGAACTGTTAATCACTAAGCCACCGCTCCATATATGTTGAAACTAAAGGTAAACAACTGATATACAAAACGAAACTACCAAAAGAACCCGAAACTCACACAATGGAGTTCTGTGTATTGTCAGAAAAATTCAGAAACTGCTTTACCATACTAACGCGTAGTCAGTGATAATTTAACGGCTATCTATCAACCATAATGTGGTAAGAACAATGTTTTATCTTGTTATAGAGAGGCAAAGATCACTTATTATTGGAGTAAGAATGTTATTAGAAGTGAGCTACTTTACATAATTGAATATCACAAAGGTGGTTTGTAGTGCTCAACTCAATCACTAGGTTCGAACCCCCGAATTTCGTTGGTAGATAGGTAGTATTACTCGCATCTGAACAAAGAATCAAGTGCATGACTCAGTCCAAAACAGGATAATTAGCTAATGTTTTAATTAGGTGGTTGGGAGGGGGTGAATTATGTGTAGGTTACTGATCTCACCAAATACACAGCGTAGGCAAAATCACAGCTGACAGTGCGTCGGAAAATTACTTATACAAAATTTAACTTAAAAAGCGGTCAGTTTGTGATGTGCGTACTATCAAGAATATCTCCTTCCGGTTTAAAATCTTTACTAGCTTTTAAATGCTCTACGAAGAAAGCCTTAAGTAGTTTATCATATTGGATAATATTTAGTCTTTCATGAGGTAAAATCCTATAGTCATCTATAGCCTTCCAATGTTTAGGAAGTTTGAACATATTTACAATATATTCTAGAGCAATAAAGCTGCTCTAGTCGACGCTGAGTTCTTCATTAGTCACATTTAATTGGCAAATAGTAAAACCTAAAACAATCCTTAGTAGTTCTATGCACTTGGTTACCTCTACAGTCAGTCAGCTACAACATAATGCCAGGCACATATATGCATCGGTTCAAGTTGCCATACCGCATTAGCACAACAAGATGAATACTGGATTCATGGTAGTTACTTCAGTGGCAGTAATCTATAACAGAAAAATTTCATATAAGGATATAGTACAGGAAGGAAGAACTGGTTGGTAGAAAAAAAGATATAAAGCAATTTTAATCTCACAGTTTAAAGGAAGACAAGGAGTGTATACACCGACGCCATTGTGATCGATTCTGAGCCATGTCACCAAGAGTCTCTAACCACTGGTTACGATAGTCACGCGGATCCCAACCAGGTAGTCTGCATCTACCAACATGGCTCAGACCAGAAGTTAATGACTTCAAG
Organism: Schistosoma spindalis; assembly: GCA_946903255.1. Lineage (NCBI taxonomy): Eukaryota > Metazoa > Platyhelminthes > Trematoda > Strigeidida > Schistosomatidae > Schistosoma > Schistosoma spindalis. The sequence continues at coordinate 16,377,886 of OX336424.1, forward strand.
CACTGATGCCACGTTTTGGTTTGGCCGCCCCTAACTTTCTTCCAAATATCCCTAACACCGGTTAGCATTGCGCGTCGTCGTAATCGGTGTTCAGGCATACGTAGCACGTGGCCCAACCATCTCAGTCGATGAAGATTCATAACCTCATCAACTGATTTACCATCATTCCCAAATAACCTCACTATTACTTACCCGATGATCCCAGCAGACACCAGCAATATTTCTAAGGCACCTGTGGTCAAATACTAGTAACTTACGAATATCTTCTACTCTTAAAGGCCATGTTTCGCAGCCGTATAGTAGAACGGAACGAACTACCGCGCAGTATACTCGTCCCTTAATTGATAGACGGATATCTCGCCTTTGCCATAGGTGACGGCTAGACGGACAAATTGCTTGACAGTGAAAATGTTAATAATTCAAGACCCCTCGATAAACAAAGAACTTCCAGCGTATTACGCTTTAATCGACATACAGTTGCCTTTTTGACATAATTATTATTGCGTTTCTCCCCTTACTTATGTCTCAGATACTCATGATTTTATTCATAATTGCTCACGATATCACTTCATTTATTTTTGCACATCTATTACCTCTAATTACTGTGACAAAACATTTTACCTCATTCACATTATAGTTCGTTACTAACTTATTAAGTCCATTGTTATTATTCATATAGTGTAATCTAATGTTATAACCTTTAGGCTGAATTACCACGGTCATTCCTTGTTCATATATCCTCACGAAACTAATACTTCAACATAAAAAAATTTCATATACATATACTTAAAGAGAACAAGAACGAATAATGGTGCAGAATAATATGAATTCATTTTATTTCGTTAAGTTCTCATCAGCTGCTTACAACCTATAATATTTAAAATCAATGTTATTACAGATATTGACAAACTTATACATACAAGGGTGATTCGAGATGAATATGTGTATCACGATGTAGCGAATATTCCGATAAAGTTAATAAGATCATAGAAAATTAGTCTTTTAATATGATGTGGCTCTTTAAAGGAATAAAAATTTTGTTTCGGATAAATAAATTTAGAAAACGAAAGTCCCAGAACATTGAGATAGTGATTGGAACTCATGGAGTTAACAAACATTAGATGATTGTGTAATGAAGCAACTGAAAACTGATTAATGTTAATAAAGAAAGATATATATATATATATATATATATATATATATATATATATATATATATATATATATATATATATATATATATATATATATATTGGATTGTATACTTACTACTTTTACTTACGCCTGTTACTCCTCGCGAAGGAGCATAGGCCGCTCACCAGCATTCTCCATCCAACCCTGTCCTGGGCAATATTTTACAGCTCTTTCTAGTTCTTATTAATCCCTTTCATATCCGCTTCTATTTCCCGACGTAATGTGTTCTTTGGCCTTCCTCTTTCCCGCTTCCCTTCAGGATTCCAAGTTAGCGCTTGTCTCGTAATGCAGTTTGATGATTTCCTCAATGTATGTCCTATCCATTACCATCGTCTTTTCCTAATTTCCTCTTCAGCTGGAAGCTGGTTGGTTCTCTCCCACAAAAGGCTGTTGCTGATGGTATCCGACCAATGAATGTTGAGTTCCTTGCGTAGACAGCTATTGATAAATACTTGTGCCTTCTTGATGGTGGTTGTTGTAGTTCTCCAAGTTTCAGTTCCGTACAGTAGAACTGCCTTGACGTTGGTATTGAAGATTCTGACTGTGATGATATTGGTTGAAAGTTGTTTTGAGTTCCATATGTTCTTCAGTTGAAGGAATGCCGCTCTAGCTTTGCCAATCCTCGCCTTGACGTCTGCATCTGAACCTCCTTGTTTATCGACGATGCTTCCCGGGTATGTGAAGAATTCCACATCTCCCAGAGTTTCGCCATCAAGAGTGATTGGATTGCTGTTCTCCGTGTTGTGTTTGAGGACTTTGGTTTTCCCCTTGTGTATGTTGAGGCCTACTGATGCAGAGACTGCTGCTACGCTGGCTGTCTTTATCTGCATTTGTTCGTGTGTATCGGATAGGAGGGCTAGGTCATCTGCGAAGTCCAAATCGTCTAATTGGTTCTGAGCTGTCCATCGTATGCCGTGTTTTCCCTCAGATGTCGAGGTCTTCATAATCCAGTCGACCACCAGGAGAATGAGGAAGGGAGAGAGTAGACAGCCTTGTCTTACTCCGGTCCTTACTTGGAATGCCTCAGTCAGCTGTCCTGCATGTACTACTTTGCACTGTAATCCGTCGTATGAGTTCCGGATAATATTGACAATCTTCTCAGGAACTCCGTAGTGTCGAAGAATTTCTCATAACGTCCTCCTATCTACACTGTCAAATGCTTTTTCATAATCAATGAAGTTGATGCACAGTGACGAGTTCCACTCAAATGATTATTCGACGATGATCCGTGGTGTCGCAATTTGGTCTGTGCACGACCGATCTTTACGGAATCCAGCTTGTTGATCTTGAAGTTGAGCGTCTACTGCGTCATACTTCTTCTAAATGAAGACCTTCTAACTCCCATGGCAGATTTTAAATGGTTTGAGTTATTTTTCTGGTTAGTGTTTTTTTAGCGGGTTAGTTTTTTACGGGATGGGGACGCTAACCCCATGCCCAACCCTCCTCTTTTACCCGGGCTTGGGACCGGCAGTAACTCTAGGAGAGCTACAGGCGGAGTTGTATAGCTTGAAGATAAATTCGTTGGGAAGAGATCTCTTCCCTGAACTTCGTGTTTTTAGTAATACGCTTTTATAAACGTGTAGCAGAAAAACGATTTAAATTGAATTTATGAGTCCAAAAAGAAAGTCGTCATTGTTTTCCTTTGCTGTCCTCGTCTTTATGAGATTGTTATGTAAGATTCTTTCCCGTGACCTTAATTACAATTCCTAATATTCTGAGTCTTAGCTAATTTATACTTTCTAAATACTACATAAGCCATAGTATAAATCTTGGATTTCTAGAAAAAATTATGCTTTCATGCTCTTCTCGGTTTTCTCTTCTCGAATATTATACATTGAAACTGCAAATAGACAAACGTCTGATTAAATTTTAGTCCTTCCACAATTATTGTATTGTTTGCCCATGTTTACATGTTAAATAATTTTACTTAAGCATTTTCCAATATAAAGTTTGTGTACTTGTCTCGTTTTTAATGATAAGTACTATTGTTTTCAGGTTGTAAGCAGCTACGAATCCACGAAATGTTTGGGTTCATGTTATTCTGTCACGATTTTATTCTTTATACAAACAATCTAGTGAATTTAATTCACACATCACGTTTCTTATTTCTAAACTTCCTAGAGCTTCTTTTATATTTCCTAATAAGACCACCTTGAATATTTTACAATTATCATCGAAAATCCATGTGAAACTTCAATTTTTAACTTCTATATTGCAAATAACTTATTTGTTATTAATTGACAAATCTCTTTCTAATTCAACATAATGTTAATAGTTAGAAATACCTAAACTCATAGGCTGAACATCAGACAACGAGGTTTAAATTCTTACTAAGCAGCTTTTATAAACTTTCTATTAGTTGCTATGTCAGCTACGACCACTTTAAAAGTTATATGGGATTGACCTGAGCGACTACAAAAAGCCTTTTTAGGCAACTAATGAACGATGATCAATTGTAGTTACTCGACCGTGGGCATAATTCGCAATAGTAACAGCAGCTATGCGTCAAACGACTGACGAGTAACACAAAAAATGAAACAGATTCACAACAAAAGTATTTGACCCAAATAATGTTCATTTTGTGATGCTTTCATAAACAATTGACTGGTGAGCAGTAGTCACTTGTAAATGTTAACCAGATAATGTTTATAAAAGGAGAAAAAATTGATGCATAAACTTGTTCATTTTATTTTAGTCTTTTCTATTATACACACACATCATAAACTATATAACTTACAGAAAGAAAAATATATTGAGATAAGAAGTATTTACATCTTTACATAAGCGTTTGTATTTATTTCATCTTTCCGTTTTTGAGCTGTGACATAGCAAAGGCTAATTTATGTTTCTATATGAAAAATTGGGAAAAATATAACAAAAATAAAATATATTAAGTATAAAACAAAACTAATTGCGGTACATTATTCAAGTAAGCTACGGAAACCTTAGCATAACTGAGCAATTTCAGTAAACAGAAAGGTAACAAAAAAGGTGACTATTATTGAGATCACGAAGCGATCTGAGCTAGACAACCATTGGAAACCCCAAAATTATGCTTTCACTAAAGATTACGTTTAAAAAAGAATTTGCGGAGTTCTAATGAGAAATTGTGACCAGTGGAGTTCAACCGTGCTTCATTGCTTTCTTAACTACATTTTTGATTAAAACTAATATAGCTCATTAACCAACTACAAGTTGTTGAACCTTTACTACGGTAATTCCATTTATGTGGGGGTTATTAAGATTACCTAGGATTCTAGAATGACGTAGGTGGAACAGAGAAAATCCCGTAACCCATTGCTTTTAAGTTGAGTGACTCAACTACTAATCCTTTTTTGTTGGTGGGTTAGTCCTGACGACTACTTATAATGAGTACAAAACCCACTCAGTTTTTGTTAACCTTTACAAATGCTGGCGAACGTGAGATGTTTATTCTTCTAATAAAGAGTATGGTAAACAATAGCCTGTTTTTATTACTTTACGGTTGTGAAATATGGCATTTTAAAATAAAAGTTGTTGGATTAACCTATTTTAAACTAAATCAGTTAGATTTCGTCTTGCTCTGAAAGGAATATTTTACATCCATCAAGTAAGAAAGGACAGACGGTTGTACGCTGTACTTACTCTTTGACATACGAGAAAGCTTTGTCTGTACCATAGGCAAGATTTCCTGACAACTGTAGGCCTAAGAGCGGGATGCGACTGAACCTTTCTCGTTTTCAGATAGTGACATTTTTGTAAAAGAAAACATAAGAAACTAAAAACTCATCGATGCTTTTAGCCTCAGATGTCAGCTAATAATAAGCAACACAAACCTAGCCTCAATGTGAATCGGTCAAATTGCTACATTTTAATTCATCATAGAGAAAATTAGTAAAAGGAAATAAATGAGGGTGGGTTCTACAGAGAGCTGTTAAGCTCTTTATTGGGAATTAAACACACAAACGTTAAAACCTAAGCAAGTGATATAAATGTTTAAGGGGATTCAAAGATAAATAGGAGGAGGTTTAATTGATAAATTTGGGAAGTTCGAGGAATTAAACAAAAAAAGTAAACGTTTACTAAATCTGCCGTGACAATAATTTACAATTAATTAATAAAAAAGTTTGACATATGTAGGTATAATTGACTAGGGAGGCATTGAAATCAAAAAATAGATCAATTTACTACTATCCGATGTTATAAGCGACGAGTAGGACGAAGTCGTTTTTAGAAAAAACAGTGCTTAGGTTATAACCATCTGGTTCTGTTTAGAACTTGAATTATAAGGACTTACAATGACTCGCGAGGAGCAGGCTGGGTTTCGTTCTGGTCGAGGATGTATTAATTATATCTTCACCTTCCGCCCAGTGTTAGAACACCGCCATACTTATCAAAGGCCAACAATCGTAGTGTTTCTTGATATCAGGGCTGCCTTCGATTCGTTGGACAGAACTGTTCTCTGGGATTGTCTATTGAAGAAGGGTGTGCCTGAGAAGTTTATTAACATCCTAAAAGCTCTATACACAAACACCTCAAACAAAGTGAGGGCATGCAACCACCTTTCTCCGTTGTCCCACTCAAGCAGTGGGGTTAGGCAGTGTTGCCCAATCTCACCATTCCTCTTCAACTTTGCCATCGATGACATTCTGGAAACAGCTCTGACGGATGTAAGTAATGGTGGTGTGGATCTGTTGCCTGGAGAAAGACTTCTCGAACTTGAGTATGCGGATGATATTGTCTTACTGTGCGAGAATGCCCAAGCCATGCAATCCGCACTTAATCAGTTGGCAATCAGTGTCCGTAGGTATGGTATGTGCTTTGCACCTTCGAAGTTCAAAGTTCTTCTACAAGACTGGCAGGATTCTAATCCTGTACTCACTCTGGATGATGAGCAGATAGAAGTAGTCGAGAAGTTCGTGTATCTAGGTAGCTGCATAAGTGCTGGTGGTGGTGTGAGTGATGAGATCAATGCACGTATAGTGAAAGCCAGAGCGGCTTATGCCAATCTGGGCCATCTTTGGCGCCTTCGTGATGTTAGTCTGGCTGTAAAAGGTCGGATCTACAACGCGACGGTGAGAGCAGTTTTGCTCTATGCTTGTGAAACCTGGCCTCTCCGAGTTGAGGATGTTAGACGACTCTCTGTGTTCGATCATCGCTGTCTCCGAAGGATTTCTGACATTCAGTGGCAACACCATGTCAGTAATGCAGAGGTTCGGCATCGTGTGTTCGGGCACAGAGACGATAATGCAATTGGTGTCACCATCTTGAAACACCGACTTCGGTGGCTGGAAATGTTCTACTAATGTCGTCCCAGAGAATTCCTCGTCGTGCATTATTTGCCGACTCTGGGACTGGTTGGAAAAAGCGGAGAGGTGGTCAGCATATGACATGGTGTCGTGGTATGAAAGAAAGCTGCAAAGGGCTAGCTTCTGTTGGTCCTTCACGACTCCCTGGTTGGGGTCCGAAAGACGGTGTAACGCAGTGGCTAGAGACGTTATTAGATATGGCTCAGAATAGAAGCCAATGGCGATCCTGCTGTAACCTTCTTTTACTTTCTTCATAAGAAGTGGTTGTATCTTCCTTACTGAAAGATCTCTTCTGACTGTACCTTTCCGTTTCCCCCACCATTGTTCTGTCTCTCTCTCTTTTTTTTATAATTCCCCACGTTCATTACTTTTTTTTCTTTTCTCTTTTCTCCTTCTCTTCAAATTATCATTGTTTTGTGTGGCGCATATATATTTGGTGCCCGCCTTGTACCAATATTTATGTGTTCAAATAAATAAATAATAATTAATAAATACAATGACATTATCCCAACCCACGAAAATAATAAACGGAAGGATCAGTTTGAGCAAAATATGTAGACCGAATTCCCAAGCAATTAACCCAGTTTAGTCACACTTAACCATCTGAAAGTTTGCATTTGTATTGATTGAAAGACGGAACAACAATAAGAGATTATTCGGTTTTCGAAGGGATTTGTAAAGTACTTAATACTGGGATCTTCGAAATTTGAAGGTTTTTCGTGTAGCTTAGATTTTGTAAAGCCAAATCATACAACAAAACTGACTATAAGACAGAAATCGCTTTAAAGTACTGATCAATAAGACTGGTCGGAATAGATTAATCAGATGAGTGCGACATGTATACCATCAAGTTAAAATATTTCGAGCAACATCTTAGTTTTTTTAATTAAAAGAACCTATATATAATAATAAGTACCAAAGCTCAGAAAACTTCGAAAACTTATCTTTATTCATAAATCTATTATCCATAAGTATTATTTCAAAAGGTTTACACTTTCAAATCTTGCAAAGCTTTATTTTAACATACCTTTACAGCTGCTAAAATTAATTCAACATCTGAACGAATATCTTTGTCAGGTATTTGATATATAAGTCTTGGAGTAGATGGGGAGAGTGTAACTGGTTTCTTTCGAGGCTCAAGATTGGGACTAGGAAGATAATTATCATATTGATCAAAAGACTTGGTATATTCTTTTTCTGAATCTAAATTATACATGGATAGAAATATCTTAATTTAAAATAAAGTGCATCATTAGCGTACAGATGAATTATTAGAGCTGAAAAATATTTCAGATGTAGTCCTACAATTCAAGAACTTGTGTCGCAAGATAATCTTACAATATTAATACCGTGCAAGAAATGCTTTAAAATTGCAAGACATAACCTCACCACTAATCTACCTCACAAAAAAGTCGAATCTAAATTGTGCCTTTAAAAATGTGTATATTTTATAAATATGGCAAAACGAATATTATAAGGTAGGTAAAATCATGGTGTCAAGTCTTCGATCCAGCAGATGGTCTTAATCAATCAGTATTCATAGTATAACAGTCTACTCGACAATTTTTCCCCAATTTAATTACTGAGTAAACATTTTACTGACAGTATTGACAGTACTCATTTTTCTCTAGTTTAAACGCATAGTTGTGTAACTGTGATGTTTTGTGGCTTCAGCTAACAAAAAATAGCAATTTAAAACTTTTTAATCCCTTAATATATTGACAATTTGCGGTAATCCACACGATTCACCATGTTTCGTGCTATATTATAGTTCACTAGGGTCGCCACATGCCTTTCATCGGCAAATGATGATTAAATAGCCCATGATGTGCAGTAATCAAACCCTCAAATGTTTTTTGGTCAAGGATGACATTTTATAGTCTTTTTTTCATTTCTTAGACACTTTGTTTGTATGGTTAGTATTGGATTTATCTAGTGTAAGATCTAAAAGTGAAGATTCCGATTTCGCTACATCATGATACACATATTCATCAACTATAGTCCATTGGTCAATAAAACGTTACACAATAACATTGAATCGCAATTTTAATGCATTAAAAATTAAAGGATTACATAGACAATTGTGATAATCCTAAACATCTTATTCTTGAATCTGAGACACATCAAACTTCGCAGAACGTTATATTACACGAAGTGGGGAGTTAATGATGTATTTTATACCGAGTTGTCACATCCATTGTAACCCATTAACGAATGATAATAATTAATGCCATTTTCGGAAATGTTAAACTGATTTTGAAATCGGTTTGATATAGTTTGAATAGAAAAGTGTCTTAGTTATGATGTCTTATAAAACAGTTTAAGACAAAACAAAAAGATATTAAAAACACATTATCACTTTACTTCTACTACTTTGGGTTTTGTCCTGATAACTTTATCTTACTTTGCTAATGGAGTATGGTAGCTTTAACTGACCCATATATGTCCTAAATTCAACGTAACAAGCGACTGACTGACCAAGTCTTTATTAACTTATAGGAAATAATTTAAGTAAAGTAATAACTTAAATGTAAATGTATTCATCTGCAGAGTCCAAGGTAGAACCAAAAATGTTTTTCGGTTTTATTACCAGCCGTTACAAAATAATACAAACATAATCTGTATCTACGATTTAATAACATCGATGGTAATTGGCTTAATATGGATCAGGGCATTACGAAATACTTACTATATCACATGATGGCAGGATAAGAAGTACTATGAAAACAAACAAATAAATAATAACTTATTCGAAACCCAGTTTATTATTAGTGTGACAGTGAAGTAAATTGCTACCGACAGATACTATCACTTGTATAACAAACATATCCATAAACTGGTGAGAGATTGTAAACGGTGAAAAGTTATGATAATTTGGAGAGGGTTTAAGAAGAAAACTAAGTGGGATGAAGTGTGCGGTTCATTTAATACAGTTTAAGTACTTTTTGACAAATGACTAAATAATATTTCTTTCAAAATATATGTACCATAGAGTAAGTTAGATCGATACTCTCACCTTTAGAACCTTTTTTTTGGTGAGCAGCTCGTTCATACTGAAGTTTACATAAACTCTCTTGAAGACTTAATCGAATTTGTTCTTCTGCTGCTAATAATCGCTCATTAACATCACATTGAATGATTTGTAACTCGTTATCCAACTCTTTGTTAGTTATTTCCAAAGCGAATTCCATTCTATGTTTTGCCACCTTAAAAAGATTGTTTTAAGGAATACTGTCAAAACATAATGAGACACCTTTGGAAACGTAAAAAAAGTTCTTTCTATCCTTAAGCTGTGAAATATTTAAAAACGAATGTAAAAATCTTATTGAAGATAGATGATGTGACTCAGTCTTATTCCACGGGTACACAAATATAACAAATGTAAAATGTGTAAGGACATATATAGTAGTTACAATAGTTACCTTTTTGAATGATCAAATTAAATGTACAACTACATTTGGTGACCTGTTTTATTTCGAAAATACGTCTAGTACAATATAAAAATTTGGTGACTTTAAGTATTCTCTGACTAGTTTCAAAGATTACCTACACTACTACTTTAGTTAGCTCCCAATCCCAAATTAAGACAACCTACAAGCAACGAAATCCCAACCATGACACTTTCGAAACAGTGTAATTTTGGACAGACGATAGTTTTCTACTTGAAAAACGACAAAAATAATTTACACTGTTAGCGGAATATAGATTGCATTAAAGTACGTTCCGTGTAGGATTATATTGGGGCACGCTGACGGGCTATTTCTTATCTAATCAGCGCTAGTGAATACTTGGAGAAGACTCTACAATCTTCTCATGTAAAAACTATAATTGTACTGACGGTTTCCTTATTGAGATTATTACTTCCATCTACCCTTGTTACTTGAAATATAATTTCATTCCTGTCCAACCGTGTTCTGATTTGGAGGCTTTTCGAGTGAAGTAGTGTTCAAGAATACTAAGCAATAAGAGCTGGGTCGTAGTAAGAGAAATTATAACAGGGGCGACGAGGAAAAAGGGAAACACATTCAAGGTGCCGATATCAGATGACCAACTCAACCGAATACTCCAACAACAGCAAGCACAACTTGATGCACAAACGCGATTATTGGAGACTCTGACGCAGCACCTCAACATCCACTGCGCGAGTTCACACGCTATTTCAAGTACTTCATGTTTAATTGCTAGCAGCGTCCCAGAATCTAACAATGACCCCGAAAGTGGAAATATTTTCCTCATGTGGTTCGAGTGTTGGGAAGATACATTTACCGAATATATATAGCAAATTTTCATTGCGATCACCTCTATTTATGTACAGATTATGAAGAATTTAATGCAAGAGAATCAAACAATAACATAAAGTTTTGGAATACGCATAAAAGTGCTAATTGCAAAAGTCATCAAACTATGTGCCTTAGTGATGATACCGACGTTTGTGTACTTTATTCTATCAGTCGCATATAACACAAAGATATATCACGTTTGAAAAATGTAGTGAGATGAGTGAGAAAATAATCAATTTTAGAATGGAAATTGGCGATTAGATCACACAAACACGAAACCAAAACATACATTGATCTCTCGTCGGTGCAATAAGACTGCTTTTGTAGGAGGCGATAAGATTAGCGAAGGTCGATAAACTCAATTATAATATTAAAATATACTATTATAAGATGAAATATCAGTGGATAATCAAATTTTTAAATTCATTAGAGGTCATAAAACATAATACTAATTATTTTCAGAATCGAACAGAAAAGCTCTTCACTATATTTGACCAATTAGACTTTATTTGTGATGATTGTTATTATATCTTAATATAGTTTTAGGAATGATTAGTAAAGTGAAGATAACAAACCTGTAATCGAATTTTATACGTCTCTTCAACCAAGGATAAAACATGAAGAAATTCAGGTGCAGTACCCATTTTCGCTTGATTTAATTTATTCTCTACTTGCATTATACGTTCATTATATAGTGACTCTTTTGCTTGTTTGAATTCCCACTCCAACTCTGAAATCTCAGATTGCAGTTCCTTCTTTAAACACTCGATCTCTGTATCTGTGATATCTTCAGAAATATTTTCACTACGACAATCCGGTTCCTGGTAATCTTCTTCATTTAGACGATCCTCATCTATCTGGCCATCATTAACTTTAGAATCTTTCAACCCTTCATCAGCCATCACAAGGTAAAATACCTTGAAAATGTTTATTTATGACTGTTAATTGATAGTTGTGTAGAACACAAAATAACAGCTAAAATGGAAACAGCTGTTTTTACAGCTGAGGTTACCGTTCCAATAAACAATAATCCATTGACCGAAAATTCTTTTGACTGTCAATACAAAATTCGACAGATAACATCAATCAACTTTAGTCGAAAAACAGTTCTCACGAATTTATACACTAAGATTGTAGCAAATATATCAAAACGTTAGTGATAAACTAGGCTACAACAAAGAGCAATAGTAGATCCTACGTGAAATAACTCGGAATGCATTTTTTAAGTCTTGAATATTATGTTAATTTAACTTACTCCCTTTTCTTGACCTATATTCTTATCGCTCACTTATTATTAGTGACATTATATTTACCTACTTTTGAAGAATGTGACAACTTGATCTGATGCACTTTAAGTCTGAAGAATCGGTCATTATTTTAAATTTCGTTAAGTGACTGCCATCACGTAACATACCTATCTAAATTAAAACGAAGGTTGGTCGGGATAGTGAATTTGTTTATGGCGCTGGACAATAGGAGATCAAAAAAAGCAAATTTAAGGCAGTTGGGCAACGTAGGGAGATGAAAATCTATGGTAGCCAATGACCGAAGATATATATATATATGTCACCCTATCTCTCAGAATCCCAGAGCCCATGTAACCATTTGTTTGGAACCACTGTTTTCCAATTTCTCTAGGGAAATCCTCCGTATCCACCAAACCCCATTTAAACGCACGATATTCGCTTTTCATGCTGACTTCCATAAACATCCAAGCCGTGAGAAACTACAAAGAGGAACTTCTTAGCAATGGATATATACACATGAGCTTATTAGAAGATTTAGAAAGGTATAGCGAACTACCCATAACCTTGGCCATACTAGGGAACTTGGGAGTTCAGTTATCTATTTCAACACAAAATTTAGTACAAAAGGGACACCAAAATATATATGTGCATTTGTGAGCATTAAGGTCCTGAAGTTAGAGTCAATGCATCAAAGTTATTGCATGTAACTGACGCTCAGAAGTTGATTCCAGATCCTTCAGACAACTAATTATCTGCTTTCCGTCTCAGGTACTGAAGGAATAAACATCCTTATACGATGTAAGCAGCAAGAAAGTGACAAATGTCATTTTAACTCTGAAAGTATTTGAGCTAGTCATACCCACAATTACATCAATTCTTCGCTTCCCAATATTTCTCGATTTCTATTGTCCATCATTCTGTATGCCGCATCTCTTGCAAACATGTTGCCAGTATTAACGAAGTGGGTTCGTAAAATGCTGAAACACGCATCTTGAAACTGCGTTTCCATGAATCCTACCGAATGAAAAAGCGACAACAGGACGGACACTTGAAGCTAAATTTGAAGGTGAAAACGTCACGAACGAAGTTAAGGAAGAACTAACGAAGCACCCAGTCGGTCACAAATGAGGATTTATGAAGAGACAACTTGGCATGATTTTTAAACAACTGTATATACAGCAGTAATATCTGCCAACAAATTAAATTGAATCTTTATAAATAACCAGTGGGTATCAGTAGCATCTACTGGATTGATACCTGTTCATAAAGCTGTCCAGAAAGACTAGAGAGTGGTTAAAGCCGACTAGAACTCATGCGTAGCCAAACGAAAATTTAACTTATTGATTACGAATACTGGCGGGCAGAGGAAACAACAGATGGAAAGGGTAAAAGCAATAGGTAATATGGTAACTTTGAAATTACTGCTTGTTTTATCAGTCAGTCAAACCCAGATGCCCTGGTACGGCTGAGGGTGGGGAGAGTCAGCTCTCCCTCTCAAAATGCTCTCACATAACCACTTGCATACAACCATTACCTTTTCGCACCACGGGTGTTGTTTACGAAATTAAGAGGACGAAAATCGAATGTCCGGTGCTTTAACCAGACACGAAGAGTCCACCTAAGGGAGTTGGAAAACCCTGATTCCAAACCAATGGTGCATATGGGCTCCAGTATCCTGAAGGAACAAATGGAGTATGGACAAATTGTTGGTCACCGGCTACTGAGGGACGGCATCTCATAACGTTGCTTCACTGTCTTTTGGATTAGACCTTTAGGTCGAAGTCTCCAGCGTCGCCCATTAAGAAAACCACCTACTTCGGTCTGGACGCCCGGGCAGTATCACAGCCCACACACAAATCAGATGACTTGTGTGGCGCATATGTATTCTATGCTCCTTTGTACAAACACTTATATGTTCAAATAAATAAATATGACCTGGTGGGAAATGATCAGGGTAAAACACATAGCAGATGTAGTAGCAGTATTAGTAGCGATAAACGGATCTCCGTAAGTATTAAAACGAGTAACCAGAAATGGTTGGATCATTTTTATTTACAAAACAACAACACGAAACCTAAAGCCTTAGTTTGGGAAGGTCAGAATAGTTGCGACAATGGAGGTTGCTATTTTGAATTTGAGAGTAGCAAACTTTTACCCGCGACATGTATCCATACTGTTTATTTATCAGAACATCCTCCACTGAATGTTTTGTTTGTTTAAGTACTTTCTTATTCCCGATCTTTTCGACTCGGAAAAGACCTATTCACTGGAAATACATGAGCAGATATCAAGTAGATTCTCTGAATTTCCATTGTTATACAAAATCATTAATCTACATAAGAACTTTCGTCTAAATTTGAACGAATAGTTTCACAATATTTGGGCGCCGAGTTAATGTGAGACATTAAAGAGAAAAATGTATTTGTAAAATCTCAGCGAATGAGTTTACTTAAAATTCATTCGCTGAGATGTTACAAATACATTTTTCTCTTTAATGTCATTAATCTACAGGTGCATGAATCTGATTTTATAGCCGTACGTCCGCAACCCTTGAATACAACCAATCGGTTGGGCAAATGAGTCGTGAGCTATAGTTCCATTTGAGTAAATGAAGTAAATCTCAACATCGTAAATTTTGTAAAAACATATTTATACATAACTCTAGGTCAAATATCGAGCCCCATTAATGTTGTCTCTCAATTCTTTACGGGAAATTTGCTAAGCTTTTTTAAAACCTTTGCTCATTTTTACCCTAAAAAAGATGGTTTTGTGAAATTTCAAACAAAAATGTTGGGCGGCAGCCTACGCTGCATTGAGAGTAACGGGAGTAAATATTCTTATATATAAGCGGTCACAACGGTACAACACAATACGGCACAAAAAATCGTAGGACGGGTTAAAAAAGACTGATAGATACACGATGTGTACAATATGTTAACATTTCTAGCATGAATCTCATTAAAACTTAAATATTGATAAAGTAATCACAGGATCACCTAACATGTTAGTAGACTATATTTAGCTTCAAGGGTGACTAGAAATGTAATATTATGATGCTCTGATGCTGGAAATCATCGGGCATCAAACAACCTACTAATCAAAAGACCTAGGAAAATTGTTTACCTTAACATCAAATTGTGTAGAAAAGCTTTAAATATGCGGCTCATGACATACAATATCCAATATTACTTTTACGAATAGATATAAACCATGTGTTTTCTATAGCCTTTATTTTCTATATCAAAAAACTCTTTAATATCTGATACATTATTTAATGAGCTTTTCTCAGTCATACTGTTGTTTCAGTTTTAATGATTTGTAACATGTATATCAAACGAATTTTGTAAGTATAAAAGTAAAGAACGAATTTTACTTCTTACGTATAACACTTTGTGTATAAGCATATTTATGTCCGATAGCTATTGTTTTTCTGCATGAGACCCGAAATCCTGCGTTTCTCTACGGAGCAATAATATTGAATTAACTCATAAACATTTCAACGTTTCTTTTCCTGTTGGTAGTGATTTTCGACATATTCATCATATATTTATCCGAGACTGAAGGATTAATACAGTGTGACGACTCAGTGGAGTTGCATGTATTAAACATCATAAATGTGCTGCTGTTCAGTAGACTGCCCCACGTATTGGCTTTCATATGTGGAAACGTAAGCTCATGGTGTTTGAAATATTCTTTCGGAGTTGGTATTCTGTCGGACGACGTAGCATATGGGGTATACGAGCTTGTAGACAGTGTTCCTACATCGCAAGCGTATGATCAGTTAAAACGTGATTTTATTCAATGTACCTCTATCGGATTAGAAAATTTGCAGAAATTACTACATGAGTGCAAGTTAGGTAACAAACATGGTCTAAATGACCACGCTAGATGAAGCGGTTGGCCCGAACCTATAAAGTTGATGATGCTTCTGAAAAATAAATTTGGCTACAACGCCTACTAACCTTCAGAGGAACCTTTGTTCATCAAGTGAACTCATTTGTGGTTCTTACATCAGAAAAAGCTTACAACTAACGTTCATTCTATAACAATGGTAATCATTTTTTGTTAAAAATGCTATCTGTTACCGTTCTGCTTTATTCATAGCCAGTCACTTCGGTTTATGGAATTAATGTATTTTTTTCATGTTCTTGAAAACTCTGAACAGGTTCCTTACTTGGATCAGCCACATTACAAATCATCTGTTGGATCTTATTGTTCAGGAAAAATCAAATTTAATAAATTTTCATGCTGATGAGAACTGTAAGTTGTAGCTGCAAATATATACACAGAAGAAATGGCGATGTAACACTTTAGTATTGACCATGGTCTTGCTAGTCCTTACGGACTTTATATTTTTTTTAGATGACTGGCCAACTACCACTAAAATATCAAAGAACGTGTAAATGAAGTATTGCCCTTCTTAGTGACTTTTTAATACCCTTTCCTTCATCTCCCTACTTCAGGCCAAACAAACTGTTCACATTTAACATAGACTTATTTCGTAATTAATTTTGGCTGTTATCTACATGTTTCGTTAATCTTCATAATTTATACAATTACCATTCCAAACTGTAAAATTGTTGTTTAGAAAACCATAATCTTTGACCATTCCGTTTTTAAGCACCTCAAAGCATGACACATTGCTTATCGATCACAAGTACACTGCTGCACACAAATGTTTCTTGTTCTCAATCACCCGCTGTTATGTAGACATAACTGCAGTATATTTGCTAAGTCTACGCATCACAGCAATATCCTCAATGCGTGCGTGATCTGTGTGCATATCTCGGATTATAGCAACCATAGTTGGAATTACTAACTACATATAATTGTGGTTTACAAAACGGTCGAAAGACAGAACACTTAAAAAGCATTCACAGAATTATTTGCTGTTCTTAAGGTTAATTAGGAAAAGATTGATTTTCCATATTTATAGGTTATAATAACAAAATTCACGGATTCGCTCACAGGATCATTTGTGACAATGAACATTATGTTTCGGTGTTTAGTATAGATTCCATATTTAGCATTTTTTGAGCATTTTAATGTCCAGTTAGTGTGTCAGTTCTTCATATATGAGCATAACTTTAACCTAAGTATTCATTCTTATTGTTTCTAGATACGTCAATTGGTCTTTTGTGAACATTCTCCCGTAATGCATTACTGAAGAAGAAGCAAAGAAAGGCAAAAGTTGCAGCTTAAGATGAGATCCCGAGCAAGAGCCATCTCTTCACATAGCATTCACTAACTGAATCAACGGAAAATGCGAGATTTTTGACACATATCTTACACTGGATCGCAGATGCGTTACGAATTCCTAGACACTAATTTCATCCCCTGGCTTAGCTATCGTGGTGACGCGATTTATCTTGATCATTGTCTACCCGTCGCTTTTAAATTTGCGTTTCTTCTGCTGATACTCACGTAAATTGTAGCGACAGCCTTTTGTCACGGTCTATTGATATCGCCCTAATAGAGATCATTGGATCACTGCATGCATGGAATAACCTGGCTTATGTCTTACCAGAATTGCATACAAAGAGGTAGATAAACTGGATTACAGCTTTTCAACGTTTTGTAATCCTCTGATTGATCCGAAATCTTTAATATCATATGAGTGATAGTGAGGAGCCATATCCTGATAACGAATTAATACTGAGGCCACAACTTAGTGGTTGATGACTGATAGCTGCTTTTTCCTGTAGCCCGGTATCAGCCTCATTTACCCAGCAAAGAATCCAAGTTACGTGTAGATAGTCGGACATACACTACATTCTCCTGTAACACATTCAGACTCCTGTTCTTTAAATTCTAGTTTCCGATGTCACACCAAGTTTTACATTTGTTATTGATAATCGTAATAGATTGGTTATACCATTATATATAAATGTGTGTATGCTTACTAAGTAGCTGGCTCACTTCTGTTGTCTCATTCTCTGAATGATTTTCTAACGTACTCATCTCTTTGTTCCTCAAGTACGACGCACTCCAAACTGATCGCAAACCAGCTGACAAGAAAATAGCATAAATCTTTTCTGTGACCATCGATGGATCCTGATTCGTTCTGTATTCTGTTTGATGAATTTATAACTTCGTTTCGGTTTCTTGTGTATCAAATGACGTAGGTGTTCTTATTAATACAGCACTTATGCTTGTTGTTCTGTTTGATTCGAGATTGGTTAAATTCTTGTTTACCATAGATTAAATGGTAGAGACTTGACTGTGTTGAGAGCTTTAGAGTTGTGTTTATCATAAAAAGCTATTTCGCTCTATCTTATCAGGTGCCATACTACCATTGTGTTTAACGTTGGCACAAGAACCAAACAATTTTTCTTCTAACTGTGACGTTGTCTTTGTTAACGTCTAGTTTTCCATCTGTTTGTGAAGTCGCTTTAGGTTTCGCAAACTTTATTCAATGCAAGTATATCACTTTAAAGTAATAATTATTGTGCGAAAGGTATTTTCGTTTTGTGCTCAAACTTTATCAGTTGTGATCATTAAGCAATTCGTGAAATGCCATGTTCATTTCATTTTAAGTTTAGCCTTTTTTATAGAAGCTACACCTGAGTAGGCAAGGTAGGTTAGCCATCAAGGTGTTAAGTGATGCATGAATTACGAATTATTTATGTTTATGAAAGAACATCAGTAATTTTCAACAAATATCCAGGTGTTTGGAGTGGTCATGTGTCTTGGTTTAGTAGTAGGGAGCAAAATGGTTTTGCTTTAGCAGTCAATGATACTCTTACTATTTTCTCCAGGAAAGCTTCCACATATGTTCTGATTTGGACTGCTGTACACAGTAAAAATAACGGTTTACCACGTGATCCGTACGTAAATAAGAAGAGTTATTTCCTTTGTTTAGCTTGGAAACGATCTAAGATAATTTAATCAAAGTACAAATTTACTCCAAGATTAGTGTTTCTAGTGTTCGGTAACTGTTACTTCTAAGTCTTATTCTGGTACATTCTTGGAGCACTGTCGACTAATACGCTCCTAACTTACCACCCGAATAACAAGAAAACCGAGTCTCGATTGGAGTACCAGAATTCTATACTTAAATTGCAAATAATCAGCCTAAATATATTTTTCTTGTGATAATTATAACAAATTTCACAGTAAGCTTTCAATCTCTAGGTTTTCCAAGAGAAATTTTAGAAATACGAGACCGAAACTGTGAAACTGAAAATGTTCATGGTTCAGGTAAGTGATGAACAAATAAGTAAAAAGCCAAATAAATGCGTCACACTCTCAACAGAAATAATTATATAACAACTGAAAACCACTTGAGTATATTGGAGTCTTCCTGTTACAATCAACATCTCTTCGCTTGAGCGTTTAGCCATAAACTCATGTTTATACAGTTTAATGAAGCCTATAGTACCGAAAAACGATAGTAACTCGGTGCGATTCTTAAAGCATGTAGATTACATTAATGGGATTACAACTAGTTATATCACCAAATGATTGCGTTTTGAATTTGAGGGTAGTGTGCCATGTTTTCCACACAGAATGACAAGCCCATAGTTCACCGACTTGCAAATCTCATCTGACAATGTGCATCACATGGAAATTTGTTCACTGGAAGTAATATTGGTGTTCTAAGATCGTCGTAGTAGTTTTTACATAAAACGAGACGTTCCGACGTTGGAGCAGTTAGGAAGCTGGTTTGCCACTGAATTCAATCAAAATGAGAATAAACGAACCCCCAGGAGATAGCAACAATCTTGCTCTTCATGTAACATGTCTGATATGCATGAACATCTTTGGCGGATTCAGAAGCAATCAGCGAACGCAAAACATTAACATGGAATATCACCTAGGAGCGACGTCTAACTATATGTAAGTTATGTGTAAATGTTTGCTCACTAGTTTTAAGATATTCTGAATGTTGTAGGCAAACGGAAAATTTTAGTGTCGTGATTAACACAAGTGCCTCCTTTGTCAAGCAACAGTCAAGTGAGTTATGTGAACGTAATTTGTCATAACGTGCAAACGAAATCCATTGCATATTCATAAAGATTAAAGTAAGCAACATAACGCGAAATTTGCGGAAACAGGTGGAGTTGATTTTTAGGTCAAATCGAAACGGGATGCATGGCCGTGAAATTGTATTGCATCCATTCTTCTACGGGCTAAATGGTTGATGTATTCAGCATTTTTCCGGTTTCTCTGATCATCTGCTGACTAAATACTGCACATAATAGCACAGGTTTCATCAAAGATTTCTATTTAAACTCATAATCCCACTTTATTTACATATTAATCCAGTTAGTTAAAGTGTGCTATAATCAGGTTTTCGCCAAATGTTTGTGGACATTCACATAACTTAAGTGAAACCCTAAACGAGAAGAATATATCTATGCTTAACACATATTTACTTAATGAACCAAAATATCTCGGAGATGATATATATTTAACTTTTGTCAAAATTGAGGAATGGACGGTTGACATCACGCTTTTGCCGAGTCCAACGTTGTGAAAATACGAGGCGGCGATTCGTGCCAAAGGTCATGCGTCGGACTTTCGAGGTTTTAGTCATTATTGTCGTGAATTTAGTACAATTCTATTCCATTTTCGACATATATTATACATCTCCACTTACAAACGGTATGAATATCATCCCGTTGAATATTAGTGCTCCAACGACTCACGTCATTTTTATGGTTTCTGATGGGCTTCGAGCAGACAAAATATTCAGTCGGGATATGGAATACACTCCTTTTTTAAAGTAATTTGGTGACCGTTTTAAAGGTTAAACTTATTGATAGATTTACCTTCGAATCATTTGGCATCTTTATTAGTAAGGAATTTTTATCGGTATAACGACCAGGAATATATATTCCTGGCCAGTACAGGAACTGTTGGTCAAGAAGTAACCAAATGGTCTAAGAAACGAGCTAAAATGGGTGGACTGAATTATTAATTAAGGTCAATGGAGTGTAGCCTGTGAATTGACGCACGACAGTAACTAATTTTAAACACCAGCCTGTTACTTAGATTTATAACTTAGGTTAGATTCGGAAATCCTAACTAAAAGAATATTGTGACCCATATAGGCTCGAGTTACTTTTTAATGCTATAAAAGTTCTCATGTTTAGATTCGGCAAACTCATATCTATTTGCACTCACCTGCTCCAGTTTTATGGTTGCATCCGTGGATCCGTAATTTATTTATTATTTATTTTAACACATAGGTATTGGTACAAGGAGGCACCAAATACATATGTGCCACACGAATCTCAATTGATTTGTGTGAGGGCTGTGATACTGCCCGGGTGCCCAAACCGAAGCAGGTGGTTTTCTTAGGGGCCACACCCCGAGCCTTTGACCTGAACGTCTGATCCACAAGGCAGTGGAGCATCGTAAGGAGATGCAGTCCCATGGTATCCGGTGACCAACGATTGGTTCATACGCCATTTGTTCCTTCAGGATACTGGAGCCCATGTGCACCATTGGTTTGGGATCCGGTTAAAGTGCCGGACATTCGCTTTTCGTCCTCTCATTTTCGTAAATAACACCCCCGCCACGAGAAGGTAGTGAGTAAGACTTCCCTGGCAGAGGCTATATATGCGTGGCCATGTGAGAGCATTTGGAGAGGGAGAGTGGACTCTCCCCACTCTCGACCATACCAGGGCATTTGGCGGCATGGATCCGTAATATTCCGAAACGTTGCTTATCCTTTTGAAATTCGTTATCGAAATGGTTTTAAGATCCTCATATCATCAAGATTCATCGATTTGTGTATTTCGCATCCGAAAGCCACTTCTCAACTCTCTTGATTACGACGATTTTCATTTAGTTTTGGTTGAAGCAACCGCCTAATGTCAAGGGGAGTATATTGCCAAAAGTCAGTTGGTTTTTTACATTTACTTCTCACTTTCAACACAGACTGTCTACCAAGGTTGGTGAATCTTTTGGACGTTTGACTCTCAAGATGTCCGTAAATCACTATAAATTAACTTCATCATCTGTGTTTTTTTCCAAGAATCAATTCTACGTATTTATTGAAACTGCTAATCAGTTCCCACTAACGGGGTTTGTAGTATTTTATTATTATTTCTATTGGTTTATCCTGAAATAGTTTCAAGAATATATAAGCATCTTGAGAATGAAATTATAAATACCGTTATCGCGTAAACATGCAAAACCAGCTAACTACGATACTTCCTCTTTTATTTATAACAGTGGAAATCTTACCACTGCGTATATATTTGCCATACTCAAACCCTGTTCGTACGAAACCGGAACAAGCTGGAAGGTCTTCGATCACTTATTCATTCCTTTCTAAGAATTTTCATATTTTCTAGTTTTTGGTTATTTATGCAAAAGGTTCCCGCCTATACCACCTAATAAAGCTTATTGTCTCTCAACATAAATCAACTTGAAGATGTAAGTTTGATGTAACTAGAACTCAGTAAAGGCGCTTATGTATTATTCATCAGCTGCACTTATTTTATGGTCTGATGTATCGTAGAACCATCAAACTCTATGACATTGTTTCTAGAATTGAAATTTAACAAAGCATCTTGATTCTAATAGAAACACACTTAGATCTCCGTGTTCTGTAATACTACTCAGATCGCTACTCACACACTATGGGGTTACTAGTATGTTCAGATATTCACTTTAGTTACGAACACCTTTTTTTTGATATTTTGTCTATACAGAGATGTCCTCCTACACCGTGGTTTGTGGGGTGTTTCGCATACAAGAGTCCCAACTGAGTCGAGACCTGCACATGTGGCTATGTTGGGAGGATTCAACGAAGATGTGGCTTCTATAACTAAAGGTTGTTTTTCAACGTTTCTTTACTGTCTTAATTCGTGTTTGGAAATATCTGAGAATCATAAGACGTTTTTGTTAAGGAAATTAAGCGGTAAATTGTGGATTAAAATTGCCCAAAAAATCATGGTTAGTCTTGTAAATGTTTGTCCTTTCAGTTATTCTTAAACGTACGTCCTACAGAACATAGTTTATGGATGTAGTATTTTTGTTACATTGATTGATATGTTTAAGGGTTAATCGTTTACGAATGCTTGAGCTAAAGGGAGAAACAAGGTGTTGGTAAAATTTAGAAGTGAAAAACCTTCAATATTGGTAAAATGTTTGTCCTTAGTTTGTCAATATTCTTGTTTCAACCGTAGAAAACAACATACAATTTTCATAGGCCTCAGGTTTGCATACGTTATAAACACTTGTAGAGGGGAGATACGTTTAGTTTTAGTTCAGTCGTTCTTCATTGTGGTATGCTTAATTGGTAATCACTCATGAATAGCAAATTATTGTCAAGGTGCTTAAGCAAATAGATATTCGGAGGCGACAAAAACAGCCGACAGAATCCGTTTGGCTTTTTATCAAAACATACGCTTCATTTCACGATGTTAAATTTCAAAGTAAATGCAACTATTGAGTGAGGTCCACCTTAAAACACAGTTAATATTCCTAATATTTACGCAAATTAGAAAACTAAATTGTGATGAGTATACTGTCGAAATCAAAGGAAATTATCAAGTCTGTCAGAATAATCCTGTTCTCGAATTTCCTCTATAGATATCAGTTTATATTTTGAACTGCTTTTAACCTTCAGGATGGAAAACGAATCCTGTGGAATTCGATTCTGTACTAAATCGTTCTTTCCTAGCCTGGATATGGGGTTACAAAGAAGTTGTCATGTCATTTGTTCCTCCTTCTACAAATCATGTTAAAGCCACTCCTTGTCCTGATGAATTAAGTGACCTGGCTAAAACAAATCCGACTGAAATCGATCGATGGGTTGTCAATCAGTTTCTGGTATGTTTCTTTTGGATTCTTTTCCCAGGTTAAATTCTCCACATATAAGTATTCATTAATATGAAGCAATGTGTAACGGCTCTTTTGTTTATTGATTTTAGGTTAACTGTCCTATTTTTAGCGATTTTTAGCCTCATTAACCAAAATATATCAATCTTTCATGTACAATCTAATTATGGATTGCAAATTTAGGCTATTTATGGTGGATGAGAAGCTTTGGGATCAAATGACTATTTTATACTTTAATTCGTATTGGAGATTTAATAAATAAAGCATTTTGGTTTTTTTTTGATCATATGATTTGGGTAGAATATTTGGTTATACATTGACCCAAGAGTTTCATATGTTTCCAGATTATTAGAAAAACCGGGGACAGGGGATGCGTTAAACGGAGTAGTGAAATAAACAAAATTCTCGTGACCAAAAAATCTGGAGAAAACCGAATTACTGAACTTAAACTGCCCATATACCACTAGAAAGTTATAAAAAAGAAACGGTGGCAAGAAGTCCTCATCATCAGCAAGAAAGAACCAAAGTCTACATAGAATCTTTTTCTATGAAGCTTGTTTACTTGGATATTTTGGATTATATCTAATGGTCAAATAATTAGCAGACTCATTAGAAACATGAAATATATAAAGTCAAAAATACACTGGCGCATGGTGATAAAAGTAGTTATGCTCCACATTGTTGTTTTGCAGTATTACAGAATATTTTCATGATACCTTGAAATAGTATGAGATCTCATCTAGGTAGACTGATCGCTTACAGTTGACATGTCATTATTCCTCACTTAATCGTAGACAGTTTTAAGCGTACAAACGAGTATTTAGTTCTTGTGTATGTGTTTTCTCAGTTTTTATATCTGTTTCAATGTGTGTTCATGGTCGAACAGTTACAGTTTAACACTAAATTTTCGCTCATTTATTGCAAAGTATATTCAGTTTAAACAACTACAAATATTTTGTATATATTTGTAGGATTTCGTTGATTATTCGGGTGACTTTTTTGATAACCGTAATGCAACATCTAGCGACTACCGTCGAGGTCGAATGATATTCCTACACTTGGATGCAGCTGATATGGTTGGTCATTCTTTTAAACCTGATTCACATGAATACACTGAAGTTCTTCGTAATTTGGACAATGTAGTCTTTCGAGTTTATCACAAGTTAACTGAAAAGTCTCGTGGAACAGATTCACGTATTGCTTATATCTTAACTTCTGATCATGGAATGACTGAATGGGGTTAGTAGTGATGGTTTATTTTTATGATTGATCAACAAATGTAATAATATAAGTCAGACACTTTGTAGTTCGATCGTTAAGGTGGTGAAGACAGTATATAACACTGCCACAAGGATGTGTTATATATATATATATATATATATATATATATATATATATATATATATACAGTAAGAGACTAGAAGGGTCAAAGGTAGAGAGAATTCTAGAAGCGAAAGATATTTTTTAGGATAATCAAATATTCTCTATTTATGATGTAATAGATAAATGTTTCCTCCCGATTGCTACTGTTTGTGTTATATCGTTTTAAGCATCTGACAACTGATTTTAATAGTTCCTACTATCCTAACCCGTAAATCTTCCAGTTCATGATGTGGCTGTGACTATGCATCAAAGTTTTCACTGTCCAGTACTATGCTGTTTTATGACCACTTTAAAGTTCGTTTCATTCTCCTCTCACTTAGCTTGCTTTATTGCATTGCGATACAAAATGGACTTAAATATGCCTCGACACTTCAATAGGTGCTAGTTTACGGTCTCATAGACGTGGTTCTTGCTGTTTATCTAACACTCTGGAAATCTTTAAAAGTCAAAGTTACCAAGTATGGAAATAAATGTTTACTTGAACATCTCTATTTGCATGACTAACCAGTTTGTGGAAGTTGACAGCAAATACTTTAGGTTTGTTGATATTTATTGAAGAAATGTAAAATTTTTCTCAATAATAATAATATAAATTCATTAAATGCTTGTATGTATTGTCACCCTGCACGGTTCGAATATAATGAAACGCTTGTAGTTGTTACAATGTTTATTTAATTGTTGAAAATAATTATTAAGTTTTCAAGTTAATTTATAGGCGGTAAAAATTATGAACATGGTACAACAAAGTTTTAATATTTTGAGGAGTCATCAGACTTTTTAATAATTAGTGTTTAAGTTTGGTAGATCTTTTTATCATCATTCTGTATTTTATCATTTTGAATAAGACAGTGATTAATAAATATGCAATGCATAGGACCTGGCCGGTCAGTACCATAATCTAAACCACCATGTCTATTTTTGCAGGTTTGATCACTTGATAACTATCTCTTGAACTAAGATTGAGAGTTTTTCAGTTTATTTTAGCTAACATGATGGTAATCTTGATTTTACATGCCTACCTTCTATCAAACATCCAATGTGTTATTATTCCACAATTTCTTCATGGAGTCGCTAAATAACGCTAGTCATTTTTTCATTGTGAAATTTACAAGTGTATTTTGGAAGCGTTAACTAACTGATGTACACAAATATTTCATACACATCTAATATGAGCGACACGTTACTAAATAAAAAAATGACATTTTTCTTTGTGATTATTTTCATTCCACAGGAAGTCATGGGTCCGGTTCATTTCATGAAACAGTAACACCCTTGTTAATCTGGGGTTCTGGTATTGTTGGTCCAGTGGAAATAGAGACCAATGTGAATAATTCATCGGAGGGTAAAATAGACATGTATGGTTTACCACTTCATAACTATGGACGTCTTCGACGTGAAATTCAACAGGCTGATTTATGCCCATTAATGGCTAGTCTTTTGGGTGTCCCAATCCCAGTCAATTCTATAGTAGGTCAATCAAAAAGTTAATGACGTTTTACGTGCGTTCTAGTTTATAGCTTGCTGAAACATGTACGTGTAATAAGCTAAACTGTGACTTTCCTCCTTTAGATGGTTTAACGATTACATTTTTTGTGTGTCCTCCAGATGACCTTTTATTGCTAATGCTTAATTTCTAAATTTTTTATCTTTTGCTCTTAGGGTCAAGTTCCTGTTGAATTTTTGAAGATTCCTGAATATGATAAAGTGAAGTTAACAAGAGCGAACTGGCTTCAAATATATGGGCAACTTAAGGTACCTTTTTTAAGAATTTCACAAATTGTTAACATTTCTTGTGTAAATCTCATAGTATTGTTTCTTATGCTATGATGAATTCTACGAGTATTGAATCTCCCCATTAAGTCGCTTTAAACTAGTAGATTTTCAAAGTATTAACACTGCGCCATGTATCAAAGAAACGTCTTAACAAAGCAGTACTCAAAGCTTTTATTCCGTTTTGTCGAAGGCGTCTTAGAACGTGAACATAGAAACGAACATATGCCTTTACTTGTGTTACATCGATGTAACTGATGTAGAAGATACATGTTAATTTATGCACTTAGTCGACGGTAATATAAAAAAATACCTATCAATCTTTGATTACGTTAAAGAACATATTGTTTCACACAAGGTAAACAGTTTGACCGTAGTACACCTTCTTATTCTTCTACTTCAAGCACTGGACACCTATTTTAATATTTTTACTGTTGTAAAAATCACTGCCAAGTAAATATAATGAATACAGCTTTTGTAGTAATATAAGCTACTTAAATGTATGTTTTTTAAGTGTATCTCCAATTGTGATTTTTACCATCCTTTGTCCTCTTCTTTCTCTAATAATGGTTTTGTTATATTTATTTATCGTGTCTCTCTTGGAGCTCATATTTTGATACGTTTGTGCCTCATTAAATTCGAAACAGAAATATTTGCATATTTTTATGAATTATCACAGATTAAGTACGCTGAAAAAAAGAAATCTCACTTCAGTATTTTGTTCCGAGAATTCCCGTAAGTGTCTGCTTATATGTACCATTTTGTTTAGCCAGTTATATGTAAGCCTCTTTGTTTCATTAAATCAAAAATGGTAACTTTTGTTTTATTAATGCACTTTATTCATTCGCTTAACTTGGTTGGTCTGCTTTTCATCATGGATGAATGGTTTTGATAATTTCAAATGATTTTAAATGAAATCAGTGTATACGGCTGATGATTGGAAGTAGGACTCGTGTAACAATAATTTAGTGATTTAAATACTCAAATTTCAATCATCACTTTCCAGGTTCTAACTCTATAGCGGTAAAAACAAGCAGATAAACTCCTTATTCTTAAAGTGTGACATAACTGATTACACTAATTTTGTGCATCAACTCTGTACATGTTTACGCAGTTACAATGACGTTAATATCCGTTATACTCATGTTTTGTCGAGATTCTAAGCTTCGAAAATCTTGTTGTTTTTTATTTATTTTATATTACGTTTTTAAACTGTAGTTAGCATGAAAGTTCATAGTTCTGAAATATAACCTGTGATGATGTGAAGAGCTTCTGTCCTTATTACTTTACTGTTATCTGACAACAATTGAAGTCGATGAACATCCAAAGTTTATTGTTTCTAGTCAGAAATAGCCCCCGAATGCCCTGGTATGGCCGAGAGCGGGGAGGGTTCGCCCTCCCTCTCGAAATACTCTCACACGGCCACGCGTATACAGCCTCTGCCAGGGAAGTCCTACTCACTGCCTTCTCGTGGCGGGGGTGTTGTTTACGAAAATGAGAGGACGAAAAGCGAATGTCCGGCGCTATAACCGGATCCCAATTCTATGGTGCACATGGGCTCCAGTATCCTGCGGGAACAAATGGCGTATGAACCAACTTTTGGTCACCGGCTTCCATGGGACTGCATCTCCTCACGATGCTCCACTGCCTTGTGGACTAGACCT
This sequence comes from Schistosoma spindalis, assembly GCA_946903255.1. Taxonomy (NCBI): domain Eukaryota; kingdom Metazoa; phylum Platyhelminthes; class Trematoda; order Strigeidida; family Schistosomatidae; genus Schistosoma; species Schistosoma spindalis. The sequence continues at coordinate 16,406,511 of OX336424.1, forward strand.
TTAGGTCAAAGGCTCGGGGTGTGGCCCCCTAAGAAAACCACCTGCTTCGGTCTGGGCACCCGGGCAGTATCCCAGCCCACTCACTAAAACTATGATGAATAATTTGCTTATGGAAAATATTCCTTTCTATCTGAATAACATTGATATAACTCGTACTATTATTATTATTATTGTTATTATTATTATTATTACTCTACCACGTCATTTATTCACCCTCTCTTATTCCTACTTTATATATGCGTTTCGACCTAGACAGCAGCTCACCTATGGTGAAAATTCAGCTTTATCTAAACGTTCCCGAGTCACTGCCTGGTTGAAAATTGTATGTTACTACCGAACATGAGTACTGAAGCAGTTTTTCTGAAACCGCGTGCACCATTCAAACTGGCTACCTTCAACGTTCGCACACTTATGCAGGTCGGACAACAGATAGGACTGGCTATGTCTTTGGAAAGTCTTAATATTGATGTGTGTTGTCTATCCGAGACCCGTATTCAAGACTCTGGTGAAGTACTACAAGTTCGCTCTCCATCTGTCACTTCAAAAAGCTTGTTTTATGTGCGTTTATCCGGGGACCCTGTGGCATCTTCGTCTGGTCTTGCTGGCGTTGGTGTCGCACTAAGCGCAAGAGCTGTGGCAGCACTAGTCGACTGGATCCTCATTAACAGTCGGTTATGTGCTGTTAGATTAGAAAGTTCCATCAAAGTGAGAAGAAATCGGCGTGAGAAACGATGTCTTTTCGTCATCTCCGCCTATGCCCAGACAGATTGCAGCCCGGATGCAATCAAGGACGAGTTCTACCATCAGCTAACTGTTCTTCTCCAGAAAGTGCGTTCGACAGATATTGTAGTACTAGCTGGAGACTTGAATGCTCAGGTCGGGCGTCTAGGCACAGAAGAGAGTCGTTTAGGTGGCCGATGGGGACTCGTTGGTCGCAGGACAGATAACGGGGAACGTCTACTGCAACTATGCACAGACCACAACCTGTTTCTGGCTAGCACTAACTTTCGGCACAGTCATCGCCGATGTGCCACCTGGCGTCCTTCTTCTGCATCTCAAGCCTGGACTCAGATTGATCACATCGCGATCAGCTACCGCTGGCGTGGTTGTGTACAAGACTGCCGCTCCTTTTGGAGTACCTATCTGGAATCTGATCATGCTCTGGTCTGCGCCAATCTTACCTTACTTTTCAGTGGACAACGAAGTGACCGCCACAAAAGGATTGATGTTAGCAAGCTGCCTACAACTTCTGTTGCTAGTAAGTACCGAACCGAGCTAGCTTCTAGGCTAGCTACCATTCCACCGAAAAGTATAGATGAGCATTGGTTGCAATTGCATTACGCCATGAAAATGGCGGGTACAGTCTGTTGTGGGTTTGCGAAACGTCCCGCTTACAAGCACTGGGTTTCTTCTGGTTCCTTACAACTGATTGAAGCCCGTCGGTCTACTCCGGGTGACCGTGAGTTTGACCACAGACGAAGGATGTTACGTAATGAAATCGGGCAAAGCTTGCGTAAGGACCGAGAAGCCTGGTGGTCGGAGCGTGCCAGTGAGTTGGAAGCAGCAGATGCATCTGGTAATTACCGGAAGCTCTTCCAACTCATCCGAGCCACTGGCAGCAAGAAGTTTGGTGTGAGCGAAACAATCTGCGAGGATGACGGAACGCCAATCACTAACATCCATCGACGTCTTGGACGATGGGCAGAATTCTTTGAAGGGCAGTTCAACTGGCCTGCTGCTCCGGCAACATCGGTCAGACTGTCCTGCCCTCCATGGCCGGTGACGACTGATCCACCAAATGAGGCGGAAGTCCGCAAGGAACTCCAACTCTTGAAACGTTACAAATCACCGGGCCCAGACGACTTACCTCCGGCTCTTTTTAAAGATGGTGGTGACTTTTTGACTAAGGGAGTGACGACGTTGTTTACAAAGATCTGGGAACTAGAGAGTGTACCAACGTCATGGAATGAGTCGATAGTTGTCCCTATCTTTAAAAAGGGTTCACGTTGTTCCTGTAACAACTATCGGGGGATAAGTCTACTTCCGATTGCGTCCAAGCTATTGGCTTCCGTCATACTTCGTAGGTTGTTCAGGACCCGAGAAGGATTGACTCGCGAGGAGCAGGCTGGGTTTCGTTCTGGTCGAGGATGTATTGATCATATCTTCACCCTCCGCCAAGTGTTAGAACACCGCCATACTTATTAAAGGCCAACAATCGTAGTGTTTCTTGATATCAGGGCTGCCTTCGATTCGTTGGACAGAACTGTTCTCTGGGATTGTCTATTGAAGAAGGGTGTGCCTGAGAAGTTTATTAACATCCTAAAAGCTCTATACACAAACACCTCAAACAAAGTGAGGGCATGCAACCACCTTTCTCCGTTGTCCCACTCAAGCAGTGGGGTTAGGCAGTGTTGCCCAATCTCACCATTCCTCTTCAACTTTGCCATCGATGACATTCTGGAAACAGCTCTGACGGATGTAAGTAATGGTGGTGTGGATCTGTTGCCTGGAGAAAGACTTCTCGAACTTGAGTATGCGGATGATATTGTCTTACTGTGCGAGAATGCCCAAGCCATGCAATCCGCACTTAATCAGTTGGCAATCAGTGTCCGTAGGTATGGTATGTGCTTTGCACCTTCGAAGTTCAAAGTTCTTCTACAAGACTGGCAGGATTCTAATCCTGTACTCACTCTGGATGATGAGCAGATAGAAGTAGTCGAGAAGTTCGTGTATCTAGGTAGCTGCATAAGTGCTGGTGGTGGTGTGAGTGATGAGATTAATGCACGTATAGTGAAAGCCAGAGCGGCTTATGCCAATCTGGGCCATCTTTGGCGCCCTCGTGATGTTAGTCTGGCTGTAAAAGGTCGGATCTACAACGCGACGGTGAGAGCAGTTTTGCTCTATGCTTGTGAAACCTGGCCTCTCCGAGTTGAGGATGTTAGACGACTCTCTGTGTTCGATCATCGTTGTCTCCGAAGGATTGCTGGCATCCAGTGGCAACACCGTGTCAGTAATGCAGAGGTTCGGCATCGAGTGTTCGGTCACAGAGACGATAATGAAATTGGTGTCACCATCTTGAAACACCGACTTCGGTGGCTTGGACATGTTCTACTAATGTCGTCCCAGAGAATTCCACGTCGTGCATTATTTGCCGACTCTGGGACTGGTTGGAAAAAGCGGAGAGGTGGTCAGTATATGACATGGTGTCGTGGTATGAAAGAAAGCTGCAAAGGGCTAGCTTCTGTTGGTCCTTCACGACTCCCTGGTTGGGGTCCGAGAGACGGTGTAACGCAGTGGCTAGAGACGTTATCAGATATGGCTAAGAATAGAAGCCAGTGGCGATCGTGCTGTAACCTCTTACTTTCTTCATAAAAAGTGTTTATATCTTCCTTAACTGAAAGATCTCTTCTGATTGTACCTTTCCGTTTCCCCCACCATTGTTCTCTCTCTCCCTTTTTTTTTTATAATTCCCCATGTTCATTACTTTTTTTCTCTTTTCTCCTTTTCTTCACATTATCATTGTTTTGTGTGGCGCATATATATTTGGTGCCCCTCTGTACCAGTATTTATGTGTTCAAATAAATAAATAAATAAATAGTCAGAAATATCCCTCAAGCAGTGAAGTGAAACCACTAAGTGTACAATGAATATATCAAGTGAAGTGTACTAGGAAATAAATCTCAGTTAATTGTTATGTACAAAATCCACATTCTCGACTTTGAAATTGATGGCCAAAGGACTTAATTATCTTAAAAAGGAATCACTTTTTTATTTTTCCTCTGAATCTTGAAAATCATATCTTCTTATTACATTTTGTGTTCGGCAAGTGAACGACCATTTTTATTTTTGATACTCTTATCATTTTTATCTTTCATAAATGGATACTGGTGCTTTGGTATGATGATCACTTCACTACAAACGGATGATAGGTCGTATATCATTCCTGTATGTCTCTATCTAGGTTTAGGATCAAAAAACACCAGTCGGATAAGTGCTACTTTCTTGTTACAGTGTTTTTTCACGGCTAATGATACTGCCCAGTTGCCGAAACAGGACTAGGTGAAGTGCGGTTCAAATCTGCGACCTACTGGTTGAAAACTAAGTGTGTTAATCACAAAGCCACTGCTACACTGAAGAGAAATCAAAGGAATAATGAATCCCGTTAAGTAGAATTAACTTCCTACATTTCTCAACTGAGATAATAGTAGGTTGTACATTAATAATCACAATAATTTATCTCTAACACTAAAGTTATCTATTCAAACTACATTCTGCCCTTAATTTGGATTGCTTTATTTCTCCACACACAGATCTTTAAAAATGTCAGATATTAATAGCATGGAAAATGTTTGTGAATCTCTCATTTCTTCCGGAAAATATCATGAAGCAGTAAGTTGATAGAAAGTTCCCAATGTATTAACATAATCCATAACTTTGTTGCTAGATTCAAGAGTACAAACACTTAACCAGTTTGGCTTTAAAAGGACTGAACTACTATCATAAATATGATAGATTGTACTTAGGGTAAGTATATTTTTGTTTTTGTTCTGTGTTTCATGGGCACTTTTCTGTAACTTGCCTTTTAATGATAAACAATTGGTTTCTATAAAGCTTTATCAGTAAATTCTGCACTGATGAACAGCTTTACGACGGGTTTTTTGAACTCCTAACTAGAAGCTACGACTTCTGGTATCAACCAAGTGGAAACTGAGATATTTACTTACGGTCAACACTGGATGATAGTCGTACTATACCACATATAAATTGCAGTTAAAAATATGACTTATGGGAAGTTGATCATTTTTTTACTCACTTCAAAACCTGAAAACCTTTTATTCGATCTTATGTTATATCATGTTTGTGGAGTCATTTATTAAGTTATAATCAACAAATTGAGTTTCTAGAACACATTATAAGGAGATCAAATAAACGAGAGGAGTAATAAGTGTTTAAATAGTAGCAATATCTTTGATATTGGAAAAGTTTAACCATTAGTTAATATGGTTCAAGAAGAAGGCATGAATTTAGAGGATACAATGTATGAGATAATATTGAAACTTAAAACCTAGCGGAAGATGAAGAGTGAGTGAATTTGCTCCACTGTGATCGATTCTAAGTAGTCAGTCAGTCACAGCGTAGATCCTGTACCTATGCACATCGATTCAAGTTTCCATACCCCTTTAGCACAGAGAGATCAAGCTGTCAGGCTAAATCTCAGTAGTAGAGGTAGTAAAAGAATCAGTGGTAATAGGGAAGATTAGGTATCGAAGATACAACTCGAAAAGCAAATATAAATTAGCGAAATAAAGACAAAAATGTTTCAAGGAATCTAGAATCTCAGGATTTTGGGGTGAGGGACGAAGTATGAATGCACCTGGGTCATTGCAAAGGATTTTGAGCCATGTCATTTAAAGTCTCGAACCATTGATTACGATAATCACGCGGATCCTAACCAGCTAGTCTGTACCTCTTAAAATGGTTCAGTCCAATTGTTAGTGACTTCATAGACCATTGGCATATCTTGGTTTAGCCGCCCTTAGATTTCTTCAAACCTGCTCACACACCACACAACAGCCGTCGATGTAGGCGGTGGTTGGGCATACGTAACACATGTCAAAACCACCTCGGTTGACGAAAATTTACTACCTCATAAATTGATTTCCCATTTTTACCTATTACTCTGTTTATAAACCAGACATTGCTTACTCCGTGGTTACCCCCAAATGCCCTGGTACGGCCGAGAGTGGGGAGAGTCCACTCTCCCTCTCCAAATGCTCTCACATGGCCATGCGTATATAGCCTCTGCCAGGGAAGTCCTACTCACTGCCTTCACGTGGCGGGGGTGTTGTTTACGAAAATGAGAGGACGAAAAGCGAATGTTCGGCGCTTTAACCGGATCCCAAACCAATGGTGCACATGGGCTCCAGTATCCTGAAGGAACAAATGGCGTATGAACCAATCGTCAGTCACCGGCTACCATGTGACTGCATCTCCTTACGATGCTCCACTGCCTTGTGGATCAGACGTTCAGGTTGGAGGCTCGTGGTGTGGCCCCTAAGAAAACCACCTGCTTCGGTTTGGGCACCCGGGCAGTATCACAGCCCTCACACAAATCAATTGAGATTCGTGTGGCGCATATGTACTTGGTGCCTCCCTGTACCCATACTTATGTGTTAAAATAAAAAAAAACAAAATGCATAAGCAATGCTTTGAAGACAGCGATGATCTAATACTAGTAACCTACGAATATCCTCTACTCTCAATTGCCGTATTTCACACCCATAAATTAGAACGGAGCGAACTACCGCAAAGTAAACTCACCCTTCGGTTGGAAGACGAATATCTTACCTTCGCCACCAGTGGCGCACGTCCGCAAAAGCCAATCAAACCTTCTGAATCCACGCCGAAAGTTCACCAGACACCAGCACATCAGTAGTGACGAGACTCCCAATATAAGTGAAGCGGTTGATCCGTTCAGCTACCTCACTCCTTATCATTATTTCAGGTGATGACGCAAGTTAATCCTGAAATTACATTCTACATTTGTAGGGAGAGAATTTCATCCCATACATATGTGCATTGTTCCTTAAAGTATCCAAACACAGCTACGTCATTTGAGTATTCTAAGTCAACAAGTGAATCTCCTGATAGAAGATCAATACCTGAAAAGTCAGATGATGAAAGTGTTATCTCTAAAAGCATGTCTGTGACAAAGTTAAATAAAAGTAGGGAAAACGGACAACCCTGAAGATCATTACTTGAAGTAACCAATTTTGATGGGAGTTCGCCATAACCTCTGAGTCGACCAGTAGTGTTTGAGTAGAGAGCCTGCAAAAGGTTGATGTACGTCTTTGGTACGTTTTTTAACGACAGACACTAGCATAGAACCTCATGGTCAACAGAGTCGAACGATGTCTTAAAGTTAAGGAATACAATGTAATAGGATGTTGAAAAGTATGTCTATGTTCCAGAAGGGAAAATATTTGGTCTATGCATCCACCTTCAGATATGAAACCAGCCTGGTTTCCTTGGATTTTCTCTTCATGAACTGTAGTTAGACGTCGAACTATTATTGAAGCTAACAGCTTATACACTATATTAGTTAAACTGATTCCTCTGTCATTGTCACAACAGGATTTTTGTCCCTTCTCATAAACTGGAACGACCAGTGGTCGAGAACAGTCTGAAATGATTACGTCCATCTTCCATATTTTAGCTAAGATCTCAGTTAATCTAGTGCTAAGACCGGACAACCATCCTTAAAAATCTCAGGGACTAGTCCATCAGGCCCTGCTGCTCGCTTTTGATTAATTATATCTTTCAACTCCAATAAGATCTAGAGGACTTGCATCAGTTTACCATTCAGGTTGCTTGGATATAGTGGGTAACTAAAATATGTCTGTAGGCCAGTTGGACTGTCCTCTAAAGTTTCCTACCCATCGGTTAAATATTCTGAATTGAGGACGATTAATAGTTCCGTCTTTTTCCTAGATAGTTACACTGACAGATGGATTTTAAATACCCGTTTCCTTGATAAGTTTGAACAGCCGTCTACTGTTACATATCGCTGCTACCTTTTCTAACTCTCTTACTTCCACTACCTACAACTGCTCACGATCATTACGTAGGCTTTTGACCAGTCTAAGTTTAAGCTATCCCCACTCCTCATCGTTTTCAGACCCAGACAGGATGAGTTTCCGAGAATCTATTAGTTCTATAGACGCCATTGAAATCCACTGATGTTTCCTAACCTTTTTGTTTAAGTTACTAATACATATCACTGCTGTTTCCACAGCTTTTTTAATATCATACCAAGCTACCTCATGTTGTAAATCACTTACGCGGTTGACTAACTCCTCTAGTTGTTCCTGAAATATATTCTTAACTTTTTCATCATTTGGTTGGACTCTAGTGGGTTTTCTCGCTGTGGCGTTTCTACGTCCAGTAAGAAGCAGACAAATACGTGATCGATCTAGAACATGATCCAAGTCTAAACATATGCTCCAAAATGAATGACAGCCTTCTGTCAAGCCCTTCCAACGATGGCTAATGACAATGTGACCTACTGGAGTCCATTAATGAGTCGATTGCGAAGGTCACCACGTAAGACGATGTTTCTCCTTACGTTTTGGAAGTCCCTATATGCCAGAGATAGATGGTTACCTGGGCAAAGTTACAACAGACGGTTGATATTATCTGTTCGCTGATCCGCAACACCTTAAGATCCGACTGAGTACCTTTCGGTTCGGTTTAGTTTATCTACTTGAACGCTGAAATCACTTGCCACAATTACTATATCAGGGCGTTTAGCTTTTTGAAGGGAGTTGGATAGCTTCTTATAAAATTGATCTTGAACTTCATCCGAGCTGCAACCAATCGAAACGTAGGTCGAGACAACAAAAAAGCAACGATGTGTATCCCTATCTTTTTGAGTTTTCACTTTCCCGTTTAGTTGAACAGCGCACAAGCGAATGTCTATTGGGATCCGGATCCCAATAGGAGATCCTATTCTGCTTTAGAACTTAATGCTATATCTTCACCGGTGAGGCCTCGGAACATGGCAGTGGGGTTTTCAGATACCCGGAGGGTAAATCTTACCGGTTGTTTTTATTGATAAAGTGAGGTCAAATCAATGACTTTACTCGGACCCCGTAAGCGCGTTTCGGCGCCGCAGCACACGTCGATGGTGCGAGATTCTAGAGTCCTAGTTAAAGAAGCTTGTTGTCTTATCTGACACAAGATTCAAACATTAAAAGCTTCAACATGTAGTGTAGAACGCAATTTCAGGAAACTAGGAATATCACTTTGTGAACTCAAATCATTAGCATTTGTGGTGCGTGGTGATAAGGATAAATGAGAAAAGTTGGTCCTGAGGTTGGAAGAATTGTTAAGAGGTAAGGCACTGATGCAATCGTCAGCAAGATGATCTCGGGTGCTGGTATAGATATGAGGGTGGTTGTCACTTCCTGGTCCCCCACAACATGGAAGGATATTTCTTCTTGAGGGGCCTGAAAATAAAGCCGGCTTAATGGTGGCCTTAGTTACCTAGGAGTGTAACCGCAGAACCCAAGGGATAACTATTTGAGATCGGTCACACACGGCCTTTTTATGTGAAGTCTTTGACGAGTTGGCTCCACACTTTAGAAGGCCTAACCATCAGAGATGGAATTCCGTGGGATAAGGCGAGGTGTACATTTTCAGGGTTAACCTTTTCTAACCCTGCCCTTCCTTTGTGGGAAAGCAGCATCTCTGTTATGCTGGTTATCTGCGGGAAACACCTTACTTCCGTCACATCTGTCTTTACAGTCAGCAGTTCGAATTCGTCCTCGGACCTTGCGTCTGTTTATTTTAGTCTTGTGGTTCTCCGACCGACCTCCCTGGCATGTGTTCCAGCCAGTATAGCTTGGTTATGTCATCGCGACCACCACGTCATGGTAGCACCTACTGTTGGGGTTTCTGAGAAGTACCTCTTAACGTATCCAACCACTGATTGTGTTTATCACCTGAAACTCAAATACAGCCTTCACCTATTGATATGACTCATTCCAACAGTCATCGCGTTTATAAACTGATAATGTCACGATTCGGGTCCTCTAACTTTCTTCTAAATTATTCCTACTCCAGCCATTATTGCGCCTATAGATAAACTGTAACTGACCATGCATAACCCTGGTATGTAGCCCCAAACTAAAACGTCACTATACAATTTGTACGATATTAGGTAGCTGATGCATGGTGGTGGAAGTGAAGTATGATTGATCACTGAGTTTGGGAAAATACTTACTTAGCCTACTGACTATTAAATATTTGATTTCCCTTATTGTCATTGATTTCTATTCCAAATTCATCGAGAGTGACTTTGTAATTGTTTTTGAAAAAATATGTAAACTATACTCTGGTTCCCTATTCTGTATCATGAACCCTGGATCTGATATAACGTAACTAGTCGTATTAACGTATTATCGAAGTATCCCTGAGAGCGATAAAATATCTTAAATCATCCGTTATATTAGTGGCCTCGATTTTTCAAATTCACCATGGCTAAACTGATACTGAGTTGAAGTTCTTGGTTGGGTCACAGTTTTAAATCTGTATCTGTCTACATCAGTTTAATCGGTTGAATAGTATCAGTAATAATTCTCACGAATATCTTCAACTTAAAACAAAGTACATGCATCTGGTCTTGATTACTGAGTTCCGTCATTTATTTAATTAACTAGTTTGATTTGTCAAAAAATTCAGTGTTTAAACTATAATAGCTTGTAATTCATTTTAGTTTATTTCAAAATTATTTGTGTTTCTTTTTTTTAATGTAGATTTTGTGTGTCATCAACATTCTGCTTATGGAGTCTAGTGATACTTTGTCGTTTATTTAATCGAAGTGATAATATAGAGTGTAGAAACTATCAACGTTATTTAAATAGTTTCTGTTGGACGTTGATTAATTGTGTTGTGATTGGATTCGGTCTATTAGTTTTGACTTTTGGTTAGTTATATCATACACTTGTATTTTGTTGTTCTTCAACTTAATCAATAATTATTAAAATCATTATCATAAGTGATTGGTGTCGAATCAAAATACTAATTTTTGTAAATGCTATAGTCTAAGTGGAACAATCAGATAGGATAAATTTGATATTTCATTAAACCTATTGATAATTGTGTTTCAGTATTATTAAATGAAAAGTGTATCACATTTTAAGCTCATAGAAAGCGTCTAAATCAGGCATCAGTAATTTTGCTTAATAGTTAATAAAATAGAAATTCCTCTATTTTAAAACTTGTTTGATGTTGTCATGTTCTTTGAATAATGGTTTTTTTTGTTAGATTCATCATTCCAAATTATTCAATCACTTTCCAAATATATTTAGTTTTATGTTCGACCACATATTCTAGAATACAGGCATACTTATCGCCGTCCGACAATGGTGGTCTTCCTTGACTTAAAAGCAGCGTTTGACTCGGTTGACCGAGAGGTTTTGTGGCAGTATCTGTCATTGAAAGGCGTACCTCAGAAGTACATAAACCTTATGAAGACTCTTTACTCGAACACTACTAGTCGAATCAGAGCTTATGGCAAACTGTCATCCGCTTTTGCAACCTCACGTAGTGTCCGTCAAGGCTGACAATTTGTGTTTAACTTCATCATAGATCTACTGATGGAAATAACTCTCTCATCGACTGAATTCTCAGGCATTGATCTCCTACCAGGAGGTCCACTTATCGACTTAGAATACGCAGATGACATAGTCCTGTTTGGTGAAGACGCTGATGAAATGCAGAGTCTTTTGGTAGCACTGAGCAACAATGCCAGAATGTTTGGGATGCACTTCTCTCCCTCTAAATGCAAGTTGTTGCTGCAGGACTGGTCTGCGTCAACACCTGAACTAAGGATAGGGAGTGAAGTAGTCGGGCACGTTGACAACTTCACTTATATTGGAAGTCTGATCAGCCCTACTGGGTTGGTGTCTGACGAAATCTCAGCACGGATTCGGAAAGCTCGTTTGGCTTTTGCCAACTTACGTCACCTATGGCGAAGGCGAGATATCCGTCTATCAATTAAGGGTCGAGTATACTGCGCGGCAGTTTGTTCCGTTCTACTATACGGCTGCGAAACATGGCCTTTAAGAGTAGAAGATATTCGTAAGTTACTAGTATTTGACCACAGATGCCTTAGAAATATTGCTGGGATCACCGGGTAAGTAATAGTGAGGTTAGACGCCAGGGTATTAGGGAATGATGGTAAATCAGTTGATGAGGTTATGAATCTTCATCGACTGAGATGGTTGGGCCACGTGCTACGTATGCCTGAACACCGATTACGACGACGCGCAATGCTAACCGGTGTTAGGGATATTTGGAAGAAAGTTAGGGGCGGCCAAACCAAAACGTGGCATCAGTGCTTGAAGTCATTAACTTCTGGTCTGAGCCATGTTGGTAGATGCAGACTACCTGGTTGGGATCCGCATGACTATCGTAACCAATGGTTGGAGACTCTTGGTGACATGGCTCAAAATCGATCACAATGGCGTCGGTGTATACACTCCTTGTCTTCCTTCAAACTAAGAGATTAAAATCGCTTCATATCTTTCTTTTTACGAACTAATTCTTTCATCCTGTATCATATCCTTATACACAATCTTTCTTTTATATACTACTACCTTTGATGTGACTACTTCTATGGATTTGGTGTTCATCTTGTTGTGCTAATGCGGTATGGCAAGTTGGACCGATGCATATATGTGCCTGGTCCTACGTTTCAGCTGATTAACTGACTAGTTTTATGTTAATGAAAATGATTTGTACTTTCATTGAATAATGATCTTCGCACTAGGTATTGTATTCTAATATTCATGTGGCTCAAGATGACATAATGTGCAGGGGTAACAATGATACATCGTTGTTGAATCTTGTTATTTAATGTAATCCTTTGAGTCATATCATTATCATATTCCAATCACACAATTTACTGTTTATTTTATAATCAGTATTTTGAAAATTCTCCATCATATTTTAGCTAATTCTTGGTCATTGGGACCTACTGTATATCAACTGGTTCCACTTATTCTAGTATTATCATTAAACTATTCAAGAACTCGACGAAAACAACTATTAACCTTGATTAATTATATATGGAATGAATTGTTCGCGACAGACTATGGAGTTTCATCTCTTTATACTGTTTGTTCAATTACATTAGCTTCTATTTGTTTACTTGAACTGCTTGTGAGTTTTACACCTTGTTTGTATATGAATTTTTCTACAAAATTTTTTGTTTATTATGAAATATGTAATTCATATTTTAAATAGTCACTGAGTAGTCAGTTTTATTTGATTTGTTAGGATAGCATACTATATCTACCTAATCCTATCGTTTTTATGTATACAGTTTCTAGTTTATAAATGTAAAAAACAATTTATCAACTTAACATATATTCATGATGTGAGCATCGGTGACATATGTTATGATTGTTGAAGGTAAATATCATGAAGAGTAGTATGTAAAACTACCGACACTACTACAAATCATTCAGTAATTTGGTAGACCATTATCGACTAGCGTTATGAAGGTATACATTATATGTTCTCAGTTCACACTTAGTACTTTAGTATAATGTTAGCATAGTATAAGTTAATCAGACTAAAATTTGGCGCTTACGCATTAAGCTCTTTACTACCTATTATTTAGTTGATTTTAATCTTGATTGTGGCTAGCAATGTAATTGAGAATACGTGGGATCGAGGCACACACTCAGGATGCACATAATACCAACAGTAATTGATCATATGCAATCCTGAATATCAATAAAGGAAGAGTTACAAACCTGTTCTAATACTGATCACTTAATCTATATATATTTCATGATAATTTTTTGTCTCTTCTTCAACATCGTTAAAAAAATGTGTCAAAAGCTTTTTCTATTTCTCTATCATTTCTAATTTTGATACGGCTTTAGTTCCGTGGAACCTAAAGTTACTGTTGTGTGGGCAAGAATGATCATGATTGGTTGTCTGCTTAGTCAGACTTGTAGACAGTCTGACAGGTGTCAGATAAGCTATATATTCCTTTACCCTTATTCTTGTGACACATCTACATATACATACTCGTATTATTGATTGTTCATTGTTGTGGATTGTGTCGGTTTTGGGGTGTGAAAATACATTACGTTCTGGTCAGGCTGACTACGTGTTCTTGATCTGAGTTGTGTTGAAGTCCTGTAGAGTAGACACTGGAAGGGATCTAGTGTAGATAATCGTTTAAGCGTTACAACATCAGACAAAGTAATTCCGAGCGTTATAACAGTTACAACTACCGAAAGCTACACCACCTAATGACAAAATAAATAAACTACATAATACTAGTCTCTTGTTTTCTTCTTTCTTTGTACGTATTGCTTCTTACGAAAATTGGACTAATATCCATGATAATATACTAACTGAACATTGTTTTGGGAAAATTCCAACTGATTAGACCGAACCCATAGTTAGTTATTCAATTTGGCATTTTATTTTTAATAAAACAGATGTTTGAATTTAAATATAAACATAGTGTAAATTTGAAATGATGTCTTCATTGGACTTCGGACCTTTTTGTTTGTTCGAGGTTCAGGAGTGTTTAAATTATTCTGATTCTCCACACCATTAGCTTTCTGTACTTGTCTCTCATGCGGCAAGATAAGTTCATTTGTGGAATTCATAAGGTGTTTTTAACTACCTCAGTGATTAAATAATTTACACTACTGAATATCTACACAGATATAGTTCTCTTTTTTCTAATATTGTTCAGTAGAATAAAACAGATTAAAACGTTAATAATCTCATTAGTATCTAATGATTGACATTGGAACAATTCTTTTTCCGCCTAGTTACTTGCGTTTTTTCTCCGAATCTTGGCAGTCTACATGATATTAAATGTTTAATGGTTATTTTCTCCTGTTTTTGTTTCTTTTTCCTATTTCAAAACAGATCTGGGGATTTTTTCAACGTTATCTACTATCTTTGGCATGCTTATTGTTTGCTTTATGGCCTTACATAGATGAGTCGTTCAGACCACATGAAAAGGTAAACAATAGCAGACATTATTGATCTATTGACTTATAATTATTCATACATTAATGTCGGTCAATTTGAATGAACTTGATAGTAGTCATATGTCAACTCAAAAGGGTTATTATTTCGCAAGTTGTCATCGTAATTAGTAAGTAGGTTGTTTAAGACGTGTTTAGTGAAGGTTTGATAATCGTACGATTTCAAAGACTCATTGCACTTTGTTTATGATCTGGTTTCGTTCTATGTCTTAGCGATTGTACGAGGTCCAGTCATTGCTTACGAGCGTATGTCATGCTTTGTCGGCACTAAAATTCACTTTGTTTTCCAGAAACTAAGTGTAGATAGTTATTGTCTCCCCATCCAGAAGGTTGTCTAATTCTTCTTCAACAATCATATTCACTAGAAAGCCTTTTAAAGTAGTACTATGATGTTCTATCATATTATCTATGTTTGTTTTAGTTCACAGAAAGTTTATTAAACTAGAGTGTACACTTCCAATAAAATTTAACAAGTAAACAATGCAAACAAGTGATTAATGCAGTTTTCTTTTGAAAAAAGTCAATAGCTTTCTATCTGCTCACATTTGATATTGATTATTATTATTACGCGTTTGGATTTTTATTTTTCTCTAACACAGCTTATTCTTTCTTTGTGGCACATTTCGTGTTGTGGTTTGGCTATATTTCCTCTATTACCTGCCATTGGATCAAATATGTGTCCAACAATTGTGTAAGTATGCATATACATAATGTTAGTGAAAATCATAATAACAATGATTAGAAATTCGTAGGTAATTTGTATTATGATGAAATGATGTTAACTGCGTAGCCTTAAAAATGAAAATTTATTATTTATTTTAACACATAGGTATTGGTACAAGGAGGCACCAAATACATATGCGCCACACGAATCTCAATTGATTTGTGTGAGGGCTGTGATACTGCTCGGGTGCCCAAACTGAAGCAGGTGGTTTTCTTAAGGGACCACACCCCGAGCCTTTGACCTGAACGTCTGATCCACAAGGCAGTGGAGCATCGTAAGGAGATGCAGTCACATGGTAGCCGGTGACTGACGATTGGTTCATACGCCATTTGTTCCTTCAGGATACTGGAGCCCATGTGCACCATTGGTTTGGGATCCGGTTAAAGCGCCGAACATTCGCTTTTCGTCCTCTCATTTTCGTAAACAACACCCCCGCCACGTGAAGGCAGTGAGTAGGACTTCTCTGGCAGAGGCTATGTACGCGTGGCCATGTGAGAACATTTCGAGAGGGAGCGCGGACTCTCCCCACTCTCGGCCGTACCAGGGCATTTGGGGGCAGCTGTTTCGGCCTAGTTTAGAACTCAGCTGCGAAAAGCCACGACTCAAAACAGGACCTATCACCTTCAATCCTTACATGGTGAGCTTTATAACACTCAGTTATTAAATTGTAGTTAAGTAACTAAAATATTAAGTTATTTTTATAAAAGTCTCATCGATTGAAATAAATCTAAAGTTTCTCTCGGCAGCCTGGTCCAAGCTTTTTCGAGGGAAGTTATCAAACATCAAATTTATCGTATATAAATACATGATTCAATAATTAACTGTGTACCAAACAAACCGTCCAACCACGTCAACGATTCTGAATATGGAACTCGTTGTAAGAATATCATGTTTCAAACGGGAATAGTCTTTTAAGGGTATGAAATTTATTTCAATATGCCCTCCCCAACATTCACCTATAACCTTGTCCCATCAATCAAAAGCGTTGTTTTAGACGGCCAATTAAATGCCTGTTATCTCACTCATAAAAATAGTGAGTTTGAGTTGTCAATATTAGTTCTGCTCAGCGTTGTTGTGCGCCATATCTGTTTCGGATGATGAAGCTGGTGTGGTTTTGAAATAGATATTTGTTGGTGTGTATGATTTCCAATAGAAGCAGAACTAAGCTCAAAGCTTATAAGAATGTGATTTTCTCCCATTTCATAATACGAGACTCTTCGAAACCCAAATTATTTTTATGTAAAATTTACACAAAATGAAGGGTCAGTCCTAGCGTCTGAGAAGTTCTCAAGCGATACGAAGGTTTTTTCCACAGTAATTTCTTTATCCAGTGACATAGAATACTTGTTGGTAATGTTTATGAACCCTATTTATTTGTTCGGTCGATAGAAGTCTTTTACACAGTATCTAGATGACCATTAGGCCATAATCACTATTTGCTCAGTTTCGCTTATGAGAAAGATACTCACTTTCATCGCTTGACGCCGAATCAAAAGAATATGATTCGCCCTTTATCGATATTCGGAGCTGTAGCTTTTGTTGTCATCGATTCTGTCCGTGAAAGTTACCGAAGAAAAGCAATCGACAAGTTGTTTCTTACATACAACTAACTTTATTCAAACGATCAAAACTAGGCCAGTCTAATCATGATCATAATCCTTACTTAGTAGGTGATTCGAGGCGTTGACTGCATATAACATCGATCTTGAAGGTGGAACTTTGACTCATCTTGAAGAGAGCAGTTATCTGGAGTGCTACTTTTTTCAATAGCAGGTTGAAAATATACCCCTCCCCTGACTTTCGAATGCTGTCATTCTTTCTTTGTATGAACCGAAACCTTTCAGAAGAATTATTGTTCCATTGACGTCAATTTTATGTCTAGATTCTATTGAATTCAATGCTATGGTTGATTTGTTTTAAAATTTTTTTTGAGGTCCTCTGAAGATTCAGGAATATGCTTTAAACGAAGTATGTTTCTTTGTGACATTGGATCGCCATCAGGTGAATCCATTCTTTTGATTTCCTCCTCACTTTCCTTCCTAATTACTTTTCCCAAAATGTTCCTGAAACATTGATTTATTATCAAATTAATAAGCTCAACCCATTTTCCTTACCTATCGGTTCTGTGATGAGTTTCTGAACTCTGTTTATCAGACTGTTACCTTTGTAGGTACATGAATTGCTTACAACATAACCTAACTTATCAGTCTAAAATTGTTTAAAACATAGATCTATATCTACTAGAAAACATAAAGTATCAAATAGCTACTTTTTATCTTTTGTTAAACTTCTGACAAGTTTTTTAATTTACTAAGGTTGAGAATCACTCACTCAGTGATTACATATACTCTGTGACTCTGAATAGCCATTTTGTTGCAGTATGGCACTTTCTGCAATACTTATTCACAACTCTATCAGGGACTAAACGCAAGATCTTCAAACTACTTAATTGGTACCCAGTCTCAATTCGCGCTATTTCACGACTATCGTTAACAGTTCTTGGTGACACATATCATATCAGACATCGAGAGACCTCACTGGTCACGTCTTTAGTTGTATTGTGGTAGAATGGAGCTTAATCTGCTTGTGTACTGAACTACTGACTAACGTATGGTTGATGTACTATTTGATATGAATGAAAAGTGGGAATTTTGTAAATAATCAACTTATTGTGGAATTTTTAATTGAAACCAGTGGAGTTCAATCATGTCAAGCATGATAGAAGCATAGCAGATGGTGGCCAATGATGATTGCATAGTATAACGAATTCACTGAAGTTAAAAATATAAAACTTTAGATGCCACGTCAAGAGTATTAAGGTGAGAAATTCATCAGTAGGCCTAGATATCTTAAGTTCAATCCTTGATGGGGTCTTTTATACAAAATGCAGTGAAGTCGTACATATGAACTAGATGCCCATCAATGCTTGGTTTTCAATGCTCATGTAACTAAATTTTAGCTTGTAATACAGGTTTCGAAATTCAACAAAAACCGCAACCCCAACTCTACTAATAATCTGATACTTGTATATATCACAAATTGAATTCGACTTGATAGAGTGTATTTATTTGTATTATTGATAATGATAATAGCGAGTTGTAAAAGGGCAAATTAACAAATGCCAATTAATGTTATTTAGGCTTATCTTTATCACTCACTGGTTTTGGGAAACTGATTGTCATGTTTTTTTGAATATTTTAATTGTTCAATACGTTCTTTGTTGATTGGTTGACTTTAAACATTATTAAGCTCGAAACCTGGGTTTGTATCGTCGATTGTTGGAGAGTAACCCAAAGTAAAGGAGTCAAAGCTTTCCTATCAAATGAGTGTATTAATGACTCAATGAGGGAGGGACGAAACTGTGAATAGCTGCTGATAACAGGCGTAAACGTGATGAAGAACACTGTAGTTCTGTTAGCGAAATCCCATTTGAAATTTGAAGTAAAATAGTGTAACCTACCGTTTTGACAGTTTAGTTTTTTTCTCATTTTTTTAAATATCAGTGCCCACTATATGAGAGGCATAGTTATAACTATTTTATCTTATACACAATGTATTCCCATTTTTTAGATTTATAACCGGTCTTATTCTTACACCAATATCAATTATATCCTTTCGGTTTGTATCAGGTTCGCAAAATCATCTTTTTGTATGGCTTGGTTATCTGTTCGTAAGTGTAACCTTGTTTGCTAATTTGCTATATCTTAGAATATTGTGAACAGCCAAAAGTGCTTTAACTATCCTTTACGAATGTCAGTGTTAAACTAGTACTAATTTTTTTATTTATTTGATACATATAAATATTGGTACAACTGGGCACCAAATTAAATGCGTATCGTATAACTAAGGAATACAAATGTGAGGAGATAAATGAAGGAGTGCAATTAAGCACAAAAAAATTTGAAGAAATTATTGAACCAGTGTTGTAAATAGTGGTATTCCATTTTGAACTTCAGTTATCATTCTTAACATTTAAGTCATCAGTCCACCAACTAAAACTATTTCATCAATTCTGATGAACAATAATCAGTCAATCATTTATATGATCTACTTCAGACGGCGAGACTATAATTTATGGACGAACTAATCAGATATAAGATAACAGAACTTGGATTTTGGCGTGGAATTCCTTTATATGTTTTGGCATTTTAGCTGATGCCAGTTCTTGATCTAATTCCTAACCGTAACCATCAACTGTGAATCATAATTTCAATTTCTCACACTGGTTTATAACCCTCATTTCGTCGTAGTTATTAGATAGATATCTTCAAAGTCACTTTAACGTTGCTCAAAGGTCGTCCATAAATTGTTGTCTCACCCTTCAGATCATTTTGAATTGCCTTCAAAAAGTACATTTAGTTATACAACTAGTATTTGATAAGTGCAAACAATTAGATTTCTATCTTTCACCTAGAAACTGGGTTTCTAATACTGTGACTGTGTTGGGAATGTTAGATCCTCAGAACTCAGTTGGTAAATGTCTTATTTTAGTAATTTTATTTCGGAAATTTGAATTCCTTGTTTCGCTCCAAAAGCGCCAATTTTCACCTTCATGTCGTATTTCCCACTTTGTGGCAGGACTCTAAATGCCATTGATTCGTTAACACTTTTGATATGCTATTTTGTAACGTTCCCCAAGGACATTTTACGCTGTATATATACTCTTGGGTTGTGTTTGCTGTTGTTCATGCTCCTGGCTGCATATGAAATACATTTCAGTCAGTCAGCCAGCTGCAACGTAGGACCAGGCACATATATGCATCGGTTCAAGTTGCCATACCGCATTAGCACAACAAGATGAACACCAAATCCATAGAAGTAGTCACATCAAAGGTAGTAGTATATAAAAGAAAGATTGTGTATAAGGATATGATACAGGATGAAAGAATTAGTTCGTAAAAAGAAAGATATGAAGCGATTTTAATCTCTTAGTTTGAAGGAAGACAAGGAGTGTATACACCGACGCCATTGTGATCGATTTTGAGCCATGTCACCAAGAGTCTCCAACCATTGGTTACGATAGTCATGCGGATCCCAACCAGGTAGTCTGCATCTACCAACATGGCTCAGACCAGAAGTTAATGACTTCAAGCACTGATGCCACGTTTTGGTTTGGCCGCCCCTAACTTTCTTCCAAATATCCCTAACACCGGTTAGCATTGCGCGTCGTCGTAATCGGTGTTCAGGCATACGTAGCACGTGGCCCAACCATCTCAGTCGATGAAGATTCATAACCTCATCAACTGATTTACCATCATTCCCTAATACCCTGGCGTCTAACCTCACTATTACTTACCCGGTGATCCCAGCAATATTTCTAAGGCATCTGTGGTCAAATACTAGTAACTTACGAATATCTTCTACTCTTAAAGGCCATGTTTCGCAGCCGTATAGTAGAACGGAACAAACTGCCGCGCAGTATACTCGACCCTTAATTGATAGACGGATATCTCGCCTTCGCCATAGATGACGTAAGTTGGCAAAAGCCAAACGAGCTTTCCGAATCCGTGCTGAGATTTCGTCAGACACCAACCCATTAGGGTTGATCAGACTTCCAATATAAGTGAAGTTGTCAACGTGCCCGACTACTTCACTGCCTATCCTTAGTTCAGGTGTTGACGCAGACCAGTCCTGCAGCAACAACTTGCATTTGGAGGGAGAGAAGCGCATCCCAAACATTCTGGCATTGTTGCTCAGTGCTACCAAAAGACTCTGCATTTCATCAGCGTCTTCACCAAACAGGACCATGTCATCTGCGTATTCTAAGTCGATAAGTGGACCTCCTGGTAGGAGATCAATGCCCGAGAATTCAGTCGATGAGAGAGTTATTTCCATCAGTAGATCTATGATGAAGTTAAACAAAAATTGAGAAAGTGGACGGCCTTGACGGACACCACTGCTCATGATCATTCCTTAGACTTTTAGTTAACCTAGATCTGATTTGCTTCCGCTCGTCATCGTGTTCAGACCCTGATGGGATGAGTTTACGAGAATCCATCAGTGTAATAGACCTAGAAGAAATCCATTGTTTCTTAGTAACCCTTTGATTTAAGTCACTAATAGATGTCAGTGCTGTTTCCACAGCTGTTCGTATATCTTTCCAAGCAACACCTGGGTCAGCCTTGTTTTCAGAACTAACTAAGTGTGACCTCAGTTGCTCTTGGAACCTACTTTTGGTTTTCTCGTTACTCAATTCGGTTCTAATGAGTCTTTTTAATGTGGCTTTTTTGCCTCCAGTGAAGCGAAAGCAGATGCGTGCTCGTACTAGGGCATGGTCGGAGTCCAAGCAGGTACTCCAGAATGAGCGACAATCTTCTATCGACCCTCTCCAACGATGACTGATGGCAATATGGTCTATTTGAGTCCATCGTTGATTTGTAGCAAGGGGTCTCCATGTTAGACGGTGTCTCTCCTTATGCTTAAAATTTGTGTTTGCTAAAAATAAACGATTGTCTGAGCACAGTTGCAGCAAACGATCACCATTATCTGTTCGCTGCGCCGGAATACTAAAATACCCACTTAATTGTCTTTTAGTTTCGTTTAAGCTACCTACGTGGGCATTAAAGTCACCTCCTACGAATACATTTCCCCTCTTCTGAATCTATTCTTTTCTCTAATTATATATATATATATATATATATATATATATATATATATATATATATATATATATATATATATATATATATATATATATATATATATATATCAATTATCAAACGATAAATCGACTCAGTCAATTTAACTAGCAGCAATCAAACAAGAACAAGCAATATGGGACTCAAGTGTTTGATTAAAAGTATACTAATATCAAGGAATTGATTGAAACCAAAATTTAAAACGACCAGTCCCTTTGATAAATTTCGATAATGCAATGAGAAGACGAAGGTTTTCAGAATTTTGTGATATATTTCGCGCAATACATTTCGAACAATCTGATCACACATATACTTTTTAAGACATTTTTGTATGAAAAATAACCGGTCGCTTAGACAGTTTTAAGGTAAGCTGTAATAATAAAAAAATAAAGTACACAAAAACAATGTGATAACCACTCTGGATAATCAGTATTAGCAGGGTAGATTAAGGGTAAGAACAAATTGCTTTTTGGAACACATAAAATGGGATTCAATTTCCGTATAGCCAAGGCTTCAATAAACCTTAGTATACGTTCTTAAAAGCTTTTGTACAAAACTACACAGGCTGAATTGATATCAACCTTATGACCAGTGTCGACCAAATGTTTCGCGATGGAGTAAGATGTCTGTCTATCCTGTGATCTTATTTGACCATTGGAATTCATTTGTTTCTGCAACCATTTGGGTATGTGTTCCGCGACCCTTAATTGCCAAAATTGTAGACAAAATTAATAACACCAATCTCCTTTGTAACCAAAAATAAACGAAGTACTCAAGAATGAATGTACCGAGAGTATTGACTTTACAAAAGGTTATTTTCATGTAGAATACAGAAGGAAGGGATTCCCCTCCTCCACACACAAATTCACGTACACATATGTGAGAAGAGCTTCTGTAGAGATTTTAGTAATTTCAATAGTTGAAATCATGAGTCAATTGAAGCTAGACCACCATGGAAAACCTGGAAGCACTGGACGGCCGTTTCGTCCTAGTATGTGACTCCTCAGCAGTGCGCATCCACGATCCCGCCCGCCGCGAGATTCGAACCCAGGACCTACCGGTTTCTCCGGCTCAATGATCTAATGGTAGGTCCTGGATTTGAATCTCACGGTGAGCGGGATCGTGGATGCGCACTGCTGAGGAGTCACATACTAAGACGAAACGGCCGTCCAGTGCTTCCAGGTTTTACATGGTGTCTAGCTTCAATTGACTCATGATTTCAATTATTGAAAGTACACATATGTGCCAAAAGATCTCACACATCACTATTCAAAACTCAAACACGGATCATAATGGGCTGAGACTTCCGTGTTTTTGCTCTGCAAAGTTCGAAGTTGCATAGCTCCCAACATTAGGGCGACTATTTAATACTTGTTCTAGATATTTATACATAACTCCGTGACCAACTTGATGTAAACATGTTAAGTATTACCTAGAAACGAATTTCAAATGGATACAACAAAAAAAATTGGATTGTATTTACTTGATTTGTTATTGTTATCATTTCATAATGTGAAAAGACAAGCTGTTCCGATCAATTGACTAAAAATTTTGCACTACTGATGTATCATAAAATGTATCTGGACGATGAAATTTGCTTTCTTTGTTTTTATTACTGAGATTCAATGGTAAATCTTTAGATTAATCAAATATATTGGTTGATTTTGTCTAACTGTATGTACAATAATTGTTTCATTTTTTCTTTCAATATATGTATAGGGTTTTGTAATTTGTCTTTCAAGTTTTGCTGTTTATGCAATTAGTTTCTCAGTGATACGTACTGGGATATTGAAGATTATTATTCATATATTTAGTTGGGCTGTGATTAGTAAGTTTTTATTTACTCGTATTCACTTTTTTATTGCACATTTTTTGTGTATTTTTTACACAAATGCAAATCGATGTTCTATTTTATTAAACAATGTGAAACAAGATCATAAAGAAACATAGAACAATACTGCATTGAAAACTTATCAATCAAAAGTAAATCAACAACTTGGTTGAAAATAATTTTAAAGGGAAAAGTGTAGCAAATAGACAAATGACAACATATGAAACTGTAGTAATGAAATATATTTTTCACAATACCATTTAAGATCTTAAACTGCAAGTGTCTAGCATTCGTTGCAAAAGCCTCCAGTTCACTACATATATGATTCTTTAGGGGTTGACTTTATGTTCTCACTTTTAGGCTTCTTGTTCCCACTTTAGGCTTACATTAAAAACACTAGTGATCGTTTATTAATTACTCAACATTTCCCTACATTCACTGAATATATCTCAAAACGATGTAATAAAATCTTAAACTTACAGTCAAATCCAATACTATAACATTGACAAAAAGCGAATATATGATTATACCTGATGTAAATTTACACATTCAAAAGGTTTGGTATGGATTTCTTGTAGTTAGATCGTAAAATGACTATTTAAACCTCTACCAATAATGTAAATCAACTCTTATACATTTTCCCCCAAAGTATCAACCTGGAGTTTGTGTGAGTAGAGTAGGTACAAAGATGTTTCAGGTTTCACGTTTAAAGTGTATTTTTCACGATGTGAACTGTGTCAAATGCAAGTTACGTTGTTTTCATAACTTTTAAGCTAGTATTCAGTGTTTAAAGTGTAGTATTAATTTCACTCTTAATAAATGTTCTTGGCGGACACCTTTGTCACCCAATGAAATTATTCTTCTTTATTATGTTTTTATTCATTCTAGTACTTCTACCTCTGTCAGTTGTCCTTCTTGTTCCAACACGTCTTGGACCTCGAATGATTGGATGGACAATCGTTTATCTTGTCCCACTTTTACTAATGAGCACTTAGTATCCTTTTTCTAAATTACAGGTTAAGGAGAAGAAATTCCTTGTTCCATTTGATGTGATATAATTTATACTTAAATTGAATGGTATATAACTCTCAATCTCATGCAAGTACATAAACAAGAAACACTGATCACGTTGACACGTAAAGGCAATATGTTGCATAAGATCTTATTATTTTTGACACCGAGTGGAAACTAAATATTCGAAAAACTCCAGTTTCAACCAATTAGCCATGTAAGAGCAATGATGAAAGATATCATCGATAGCAAATATGTCACTGATTGGATACTTTTATTTGACTTGTATTTAGTAGGGTCACAACATTGTTCTCCAAACTTTTTCCCACTTAAATTAATCTCAAAAGCCAAAGAATATCTTTAGTTGCCTACAGTAAGTTCGATTTTAAAAAATTACAGACGTTGTAAACCTTACTTTTAAAGTTTAGAAAATAAAACATTTTAATACACCTTACCATAGTAAAGATTTCCTGTGTAATGCAACATATATTTATTGATTATTACCAACTTTTATTAACTAGAACAGTTAGGCAATTCATTACAGATACTCCAAAATTTTGTTTGCAAGTGTAGGACAGGATCACCAGACCAAGACACTTCACCAATCTATAATACCATTAAATATTAGACCTATGAAATACTCTATGAATCGATGCTTTTTGGAAGGATGTTAGGAATCGGTGTGTTAAAAATTGAGTCAAACAAAATTTAGGTTTGATAATAGTCAAATATGATATGATACAAATGTTCTACGACTTTTTTTCTCTGATCACTTTCTCAATAGACTGCTATCCAAATGTGAGTATAGAAATAATGTTGTTTCCAATTATAAGTTGCTTCAAAACATCTATTTATTAGAAGTGCTTGCGATGTTTTAATTCCACTCCTTGCGAGTAATTCCATTAAGAGAGTTAGTGTATAATTCTAAAGTTTAATATTCTTTTAAATGTAATGTGTTTGTTTCACAATATAAATTATGTTCGCATAAAAACACTATCTATCAAATATTACTTTTATTTAACGAATAGTAATGCTGTTCTTCAAGATTAGTTTTTATTTCTCTATTATCTTTCTCCTCTCATTACTAGTTCTTCAGATGTAAACTTAAAGAACCAATATAAATCCCCATTCGAATTTCAATAAACTTCATTCTTACTATTCTAAGGTCGAGTAGTTTTTATTAAGTTTATTCCAAACGTCGAATTTTTTCTAAGATTGATTTTATCTTATTAGTTATATCTATTATCACATACTATCAACACTTATACTTACCCTAAAGAAGTCCAGACGCTGAGATTATATAAATTTCAGTCGCTGAGATTATTTCAAATATAGTTTTCACAAGTTATGACTTATTGTTTATCAATGTACTAAAATAACACACTGGCCCCATGTTAATGCTAGGTGTGTAGTGATTATTTCTTTGTTTCTTTACTTACATGTAAGACAATCATCTAAATTCAGGAATTTTCACCCTAATAATGGTAAAAGACTGCTTTTCAGAAACTTTTAATGAATTATATTCAGTTCGTGTACTGTTATTTAACTTCCAATCAATTTCACTAGTTATGAAGTTTCATTCTTTGCTGTATTCGCTGTGGTCACCTATCTATGGTTTTATATAGAAACGAAAACACTGAAATTAATTTTAAAGGATAATATCAGGGTGAGTTTGGTCCATCTTATCAAATTTCGTTCAGCATTGTCTATGTTAATCTTCTGTTAGTAAGTTTTCTTAAAAACTGGATGGATGTAAGTACACTGATTAGCTCTCCTCTTTTTGGAGTCTATCTCATACTTCATTTTATACAAATTATTTTGTGTTCTGAATATTCATCTCTTACTTGGAGATGTAGCAATTTTTATATTTTTGGATTATTTGTTCATATTAGTTGTCAGAGTTGTAATAACAGATTCGAACTCGTTTGTGATTGACTGAACTTTGAATAGTTACCAATGACATGTTTGCCTAGTTCTTAATGCTGATCGAATTCTATCGGTCGAGTTACAATTCCATTATTAAGATAACAAGTGCTCACTATGGGATTCAAACTTGTGTCATCTAACTCAATTCCACAGACGGTTGGTAGTGACACAAATAGGCTAATGGTGACCTCTGTGAAGCTGGGTCACTCTGATTCAAATCTCTGTGGGAGTATCAGTCCCCCCAAGTTTCCAGGTGTATCTTGCTAACAAGTAGGACATACTCTAAAAATACTTCCAAAAACTCGCTTCTTTGTGAAGTATGTACTAATAAGGCTTAAAACTTCACTATCAAACTGTGCAGCTCAGAGAAAATAACACTTCTCATACATTATTAACTATGTCATTACACTAGTTAGATAGTGAATTTCGATTCAATGTCTTGTTTTATATTTTTCGTGATTATTAGGTTTGGGATCTTGAGACATCAACTGACGACAGCATTCATTCAGTTATTCAGAATCAGTATCCGTACAGTGAAAATCCGTTAAACCTGAAGAGATTTCGTCAATCACTTTTCTTTGTATCCTTTTTCTACAGGAAAAAAATTACTCGTTTACACTTACTCAAATACACTTATTAAAGATGGTGTAAAAAATAACCATTTTATGGCATCATTTCTGTATAGCCTCTGCCAGGGAAGTCCTACTCACTGCCTTCACGTGGCGGGGGTGTTGTTTACGAAAATGAGAGGACGAAAAGCGAATGTTCGGCGCTTTAACCGGATCCCAAACCAATGGTGCACATGGGCTCCAGTATCCTGAAGGAACAAATGGCGTATGAACCAATCGTTGGTCACCGGATACCATGGGACTGCATCTCCTTACGATGCTCCACTGCCTTGTGGATCAGACGTTCAGGTTGGAGGCTCGTGGTGTGGTCCCCTAAGAAAACCACCTGCTTCGGTTTCGGCACCCGAGCAGTATCACAGCCCTCACACATATCAAATGAGATCTGTGTGGCGCATCTGTATTTGGTGCCTTCTTGTACCAATATCTATGTGTTAAAATAAAATAACTATTCCTATTTAGATGTTTATTATTATTTTTGTGATGCAACTCAATAGTCACTTATATACTGACTTACTCATCGTTTGAAGAAATCGCAACACAGTGAATTTAATGAAAGTTTACAATGACAGTAATTTAATAAAAGTGTCCATAAACTGGTTATTCACTAGTCCTACTGTAGTGAAGGACAACAAGAGCGGGAACAACCGAATGTATTTGAACACAAAATTACGGAATCTATTGGTAAAATCTGAGAACTACACAGTAAATAGTTCATCTACAAAGTGTTAATCAATTATCTCAGACTTGGCTTTTTTTCATTTCCACACCAATCACTCTCTGTTCTCGTCCTCTTCGATCTTCTTAACCTTCTGCTCTCAGGCATTTCATTTTCGATTGATGATACATACTTCTTATATCTGTCGACATCAGTAGTATATATCACACTACAACACCGTTTCTATTTTGACCATTTCTCCTTTATTCAACAATCTGAGTTATTTTCTTAATAATATGTAAATTAGGTATTTCTTTTGATAATTGGGTTTTTTGGTACCGGGAATATTGCTAGTATAAACAGGTAGGTGAATGGAAATATGTAAAAATATTTAAGCTCATTTTGTATTAACTTAGTGCATTTGTAAGGGTTCATAATTTTCTAATGTTAATGTTTAGGATTTTCAATGATCAGTTTGTTCTGACGCATGCACCTCCCCCATTTCACAACCTAGTGACTGTCTTAACTCAATGGATAAGGCGTTGACGTTCGAAGTTAAATGTAATGCGTTTGCGAGTCCTTCCACCTGATAAACCTCAAATAAGGTGAAAGGCGTTCTTGGAATTTCACTGGTAGCCCGTTTCCTATTTTAAATTGATTCATGTTGAGAGCACTTTGTATTATATATTTGGGCTCAAGACAGTTTATCAACAACGAAGGTCAATGACCTAATAATTAAAGCGGTTGGTTTTCTACTAATAAATTAAAAAGTCCATTTTGCGTAATCCGTATGAACAATTGTATAATGTCATTAATTCTCACATTAAAATTATGAATCAAAGTAGAGTACATTAATTTTTGTCTCTGTATCTGTTTTGCATGTATATATATGTTGCATTATCACACTAGAATCATTTTAATTAAACTTTTTATCAGTTCTATTTTATTTATGGATATTTTTTTGCTATTATATTATGATTTTCAAGAATTTAAATGAAACAATGGCAGTTATGTTAAACCGGTAAATGCTTTTAGCAATTTCATTGCTATATAAGTCATTTGAACTTCACTGTCTTGAGTGATAACTTGTGTAAAAATACATGATCAATAGCCAGTGATCTTTTCCCAAGTAGTATCTAAGTGTCAAATAACGAACTTTTCCAGTTTTTTTTTTCGGTAAAATCAATCATGTTTTCCGATCGTTTCAGTTTTGACCCACGTTCAACATTTTGCTTCACGACAATATTAAATCCTGCCCTAATGGCGATTCTTTTGCTAATTAAGGTAACGCTATATGCTCTTTATATATACTCATATTTGTTAATTAATTTGATCATTTTGAGTGTTCTTCCCAACTGAAGATTATTCTAGTCAATTAGAATGGAAGGGAATTGAAAACAAAAACGTATGTGCATAAGCGCTATAAAAAGACTAATTCCGGTAACTAATGTCATATTCAGTGATTGCATTATACGCAAGCAGTATTTTTAATACAACTGGGGTCGAATACCTGAAACATGTGGGAGCCTTATATTGTCAGCATTTGGAAATAGATAAACAAATGAATTTCGATTCTTCCACGACATTGTGTGATTCGCTTTTTCAGTGAGCAAATGAATCATACAAATAAGTACAAACTTAAATGGTAAAAAACGACAAATTAAATCAGATAGGTAGCGACTGCAACATGCTTGCTAAAAGTGAAAAAGGTTTTGTGTTCACATTGACTGGCCACTAAGTAGTGATCAATGTCATGTTTCTCTAAACCTTAATGCTGGTTAAATTCTATCGACCAAGGTTCAGTATGTGTTACTAGTTTAAGTGACTGAATATCATGTGCGCTTCTATTAGGAATGCTGATCCCATTGACCACAACGACAACGAAAGTTTCTTGACTAGACTTTACCAAAAACTATGTTTTGTTATTGGAGGTAGCCAACAAATAATCCTATATGTAGGCATCGTCCTAGCTGGTACCTGTCAACAAGGCATACCTGTAGTTTTAGGAAGGAATTTACTCCCTACTAAATTTTACTTTCCTCACTGTTATCCAGGTCGCTACTGATTTCTTGTTGAACCGAGAAGCCTAGGTCCAAGGTTTCTCATCACTACCAGTCAATTCACACTTACTGCTTCACAGTAATGATCTTGATTTGCTTTGATCATTGTTTTAAAATAAAGCCTCAAAGTCAAACGATATTCGGAAGATGACATTCATTAGGGTAGTGGCTGTGACTAAATTTTGAATGTGTTTATTATTTGTTTCGAACAGAGTTGAAACACTGCCTACTCTCTGTTTGTGAATGCTTCTAAAATGTATTAAGGTTCGATTGTATTTGAATTATTTTTTGTGATTTCTATGCCTAATTGATAACCTACCTGTCTGCAACATCTTAATCTGCATTACAGTAAGTACTGGAAAATTCACTGGTCGGATACCAATGTCATTCGCAGCGATGAACTTAAGAAATCCCTCATTGACTGTTTGTTTGTCACCGTAAAAGATAGACTGGAATAAGTTTTCAGATAGCTTTTGCAGTAATTTCACCTTATAGCTCAGCACTATGTTCAATAGGTGTATATCTTTGATTATTTATAACTGATTGGGTTGTTACGGATATGCATCTGTCATAGATAATACTTACAAAACTACATGTGAGTTCCAGTTTAGTCGCCAAACGATCGTACTATATCTTAGAGGCATACTAAATATGGATTGCTGTTTTGTTTCATTTTGGTATTTAAAATATGTCATAATCAGTATAATAAAATCTAATTTTCCCTCATCTAGGTAGTGTGTCCTATGCTCTTTTTGGGTGTGATCTATGCAGCTATTCAGTTACATAATGGCAATCCAGAAATTTACTCGTCATCTGTCAAAAGTCAAAAATCGAAAAGAGGATATCGCTCTATTTTAGCGCAAACTGGTGTCACTGCAGTACTATCTAACCTAATAGCTATCCACTTTTTTGTTTGGTTGAGAGACGAAGGTAGTTGGTTAGATATAGGGACTAGTATTAGTCACTACGTTATTGCTATGTCTATAAGTCTAGCTGGATTTATTTTCACATTATTGGGAAAGGAAATGTTAAGTTTTTCATTAAGTTCTAATATACATCAAAAGCTGTTGAAAGTATCCAATAAACAAGTATAATAACTACCTTTCTAATTATATGTCGTAATTATTACCTCTTAAAAAGTGTTGAACTTTGGTTACATTTTGTTTGACTTTTTACTGTACATGGAAAACTACTTAAATCTAAAATAAAATAGATATTAATAGACAAATGTTCTAGTCAATTCAATGCCTTTAATTGTTAAGATATAATTTACGTTATACGATATGATCAATGACAGCACAAGTAATAGATACGTTAATGAGCAAGTAAGTTCTAATAGAAATTAACAATGCCACTGAACAAACAGATATGGGGTATATATACTTTTGCATAGAAATCAGAAATATCACTCGATTGCTCAAGTTGAAGTAGCAAGAACATGATTTGTAGGCGAGTGCTAAGGCTATGAACTAGTCACAATTTGATGGTCGTTTAATGATAAACTAAATTTTAATTACTTCTGTTTTCCATTGGTGTATCCTGATTTGACAAGGCCACTGGGAGTGTACAGCCATATCTAAGTGTTATTTTTTAGTACTGGTAGTAACAAAAGCACTGATGATTGACTAGTTTATATGATTAGTGTAGAAACTAAGTGAAGCAGTGGCTTATTGGTTAAGGAACTCGACTTTTAGTGAACAAGTGGAGCAGAAGTCTAAAAACTCTTGATGATAGTTTGAAAATGATAATAATATATCGTTGATTGAAGGACAGATGGTGATAATCTAATTATCGACTTATCTACCATTCATTTAGCCTCAACTGTCGGATAAATTATTATTGTAGTCATACCTCATGATTATTACATCGCGAAACTTAAAGGCAGTGATATCACCAAAATTACAAGCTTTAATTTAAAAAGGCGTGTCGATTAAGATCCTAAGGAATAGCAACACAGAACTGAGGAAAGACTTGAAAAGATTATCAATATTTCTCATCAACACTTAGATGAAGTAATTATTAATTGCTGATTGAATCTAATAATACTGGTGTTCAGTGTATCCTTATGAGCTTCATTTTTACATAATATGTAACATGAAGAGGTTGGTTTAGACAGGATATAACTCAACGTTCAACTGTTACGAAGTTTGATAATAAAGAACTTCCGGCAAAAAATCAAATGGTTTTACTCTTGACGAAATTTTAAAGTTAAAAAAACTAGTCATTTTCATAACGAAATTTGTTTATTTCAAAACGTTATGTCTGGACATGTTTAACGAATGTTCGTGCAACTAAAATAGGAAATATTAAAGATGCATCAGCATTGATCTTAACTGGTTCAGCTAAACCTTTAATTTTTCCCCAACTTACAGCTTCATCTGGTCTAGCACCAGAGTCACTACCATCAAATTCTTGTCCTGTGTTGATAAGTACACAATAATCAGCTCCATTTCGCATCAAATTTGCATTGAATGTGTGATGTTTTATAAGACCACCACCTAGTACTATCATTCCTGTAGTACGAGCATTAATTGCCAGTAAATTGATATTTCGAATATCTTCAACTAGATCTATTTTTAAACCAGGGGATCGATAAGTGTGACTAAACAGAACATCACCCAGAGAACCATCCGTTAAACCGGGACAGAATACCGGAATTTTATTCTGACGTAAAAATAATAGGAGCAATAGAATAAAAGTTAAGAAAGAATGAACATACAATTAATGGAACAACAAAATAATGATAGGCTGAGAGAAAATCAGTGTCCCCAAATGCCCTGGTACGGCCGAGAGTGGGGAGAGTCCGCTCTCCCTCTCCAAATGCTCTCACATGGCCATGCGTATATAGCCTCTGACAGGGAAGTCCTACTCACTGCCTTCACGTGGCGGGGGTGTTGTTTACGAAAATGAGAGGACGAAAAGCGAGTGTTTGGCGCTTTAACCGGATCCCAAACCAATGGTGCACATGGGCTCCAGTATCCTGAAGGAACAAATGGCGTATGAACCAATCGTTGGTCACCGGCTACCATGGGACTGCATCTCCTTACGATGCTCCACTGCCTTGTGGGTCAGACGTTCAGGTTGGAGGCTCGGGGTGTGGTCCCCTAAGAAAACCACCTGCTTCGGTTTGGGCACCCGGGCAGTATCACAGCCCTCACACAAATCAATTGAGATTCGTGTGGCGCATGTGTATTTGTTGCCTCCTTGTACCAATATCTATGTGTTAAAATAAATAATAAATAAAATAAGAAAATCAGTAAGACTGTCTATAGATATGTTTTAAGCAGGACGAACAACATACTTCTTGAGTGATTTCGATCTGATGGTCATCCACAAAGTTTTGCAAGAACTTGAAATAATTGAATTTTATAGTCTGTCTATACACCAATAGAGAGACGGCATCAAGGAATAGTTTTGCCGATAACATCACTCAAAAATGTCAAGCATACAAAACTACTTATAATAACCAAGGAACACATCACTGTCAAGTATCTCAAGAAACGCTATTTCGACAAATTAATAACAGTGATCATATGCAACGCTGCTCCAAATTATTCTGATGCTAACTTGGAACATATCGAAAGAGATTGTTTAACTTGGCGGTTGCCATATTACGATTAATAATGAACATATCCCGATTATATGCGCACATGATGTAGAGTACAAGCAGGTGAAACGCCCAACTATCTAAGAGTTTACACGATCGTTTACAGCAGTTACAAGTCGCAGAACAAATACGAAGTATATTGCAGAATGGAGAAGACACTAAAATTGGATAACTCAGTAATTCTGTAACCTTATTAAAGATGCGGGACAAAAATGATCTGTGAGGTTTATTTTTATTTTATTATTTATTTGAACACATAAATATTGATACAAGAGGGCACCAAATATATATGCACCACACAAAATTTTATTCGTGTGGGGGCTGTCATACTGCCCGGGTGCCCAGATCAAAGCAGGAAATAGCAAAAGAGAAACTATTGATAACAGTTTAGCGGATTTATTTCGAAAGTTGTATGAAATATTTCATCAGCTACAACCCGACTGCAATCTTAATGGGACATTGATATTTCCCCACCACCTCTTACGTAAACTGAAAAGGTGTGACTGTTTGGAAGGATCTGTAGTATGGATCCACATACTTTCAAGGATGGCATTCAAAAGCCATGAGTCGCACTTTAATGGTGAAAATAAAACGGTTCTAATAGAAACGTTTCAGTAGATAGTTACCATATTCATTCGTATAAGTTCAGTTACCTAACACACTAATTTTTACTAGCAGTTTGAGAATGGGAACATAATACTCTTTACAAAATGGCGAATAAAGCCTAAATTTGTTATCTATGAGAATGGGTGGTGTAAAAAGAATTTAATCACTTACTTTATAGCACCAATAGTATATGGAGTCTTTATGGTTGATTTCTTTACCTAGACGATTGATCAACTTAGATGGTGTCCAGTTTACATTCTAAATAACATACGAAAACAGTGTGAATGTAATATGTCCTACTCAATAACAGAACTACTTTTACCTACTGAGTGATGAATATCCTTATAAACAACCTATTCATTATTATATGTAAAATAACTGTAACTAAGATACCCTTTCAAAGCTAAACAGATAAGACGACACTAGTTTTTCTTCCTCTCTATGGGTGACGTTAACACCAAGTAAGTCAGTCAGCTGCAACGTAGGACCAGGCACGTATATGCATCGGTCCAACTTGCCATACCGCATTAGCACAACAAGATGAACACCAAATCCATAGAAGTAGTCACATCAAAGGTAGTAGTATATAAAAGAAAGATTGTGTATAAGGATATGATACAGGATGAAAGAATTAGTTCGTAAAAAGAAAGATATGAAGCGATTTTAATCTCTTAGTTTGAAGGAAGACAAGGAGTGTATACACCGACGCCATTGTGATCGATTCTGAGCCATGTCACCAAGAGTCTCCAACCATTGGTTACGATAGTCAGGCGGATCCCAACCAGGTAGTCTGCACCTACCAACATGGCTCAGACCAGAAGTTAATGACTTCAAGCACTGATGCCACGTTTTGGTTTGGCCGCCCCTAACTTTCTTCCAAATATCCCTAACACCGGTTAGCATTGCGCGTCGTGGTAATCGGTGTTCAGGCATACGTAGCACGTGACTCAACCATCTCAGTCGATGAAGATTCATAACCTCATCAACTGATTTACCATCATTCCCAAATAACCTCACTATTACTTACCCGATGATCCCAGCAGATACCAGCAATATTTCTAAGGCGTCTGTGGTCAAATACTAGTAACTTACGAGGATGTTAGGTAATGAAATCGGGCAAAGCTTGCGTAAGGACCGAGAAGCCTGGTGGTCGGAGTGTGCCAGTGAGTTGGAAGCAGCAGCTGCATCTGGTAATTACCGGAAGCTCTTCCAACTCATCCGAACCACTGGCAGCAAGAAGTTTGGTGTGAGCGAAACAATCTGCGAGGATGACGGAACGCCAATCACTAACATCCATCGACGTCTTGGACGATGGGCAGAATTCTTTGAAGGGCAGTTCAACTGGCCTGCTGCTCCGGCAACATCGGTCAGACTGTCCTGCCCCCCCATGGCCGGTGACGACTGATCCACCAAATGAGGCGGAAGTCCACAAGGAACTCCAACTCTTGAAACGTTACAAATCACCGGGCCCAGATGACTTACCTCCGGCTCTTTTTAAAGATGGTGGTGACTTTTTGACTAAGGGACTGACGACGTTGTTTACAAAGATCTGGGAACTAGAGAGTGTACCAACGTCATGGAATGAGTCGATAGTTGTCCCTATCTTTAAAAAGGGTTCACGTTGTTCCTGTAACAACTATCGGGGGATAAGTCTACTTCCGATTGCGTCCAAGCTATTGGCTTCCGTCATACTTCGTAGGTTGTTCAGGACCCGAGAAGGATTGACTCGCGAGGAGCAGGCTGGGTTTCGTTCTGGTCGAGGATGTATTGATCATATCTTCACCCTCCGCCAAGTGTTAGAACACCGCCATACTTATCAAAGGCCAACAATCGTAGTGTTTCTTGATATCAGGGCTGCCTTCGATTCGTTGGACAGAACTGTTCTCTGGGATTGTCTCTTGAAGAAGGGTGTGCCTGAGAAGTTTATTAACATCCTAAAAGCGCTATACACAAGCACCTCAGGCAGAGTGAGGGCATACAATTACCTTTCTCCACTCTTCCATTCGAGCAGTGGGGTTAGGCAGGGTTGCCCAATCTCACCATTCCTCTTCAACTTTGCCATCGATGACATTCTGGAAACAGCTCTGACGGATGTAAGTAATGGTGGTGTGAATCTGTTGCCTGGAGAAAGACTTCTCGACCTTGAGTATGCGGATGATATTGTCTTACTGTGCGAGAATGCCCCAAGCCATGCAATCCGCACTTAATCAGTTGGCAATCAGTGTCCGTAGGTATGGTATGTGCTTTGCACCTTCGAAGTGCAAACTACTTCTACAAGACTGACAGGATTCTAATCCTGTACTCACTCTGGATGGTCAGCAGATAGAAGTAGTCGAGAAGTTCGTGTATCTAGGTAGCTGCATAAGTGCTGGTGGTGGTGTGAGTGATGAGATCAATGCACGTATAGTGAAAGCCAGAGCGGCTTATGCCAATCTGGGCCATCTTTGGCGCCTTCGTGATGTTAGTCTGGCTGTAAAAGGTCGGATCTACAACGCGACGGTGAGAGCAGTTTTGCTCTATGTTTGTGAAACCTGGCCTCTCCGAGTTGAGGATGTTAGACGACTCTCTGTGTTCGATCATCGTTGTATCCGAAGGATTGCTGGCATCCAGTGGCAACACCATGTCAGTAATGCAGAGGTTCGGCATCGAGTGTTCCGTCACAGAGACGATAATGAAATTGGTGTCACCATCTTGAAACACCGACTTCGGTGGCTTGGATATGTTCTACGAATGTCGTCCCAGAGAATTCCACGTCGTGCATTATTTGCCGACGCTGGGACTGGTTGGAAAAAGCGGAGAGGTGGTCAGTATATGACATGGTGTCGTGGTATGGAAGAAAGCTGCGAAGGGCTAGCTTCTGTTGGTCCTTCACGACTCCCTGGTTGGGATCCGAGAGACGGTGTAACGCAGTGGCTAGAGACGTTATCAGATATGGCTAAGAATAGAAGCCAGTGGCGATCGTGCTGTAACCTCTAATATCTTCTACTCTTAAAGGCCATGTTTCACAGCCGTATAGTAGAACGGAACAAACTGCCGCGCAGTATACTCGTCCCTTAATTGATAGACGGATATCTCGCCTTCGCCATAGGTGACGTAAGTTGGCAAAAGCCAAACAAGCTTTCCGAATCCGTGCTGAGATTTCGTCAGACACCAACCCAGTAGGGCTGATCAGACTTCCAATATAAGTGAAGTTGTCAACGTGCCCGACTACTTCACTCCCTATCCTTAGTTCAGGTGTTGACGCAGACCAGTCCTGCAGCAACAACTTGCATTTAGAGGGAGAGAAGCGCGTTCCAAACATTCTGGCATTGTTGCTCAGTGCTACCAAAAGACTCTGCATTTCATCAGCGTCTTCACCAAACAGGACCATGTCATCTGCGTATTCTAAGTCGATAAGTGGACCTCCTGGTAGGAGATCAATGCCCGAGAATTCAGTCGATGAGAGAGTTATTTCCATCAGGAGGTCTATGATAAAGTTAAACAAAAATTGAGTAAGTGGACAGCCTTGACGGGTTCTAGAACCTGACGGACGGTGAATATGTGGTCTATGCAGCCACGACCAGGTCTGAAGCCAGCCTGATTCTCTCGTGTTTGCAGTTCACAAGTCTTAGTTAGGCGTCCGATAATTATCGAAGCTAGTATTTTAGATACTATATTAGTCAAACTAATCCCTCTATGGTTGTCACAAGATGATTTTAACCCTTTCTTATATATTGGGACGATAAGTGGTTGTGACCAGTCAGATGGGAATACGTCCAACTCCCAGATTTTAGCTTAAATATTAGTCAACCTTGTCGCTAAAATTGGACCACCATCCTTAAAGACCTCTGGAGCCAATCCATCTGGAACCAGCTGCCCTTCCTCCTTTTAGATTAACTATAGCCTTTTGAACTTCAGCTAGAGTTGGAAGACCTACTTCAATGTTCCGTTCACAATGTTTGGGAATGGTGGGTAGTTGTAGAGTAGCTGAAGGCCAGCTGAACTGCTTCTTAAAGTGTTCCCTCCATCGTTCTCACCACTGCTCACGATCATTCCTTAGACTTTTAGTTAACCTAGATCTGATTTGCTTTCGCTCGTCATCGTGTTCAGACCCTGATGGGATGAGTTTACGAGAATCCATCAGTGTAATAGACGTAGAAGAAATCCATTGTTTCTTAGTAACCCTTTGGTTTAAGTCACTAATAGATGTCAGTGCTGTTTCCACAGCTGTTCGTATATCATTCCAAGCAACACCTGGATCAGCCTCGTTTTCAGAACTAACTAAGTGTGACCTCAGTTGCTCTTGGAACCTACTTTTGGTTTTCTCGTTACTCAATTCGGTTCTAATGAGTCTTTTTAATGTGGCTTTTTTGCCTCCAGTGAAGCGAAAGCAGACGCGTGCTCGTATTAGGGCATGGTCGGAGTTCAAGCAGGTACTCCAGAATGAGCGACAATCTTCTATCGACCCTCTCCAACGATGACTGATGGCAATATGGTCTATTTGAGTCCATCGTTGATTTGTTGCAAGGGGTCTCCATGTTAGACGGTGTCTCTCCTTATGCTTAAAATTTGTGTTTGCTAAAAATAAACGATTGTCTGAGCACAGTTGCAGCAAATGATCACCATTATCTGTTCGCTGCGCCGGAATACTAAAATACCCACTTAAATATCTTTCTGTTTCGTTTAAGCTACCTACCTGGGCATTAAAGTCACCTGCTATGAGTACTATGTCTGAACGTTTAGCTTTCTGAAGAAGTTCAGACAGCTCTCTGTAAAATTCATCTTTCACTTCATCCGAACTGCAGTCAGTGGGAGCGTAGGCAGAAACGACGAAAAGGCAACGACGTGTGTCCCTATCCTTTCGAGTTCTTACGGAGCCGTTTAGCCGAACAGCGCATAGACGACTATTAACGGGATCCACTCTAATAGCGCTTGCTCCGCCCTCATGCTTAGTGCTATGCCTACACCTGCAAGTCCACGAGAACTAGCCATCGGGTCGCCAGATACACGGAGGGTGTATCTCGTTGGCTCTCCGTTTTGCCGAGGTGAGGTCAAGTGAATGACCACACTAGGATCCTGTATGCGTGTTTCGGAGACACAGCATACATCAATCGTACGAGATTCTAAGGTTTTAGCCAAGGAAGCCTGCTGACCGATTTGATATAGTGTGCGTACGTTGAAGGCTCCAATGTGTAGTTAGGAGCGAGGTTTCAGTAGACCTGGGACAGTGTTTTGAGCACTAGAATCGTTGGCTGTGGTGACACTTGAGGAGGAAGCTAAAAGAGGAAGTTTAGTGTGGAAAGTCGATGTAGGAGGAATAATAGGAATTGAAGAGGGAGGTTGATTATGAACACAGTGGTCTTCAATGCTGTTAGAGGTATGAGGGCGGTTATCACTTCCCGGTTGCCCACACCGTGAAATGGTTCTCCTGGAGGTAGCTGAAAATGAGATTGGGTTAGAGGTGATCACAGTGACCTGAGAGCGTGACCGCAGTGCCCAAAGGACAACTGCTTGAGGTCGGTCACACACGACCTTTTTATGAGTAGTTTTTGTGTTAGTTCCGTACTTGTTGAGACCTTACCGCCGGAGACGGATATCCGTGGGATAAGGCGAGGTGTGCATTTTTAGGGTCTACCTTTTCTAACCCCACCCATCCTTGTGGGAAGACAGCATCGCTGTCATGCTGATTGTCTGAAGGAAACACCTTACTGCTGTCACACCTCTATACAGTCAGCAGTGGCGCATATATATTTGGTGCCCCCCTGTACCAATATTTATGTGTTCAAATAAATAAATAAATAAATAAACAGTCAGCAGTACGACTTCGCCTTAGGACCTTGGGTTTGTTGCTTTTAGTCTTACCGCTCTTCAACCGACCTGTCTGGCATGGTATGACCTTGAGGAACGGTTGTTCCAGCCAGTGTAGCTTAGTTGCTTCATCACGATAGGCATTTCCGACCACCACATCAAGGTAGCAACAACGGTCGGGAACACCAAGTAAACTAACCTCGTGTTGCATGAAAAAAAACATTTGTTCTATTTCAAGGATATTAAATATAACCGCCATGAGCTGAGAATATGAGAATGTATTCGGTTGTATGGATTAGATTAGATTAGATAGGGCTTCTCGTAAAATTTTCGGTAACATGTATTCACTCAAGTTATTAGTGAACATTTGTAGTATCTTAATAAATGTTGGTTAAATAGTTCTATTATAAAATACAGGAAGTAAGCACAACTGCCATTATTACTTTAATTGCGTTGAATAGGATAGTGGGATATATTGTTTCCAACCATCTGACTAATAAGCAAGGCATAGATATTATTGATGGTATGGGGTTCTGTGGCCACGATTGTTTAATTGCGAAGCTTACGTTGCTGTGTGTTGGACAATCTCATAAGTCTGACTCAAATATAGAATAATGAATATGAAGACTGAAAAGATACTCATGATTCAGGAATATTTTATAAAAACCAACAGTTTACATTAGTTTGAAATTGGTTCTGTTTGTAAACCTTATCAGAACGTGGAAACTGTCTCTTTCTAGGAACAAGAAATAAATTTAGAAAAAATTAGGAACAGACTAACTGATAAGAAAATCGAATAGACATTTTGAAGTTAGTATCCTTAAATCCACAAGCTAAATTGCATAAATCTATCAATGACAAAATTACACACCACGCTAGTTACACAATATTAACACTCATAATAACTGAATTTCAGAATAAACATACCTGAGAATTTTGCTCTTCTAACACTTCATCTAGAATGGGTAGAAGCCATTGTTCAAATTTAACATAATTATTATTTGGTACAAGTAGATTGCCAATACGATTTACACCGATTTCTCTTAATTCATGACCACGCCATCTTTCAAAATCTCCTACATATGAAGGAGCCAAACATTTGATAAAGTCTTCTTCCACACCACCAGCAGAAGTTACTATTACATCAACCTGTTGATAAAAAAACGTTAGTTTGAAAAATCTTGACACAAAACCAACCAATATGATGAATAATACTAAAATAAGTCCGGTCGAGTCATTTAATTTGGGCCAATCTCATTGCAGCTCTACTAAGGGCTTACGGAAAAATACCTAAAATTTTTAGTGTTTGCAGCATGACGCTCAATACCTGATTTTTCTCTGAGTAAACTAAGACTACACGTAATTATTTTTTACGGGCATCTGGAATATGGGCAAATAATAACTAAAGCACAATGCGAGTCTAACAATCGGTCACAATAATTGACATGAACACGTTGCTACGATTCACACGATACAGGTCAAAAATTCTATGTGGTTTTAGCTGTTCATTCTAACAACGAAAAATATTATACCCAATGCTACCAGTTTCAACAATAAAGCAATGAGATTTTTCCAATCTAGTAATTAACTTATAGGTCAGACTTGAAGTATAGTTTCAGGCAGTACTAAGTGATACTGAATCCATTTTCTAAATAAAATCACTTGATTTCTGCTCCAAACCATTAGACACCCCAGTGATGAAAGAATAGAAGATTTCACAAGACTCGTGTATACCTCCGACCTTTCCACGTTTATAACGGTCGGCAAGACGAAAATGACATGAACTTAGTAAGTGAATTTCATAATATGCAAAAACAAGATCTAATACCCAACAACAAATTCAAAATAGATTTTGAATTATTCATTCAAATGACGTAATGTGATAATAGTTTGTAAGCACTAGCTAAAATTTAACAAACAAAATGGAAAAGCATTTTACATACATGCAAATTAATTCATGTATGAATGATCTTAAGTTAAATAAAAATAATAAACTGTTTTGACGATTTGGTAAAATTCAATTTACTTCACTAATCAATCTTAACTCATGTTCCCAAAAAACTCATTTTTGTTTGGCAAATGGAAGCGAGGTTTCAACTTGCAACTAGAAGTCTACCAAATGGGATCGGATGGTACTACTTTAGTAAATAGTTGATTAACGTTACAGCGTGTGATATTATCAGCCTTGGCTCAAAGAAATCATAAACAGATAAATATTTCAAGTTGTCAGACTATCAGTAAACCACTTCGATAAATCGTGAAAGTATAGCCAGGTGTATAGCAGACACATTAGTATAGCATGGACCTTCATAATTTAATCAATTCGACAATTGTTTACTACATTAAAACCATGTCCTGATATTTGATAAACTTCACGAAAAGGTTTAGAATGACAATTACACCCCATAAAATATTAATTAAAACAAAAAGACGCATACTAATAATGACATATTCAATCCAAATAAAGTAAAACATATCCTTACTTTGGTCAGAAATAAAATGTAAAAGACAAAATGAGACCTTGGTAGGATTGGTTAAATCTTACCATGTTATGTTCGGCCAGAAAACGTATAACTTCTCGAACCCCAGAGCTCACCATATTTGATGTATAAGCCAAAAATATAGTACATTCTGATAAAGGTCTATTTAAAGGATGAAATTCTTGTAGCACTTGGGCTAGTTCAATTTCTTCACGTGAAGTAGGTTTTAAATTCCGTTTATTAATCTGTTGAAAATGATTGGGAAGTAACTTTTTCAT
This sequence comes from Schistosoma spindalis, assembly GCA_946903255.1. Classification (NCBI taxonomy): domain Eukaryota; kingdom Metazoa; phylum Platyhelminthes; class Trematoda; order Strigeidida; family Schistosomatidae; genus Schistosoma; species Schistosoma spindalis. Next base: position 16,449,331 of record OX336424.1, read on the forward strand.
AATAAATGGGTATATTTAGGAAAACATTTGAAAAAAGTTTGGATTAGTAGACAAATCGAAAGATTAGGTGAATGAAAAGGAAAGGTATGTATAATTTAGAAAAACTAAGTGTTAAAGATCAACTAACAATAAATAAGCACAAAGAGATCTGTGATAATTAAATATGAATATTTGTTTCAATAGAAAATTTATTATTTGTCAAAAGACAATAAACACCATTACATATAAGTATTTTTATGAATTTTCAATATCACAAAATATTGTACTTAATATGCAATGAAACTAACAATAAAAACTTCGAAATATCTACCATTTCATTCAGAATATGTTCAGCCTTTGCAAAATGAGTTGCCTGGAATCCAATACATTCAAAAGATGAGAACAAAGCATCGTAATTTAGACCAGCGTTAAAATCATATCCCTTCACTTGAAGATGAACACCCTCTGGCAAACTTGTACATGGTTTAAGAACAGCGTCTACGAAACCAGGAGGTCGATCATCATGGCAGGAAATTTGAGAGTGATTCTTTTTCTAAAACAAGGTGGTGGTAAAAAGTAAATGAATAAGCAACAAATCTTAAAACCAAAATTTATAGAACGTTAAACCAAATCTGTTTATAATGAGATTTTCAAGATGTCGTTTTATCAGACCTAAATAGCCAAATCGTGAAACTTTCGTCGACTGTAGTTAAAGTCAGCTATGAGCACATAAGAAAAAAACTCTTAGTTGACATACATATATTTCTAAAGTAGATTAAAGCACACATGAAGTGTAAATTTGGGGTATACTGAAGTACTACCCGAACCAGTTAAGGTCACAGAGACGATAATGCAATTGATGTCACCATCTTGAAACACCGACTTCGGTGGCTTGGACATGTTCTACGAATGTCGTCCCAGAGAATTCCACGTCGCGCATTATTTGCCGACGCTGGGATTTGTTGGAAAAGGCGGGGAGGTGGTCATTGTATGACATGGTGTCGTGGTATGAAAGAAAGCTGCAAAGGACTGGCTTCTGTTGGTCCTTCACGACTCCCTGGCTGGGGTCCTAGAGATGGTGCAACACAGTGGCTAGAGACGTTATCAGATATGGCTTAGAATAGAAGCCAGTGGCGATCCTGCTGTAACTTTTTTTGCTTTCCTCATAAAAAGTGGTTGCTTCTTTCTTAACTGAAAGACTTTCCGTTTCCCCCATTATTATTATTATTACACTACCTTACACTAATCTGGTCGTTATTGTTCTTTTTTTTTCTTTCACGCTCCTTACCTTTTTTCTCTTCCCATTCTCATTGTTTTGTGTGGCGCATATATATTTGGTGCCCTCTTGTACCAATATTTATGTGCTCAAATAAATAAACATAATACTTATTCTACATAACGAAGCTCAAGAAATGCACCAGTAAGCGTCGGACGCATAAGTCTTCTGTTATTGACAGCCACTTCGGGACTCAAAAAGTCACTTTGTTTATGGGGTTTTGCATAAAGACTAAGCGGCATCAATTGATATTAAATCACAGTACCATAAATGTAGTTATATGAAAGATCATTTTACATCTCGAACAATTTTCATAAACATCGGATTTTATTTATTTATTTGAACACATAAATATTGGTACAAGAGGGGCACCAAATATATATGCGCCACACATAAACATCGGAGCATATTGACGATGACTGTACTTTTCATCTGAATGAGGGTAGTTTACCAACCGATCCTGTAATGGATTCTATGTATGGGATTGCTCCTGATCAATCAAAAATCTTCACTGAATGCTCATATATGCCCTAGCACGGCCGAAGGTGGAGAGATACGGCTCTTTCTCTCGAAATGCTATGACATGGCCTCGTGGTGAAGATGCTGTTTATGAAATTGAGAGGACGAAAAGCGAATGTCCGGGGCTCCGCGTCTACTAACCCGGTGAGTTGGAAAACCCTGATTCCAAACCAATGGTGTATATGGACTCCAGGTTCCTGAGGGAACAAATGGAGTAGGAACCTATTTTGAATACCGGCTACCATGAAACTGCATCACCTAATATTGGATTAGACCTTTAGGTCAGCGGTTCTGGGTGTAGCTCCTAAGAAAACCACCTGATTCGGTTTGGGCACGCGGGTAGTATCCTAACCCACACGCAAATCAAATGACGATTACTACTGGAAATATTATTCTTGCTTCAACTAGCATTCAGACAAATCACAGTGACAATCATTTTTATTTTTTCGCATAATAGGAACAATAACGGGGAGGATTTGCATGCATGTGGCATACAATTCTCTTTTAACCAAGCCAACAGCAATAGCGTCGTGAGCTGTCCTATCTCTCTTGGAGGATCAGGCAACCCGAAAGTCACAAGAACATTAGCAAGGCATAACGACAGGCTAAGCACCCAATTGATTAGACAGATTTATATTCAAACTAACTTGTGGAATAATAATAGCTTGTATACATCTATATGGCAAGCATATACTTGTAATTCAAGTTTTTTAAGGAGTTTTTTTGAAAAAAAGGCCATTACAATACCCGAATACCAAACATGACACAGAGGTTACTCCTAGATGAAACTAAGTCTGCTTTGAGGTCATCATCTCGATTACTCGACCACAAAATCTCTAAAGAAAGAGTCGGAATATATGAGGTCGCTCCTCTGACAGAGCACAGACGGAATGTATATCAGATTTATTCTGTTAATTAGCAATGGTAATTGGTAGATAATAAGATAAAAGAAAAATTTCACAAACCATTTCGTGAATCATTTATACATTTTAATTTGACCTCAAAGAAAAGTGAGGGCGAATTTTGGTAGAATTATATTGTACGGACAAACGTATAGCAATTAAGATAGCAGAAAGATCAACTGAAGAGGCATATAAGAGGGAACGCTGGAATTCAAGATCCACAAGAAGATAAAGAGTGCATGCATCTGGACCATAGTAAACAATTTCCAGTCACGTCAAACTAGGTTCCAAACCACTGATCGCTGCTATCGTGTGGATCCCGAAGTGGTAGTTTTGATCTATTGACATGTTTACGACGCACAATTTATGACTTTATAAACTGATAACTTGTCTTGATTGGGTCCAAAATAACTCTTCTAATCTACTTACACACTAGAAAGTATGACGCGTTGAGACTAGGAATAAGTATTATATGTACTAATCACCTCCGTTGATGAAGATTTACAGCCTCAACAATCAATTTTTTACGTTTCCCTTGTAATATATGCCTTACCTTGACTTGCTTACTCGGTTGCTTCATGATAAGCAAGCAAAGTTCCGAAGACGGTTGTGATCGAAAACCCGTAGCCGACCAATGTCTTCTATTTTTGCTTCCCAGTCATAAAGAAGTACAGAAAGAATTTCTGAGCAATATACGCGTACTTTGGCTGTCAGACAGATATCTAACCTACACCACAAGTGACGCAAGTCGGTGAGCGACAAACGAGCTTTCTGAATCCGTGATAAGATTTCGTCAGATAAAAACCATACAGGGTTGATGAGACTTCGCAGATAAATGAAGTGGCCAAAACGCTCAAGCATATAGCTCCTATCTAATACCACTTCTCAACATCCTTGTATCGTTGATCGAAGTCAGAAAACCGCAATTTTTAGCGTATTCACCAAATAAGATTACACCACCGCCATAATCGACAAGTCAATAACTTAGTAGTAGATCCCTGAAATTTAAAGACTGTTAAAACTTGGAGGACATTTATAACCAAGTTAAATGAAAACAGAGGAAGTGGAGAACCCTGAAGTACGTCACTTGATCATGACAGTTTGTATTAGCTCTGACTCGATGAGTGGTGTCCGAACAGACAGTCTTTACACTGTTCATGGTGTCATTTAGTAACAAAATTTGCCGCAAAACCTATTAGTTAACAGGGTCGAATTCTAACTTTAAGTGAGTACGCCCAACTCCTAAAACCTAACGAAGAGTGAATATCTGGTCTACAGACCAACGTCCAGGCTCGAAACCAGCCTGGTTTTGCCCCGCTTTGATTTTTGTGAGCCCTAGTTAAGCTAAGGGTTTTAGTTATACCATTAGCCAAACCGACACATTTGTGGTTATCGCATGACGGTTCGTTTTTCCTTGTAAGCTAGGAAGATCGGTGACCGAGGCCAGTTAAATTGCCTTATATCCATTACCCAAACTCTAAATGGCGTCAGTTAAGAACCCAGAAATGAATCATCTTTAAAGATTATTAGTGTTAACCTATCAGTGTCCGTCACCTTCCCTTTGTTTATATTAGCGATATCATCAACAATCGGAGCACTTACGTTAATTTCCCAACTAGGACGATAACGGGTAACTCAGGAAAATTTGGGCTATTCCTTAGTGTTCTATACATTGAACTAACCTTCTAGATGAGGAAAATAACGATTCTGTCACCTTCCGAGATAGCTTTACTAACAACTGCTTTTTCCTTGATGAGATTGAATGCTTGTTATTCAGCATGCTTGATGTTCTGCAGGGCTTAGTAGTGTGTGTCAGGGAACTAAGACGTAAGACGAATTTAACAAATGCTTCTTGTAGCCATTAGGAAACCCATTTCATATGGTTTTAGAGTATCCTTGAGTTACAGCTGTTCTCAGTTGGCGATTAAGATACTAATACTAAGTCTTAAAATCTAATTAAAACCCAAACTATCACTCAAAAATTTCAGCCAAAGCCTAAATAATCATTTTCTCTATTGACCCTTCTTCGGATACTGTAGAAAACAATTAGATAAGTAGGCGTTAATTAATCATGTCAAAACTGTCTATTCCTCAGACGTAATATATATTACGTCTGAGTAATATTACGCCTTATTAATCGATCCTCATCTAAATGAACATTCTTTTCAGCAGATAAGTAGTTCAAGTTCGCATGTAAATCATATTTTTGCCGAACTTAATATAATACTTGAATTTGAGAATCGTACTATGGTCAGACGCTTAACTAAATAAAAGTATGCTTTTATTTAGTATGTATCTAGCATCACGTCAGTATAACCTGTATAGTAAATGATTTCGTCAAATGAATAATGTGGATTTCCGGTAATATCAGTTACTCGGGATGCAGTATGAGACATACTTCCATCCTCAAGGTAGCTGCAACATCTGGTATCCGTGGTCCGGTAACGATTTATTAACATCATCCGCGTTGAACGCTGCTGAGCACTTGAAGGCCGAACTGTCGTAAGACGATTGGTGCATCACCTCGATAGTTTATTTGCTTTTCTAGAAGCGGCTGGATCAAGACAAATTGAAATTTGTTTGAGTTCAGCCGCATTATGTTTGAGTAACTAAAATGATGGCATCTCAGTAATGCGAAATCTCGAGCGCCACATAAAAGAATAGTGATCTTTTTCCTCAAGTCAAGTTTAAGATATTAATTGTTTAGTAAGCATCTAGACCACTGTTTCTCACTATAACTAAAGTTACTTCATTTGGAGTATCGTCTTCTCTTCCGAGAGTAATTCAGCACCCGTACTTTTTTGAGTAAATCGGATTTTTTTGCCTGTTGCACTTATGAACTTAACAGTTTGCGGTTTCATTTTTCTTCTGGTTATTAGATTCAGATTTGTATAGTAAAGATAGAAGGCTTATGGCCTATGTTATTCCTTTTCTAGTATTACATTGTTATGTGAACTCCTAGGTGAGATCCATCTTTATGGTCTTATTTAAATCTAGAGCTGGGCTCATAATAACGCTCTTAATTTCCTCGAAAGCAGAGTTCTGTTCATCTGCTGCTGCCTGTTTGTCAAAGGACAATTTCCTAGCTATGTTAAGCAGCTCGCTAGCCTCTAGAATTAGCAGAAACTTAGTAGAACAACATTCTTGCAGCACCGTTTATATGCAGCCGATGTGAGTCCGGTGCACACATTTTGATGCCATTGCATCGCCTTATAGAACGGGAAATAGCATGCTGGCCTACCACAATGACGTTTCAATTGCGCCATAGACTTGTTTTATGTTTACACATAAATATAAGAAGCAATAAAAAATCGGACTTCAGTAGTTATAGAAAGACCTTAACACCTATGGATACAAATAATGCTCGAAGATATATTCAACGATGAAGAATAAGTACCAGTGCCTTTAGTTTTTATGCATCTGTACTCGTAAAGTACAGATGATAAGCTTCACTAGGGAAGAAGCCATATTCTTGGGAATTAATTCAACTGAAATTTTTCAATTAAAGCAAAAACAGTAGTCTTGATTCTATGGATTGTGCCATGAAGTATTCACTAAGCTGGTGCTAGAGGGTTTCAAATGGTTTAATGAAAAGGATGCATGTAGTTGTATCAGTAATGCTGTTGAGATGCTAACAGCTTGCTATCCGATACTATTTCAATGGTAAGTAATTCTAAAAGGTTTGTTAACAAGCGTGTTGCCGCAAATAAACCCATAAAACAACTGGTTCTGTAAGTCGTCGACGCTTGATTCTAACCTTAGTAGCTCACTACACACACCTAGCTGGAGTGGCTCAGTCACGCATCCACATCGGATCATGGGTAAGTAATCTATGTTACAGATCCCTTGCTACAACTAGCCAGCTTAGTTCAAACGTTTCAATATATATCGATAGCCTTCTAAATATATCTTCGAATTCCTTTTTTTCTGACTTCTGATTTGACTGTGTTGAAATACTTCAATTGTAAAGGTGTTACGTGTAAAGGCGTTGCCAAACTATGAATACCTGTTGTGTCTTTAAGCGTATTCGAGATATATTAACTGGTTCTCGCTCCCTCGATACAAAAATCGATGTAAAATCATCCCCTGTAAGCTTAGGGTTGATTGGCTTGTATGAACCAGTGGAGAAGAAACAGGCTTCGGAGATGTTTGTTAAATTCAAAAGCTCAAGAATGTATGAGTCTTGACACGAAAACATCAAGTGTATTGCAAATGGTGCTTGGAAGAAATGTCATTAGATGGATTTCAATCGTTTGTACTAATCATGAGCAAATCAAGATCACCGCCTTACCATTGAAATTTATGAGAAATTCCTGCAAAATTTTGGACTTGTGAACATCTGCGCTTCTGTACTATAAAGGTTATGAAGTAAATATCAGTCAAGGAAACAAAAATGGTGTCCAGTTTTATGTGTCTGTTCGTTGCATTATTTAACTAACCGTTTTTTATCTTTATAGAAGACTCTCTGCAATTTCGTGAAGTTGTTTCCGTTTACTAACTTAGTGAAAACAAGCATAATGTTCTTACAAAAATATAACGTATCCAGAGTCTACACAATCAATAGTAAGTTCATATTCGTATCGTTGTAAATAATTAATAATACGGAGCAATACATCTCACGTGTATTTGAACACCCCTTCGCGTGCTCAGTTTTGCCAATTCACTAGTTGTTTTTCTCCCATGACCTGGCCTCACATGACAGTGGCGCTTGGCCCTTTTTAATCCTGATGACGAGGACCCAGCAGCCTGCGGAGTTTCTGGGGAGCACGGTTGCATTTATGGATGCTGTGCTAAGAGACACAAATTTGTTGAGAGTCCAACACCATCGATATTATGACGGTCCTAAGTTTCAGCTTATTTTCACTAGTGTCGATGCATGTTCCATCGATACTAATGTTGTCGAAACCCTCTTCTCTACTTCACTGCGCGTCTCTATTCATCCGTTCCAGGACTGCCTTTTTTAGGGTTTCTGACATTTTTTCGCAGACATTTAGATAGAATGATGGTGCTACTCAGTGAATCCTGAGCAATCGTGTTGCATGTGCCACATACCCACCTACGATATGATCTACGAATAAATTTAAACTTTAGGTCTAAATACGGCAATTACCAATCTCAACTTTAGCCGTGTAGTCACACATGCCGAAGGTCTAATACGTGGAGATAACTCTTCATTTCCTCGTCACTATAACCATCATAGACTTCTTTTGAAAAAGCATTTGTTGGACAAGGAACTACAGTTTTATCAGGAAAACTGAGCTTGGACCTACTACTAACAACAACTTTGGAATCACAATCGGTTGGACGTGTCAGCTGCACCGATCAATCTACAACAGATGAACTGGGAAATCCACCCTCAACTTGATATGGACGCTCAATAGGATTTCTTTCTCCACAGGATCCTACGTGCTACAGTACGGTTAGTCCAGAGATGGGCAACTGGAAGTTGCAACGAACCTACAGTCATTAAGATTCGAACTTGTAATAATCCCATACCACTACTGCATTATTTATTTGCTCATTGTAATATAGACACTTGATTCATCATGTAATTTTCTGTGTGTCCGACTAAGCACATTTAAATTCTTAATCTACTCTACCATCGATTGTAATTCACAGACAATCAATAATTTATCCAGACGTGATTAACACTTATATATATATATATATATATATATATATATATATATATATGTAAACGGATTTTTTACACTCACTCACTAACACACACATATACACACTTGTGGTTTCCCTGCGTGCTTGCTTGCTGTATGCTTGCAGATTTTATTAATTTTTAACAATAAACTATCTCTATAACTGATGTTTGGGCTTTTGAACAATCTCCAGTAAATCGATAATTCTACTAGGAGATTTAGCCTGCGTTAAATACTCAGTTAACGAGATACCATATATTGAAGTCAGATCTAAAGAAAATTTCCTCTACAGACTTGGTGAGCCTCAACAAACTCTTCGATTGCCAAGACGCAAAGGACACTAGTGAGCGGAATGTAAACGAACTGGTAACGACAACACAAATAGTTAGTGCAAACGAGCAAGGAACCAATGCACAAATTCAATAACAGAAGACAGGCTTAAGTGTCAGATAAAGTTAGCTGGTAAATTCGTGCCCAATCCAGATAGCTTACTTCATCATGCAGCCTCTCTTTTACAAGCCAACTAGTAGTTTCCCAGTTGTTAAGTCATAATGGCCCAACCATTATCGACGGTGACACAGAACATTATTCTGAAACATTTCAACCGTTCCACACCAACTACATCGATAAAAGCTCCACCTGCAGGTTAACAGGACACTCAGAAAAGAACCTGAGCTCAGACTTCGTGTATCAGAAACTGCAACATCCAAACAAGGACACAGCCCTGGCCCGAATATGGTCCATTCTGCTATACTGATGGAAGCAGCTTCAATCTCGGCAACACCGCGTTATGTTCTAAAATTCTCTAATCCGAGACACATTACCAGAATATTGGAAGCTGGTTCCGTTACATCAACTTATGAAAGCGCTTCACGCAGCGAACTCTCGAATTACTCGAACTACCTTTAAATATTTTAGAATCCCCGATAAGCGACGACATACACGACTATTTATTATCCATAAACTTATATTCACTACAACAGCACGGTTTCAAAGAAGGTCAATCTTGTATAACCAACCTTCTGACCTCTGTGGACAAATGGACAGTTATCGTTGATCTCAAAGGGGAGGTTGATATTATATACCTTGATTTGTCATAAGCTTTCGATATAGTCAGTCGTACGTATCTTATCAGTAAGCTCAAATAATTATGTATTAAATCACCTTTAATTTAATTAGCATACTTTATACTTAAAAAATCCAAATTTTGAGGTCAGAGTTAACCTCACTTTCTCTCGGGCCATGGAATGCCCTGGTCAGGTCCCCCAGGGTTCAGTACTAAAACCTACTCTTTTCTAATCTTGCATAAAGGATCTTCCACAGGACATGTCGTCAGATTCATTATTTTCTTCTGACTGTGAAATTCTGGAAAGGAGTTTGCAAGCAAGGTGATAAGCTGGCACTCTTGAAGGATCTGACTCGACTTCAAAACAAAACGAACAACAACGTGCTTACATTTAACACTTCAACGTGTGGAGAAGTCCGTCTCAAACATGTCGCAGATTACACATCCAACTTAGATGACTCCCCACCAGAGGTATCTCATGTTGAAAATGGTCTAAAATTGTTGGTACTATATGGCCTGAAGTTTTAAGCTAACTACGACAAAAATGATTTCCCAAGCATACATAACGTGGGGACGCATTTTAACCATTTTGAATGAAGAAATTTTTACCTAATATTCGGCTGTTTTGTCCGACTTTATTTAGAGTATGGAAACAAAGTGTTTATTTTCTCACTTGAAAGGGATAAAGGCACATAGGAACGTATTAAACGATGAGCCACAAAGTCAGTTCGGGGACGCAAATACAAGTCTTATAAACGGCTCCTTCAATCACCGAAAATTCACTCATTAAAGTGTGCGATTTTTAGGTGTGACCTTCTAGTGACATACGACATCCTAAGCACTCCTATGCATCCCATTAAATATCTATTTCAGCTATTAATGGTCCGTCTCATATCATGGATGATTACCGTGGCGTCATTTTCGACAATTGAATGATGGACACTACCAGACATAATGCGGCTCGTCTGCAGTCAAATTTCAAATTGTCTTGACAATGGTATTAATAATAACTTACTCTCAAATAACAATGTTACACGAAGCATGCCAGTTTAAAGGCACGATCGGATGGTTACAAATGATACTAGCTTCACTGTAGTAGGTTACTTAGATTGATGCTTTATAAGGTATATTGTCCATAGGACTAGGGAGAATAACACTTCACATATGAATGTAAATAATAATCGTAAGACACTAGTCAGTATGAGGGTTGGCGCGATTTATGGAAGTTGCACTACGATATGTAAGGCAGCGGTCCAGGGGTATCGCGACACTTTTTTGCGCTACTTCTTCATTTCTGCCTTGTGCACAGCCAAAATTTGAAATTTATTATAATTAAATTCGAAAGTTCATTTTTCGTCTTCATAATTAAGTGAAAAGGGGTTTTTCCATTTTGCAGTACATGGTATCGCGAAGTTCTTGAAAACTCATTATTCAGGTGCTACTATAATAGTTTCTTCGTATTTGCATCGCAGACTGGCGATTATTTCTACACTCAGAGCAGACAAATCATTTATCTTCATATGAAATGCCATTATCTAAGCATATATCGTCATAAAAATTGTATTGCCGTCAAGGCTACCAAAACTGCGCTACAACTAACGATACCACGATAACATTTATCGTTTTTCCCTTCTCTTTTACAATTTTGGCTGATTTTCACTGTTTTGTTCGACTTTTATAGCAAACATTGGCTAATAGTGAAAATACTAGCTGTCCTTAGTGTTGTAAATATTATGTATATGCTGTAGATGGTTATAACACATACCAATATGCTAATATCACCTTCTACAGTTAGATATATAAGCTACCAAATCATTATATTGAAGGAAATAAACCATAATCATGCGAAAGAGGTACAATTATGTTGAGATTTTGCCAGGGGGTAAGCTAAGATTGCTTTATAAAGCTAATTAGCTTAGAGGTAGTATATTACCTCTTGAATAGAGTTCCAATGTTCAGGCTGCCGGTATTCTCGCAAAGATAGCTAATAGCAGAAATAAGTACCATTATAAAACGAATGCATTGGAAAGTACGATTGGGTAATCAAGATATCTTGACCTCAAGTGACCAGATTTTGTGAGATCGTATTATAAAACGAATGCATTGGAAAGTACGATTGGGTAATCAAGATATCTTGACCTCAAGTGACCAGATTTTGTGAGATCGTATATAATGATCTTCGAAAATCACCGAAAGCCTGGCTAGCTTATATGCTGATGCCGTAAATGACAATTACTTATACCTTACGTGGGACTAAAATAAAATAGGCACCAATAATTGCAGATTACACAGGACGATTCAAAGTAAGTTCACATAGCAGTCTTTATATATATATATATATATATATATATATATATATACAGCAAATAAGCTTGACTGACTATCCAAAGAAAGGATTTGCCAAACGCACTCTCGATTTGTAATGGAATACCGGTTTCTCTTTCTATATTAGTTTTGGGTAAACATTTATACTGTAATAGTTATTTCCTGTCTATCTTATTTCCAGCTGGCTTCGCAAGTGTTCACAGACCTAATTGGAGCAATTCTTAAGAACTGGAATTATTCATTAATGGATCATTTGTGTTGGATTTAAACTTTAATAAACGTTCTCAGTGTTTTAATTACTGCAATGCTTACCTATCGTGACAAGTCGAAATTCAACCTAGTAGTATAGTAAATCATGTTCAAGGTTGAGAGTTTGGTAAACGGTGTGTATAACTAATCGCGTGTGCGCCAAACTGGTAATTATTACACAAGAACGCGAAATAACATCCCTTTCTCACAGCCATATAAGACTGCACAGTACACTCTCCCAACCGTAACGCTATAAGAATGAGTTAATGCCCATATAAATAAATTTATGTAAAACTAAAAAGACTACAATATTAGAACTTCTTGTCATCAAGAAGCATAGCTATGGTCAGTGTTAACAATGGATTCTGATGATGTAGCTTCATCATTAGCACCGATTGAACTCATCACTTGTGCGCATATGTTTTCAGATGCTTCGAAGCATGAACGGATGAGTTTACTTGCTAAGGGTTCACTAAGAGCATGGATTGAGTGGTAGTTGTTAGTGAACTTCTCTAGCAGATCATCACTCCCGGTAGAGATTGACATGTTGTCCATCGCATGAAGAACCAAGTCCATTAAATATTTCCTTGTCCACCGACTGCTATGTCGAAATAAGTCTACAATGCTTATAGAGACAAAGGAACACACACTTACCTCCAATTATTAGATCTTTAGAATGTGCATACAGAATATGACCACAGGGCAGCATGTAGTCATTGAAACGCTCACAAGCACATCGTGCACGTGAAGTACCAACAACATACATCATACCCTTGTCGTAGCACCGGATGTATTCCTCTGCTATACATTCGTGTCTCATTGACCTAACACGTTTGTAATTTACAACTACAATTTTAGCTGCAAAAGATGTAAACTCATTTAAAAGAGTTCGAAATGACATAGGAACCTGGAATTAATGAAACATTTAACTATGTTTCTTGCCTCAAGAATTGGAAAACGTTGAAGATCCTTCACAGCGTCATATGGACGCAAACGTAGGTCAGTATCTGTTTTGCTCCAAATTTTCCAGAACGTCAATAGCAGAGAATCACCTCTTCTAAGACGTTCTTTTAGATGTTTATGAGCACTTTCGACACGGTTGTTCGTGTGGTTACCCAGGCTTAATACATATCGCCGGTAACAACGGGCCCACATTGACTTCCGGGCAATCCAGTAATCTTTGGTGTAATCATACGCCCGTGGGAAATGGACCCTCAGATTCATAAAGGGAACTAACTGTATGAAATATCTCTGGAATGTTTTGCTTACTTGACCACTGCCTGACTAATTTTCTATTGTTGAATTTTGTAGTCGAATTAAAAATTGTACTGCCAGAAATTTACAAGTTCTACATAAAATTCCTGCAGATTTACATAATTTTCTGCTATGTCAATGATGTTTAATAAAATTTCGTATTCACTCTTGCTATAACTTGTCGATTGAGTGCTACTTGTTATATCTGAACGTCGCTGCTTGTTGTGTCGGAAATGCTTACCACTTATACTCGAAACGAGGGACCTCGGCAATTCCCAGGACGCGAAATTAAGGACAGAAAGACTGGTATAAGTGAAGATTTGTTGACTTCAAAATACGACGACGAAATGGAGTGATCATGTTTACTATTACTCTTGACACATTTTGATCGAAATCATGTATACGTATACCAAGTAAGTCGGTCTACTGTTGTAAAACGTGTTGTATGTACACAAACAATCTCAGTCTATATCTTAATCTGATACCTTGTCGTATTACCATACTTTTTATGTTACTTGACGCAATATAATAAGTCTTGTGCATCAACCTTTCGCTGAATGGCCACGTTATCCGCATCTTCTAAACTTTGGGTACGTTGGTGATTACCATGTTTACTAATGTTGACTATCCGACTTGTGTTTACTCTTATTTCACACGATGAATCATCACTCGATGTTCTTACTACATGAATCTCACGTGAATTTCATTTTCGGTTTATTTACATGTAATACGGGTTTGGTAAATCTCCAAACGGTCCCTAGATTCCTCCACAAACCTTATCGTAGTCTTTATATATAGTTGTATTTACGCGTCCAACTTTTAGACTAGTAGTAACCAAACAAACGTTCACCTCAACTGTCAGCATTTACCACAACGACGATTTTTGTCTGTGCCATTGTAACATACATCCGAACTACTGTGATTATTCGAATTCGTCTTACCTTCTGTATACTATTCAAAAATCCATGCAGTATTGCACGTTAAACTTAGCAATATGTGATTAGCTAGTTTCCCGTCGCGTCCCTCAATCAAACAAATTAACCCAACGTAAAATGCTGATTTACCATAACAATTACGTAGGCAAATAAGTAGATGTAAATGGTTCGAAATATATGAAGCACCATTGACTTTTTTCGACGTACTGGCAGCTTATTAACATTATATCAGCCAATCCATAAACTTTTCACAACATAATGTGTCATATCTTAAGAAATGTGGCCAGTACAATCTATATAGCTATTAAAACGAACTCCATCAATCAACCGACCTATATTATTGTTTATTGCATGAAATAGTGTTTCTTCATGTCTGCTATTTAACGGATGTAGGCATATGTATCGGCAGTTCAGATACATGACGATATACAACCTGCCCGGTTAACTTCATGGACTGGCGACTATCATTTACGCGAGTCATCAGTTTACGCAGTCCAGAGGATTTCTTGCAAAATGAAGATGACATTGTTGCCTCTACTCGGTGATTGATGGCATTTTGCACCAGTATCACCAATATATGTCCAAAGTAATACTTAATTTCTCATATTCTCCCAGATATTATCCGATCACTTGTCCAAATAATGTACAGCACTCACTATTTATCATACTGCAGGGACAATTTCATTGTGCCACTTATACTTTCGGTACAAAGTCTACAGCCTTTGATGTTTATTACATCAACCATGAGTTCTTGAACTCCTGACTACCAAGTGATCAAAATCACAACTTCTTTTCACAGTTGTAATTTCATACTGAACTAAAATGGGTTTAACTAGAATTTAACACTAACGAATGGAACACTGTCAAAGATGCTGTCTGAACTTCTATGTTAAGTCAATGACGGTGGGAATATCGACCGTACTATCACCATAGTGTCATCATACTTGCCGCAAACTGAACCTTCACTATCTTAGGAACTCAGTCAGTTATCAACACTATATTTTTATTATGCCTTAAGGGGACTTTAAAAATTTGTCGTAACACTAATACTGAATTTTTATTATTGTCATTGCAAGTCGCTTCAAGTTCAACCATGACCTATGCCATATTTTATTACACGTTATTCCACCGTCAATTGCTGCCGTTTACTTTCCATCTGTCCTATAGTTCGGCAATGCCTTGAGGTTCTTACAGATCATTTGTCAGCCTGAGGCGCGTGATTACCACCAAAGTGTTTGGTTCCAATTTAAGTGGTCTCTGACTGCTGGTGATAGATTATTGTCGGGCACATGAAGTATCAGTGAGCCCGAGAAAGATGGTCCAGTAGTTATGTCACTGAATATTGAATGGTTTGCTAAACCTCACCAGATATTTGCACATAATGGACCGGCGCAAGTAGCAGTGGCCTTAGCCTATTCTTGTACCTAATATTGGCAAGACATTTCTGTCATGAAGTTATGTTTTGTCAACACAGTCATCAAAGCAACCATGGAATCTAGATAAAACGGTAGGGTTATCGACGTTAAGTGCTGACAGTGAGGTGTGAGTTCGACGTAGGCTGGGAGGCCACGTTATTCCTGTTTAGCTCCAATAGACCCCATATCACTGATAGAGGCCATCTACGTTGATTATCTACAAGCGCTTAATTAGTTGAGGCTTGGGTTCTGATCATTCAAATTTGTTAGTTTTGCAGGTTTATCTGTAGGTGTGTATGGATCCTTAACCTCGACTTGAAATAAACTCTTATTGGAATTACTGAGTGTAAACGATCCTACGTGCTACAAATAGTCTGTTCTGCATCCGTGAAATGATGTATAAATCTGATAACATTACTAAATTGTGATCTAGGCCGAGGTTCTTAGGCGGTGTAGATCGGCCAATCAGGATAATATAAGTCAGAGAATTTGCCGACGTAAGTATTATTTAGTTGAAAACCAACAACAGCGTGTGCATCAATCAGCCAATTATTAATGTCTGTTCACAAATGATACGAATAAACAATTGATATTGATTAGAAATGTGATCACAAATAGGGCGTCACGGAAAAGAAAAGATGTGGTTTTTATTTTTTTGAAGACAAGAATC
The DNA here is from genome assembly GCA_946903255.1 of Schistosoma spindalis. Lineage (NCBI taxonomy): Eukaryota > Metazoa > Platyhelminthes > Trematoda > Strigeidida > Schistosomatidae > Schistosoma > Schistosoma spindalis. The sequence continues at coordinate 16,465,575 of OX336424.1, forward strand.
ATAAAACACACCAGCACTATAAGGCAGGTGGGTTGTGGCATTTGTATGAAGTAATGATTCCGTTGTACTTGATGACTGCCTGATTTAGGATTCCAAATACAACATATTCGTTTGTGCTTATCTAGTTCTTTCTGGACTAAATTGCGTTACATCCGGAATTCCCAGTTTGTGCCATAGTTCAAATACTCATAATTATCACATTGGTTCCATCATATGGTGCCCGTGATGGAACTGTTGGACACACATTCATATTTTGATGCTTTTGAGGATTATATCGAGAAGTTCTGAGTTGAGACTATGACCACGGAACATGTTGAGGATGTTAACATTGTGGCTCATTTTCTTACACTTACCTCAAAAAACGCATACAGCTTATTAAGAACTTTGGCATTTCCAGAAAAGCCTATCCTACTTCCTTACGCAACTCTCAAGGAACTACTTCTAGACTATGTAAAGTACACAAAGTTCGGATGCGGTAAAGAAGGAAATTATCATAAAATGATTCATCGAGACACCAAGAATTCCACTACACTACTACATCATCTCAATTCAGTACATACTCAAGGTTATGCAGACAAAAATTCATTGAGAAGTTGCAAAACAGGTCACGAAGATGGTCAAAAGTTTCGTAAATATGTGTCCTGAGGTAAGTTTCACTCATGTAATTCGTATTTGGTAATGCCAAGTACTTTAAATGTGGTGAAATTGGACACATACATGCAGTTCACACTGCAGCTAATAATAAACTTTGTAATTCCGACTCTATTAGGTTGAGTGTTTTGAATGATTATTCATCTTTATCCACGACGTCGTCGAACAGTATAATCATATAGCAGTTCAAAATTAAACTAAACTCAAAATCATGATTTCCTTGTACTTGATGACTGCTTGATTTCGAATTCTAAGTACAAAACGTTCGTTCGTCCTCATATAAATCTTCTTGATTAAACTACGTTATTTCTGGGATTCCTGGTTTGTACCATAAATCAAATACTTCAAACTATCACAACAGCTCTAAACAAATTATTGACATAATGTAAGTGAATACAGGGGCAACAAAAATATATTGCGTAAAAAGATAAGCAAAGAAATTTAGTACAAGTAAAATGGATGAACAAGAGCTTTTCACACAAATGAACACGTACTAGAATTCTCTTACACTGTAGCGAGTCAGTCTATTGTAACACTGTTTCCTTACGCCGATATTGAACAGTACTTGTGGGAAGTTTACTTGTTGTTATAAAATGAAAAACTATTACATCAAGTCTCTTCATCTGTTCTGTTTCAACGACCACAATTGAGTATTAACTATTTACCTGAGTTACGTTCACAACTCCAAGAATCTTAGTATGTCCTGGATAACCTACGAATTAGTCTGTGACGCAGTAATGGTAGTCAGTAAGTCTTACCACGATAACCTTCTCACAATACACGAAGAAAAGAGATGTAACACCAGGGATCCAAAGAAATACCTCAACCACAATAATCACCGGGTCCACGTGACCGATAGCACATGGGCTTATATTTTATTTTCATTGGATTATCCCAGCGTCACTAGCAAAGTACTTGCGGCGTCCTGTTGTAATCAATAAATGTTCAGAACTATATTCCGTCGTCTAACAGAAACGAGGTTGCTAGCGTCATAATACATGAAGCAGTCTAGCTTCAAATACCTTTTTCTGGTACTGTTTCAATGGACCTTACATTGACTTCCTTCCTAAAACCATGCTGTAGATGATGGGATAGAATGCGTGCAGTATCGTATGTACAGATGTACAGTTATCGAAATTCCTAATAGACTTAGTGCTTTGATACCCAACACTCACCCAACAAATCAAAGGGAAAATATCCGAAATGCTAGATAATACAATTCGTTAAAATTTTTTAAAGCAGCTATCCTTACATATGAATGATATAAGAATTTCATTGAATTCTTTGCGTCTGTGATAATAAAGGGTCTAACTTCAGCAGTCCATTGTAAATAGCTTGTCTGATAGTTTGTAGTTAAACTTAGCGGAGTGGCTCATTCCCGCCTTCATTTAAAAGGATAAACAAACCCACAAATTACTATCAAATTGACTATAACTAGTGCAGTTCAAAAGTTAGACTACCCCATCGGATTTCACTGAAGACGTGGAAGCGAAACAAGGAGTTAGTGCAAAGAATTAATTTGACTAACACTCGCTCATTATAAAGATATTCGATATTAATGAATATAAGTTTAGAGCATAAGTCCTTGACGAAAGCAAGAAATATGTACCTACCGCCCAATAACATTTCATTTCGTGACCTTCTTGGGCGTCAAATAGTTGGTAAATATGCAAGCGGAGCTAAGCATGTTGAAATCATACCCGAACGGTATCGGAAAACTATATATCAAGGACTAACATTCCATTTCAACAAGTTTAAGCTTGGAACACCAGTAGATCTCTTTAACTTAAAAGCAATTGAATCTTTTTTAAAGCGGCGGGACATGACAAATTGTACTGAAGAGCACTCAACATTACTAGTTGGCAGATTAGTGTTGATTTTGACAGAAGCGCTTCGGAAGCGACACATGACAGTGCATGTAATTTCTGCCACACTCTGACCCCAAGGCTGTAGAAATTAAGCGGATCATGAGGAGCTCCCAGTTCTCCTGAAGTGTGCTAGTCGACCCTGTCTTGTCTGGGATCATCGCCATTGTTAAACTGTGGGGCCCCTATAAAAACGTCAAGTAGCCTTCTCTTATGTATCAGCTCTATTATATCGGCAGTCTTACTGCTTATACTTTGAAACGGAAATGGCTGCAATTCCCACAACGCAAATTAAGACCACAAAAGACTGGTGCAGTTAAGATTCATCCCCTTACTGAGAAAAAATTCCCAAAGTCACATTATCATGAGACCAAAATACAATCATTCACATACTGATTTTTACACATACTTGATAATAAAACATATGTAGTGTTGTTGTAAAAACGCACACTGAATACACTTCACCCGAATTGATAACAGGAATATAATTGTCAATAAATGGAAGCTACGTCCGTGTCGCTTATTACCTATTCTTGAAACAAAGAACAATTACAATTCTCACGACCCGAAGTAAGGACACGGAAGATTAGTACTAGCAAAGACTTATCCAGCTAGAAAACACGATGATGACTTCAGTAGAAAGTACGCTCATCTATATATAGATTTGTACACGCGCTTGATTATTAATTATGGCCAAGTTACATACCATAAAAAAGCCCAGAATTATAACGAACCGCATACTGCCTGTCATACTGAACATCACTTCAATTTAAAACAAAGAATTTCATAGGTATCATTACCAAGGTTTGATTTGATAATTCCGAATAAATTGAGCATTCGGTTGATTGTTATGAATAAATAATATATTTGTAATATCCCAATGAATAGAAAATTAGATTTTCTGACGTTTCGTGGCTTAGTGTAAGTCACTTCTTCAGAGAATAAATAATCAAATTAAAATTAATCCAAGTTTAAGTAGTACAACGGAACAATGCATGAATAATATTTGATCAATCAAGAAACAGGTATGAACAAGTTGATGTCATGTCATATTTTTGTCAAGGTGATTCATAAGTGATATGTATGTAAATTTGTGTGTGTATGTATGTGTGAATTGTTTAGGAATGAAAAATTGTGTGACCTTTATGGTAAGAAAGGATAGAGTATAAATTTGTAATATGATAGTGTGAAATTGTAAATACGATCAGACTGAATAGCTAGGATAGATGGTCCAAGTAGGATGTAAGGCCTTCCTTTCTGTTGAGAGAAGTTGGATTACGCATTATATGGAACGCCTCAGCTACCCTCCTTTCTTTGTAGTTGGAAAAGCCTTTTTGCAATATTTTGATATTTTTAAAATCGATTTGGTGGTTGTTGAAAATGGCATGAACTGCTGTTGCTGATTTAATTTGAATTTGGTTCAATTCTACAGGATTGTTAGGAGGTTTCTTTGTGTACCTAATATGTTCTTTGGCTCTAGTCAAGATTTCGCGGGATGACTCTCCAATATAATAGGCATCACAATCGATACAACCTAATTTGTAGACACAGTTCTGTGTGCACATAAAAGGGATTTTTTCTTTTAGGCGAACTAAAGTATTACGTAGTGTGTTCGTTGTTTTGTAGTATACTTTAATTCTGTGATGTTTTAAGATTCTTTGGATTTCTTCTGTTGTGCCATGACGGTATGGTAGAACTGCAGTGCCAATCCATGGCATTTCATTCGAATCATTATTATAACGTAATAAACTGTTTTGTTTTAATATGCTTCTAATAATTTTCCGATGAAAATTATTAAATTGTAAGATGCTAATTACATTCCTTTGTTCTTCTTGTTTGTCTTCCTCTGATGTGATGATCTTGTTAGCTCTTCTAAAAAGATTTAAAGCTAGAGAGATCTTAGCACTGAAAGGATGTGCTGAATGGAAGTCAATATAACTATTTCAGTGCGTAGGTTTTCGGTAAATGGATAGGTTTAGACTTCCATTTGGATTTCTTTTTACTAAGCAATCCAAGAATGGTAGCTCACCATGTACATTTTCATTTTCATTGGTGAATTTGATGTGCGATGAAAGTGTATTTATTCGTTTTGAAAAAGATCTTAGATGAGTCTTTTTTATAACAACAAATGTATCGTCAACATATCTAAGCCAAATTCGTGGTATAATGTTGTAGGCGAAGATATTTGATTCTATGTATGCCATAAAAAGGTTGGCTACGATCGGGGACACGAGGGATCCTATTGTTCTAATTCTACCGATTGATCAACTGCAAATATCCCAGTACAACCCCAACACTGTTCCCCAATCCCCAATATATCAGAACACGAACCATTAGATGAAAATTGTTTATGGGGTCAGGAGAAT